>JAZGUH010000035.1:0-1200000 GCA_037893225.1 Hippasteria phrygiana | reverse complement strand
CGGAAGGAAAAAAAAGGAACACGAAGATCTTGGAACCAAGACTACAACAGCATGTGCACGGGGGGCCAATTCCATACGACTTACTTTGCCGCGCCGCATGAGCATGTACTTGTACTCCCGGCTGAACATCGACACGACATGCACGATGTACCAAGCGATTTAGCAGCGCTTCAGTCTTTTAGAGCCGACACACGGCGGGTTCGTTTTTTACAAAGTACATGTAATATAGGGCACAGTACATATGGCCGTGAAAAGTGATTTTCTACAGGGGCATCACGGCAATTGAAAGGGCATTGACGGCATTGGGCGCCGTGGCTGTCGTGAATTTCAAACGCTGTATATTTTGTACTATTTTTTTGTCATGGGGATGAGACAAGAAGGGTTACAGCATTCTCAGAATGGTAGATACTATGCTAGTTGACAGTTTTGGTGAGGAGACGAGACAAAGACTTTTTCATTTGATAAAAAAATCTGGGTTTTTTGTTTGTTTCTTATAGATGCCAGGGATTGATCATCTATGGAAAATTGCTTTAAGAGCCAAGAACACTGATGTCAGTCTGTCGGCAATTAAGTACATCAACTCATACTACATCAATGGTAAGTTCAGTTTAGTTTATCAGTATTATGTTTCAAATTACATGTGAAATCAGCACAAATAGTCAATATCATGACTTTCATGTAATGGTACAAATCTACGTGGTGGTCATGCTTGACAGGATTACATATTTCTTGATTTGTCTACTTTGCAATTATCAATGATCCAGTGGCGCTAACCCCATGTGTACAGGGGCACTGTTATCAATGGCATGCTATTGGCCGGTATTTTCACCAAGGGGAAGCATACAGGGGGAATTAACTTCAAAAATGTCGCACATGAACCTGATTTCTTTTATCAGCTTATCACTTGCAAAAACAATAACTGGACCGGAAAGACACTGGTCTACCTCTAGACTGATATGCAGGGAGACTTGGTAATCAGGACTCAAATATTTTGTTCACTAAGGCCAATCTGAAACTCAGAAATGTGTCAGTCCCACCCGGTTCTTTGTACACAAGATATGAATTCACCAGGCAGACATTCAACAAATACATGTAGAACAGTTTCTTGTACCATTTGATGGACTTTCTCATCGAGGGGTGAGGCGAGGCTAGTTGATCTTCAATGTTTACGAGTTTTATGCCTTTGTTGTAGTCGATCACGCACTGAGGTTTCATGATGGGGTTGTCCTCCCGGTCTCGCTTGCTGCAGTCCCCCATTGCATCAGAAAGAACAGAAGTCATGTTCTAAGCTTGTGCGGTTTACCGGTAAACCGTTTTTTGTCCGGTTTTATAATTAAACCAATCACGTCCGGTTTTGATTTTTGAAAAACCTCAAAACCTTCTGCAACAATATTTCATTCATTTCATAAAATCAGAGTGAAAAAAATGTCACAAACAATACTTCCAAAACCACAAAGAAAAGATTACCGTACTTGTCTGAAGAACACTGAACAGTCTTTGTCTTAGGCGCAAATGACATTTCCCGAATCGTGAGGCTTATTCATTTCACGCATCGCAAGCGCGAGCCCATGCTGGACACAGCGCTTTGCCTGCACATGCACACCACACACCACACACTACACATGCCACATACGCGCTGAATGGGGTTAACGCTATGAGATTTCGGACTTGACTTCCCTTTTTTTAAAAATCCTCCGGAGCCACGAATTAGGGGAAAAAAATTAATTCGAACGTAATGAAATTCCGGACTTTATTTCCCTTTAAAAAAAATCATCCAAAGCTGGAAATTAGAAAAAAATAACAAATTTGTAACGTTGAGGTCTCGAACCCAGTACCTTCTGCCTCATAGTCTAGCACCGTATCCACTAGGCCATCGGAATGCTCGGAAGACCTCGAGAATTCATTGCATTATATACCGAGCCCTATACTGCATGCGTACGTTTATTAAAAGTATTATAGAAGGCGCTCAACAATGAATCCATTCGGATGTAGTTTGGGAAAAAATAATTAGCCGGCGGAAATGACCACGCGCGTCTACGGTCTACGTCACAAATCTCATTAGACTTCGACCTAGTACTCTATTGGAAACACTCATATCGCTCATGTATTAAACATGTCACGGAAATTGACAAACAGCCAATTGAACCAAATAATTAAGCTGCCTCGTCTTGGCGAGTCTGATTCTCACATTGCACATGCAGGGGAATTACCTCACATGTGTAATACGTTCAATTTTGCACGTGTTCGCTGGTCGCAGGGATCGTCAGCTTCGTTGGTTCCGCTCCGCATGTACCACTATTAGCGTGACAAAAGCTTGTGATTACGGAAGCCAGCGCTGCGTTCCCAGTCACGCGAACGATGGCTAGCTTCGCGAAGAAATCATTTTTATGATCGACAAGAGAGTGGTGGGCGTTCGCGTCGAAGCCAGTGGCGACAAGATGGCGGCGCCCTTTGTTTTCAAGGTCGGTAAACCGGTTAAACCGAGTCAAACTCGGGCGTTTTTTTCGGTTTTGGTTTAATTTAAAACCGCACAAGCTTATCATGTTCACCTTTTTTCAGTTAAAAGGTTGCACATGTCCTTGGCATGCCCTTGCGATGCTGTCTTACTGTCCCGATGATGTTAGTTCTTCGGCTTTGGACTTACCACAACTCGGACATGCTGTCCAGGAAAACTGTGTACCCCTTTCTGAGAAGATCCGCGTTCAAGTCCAGTACGATCTTCCTACTAGCTTGATTGTCATCGGTCTTGTCTTGTCCCGTGTAGATTTTCAAGTTCCATGTATATCTAGCCGTGGCCCGTGTGCCAAATCTTGCTGCTTCTGTGGATTATATTGTTTGAACTTGAGTTTACCCTATTTCCATAGTGACTCATCCATAGTTATTTGGCTTAACCCTAACTACCCCAAACCTTGCAAACTCCAACAGCAGGTTTTGTCAAGTTTTGATGGGTTCAGTACTGCAGGGCCTTGGCACCATTACTTTACATGGAGCTATGATGCCCCAATTTGTCTAAGTCCAAAGAATGTGCCATATGTATACTGCAAAGTGTTGGATTTTGACAGGTTGAGGAAGCCTCCTAGTAAAAATGCCTAGGGGGTTAGGGTTAAAGTAACATAAGCCGTGTCCGCATTGGACTTTTTTTGGTAAAACCTACGGAGACTGTTGTCAACTTAACCAAATTGAGTCCAATGCGGACAGCCGGTAAACTTGCCAAATTGTCAAGTGTCGATCGTCGGTTGTCTGTTTTACCCTCCGCAGCAGTAAGTTTTATAGGCCCAAGCGAGTAGCGGAAGAGTTACGTGGTAGGTTTTACGTCGCTGAAAAGTCCAGTGCGGACAGCCACAGTAAAGTAAAACCTACATTTTGATCACGTGCCGTCTGCAGATCAATGCATGCCTCTATGATTTTGTGAGCTTACGGGACGTGTGCTTAGCCCCTTGCATTTTGTACTATAGCTGCAATTCTGACTGAATGCACGCACGATGACATGAAACTTTTGTTAACTTTAGCGAATGCTAAGCCGCATTTCTCCCCTTTTCTGCTATTTTTTGTATCTACATGATGGGGGATATCCTAGAAATGATCAGGAGTTTGATTGTCGCTTCATGTTGATTCGGAAAATTTAGCGCGATCTACAAAACCACAGAGGACATGTCACTGCATAGTTTATCTGGCCAAGGTCCTTCCGCGAACCGTTTTATCCAAGTGCGGACACACGGAAGAATAACCACAGTGGAATGTTAACAATCATGTACGGTAACTTTTGACAATAGTTAGTCCAATGCGAACGCGGCTATAGACAGACTTGAAGTTATCAGTCAGTTCCTTTATTACTGGTCGAACTTTGCAGAGGCAGTCACTTTTATCTGCCTGAGTATTGTCCGTGAAATGCAGATAGGATCTTGGGGCATGGTGTTGGGGAAGAATGGAGTCCATTGTCCAGTAGAGTTTCAAGTCGGGCTTGGGCTAGGGTCCGTCGATTATTAGATATATTACTTTGATATTGATATCGCTGATAGCATTTAATAAAATTATAGAGAAATAAAAAAAAAATTGATATTGAGGACTGATATCGAAAGTGTGTCAGATCATCGTCAAAATAAACCTCCCATTACTTGCTTTTAACATTTGCTTTAAAATAAATACAACTTATGCTTCTGACTGGGAACAAAAAAATAATACTGGTATATCGCAACGTGCCAAGCGGCGACGTTTTGTGCTCTTTGTTCTCGGCGAATTCCAGCTTATCTCCCTATCATTACCCTATCATTATAAACCTCAAAAGAAACTGCCCCAACAGATGTTCGGGAGGCGCGAACTCCCATTGCTGAGATTGGTTAAATAATAATAATTTTGAGCAATTTTGCTCCATATAAAGCCGTGTGACATTGAGAATTAAGATGTTTTTACTTAATTGATTTGTAGAGGTTCGGTTGTCTGTAACTTCACCGCATTCTCTCGCTGGTAATCCCGGCGCTGTCACTGGTTTAAATTAAAACGTGAGTGTTGTGATATGGAGAGCGGGATTTACTTTTGGTTTGATAAAGTTCCGTTGTCTCGTAGGGCCGTAACGATTCACTGATGCATCAATAATCGCGATTTTGAAATGCCACGATGCTGCTGTATGTGTGATTTAATTTTCCCCCATTGTCATTTGTTTACAGATAATCCTCCTGGCAAACCCTCTAGGGGTCTCTTGCCCACTTGGGGTTGTCTTTCCATTTTCTGTTTATCCTTGCCACTTCCCTTTGTTCCTTCTCTTGCCCTATTACCACCTTCTGCCCCCCCCCCTCCACCACACTCCTTTGTCCCCTTTCCCCAGCTTCATCCCTCTCATCTTAATCCCTCTCATCTTAATCCCTCTCATCTTAATCCCTCTCATCTTAATCCCTCTCATCTTAATCCCTCTCATCTTAATCCCTCTCATCTTAATCCCTCTCATCTTAATCCCTCTCATCTTAATCCCTCTCATCTTAATCCCTCTCATCTTAATCCCTCCCCTCTTAATCCCCCCCCTCCTTCATCTTTACCCTAACCACACTTCTTTGTTCCTTTCTTCCTGGCTGTCCTTTTCTCTCCCTTTGATGTTTACCCACTGCCATGCTCCTTTGCATCCCTCTTTTGTGTTTCTCCACCCACCCCCTCATGCATGTGTGTTCCCTACATGTTTGTTTCTTGTACTCTGTCATTTGCCTTTGAGAAAGAACTTGCTTAAGTTCGAAACGTCAGGCCAGCTAATTTTTTGATTTGTATATTTCAGTTCTATTCAGTCAGTCAGCGGTTTGCAACAGTTTAATTCATTTTCATAATTTTTTTTTAAATATGCAAAAAGTTTAAGACAAACATGACACTATTCAGTTCACGGGCGTAAGGCTTCATTTTGCTGTCCAAACCTTTCGCCCATCCTCGGGCAAAAATCGGTTTGGACCGGTACAAAAACAAAAACAAATGCCATTGCATTAACGGATGTAGGCCTACCACTTACCGGACAGATCGTGACGGTGACATGTACATTGTATTGTATTTTTCCAACCAAAAGCGGATGTGCTTTTTCAAGCCAATGGATATACAATGTATGAATATAAGAAATCAGTCAAGTTTTCTACTGACATACAAACATATGTTTGTAATATTTTTTTAGCTGGCTAAACGCAATCCAAGATCAGTATGTAGTAGCTTCAGTGCCTGGCCGAGATGCAGACTAGACTTGATGTACCACGTGTGTGCGATAGCATCATGCATGTTCAATATTAACCAATAAAATATGTAGCAGGCGCATTACATTGCACAATGGGTTACATCATTTACCCATGTGGAACTTAAGGGCGTGGTTACTAGATGTTGGCATGCATAAGGTTTTGTATGCAGCTGAAGCACTTTTCAGTAAAAACTCCACTCTGTTTAGCCGAGCGTAAGTGTACACTCTAAGTGCTTTATACGCGAACAATAAGTGCGTAAGTGGCCCTACTAATCGCACAACCAGTAAGTATTGAGGGGGTTAGTGCAAGTTTTGGGCAATTTTTATTTTTTAATTGTATTTTTTTGTTTAACTCTAACCCCCAAGGGTGCCTGCAAAATCATATTAAAATTGAATATGCAAATGATCCAGTGCTTGGGCAAGAATGGCTAGTGGTAGCATACGACTTCCTTGCTGTGAGAACGAGGTTGAACATCAAGAGCTGAAAATGTTTATTTTCAGGAATTTATGCGATTCATTTCTTACTCATGATTGGTTGTTTGCAGCTGGTAATGGCTCCTTGGAGAAGGAGGAAGAGTTTATCAAGCAGTGCATGGGGAGTCTATCCCAGGCCTCGGCTAAGCTAGAGACTGCCCAAGATTCCAGCCTGCTGGTACTTCAGAGAGGACTAATTCTTCTCAAGACGCATCTAGAAGCCTTCAGGAAAAGGTAGCAGATTTTCAAAAGTTTCTGTTAACACTAGTCCTGAATCTTCCAATTTCAATGCAATTTTCCACACACTCTAGCTATAGGGAGTTAGGGTTAAAGTGCTATTAAAGTATATCAGAAAAGAGGATGGACACTTTCAGAATTAGCCTTATACCTGTGCACGCTTAAACATGATCATACATGTATGTGATGATATACATGCGCTGAGCTCCGATATGGGCTCTTTACATTACCTGTGCATTGGATATTATATAAATGTATCATAGTTTGAGGGTAGATAGTTGATGACAACTAGGCGGTGTATTGGAAGTTAGCAAACTACAGTAAAATCGCCCTAACTCAAGCTCGGATAACTCGAATCTCCTCTTATCTCGAAGCTGCACTACATTCCCGGCAAAAGAAAAGGATATTGTGTACATAAATACTCTTGTAACTCGAATTGCTGGCACTGGTGAATTTATTTTCCAGCCAGTCCAAAATAAACCGCTGCCAAAAAAGCCACAAAGAATTGTCAGCCATCGCGAAAGTATTTTTTTATGAGTCATAATTGCTGTCGCCTTCGTCTTTTTAAGAGGTAGACAGTGTGCATTTGCCATTGTGATCGATTTGGTCACACATAAGCACAACAATCGACCGTAACCGCAACCAATCCTTGTTTTCGTTCTGACCTGATCACTACAGCTTGTCCAATGGTTACCCGCACACCGACAGATGAATCGCTGGCTCTTTGTGGTGTCCAAATGACTGCATTGAAACCTTTGAGGATGCCGCGCACGCCTGGTTTTCAAGCTGTCTGTCCAATCAGAGGCAGAAGCTCGTTTAGTGCAGTGGACATGTGACCGGGTAGAAAACCCAATCACAAACAAAAGAAACAAATACAAATTTTATTACTCAAATTGTTTTTTTAAGGGAAAAAGATCAAAAGCAAAACCGAAAACAAGTGCATGCACGGATCCGTGAAAACTTACAATAGTGCGCCCTCTGTCGGTCGAATAATGATCGGTCATGTGACCTCCCAAGTGCATGCAGATTGCATATGCAGCGTTTCTTGGACAAACGTGACACAAAAATAAATATTTCCTATACACAGTTAGTGGTTTATTGTCATGTTTATATACAAGAGATACTTTTTTTTTTTTAGGTAAGAACAATATAAAATTGAGTAAATTTATGATTTTTTAATGGGAAAAATGCTACAGTAATTGTTTCAAATAACGTGTTTATAGCGAGTTTACGATTAAGATTAAGATTTTGGTCCCTATGACGTCTATCGCACAACTAGTGAATGTCCCCACAATTACTGTGCGTGACTGTTGGCACTATGTTGTACCCCATAGTAAAGTGGAACCCAAAGAGAACTCTTAGTGAAAAACCCATTAATAATTAATCAAATGTTGTCACCGACAGTTGTCAATCTTTTGTAAATTTTGAAAAATGAATCTTTTCTTAACACATTTTGTTGACCCAAGGTATGCGTATCACCTGCGTCAGTGGCAACTACAGGGCAGAGGTATTACCAGTCACAAGAGACATCTTCTGGAGGGACACTCACAGACACTGAGAGTAGTATGCCAGCTGGCTGGCATGACGGAAAAGGTACAATCTGCTTCTGGAATAACACTGATTTCACTCAGAGGGTGCAACTTTTCCGATTTTAATTGGATTTCCAATTATTTTCAATTTTCCTTCCAAAAATCAGATTTTTAAATTTTTTTTTTTTTCAAAATCTATTTGTTTCTATTTTGAGGATTTTATGAATATAGCCCTGTCTTTTTGAAACTCCTGTCTGAACTTGTCACAAGTGTAATTTGGTTTCCTCTATCGGTCATCAGTAAACAGTCTATAGAATAAAAGCCACAAAGGCTAGGGTTAGAAATAAGTTGAAGCATAGACCGGCCCTCAAACCAAGATAGCATACAATTGGAGTTCCTTTGTGTAAAGCCCCCTTGCTTAACTGATAATCTGCCCAACCCCCAGAAAATGTCACTTCAAAGGGGTCACCATCAGAATTTTAATTCATTAACTAATTCATTCATGCATTCATTCATTCACTTCATGTAACATTTATTTCCATGCTTCTGTTAATAAGTGTATGCAAATCTATATTTATGAAAAGAAGAAATATTAAACTAAAAAAAGTAAAAATGCATGTACACAGTTAGGTAACACGAAATAAACAGAAAACAGACAAGATAGATCGGTCATTCCGTGCCAGATCACCTTGGGGTTGTCAGGGGTCCAACTCGGATTTTGTTGAAACTTTCTAAAAGTACCTTAACATGTCTCATGAACACATGCACAATTTTAGTGTTCAACTCCAAGTGGTTTCTGAGATATTTCCCCCTGAAATTTCCTACCCCGCCCCCTTTTTCCCATTCATAGCTGCGCTGATGATTTTTTTAGGCCCATATCTCCAAAATGCATCAGGGTTTGTACCTCGAAATGGCTCCATAGGATGAATGGCATACCATGTGTCGTTTGCAAGATATAGCTTTTCCCCCCCTCCCCAGGTTGCCACAAGGATGGTCAGAGCAACTTCATATTTCATATGCATATACACTAGGTGGAATAAAGGACTAACCAATCACACCCTTCTTGAGGGCGTGGTCAGGGTCTGAATGTGGGTTCGCAGAGAAAAATGTCAAAATAACCCCCTCTTCTGATGGGTGGTTCACCCAACTACTCACCCAACTGAAACTTACATATCTTAAAATACTGTATCCAATCTACATTATGTACAAAATTTAGGTTGGTATCTTTTTCCCTTCCTGGTTTACAGGCTTTTGTAAAAAAAAGTGCATACTTCGCATACGGGTCAATGAACTTTGGAGAAAATAGCATAAACACTTGTATAAAGTAGAAGAACAGGAAGCAGACTTCTCAGAACTGCACAATTTCACATGGGTGTTTCTGCAAACCTATGGTTTATACCCAGTGAAGTTTATTAATGTCAGTGTGAGAGTGCAGATTGCTCTCTAGGACATGCAAAGGTACATATTTGAACAACCCTTTTTTGGAGACAGTAAAGAATATAAACTGACACATGCCCAGACAAGGTTTTGAGGGTATTGTAAAGAAAAGTTAGTGAGGAAGCTGAAAGAAAATGAGGAAGCTTAGATGTGACACCAGAATTGTAAGAAGCGATTTTCGTAATAGGAAAGAATGTTCAGACTGAATACCCTGGAGATAGATGCCATCTATTATAACAGGAGGAAGGGTAATAGATTTGGGATGGGAAGGCTCGCTGTAGAAAATGAAGTTGGTTTTGGCATGATTTAAAGAGCAATTAAAAAAATTTAAAGGAAAAGATTAAATAATAGTAAGTTAAGTTAAGTTAATAATATGAGACTTAACCCATCAAAGTGTCAATCTATTAATATTTGTTTTAAGCGTTCTCCACCTGTAGCACCTACATTTAAGATAGATGGTTCATTAATTAAGCAACCTGACTGTCTGAAACTCCTAGGTGTACATGTACAAAATAATCTGAAATGGGACACCCAAATTGATCAGATGTGCAAATCTTTTAAACGTAAGCTTTTTTTTCTTTGTCAACTCAAGCGGTGTTGTACTCCTATTAAAGACTTGTTAATGATATATACCATGTATGTTAGGCCTAGAATCGAATATGCTTGTCCAGTTTGGTTCTCAAGTCTTAGCAAATCACAATTGGAATGTTTGGAGAAATTACATAATTTTAACAAAGGGACTTTTGTAGTACTAAGTCTTTCAGTGAAATTTATTCCCAGCTTGGTTTGTCACCTGTCTCTGTTAGACTTGAACAGCTTTTTGGTAAATTTGGTCAATCACTTATCACTTCAAATAAATACAGAGACTGGCTCCCATCCAAAAGAAATAATAATCTCAGAAATACAAACAAACTTAGCTCAATCAAGTGTAGAACCAACAGGTATAAAAACAGCCCAATTCCATCTTTGACTACACTTCTTAATACATGCACTGAGTTGAATTTTCCGTAGTCCCCCCTGCGTGTTTCTTTTTCTTTTTTAATAGAGCCGGTCTTCTTGCCTTTTTGTAATTTACATGCTCCATTCAGTTTATTGTACATAATAGTGTAATCATTTTGGTATATATTTTGATATTTTAAAATTAATATTCTTAATGTCTTTTCTGTCTTTTTTAATTAGTTTTTTAATGAATTGCTGTTTAAGTTAAAATTTTTGTGATTTTTTATGTATTTTGAACGTAATTCAGCTCTAGGGCTGTGAGGTTTGAATTTTAATAAACCAATAATAATAATAACATTGTAAGTCAGGGGTTCAGGAAAAGATGGTATGGCATATTTAATCGCTGTAGAGCTCTTCATTTCTCTACCAAGCCATATTGCCCTCTAAAATGTCAGTTGGGGAGAGGAAGAAAGAAGTATTTGGATTCTTGCAACATGTCGGGAAAAGTACATATTAGTAAGAGTCAACAATTTAGACGGTAATGTTTGGTATACATGTATTTGGATGTCCTTAGTGAGTTGTTCACTACCTCGTAATCATCGGTTAAAGTACTAATTATGTTATCTAATTTCAATAGCATTTGTCCTTTTAAACTATCCCTTGCAGTTTACAGTAGAGCTGAGTTCATCTGACCTGGTCGCTGACTTGAGGGCAGAGGTAACACACATGAGTGAGCAATTCCAACAGCAACAGTTGCAGCAACAGCAACAGACTTGTCAAGATGAAGAAGACAGCAGTCTGAAACCTTCTGTTACAGCAGGATTCTCTGGTCTGACTGGTGCCCTGTCCGGCAGCTCAGCACTTCAGGGTCAGAGGCCCGTTAGGATGATATCTGTTGGCCATGAGTTGACACCTGACCTGGATGAGAAAAGCCTGAAAGAGATGGCATTCTCAGACCTACAGGTAAACATAGTTTAACAAGTTTATGTCTTGCTATTGAATTGAATATATGAGTATTAACATTATGCATGCTTTGATAATATCACAGCTGGCTAGGATATTCTAGGAGTTGCATTGGTTTATTAGCAGATGTATGTATTAACAGATCTGTCTGTTGGTAGCCATGTTTGAGAACTAGTCCATTGTCGGTGAACACTTCACAAGGTGTTCTTTTGTCAAGAGAACACTGACTTCATATTCTTAATGACAGTGCTACTAGTTCTGGTACTTGACGAGCAGACTTCTATGAACTGCCTTATGTGGAGCTTAATGCATCTTAATTCTTCTAGTACAAAAAAGTAACAGAGATACAAAGGAGTGGATTTGGAGGATTCAGTAAGGTTTGTGGCAGGAATGCCTAGGGAGGTTAAATCATACCACACCTAAACATCACATAAACACGTACCCCACAAATCACACACCATACCCACATGCAGTGTCAAATCCCCCTACCTACCCAAAAGTCGGGCCTTTATTTAGGCAAGAAATAAACACCATACGCTTGCTTAAAAATAAAAGTTTTAGGTTTTGTTTTATAGTTTATTCAACCTGATATCCCCATCCGTCTATATTTCTGGACTACCTGTATTGTATAAAATATGGGTCATCACTACAGTAATGATCAAGCTCATCACAATAGGATTTGCCTGCACTTGTTTCATCCCACACAGGCCATTGTACTAACTTCAAGTGTCTTAAATGTAGTATACATCATTTACTTTTGCTGGGATTTGGGGGTTAGTATTTTATAGGGTGCTAGCAAATACTGTAACAATGACCTGTTTAAGGTTTTGTGTGCATAGATGCTGGAAAAAACCGTAGTGTGCGTAGTAGAGAGAACAAATTGTGTTCTCGTAGTCTGGTTCCAATGACCATACTTTAGACAAAACGGAGCAATTTATAGATGTCAGGGAATTATCAGGTCAGGGGACTAGACTACTTCCAACGATTGTCGGTCGACAATTGTTGGAAAACGATATAAATTTCCACTTTTCTTGAAAACGACAGCACACTACATGTTTGTGCGATGATTTCACAGGATGCTTGAGACTGCTATTTACTTACAGTCTAGTATGGTATTTTGTAATAATTGTAGTTTTATTTTGTGATGTTTGCAAATGATGTATACTACCTTTAAGTAAGAGGATTTTCGATTCAATGGTTTGAGAGACTCTTTCTTGACCCTCATACTTCAGAGCTCCTACCCCACAGAAACGGTACAGGGAACATTTGAGGTTGAATCTACTATAAAAGGACACGTTAAATGTGCATTGCTTAGAGTATCTTGAGGCAAAGCATTCCATAACCTAGGTGCTGCTGTGGTAAAAGCATAATCTTCTACCCTTGGGATGATGTAATAGTTAAAAATAGATCCCAAGAAATTGAATGAGGGTGTGTGCATACCAGACAGAGCATTCACCGTTCTGTCATCAAAACGCTGGTTGTACGTACATGTACATAGCTTTACCTGACCTGACTTGACCTGGACATGCATCGCACTTATGTCTCCAAATTGGGTCAGGTCAGGTCAGGTCAGGTCAGGTCAGGTCAGGTCAGGTCAGGTCAGGTCAGGTCAAACAAGCCTTCCTTTTTAGTATCACTGTTCACTATCAGCTAAATGGGCTAAAAATATTTAAGTAGGACACCCGTGGTCCAGCAAGAGCAGTGTTGCATGAAACATGACCTAATGGCCTGACTTGGCCCAGGCATCATGTACATGTATCAGGTCATGTCTGGTCAGGTCATGGCACTCATCCATGGGTATCCTAGGTTAGGTCATCATGTCATCATTTTTTGAAAGTTTCGTGCTCATGGAGTATGCACTGTGCAATTATATTCCAAAGAACACTCTGATGTTTGGAAGCATTAAACTGAGGACGTGAGTGGAATAGGTGCTGAGCATTCACCATTCCGTCCAGTGTGCAGTTGCATGAACCCTGACATGACCTGATGACAAGAGCTGACCATTGAATCTTCGAACATATGATTCCCAGGTCAGATCATGTCATCTTATGTGCATACAGCCACAGCATGGCCATGGGAGGCAAGTTCCACGCCTGTACACTATATGCACGAATACTCATGCCAACAATTTCATGTCATGAGCAAACAGTGCTATAAAAATTGACATGTAAACCTAAGACTAAAATGCTGTTGATATCTGTCTGTGATTAGTTTCTGTAAAGTAATACTGGTTGGTTTGCTCTCAATCCTGCAAAATCCTCCAAACCCTCCTGGTGCATTTTGAATGATCTGGGAGGGTTAGATTTGAGGTCATTTCATCCTTCAGAAAGTCAATGTGGCATGATTCAAGAGTCAGTCTTGTGAAGGTAGCTTTTACTGTTGTACTGTACTTGTGCAGTTAATTATTCATGCTTATATTATCCTGTCCGAATCCAGTTGGTCTTTGTTTCCTTTGGTGCTATCCGTCGAGAGAGAAAGCGGGATGGTATGGATCAGCCAGCCTCCTGCCTACCCCCTCCCCCACAGGCCAAGCTGCCCATGATGCTACTGCTGCAGGAACCACACTTTGGCTGTCTGTTTCACCTGCTGCAGCAACTCAATGAGTTACAGGCAGAAAAACAAGTAAGTTGGCATCAGATGATTCAGCAATTATCAGAAATACAAATATTTTTCTTTCCTTTTCCAATGTACAATATTTGAGGTAGTTAAATGTTTTTCAAAGTGAACAAAGAAAACTGGCAGGAGTGAGATTCGAACCTGCGACCTCCGGAATACCGGAGCTTTACCAATTGAACTATCTTACCCTATGTTGGCGGTCTTCAAAATTGTCAGTATCTTTGTTCAGCAGGCACTAGTCAGAAGTCATAGTGCCGCATAGCCAGGAATCACGCCCAATTTTTCGATACAACCGTAAAATTGGGCGTGATCTCTGAATCATGTGACTTGATCTTTTATTGTAACAGATCAGACATTAGTCTCCTTGCTTGTTTAAATTTAGCATTGAACAGTTGTATTGAAGACAGTACTTGTTATAAAAACCACCATTTTGACAATTTTTCTTGCCTTCTTTCCAGAACGGAGACGCTGTTCAAGAGCTGCTAGGTCGGACCCAGATGCTATCTCGTAATGTCTGGCATCTACTCATGCTTCTGCCTACCAGCCCTGACATGCTGAACAAGTTCAAAGTGCTTATCACGCCAACGGTAGGCTGTTTCAGTGTTTACAGTCAGAGCATGTAGTTGAAGCTCTTTCTTTCACTGTATCCATACATGTAGTTTCCACATTTTAGCCACAGATTATGGTGTGTATTAAAGTTGTCACGGATGAAGTATACTAAGTACTCTACTGTTACATTTGTGACATTTTTTTAAATATTTTTTTTATTATTGATGATGTGTTGGTGCTTTTTGGGCATATCACCTCCAGAAATATATATTTTCAAATTGAATTGCATATTGTTAACATTAGACAAGCTTTCCAATAAGACATTTCACACAAAAATCGACCAATGATAAGTAACAGATTTAATCAGTTTCAAAATTTGAATCAGGAGCGGAATGTTCCTAACTCTTACAGTGTTGATGTATATTCCAATCATCACACAAAAATCATATTAAAACAAGATTTGTTTTCATTTAAGAATAAGTTTTTTGCCATAATATATCTGTAAAGGGAAATTCCATTGAATTGACATTTTAAGATTTAAACTCCGGAGGGTAAGGTTTAAAATGAGAGGAAACAATATTTTGTTTTAACAGGATGGAGGAATGTCATTCTTGGATGACCATGCAGAAATAGTAACTGACAGGAAAGGTGATTCTAAAGATGACACTACTAGTAGCCAGTCTGCTGCACTAGTTAACTGGCCAGAGCTGCTGGATGTCAGCAACACCCACAAGTTGTTGTATTCTCTTCAAATTGTGGAGTCACTGGGCCAGCCAGCGAGGAAGAAACGGGGAAAATCAATGGTAGGAGGTCTTACTTGAACATTTGTAAAATGTGGTAACGACAGTGGGATTTTCCCATGAAATATGCAATAAGGGAGGAGTGGTTAATCTGTGGTCGGGCCTGGCCTTTGAAAAGCCCAGCAATGCCCGGGCCTTCAGGCTTTTACTCTTGCTATTGTGAGCCACAAATCACCTAACGATAGAGCATCAACTAATCAATAAAGCCCCGCCTCTGCCAGGCCGGGCCTGGTTGTAGCCCCTCCCACACTAATCTGTACCCATTCATGGCAGGATCAAAAGATGCCTCAGCTGTCAGTCAAGTCTGGGTGAACAATGGGAGCCCGCTAGACTCCAGAATTAATGGGCAGTTTATTGTGTACAGCCAGGGGATTATAGAAGCCCAAAGGCCCGGGCGTTTAGGGGCTTGGCCAGGCTTTTTAACGGCCTGGCCCGACCACAGATTAACCACTCCACCCTAAGTTGGTAATGATGTGAACACAGTGGTGCATATCTTCAATCAGCAATTGTTTGGAAGCTTTCGTTGGCGATCTAGAGTAGATCAGGGTCCAAAAGAGTGTTTCGAGGCCCTCCATGTTTCTGTCAAGAAAAAAGATCAAACAAAACGATGTTCGCAAAACATGTAAATTAGTGCCTGAATAATCGAATCAACAATCTAACAATCATCTAGTTTTCTAAGTCAAATCTGTAATGATGTACCAATGAAACAATCGGTCTCTTGTTTAAAATATTTATCTCTGAACTTTGTGTCTTTCGATCAAATGTGAAAGGTACACCGGTAAGGTGGTCAGAATCAGTCCAGCAATTGTTTTTTTAGCTGTTTTTTTAGGGAAACATGGGTGCATCCCTGGAGACCGAGGGTGTACTCCTTTGTTCCTTGCCAGATTTTTTATTTGGGTGAACAGGGGAGAGTGGGAAAGAGAGTTTTAAATGCTTTACCGAGAAGGAAGGCAATGTGCAAAATGCACTCGTTATACATACATGTAGTGCAAAATCTGAGGTTATTTTGCAATAGAGCTCAAATTTACTTAAGTGCTGAATAGAAAGTATGTATCATTCAATAACCAAAAAAAGTCACTTTCTTCTCTACAGAAAATTAATTTCTTCTCTACATTTACCTCAAGTAACCAAGTTCAAAGAAATAAGTAAACAGTGACACAACATTTTTTGCTGTATATTTCTGGGATGGCTGAACACCGGAATCTCGTTCTGGAGATGCGCGAATGATGTTTTTTGTGTGTTAAAGTACCACATGCATTGAGTACGCTTTGGTTTTCAAATTGGCCATATGGCTCAATACATGTATATAGGCAATATGACAACAAATGGCCTTGTTATAACAATTGGGCTCAACATACAAGTCAGCAGTAAAACACCAATGGTCTTTTCCAAATTGGATTTTTCAAAAACATGTCAAATCCAAAGATGATTACAATCATTCCAGTATAAATGCAGACAAAAAAAAATCATTTTTTTTAGAGCAGTTCTCAATGTGGCAGTTGTTCTCCATGTGGTATCAGCTCACACAGTGCCCTCATTTAAGCTATAAATAGGCAAGGCATTGTGCATATTCTACAAATGACTGAGTAAGTGCTCTAGGAATGTAGCTCCGTGGCTGAATTTGAGTGAACCACACATATTCATTCTACATGACACTCAAGATGTATTTGTTGGACTTGTGGGAATTAACCTACTACAATTATTCAATTAAACTGCATGATTATATACATTGGTGTTCATTTGTTCACAGCCTTGTGTTGGTAGAGGTGACCACAGTCCATTGGCTAGCTCTTCAGAATTTGGTACATTGGACCTTAAGGTTAGTGTGTGTGACATAATATCAAGCAGCCTATTGCAATACAATTATTCCAATTACATCACCCACACATGATTTTACAGGAGTTTTATTGGTGGACTTTTTCAAATTTCATTATGTGTTAGTTGGGGAAAAACATGTTGTACTTGGGTAATACTGAGATAAATCAGGGAAGGTTTACTTTACTGACTTTTCATTGCAACTTTGTATCACATAATTATGGAGACAAAAGTTGTGCAGACGGAACATTTTAAGATCTAATAAAAATTATCTTTTGAAAAAAATCTTAAAACATGCTGGCTTCATTTCAGGGGATTCAGCTAAGCCAAAGTGAACCATGTCTTTCAAGTGCCGGGTCTGAGGATGGCAAAGAGTCTTGGAACACAATGGTAGGATAAACTTCCTGATCCAAATACTCAAGACTCTTTTGACAATGTGTAAAGGAACACTCGCGTACTCTGTTTCTACCACATATTTCCCGATCCAAATGGCATCACACTTTAAAAGAACAAAAAATATTCATGGGATGTTTTCAGTTTCAATTATTGAAGTCACGACAGATGACAAATTTGAGAAACTTTCGGCAGAAAGATTGATTTATTCGAGTAAAGCCTGTCTTATTTATTTTTTTTTCCCTTCGCAGTTTGTAGAGAGTGGAGGACTAAAACACCTTTTCAACATTTTCATGTCTGGAAACCTAGAGGCCAAAAGTGGACAACACTGGAATCTTGTGAGTCATTTCATCCAGATTTCATCACATTCTGTAATTAACCATTGATGTGCAACTGTAAGAGAAGTGTGGAGTTTATGTTTGAACTAGGTGATTTCTGAACCGTTGAGCACACTATCACACAGCTATCTAGCCCATAGGCAGTTGCTTCCTATGTTAATGGCCATGATTCTGTATAACATGTAACTCTAAAATTGCTATGCCAGCTGACAAACTCAACCTGCCACTCCTCTGCGAGTAACATCCTTACAGAAATAACAGAAATAACAAACCAAGGTGTTTGTACGGTAAAATTCAGTTGCCTTTTTATTAGGGGAAAACGGAGTTACTTGAGCACTTTTGACGGTTCATTTGGGCCAGCTTGATGTTTCTTTGCATGCTTTACACGATATCAATTCTGCATACTTGAATGTGTCTCTTCTCACTAGTGGCAACAGGACTGCCTGGCCTGCATCCTGAAATTGATCAATGAGTTTGCCATTGAGCAAGCTGCCTTAGAACAAGAACAGGATGATGTGTTTGAGGCTCATTCTTCAAGTGAGGAGGCAGGTCACAAATGCCAACGTAGAACAAGACAGAACAACAGTGATGTCGGAGGGATCACTACTAAGCTGTCACAGGTAAGAGGGCTGTCATGATAAGGACTCGGAAGTAGCTGCTTTTTAGTTGTCTTATTGTACATTTATGAGTACCTCAGAGATGGCAACTGACAGTTTGGGTGTAGCATGTAGGAAATTGAGCCGTGAATACAACTCTACCTCGTTTAAATACGCGGTGCCGCCTGACTTCCAATTAAGCCACCCCAGCATAATTGTTCAGAGTGAACAGTCTGTAAAAATGACACAAATAAACATAAAAACCTTTCAACTGTAGACCACCGTCAGCAAATTCACATGTACAATATGGTACAGAATCACACGCTGTTTCAGTCTGAGAACTTCACGTGTGTGCATGTACATTACAGGAGCTCATGCTGCTTTCAGTCGGAACTCTCAACTCTCAATCTGAGCACAAAATCATGTCACTGAACACAAATCTATGGCCCGAGTCTTCCAACTGCTACATAATTCATACAACGCTTACTTTGATCGGTTAACGTTCGCGCGTATTACACGTAACAGATTTTCGTATTGGCTGCACGGTTTCAACCGATTAATGGTAACAGCTACTTATCGGAAAAGCTGCTTTGTACAAACGTATGTACATGTACTGTACTACGTTCAAGTGCAAGGGGAGAAAGAAAATACAAAGGAATCTTTGTTGTCCTCAGGAGAGTCTTTTGTTAAAATCGGTCCTCGAACGTAGAAGTACGTGCTTAGTCTATGGGGTTGGGTTATATTAAAGGAACAATAGGAAACACAAGCATTGTCCTCACGAGTATAGGAAAGTACGACTGAGTATGCATATACCGGCAATCGTGGACCTAGGACAAAAGAATTTGAGCGTAGACAAAGGGGTCCACGTTTGACCTAACGTCCACGATTGAAAATCGTGTACAAAACCAATGGGAGGCCTTCCGAAAAAGTTAAGAGTATAAACAAAAGAGGAACAATGGGAGGTCCACGATTGCACCCGTTTACATGACTGTGTGTACGTGCACTGTATATATCTCCGAGGACAAGAGAAGAAAGGAAACACAAAGAAACCTTTCAGTCCTCGAACGTACAGTCTTTTGTTGAAATCGGTCCTCGAACGTAAGGATACGTGCTTAGTCTATGGGGGTTGGTTATATTAAAGGAACAATAGGAAACACAAAGCATTGTCCTCGGACGTATTGGGGAAGTACGACTGTGTGTGTGTGTGTGTGAGTGAGTTTGTTTTCGCATTCAATAGGGGACCTTTAACAAAAGAGGAAAATAGGGTCCCCGATTGAGAAAGGTCCCCGTTTGAAAATCGTGTACAAAACAAATGGGAGGGACAATAGGAGGTCCCCGATTGCACCCGTTTACACACTTGTGTGTGTTTGTGTGCACGTGCTGTGGCAAACTAGTGACTCTGCTAGCATTGCCGTTCAATGTTAGGTGTGATTGGTAGCATGTGGTGGCCCGTCGTGGTGGGTAAATGTACTATAACGTTCCACTGTGATATTCCGTTCATTCCAGTCATTGGCAGGGGCAAGCCGATTTAAATATTCTCCAGAACTTGACACGAGGCTGGAGATTGTGTGTTTAAGGATGAACCGGCATTTCTATGATCCAGGATGCGAGTTTTTAAAGACTTTCTCACTGAGCGGTGAGACGAGGCTAATTGATATGAAATGTCTACGCCTTTCATGCCTTCATTGTAGTCGATCACGCACTGAGCTTTCATGATAGGGTTGCCTTCCTGGTCGTGCTTGCCGCAGTCCCCCATTGCAGCAGTGTGCACTGTAGATAACATGCGAACATCTTTCTTGTCTTTCCAAACTAAAGCAAGTAGGCCGTCATCAGTAGAGCAGAAGTTATGTTCACCCTTTTTCAGTGGCAGGTTGCACAAGTCCTTGGGCATGCCCTTGCGATGTTGTATAACTGTCCTGATGGCGTTAGTTCTTTGGCTGTGGAGTTCCCGGTACAAAGACAGGCTGCTTAACCAATTGTCCAGGAAAACGGTGTACCTCTTGCCGAGAAGATCAGCGTTCAAGTCCAGTACGATCTTCGTACTGGCTGGAGTGTCGCCAGTCTTGTCTTGCCCTGTGTAGATTTTAAAGTTCCACGTATGCATGTATCCGGCGGCGGCCCTTGTGCTTTGGCAAACCTTTATACCGAATCTTGCCTGCTTCTTTGGATTATATTGCTTAAACTTGAGCAGGGCTCGACCTTAGCACTAGCCCGGCGTACAATGTCTAGTAAAAACTGCTCCGGGCTAGTGAAAAGCACTCTTTAACTTGCCCGGCGGGCTAGTTAAAAAAGCATACCTACCTCCTTAAAATTGTCACTGTTGCTTGATATGAATCAAACAAACGTTCTTGGTAAAGTTTGAGTGAATCTTCTTGTTTCATTTAATGACCGAGTTACAGTGCTACGGCGTTCCCGCACAGTCAATACTATGCCGAGCCGCCGCGCTAGCGCTATGCATGCCGCTCGCTATCTCACAGCAGCTAGCTTGTGTCCCGATGGCAACATGTGTACGTGCGTACATGTATGCCATTCATTGCGCGCGCGATGCCACAAGCGCACATGACTGTCTTGTACAAGGTTGGTAGTCTCATATCAAGTCCAGAGTGTGTTGTGCACTTTTTTTTGCCAAATGCTGTACGCATGGGACTGGTTGGGTGTGGGAAGAAAAGTATAGTGAAAGTGCACACAAAAAAGACTATGGATCTTTTCTCAATGCTCGGCTTCGATACGGCTGACACTGAAACATTTTTATTTTGTACATCATCAGTGTTTGAAAAAAATGATTAAGGACCGTCACATTTTTGGCCCATGTAAATTTGAAGGAAAACGCCAACTAATATTGGCGGAATAATGTCATGAATGTCTATAAGACGCAGCGAACCGTACGCCGTACGCGGCGCTATACAATCTTTGGTACGTCGAACTGAAGCCAGCTTTGATTAATGGGCCCAACCGGGGAATTCCACGTGCATACTGAGCATGCGCATTGGCACTTGACCTCAGCGATCCATGAGCCATGCATGCAGTGCATGAAAGAAGGCATGAAAGGTACGGGGCGCGCGTGCGAAGATTTGTGCGTGTGGTCTGTACTGGGTTGGTGTACGTGGTTGGTGAGAAGTTTTATTCACTTGGGTCTTAACATTTTCCGTCATGTGGCGATATCTAAATGTATCCAATCCGTCCAAAAAAGGAAGCAAAAGAGAATACGATGCAAACTAGAGCAAAAAAAAAAGACAACGTGTCTACAGACAATACTGGGAGCGGGACTTTGGCTGGCTTAGCTACGATGGAAATACGATGTTTTGCCGTGTTTGCCGCAAAATGAAACTGACCGGAGGGAGTGGAAGGAAACATATTACCTTATCATTCAGTAATTTCTTTTCTATTTTATAGTTTGAAAAATCTCTTATTAGTTACAACTCTACTGAATCCTCCTGAATTTTAATACGATATTTCGGACACCGTAGGGAGTTTATCGTTAATGGGATATTTACAATGTCCATTAAATGTGGGCTAGTAAAAATTTCTGCGGGCTAGTAAAAATCCCAGTTAACTTGCCCGGTGGACTAGTTAAAAAAAAGCTTAAGATCGAGGCCTGTTGAGTATCCCCTTGAATTTCCATAGTGACTCATCCGTAGTTATTCAGCTTGAAGGAACGTAGACAGACTTAAAGTTATCAGTCAGTTCGTTTATAACTGGCGGTCACTTTTATCTGCCCGAGTATTGTCAGTGAACTGCAGATAGGATAACAAGTCCATAAATCTATCTTGAGGCATGGTGTAGGGGAGGAAGGGGGTCTCCAAAATGTCCAGTAGAGTCCCTTGTCCAGTAGAGTTTTAAGTCCAGCTTAGGTATAATTCCCATGACGATAATCATGGCCAAGAAGGTTGATATCTCTTCTTGGGTAGTGTCGGACCTTCCCCTCATGATTTGACGGACGCTTTGGGTACTGGGCGGCTTATCAGTTTGTCTCATCAGTTATGTGCTTTGTAAGTTCAGGAGGGAAAAACTGTTAGAAGATCTCCATAGGGTTGCTGGTGCTATCCAAACTCTGGCTTTGAACTCCCGCTGCACCTTGAAAGCCATATCGACGAGGAAAGTTGTCAGTCTTCTTCCACTGCAGATCTTGAGCAGGCCCTGGCTTGGCTCGTTTTGGACGTTTCGGTAACTGGGCACTGATGTCTGAATCACTATCACTTCCTGTTTCTGATGTTTGTTCAGAAAGAGATTCAAAATCTGAACCACTGGTTGCAGTCAGTGTATCTTCATCTTCACTCAAAGCCATCGTGTATGCAACTGAAGCACTGTACAGTAATAACTCCACTCTATTCAGCCGAGCGTAAACCCGAACAATAAGCATACATTCTAAGTGTGCCAATGAATGAACATCCCGGTTTCAAAAGCCCCATCTATTCATGACGCTCCCCATTCAAGAACAATATAGATCACAGCGAAGCCTACAGCAGCGCCACAGCTGAATGATGAATAGAGCGTTATGTGCTGGAATGCACCGATACACGTAAATAGGCGCATTGGTCTCGCCTAAAGGCGTAGCTATAGCCTTCATCTGGGCGCAAGGGGTTAACCCACCTCTAGAGCCACGGTTTGCAAATTGCCACCTGGCTGGTTGACGGCTATAGCCGCATTTTCTGCATTTTCAATCCATTGTTGGGTTATTGTGTGCATTACACTTGGCTGCACAAGCCTCTTGTGTCCATTTCGCTTGGCTGCACAAGACGGCCCGGCATACCGGCGCCTTATTATAAATACCCGGGCTTAAGAGGTTAACTATCGATGTTTGTATAAGTTCAGAAAAATGTCCTTTCTTTGACAGTTTGCACAAGAAAAAAATTCTTAGTTATAACTCTGGTCATTTATCAGTGATCAGGTGATTGATTGCTGATTTTCAACAAATTAGTTTGAAACTACTTTACACCATTTTCCCTTTGACAAAACTCAGAAATGTATTTAGAAAATTAAGTCTAACAACATTGCATTATCAAATTAAATAACATTGTTCAGTGTCGGTAACAGATTCTTACTGGTTGGAGGTATTTTTTTGCTGGTAGATCATAGTTATCAAAAAGTCATGAAAAATGGTACATGTATATTGTTAGTTATGAGACGGAATAGAAATCCAACAATCTGCCCTTTCTCAGTTGGCTTTGTTTGTGTTTTATGTTTTACCAGCAACTTCTGGAGTTGATGTCTGAGGAGGGAGTTCTAGACAGATTAATGATCGTTCTGTATGAGGCAGCTGCCCCATCAGACACAGTACAGGTTCGAGCTGGTTACTGGGGTAAGCAGGAACAACCAACTAAACATTCAGAATTCTTGTACCAGGAAAGCTACCTGACTGGTTTGGCAATTTCATCACTTCTTGAGGGGCCACAACGTACATCTTTGAATTGATACCCTAGTTTGTATTTGTTATATAGTAATATAATGTTATAATTTTTTGTCTATGCCTGTCTTTGCTGATCCCATAATTACCTATTTTTGTTGGACGGAACAAAGTGTTCACATGAAAAATCTCTTGGGATGAATATTATTAAAGTACATGTATCAATGGCGCACTCTAAATCCTATGTTCATTATCTTAGTAGAACCACAAACTCCCTCACTCATGCAGAGGGAGGAGTGGGAGAGAGGACCATTTTTGTTGCGTGGGCTTTTCACAGGGTTATTACACTTTAGAGAGGGACATAATAATATGGTCATGTTACACAGTTTTTGTTGTTGATATTGTTAGCTTTACCACGTCAATAAACTTCAACTTCTGTTCTTGTCAAATAGTTATCCACTATGCATTGAAGCTGCTGGTTTCGTGGGCGTACAGTGACCCAGAAGTCAGGGTAGCGCTCTGCCAAAACCATCTCTTTGATAAATGGCTTCAGAGACTTGTACTTCAAACCAGTGAGGTATACTTATTGCATTGGCTTTAGACAGTTCAATTGCTATTATTTCCCTTTTCATTCTGGATTAGCCTTTTGCTGATGCAATAAAATGTAAGTTGTTGCGAAAAACTCTTAATACATGGAACCAAAATGACATCCTTTAAATCAGTCTTACAGATATACATTATTTGTAGTAGACCATTCTCTGGTTGTAATCACCTGTGTATATACACACAGGGAATATCAGCATGAGAAGCCATGGAATGCCAAAACTGAAGCACAAAACATATGTAACCCAATGTTTATGCCCTAAAACCCAATAGTTTTATTTTCACTGCCTACCCGTTTTCATCTCCAGAGGTCTTTGTATTTTTTCTGATCATTTTTTTCTGAAATTTTAGTGATTATTAAAATGGGACACTAGAAATGACTTACCACACAAATGTTTGGAAAACACTTTGGCCCGGTGTGATATTTTATTGCATAACTTCAGACAGGCACCTGCACAAAGCCAACTTGTATTGCATACATGTACATGTATACATGTAATGGCTATTATTTTAAAATCAGCTAATAGAAGAAAAAATTGCATTACATAATAGAAAAACACAAATATCATAAATTATGCCATAAAAGTTGACATGGTTTTAAACACCCATAAAGCACAAGATTAGAATAAGGTTGTTCAGAATTATTAAGTGGTTTTTTTTTAGTCAGCAGTCTGTTTTTGAAATGTTCTTTCTACTGATTTCTTTCACCCTCCAAACCACAAAAAGTTGTTTCCTTTTCATTTTATTTTGCTGTAATGCCATAAGTTTGTCCTATTCCTAAAGTCATTATGTGATTGTACAACACTAGTGCATTTCTTGTTGCTTTCCCCACAGGTATATGTGAGACGTGAGGTATGTGATGCACTGTATAGACTGTGTGAAGGTAGCAGCCTTGCCTGTCAGCACTTCTCATGGGCTCTACTTGCTAGCTTACTCAGCTTTCTATCATTGGCACAGAGCATACAACCAAGGAAGGTTAGTGGATGCAAATGCCATGCACAGTCTTCTAGAAATTAGCAATTGCTCCATCTACAGATGTACCCCCTTCTCGTTAATTGTCATCTTATCAAAAACAATCACCCAGGCAAACTGACAGGTAATTCTGTCTGTGAACACAGCACACGAACAAGAGCTAGGCTTGAACCTGCAGCCTCTAGATTACTGTACTGACGCTCTTTCATCTGAACTGTTTTGCCAAGGCTTCCCGATTTTGGAAATACATGGTTTTTTTTCCAGGGGGCACTTGAAGGATTCTAGACCCATAATGCTATATAGCCAGGATATGACTCGTAGGATTGGACGGTATTGCATTTCGAGAGTCCTCAGTATACCGTTACAAAAATACAGTGCCGACCTGGCACGGAACTTGTACAGCGTGCAGTACACGGCAAGGCTTCCACATCCTGCGTTATGTATACGATGCGTGAACATTTTGATGCCATACATGTATTCATTGGGAAATGTAGGCTTCTTGTCAAGATTTTGTAATGGACAGATGTAATGATGTACTTGGCGTGTGTAATGATGTACTATGCGATATATTTTCATTTCTTTTGTGCGTATCGGGGGCTGACAAATGTAATTGGCATTTTTTGTCTGCGTATCGGCCTGCAATTCCAGCGTATTGGGCCGACACACACTTTGTACGTGGGGAAACCCTGAATTTTATTGCATGATTCATTAATCAGCAAAAGCAATAAACTAAACCAAATAAATGTGAAACTGACTTTTTTGCCGCGGTACGATAAAGTACGCCATGTCGTCCGATGCGCTGGCATGCTCGGCCAACTAGCAGCCCCATGTCCAGTGTGTTTACACATTGGCCACACTTGCAATTATCCACACAGCCGTTTATCGCACACTCAACCACTGGTCCACTTCTTGTCGCAATTTGTCAACAGTTTTGATTGAAACAGATGACTATCCTTGTGGATCCGATTCTTTATTGGTTATCGGCGGGATGTTATGAACAAATTGTCGAGTACAAAGTTCCAAGATCATTTTTTGCAATTTGCATGCAAGCATGAGTGTCTGACTACCAGACTTCATACTCGGAAATTCTTCACTACACGCAAAATAAGGATGGCGGAATCTGACTTTGAATGTTGGTTTTGCATGATGGAAAGTCCCCAACAGCGAACTCGCTTTGCACAATAGTGCATGTACATCGACACGGCCAAACATCGACACGGCATGCACGATGTATACGTATACCAAGCGATTCATCAGCGTTTTTCACAGAAGGGCACTTCGGCCAGTAATATAGGGCACAGTACATCTGGCCGTGAAAAGTGATTTTCTACAAGAGGGCATCACGGCAATTAAAAGGGCATCGAAGGCAATGGCCGTCGTGAATTTCGAACGCTGGTTATTCACTAAAACGAGGTATTATTTTAATTGGGGTATTACGTCATTAAAAGAAAAACACAGACAGTGGTAATAAGCCAACATGCACAGAGCACACAAATGTCTACAGCAGTATAGGCCAGCGTGAACGCTGTTATCAACATTGCAAAATCGCCTGTACTTGCGTGACATTATTAGTACAAAGCATTGTTTGAACTTTGCGTCCCAGACACTGTAAGAAATCAGTGCTTTTCCATATCTGTAATGTCTACATTCTAACTTCATATAAGGTCCTAACTGGAGGATTTCATACACAGGATTACAGCAAGAACATGGATGAGCCTGGCCCTGGCTGCCGGAACTACTTCTGGTTGCTTTGCTCCATCATGGATAACATTGATCGGCAGCATGATTGGTCCTCAGGGGCTGCCAGTGGTAACTCACCAGGCCTGGATCAGGAGAAGAAGGTCATCAATGTCAACACTATTGCCAGACATCTGGCGGAAGGAATACAGAGGTGCAGGTTTTTACATTTGTGCATGCATTTTATTTTCCCCTTGTGTTGCTTAACCAGTTCACGCTGGGATTATTTTGACATTCACCGGACCCAGGCACAGGATTATTTTTCACGAACCTCGATGCCAGCCAGGTTCAGGTGAAATCAGGCGGTAATCTGCGGGTAGCACAACCTGCGGCCTCACTCACTGAGAGCGGGTCGCTGACAGATATTACCGGCCTCGGTCGAGTGTGTGTTTATCAGTCATCCGTTCTGAATACCGCAAAACCTTTGCGTGTATAAACGTCATCCGACCCGAACTGGTTAAAAAATGTGATGTAATAGACTTTGGTAATCTTAGGAGTTTGTCAAAGTGAATAGTTTCAGTTTCTCTTACAATATATTCAAGAAATTGGAACCCAAGGGTACTTCATATCATAGTCTATTTAGTAGTAAAAATGTACAGTGGTGTGCAGAATTATTCGAACACTTGGCGTATTTTAGGTACTTTAGTTGTTTGTGATGAAATGGCAATCAATATACAATGTACATTCAAATGAAACCCTCTGGAATGAACTTCAGAAGACTTGGAACAGCATTAGTGTAGAAACTCTCAGGAAATATATAGACACTATGCCCGAAAGATGTGGCGCAGTGATTGCTGCCAAGGGTGGACACACCAAATATTAGAGTAAAGATTGATAACAAAGTTGGTAGGACTGGCAGATACTAATGTGAGCTACATGTATGCTCACAACAATTACCTTTTCTATTTAATACAGGTGAAAAATGTAAACCAGGCATTGTAAGGCATTAAATATCAATTTCTTCAGATATGTCAAGAATAATTTTGAACAGAGAATCTGCAAATGTGAAATGCATTCTGGAGGTGAAAGAAAGAATTAAATTTCATTTGTTCTTACTTTTTGAGTAATAAACGGTATCTGGCTTAAAGGTAGTTTACATGATTGGTCATTGTTGCAATTTTCAGAAATGGGCGGATTTGGGGGTTAGTATTTTATAGGAAATATCGTTCCACTGACCTGTTAAAAGTTTTGCATTATTGGATGGCGAAAACAACGACAGAAAAACGGCGCTCGTTTTCAACCGTCGGGCAGATGATAGCCTGTAGTCAAGGCGCGCATCACGTGTCCAGGTAGCCACACGCGCCTTGACTACAGGCTATCATCCCGAATGCCAGCATGTCCGGGGCGCGCCACTCGTCCGCGTAGCCACGCGCGCCTTGACAGAAGTCTACAGGGCAGTTTTCCAACGATTTCCAGCTGGAAATCGTTGGAAAACTATATAAATTTACACTTCTTGACAACAACAGCACACCTGGTGGCCATCATTTTACAGGATGATTGAGACTACTATTAACTTACAGTCTAGTAAGGTATTTCGTAATAATTCAGTAAAAAATATTACTAATCGTGTACACTACCTTTAACAATTGTTCATGGTGACAGATTTTTTCACCAGATACTATTCATTGTCTGTACACTCAATTAACGTTTTACTCTCAAGCCAATACCGGCGGTGTAGAAAGAACAAAAAAACAATGTGTCCAAAGCAGTCTGCTTTGTGTCATGGCTTTGGATGGGTTCTTGCTGGTACAAAAACAGTTGAGGGACAGTTTTAACCCTAACCCTCCAAGATCCTGCAAAATCCACCACAGGGTTTTGGAGAAATGTGCAGGGTTGAGGAGAGCAGAGCCCAGCCACTAGTACTTTACGTAGGTCTTAATGCTTCTTGAAAGCCAATGTACATGTACAAAGAATGTACCGTTTAGTTTTGGAGGATGCTTGAAGCTTTTTGATAACAATGCCTTTACATGTATGTTAGAGGTGGTGTGATTTAAGTTGGCTTCTTTCTCCCTTGTCAGTCGGCCTGTTCTAGAGGAGAGACACAATACTACAGAGGATCTGGCTCTCACCGGCTTACTGAAGCTATGCACAGCTGTCATGAAGCACAACCCACCTTTTAAATTCAGTAAAGAGGGACAGGTAGGTATAGCCCATCTAAAGCTTTTTGAGTGACATATGACCTGTGTATCAGTTGCATATACATATACATGTGCATGTAATTGTGCTAAATAAAGTGAAGGGCCTGTTTTCCTAAACTTATTTTCTAAAATAGCAAGGAATTTTAAAAGGGAGAAGTAAATAAAAGGTAAAGGCAAATGAAAACAATGTTTCTGTATATTCGTTTAGCTATGTACAAACTTATTTTTGAAAGTTTGATTTGCACAATCTGCAACTTGCTATAACAGATGTATTATGTTGTAACATTATGTATTGACATGAAATGTCTGTTGTAAGGAAAAGTTAGCTTGAAATGGCTTATAGCAAGTGTTAACTTTTTTTTATATCATTACATTAATGCCTAGGTTTTCCTGACCAGTGTCTTTGAGTGTCTTTTTGCCGTGCCCAATGTGGAAGAGCGCAACCTTCCCAAGTGTAAATCCAAGGGCGGTCGGTTGTCAGGGTTTGACCTCCTGATTGACCTGGCCAGAGGATGCCAAGATAACTATGCCTGCTTGCATAGACTTATGCTGGAACAGCACTCCCAAGGTACATGTAGGTCTAAATGTCTGTTTTTTAGTTTAAATCTAGAGTAACATGCATGATTAATTTGTCACATCATGCCTTTTTTTAATCCTTCTGTTTTTCTATGTAATTTGATTACATCTTCCAGTTTAACAGTGCACACGTGCCAATCTCAAGGTGGTGTGGCATCAAGTAGTGGGAAGATACCCCAATTGATTTTGGATAGACATTAAAATTGAGTGAAAAGCCTTTGAAGCGAATTGCAACTGGTATGTAACCACAACCCGAATACAGTGAATTTTTACTGAAGTTCCTGGCTTACAATCTGTACAACTGTGAAATTAATTTGCATAATGTTACAAATGTTGTATGATTTTGTGTGTGTAAATATGCAGAAAATGGAGTTATAATTGTTTGTTTACATCAAATTTTAGGTTTTTCAGGTTTTTCTTCTGTTTATAATGTAGGTTATTATCATTATTTATAAATATACATTAATTGAAAATCAAAAACTTATTCTCTTAATGGGTTCTTAGTTACATAGTATTATGTGATGCTTTGTTAAAGAGGAAGTTCAGTGGTGAAAGAAGTCTGCTTCATTTTTCATTTTTTGTAGGTTGCGTATTGCAAAATCCAACAGCAAATTATTTAATACCAAAAAAGTGACTTTTGAGAGCTATTTTTATCAAGACCCCCTTGTTGTATAGTATTGACCCTAACTTCACCTAAAGCTACAAAATTCTACCAGTAGTAAACTGTAGCAGTACTCTTTTACTACACGTGCATATTAGAAATTATGTAGTATTTTGTAGTATATTATACTTTATCCCATATGAATGCCTAGGATGTTTGGGTTAATGCAAAAAAGGGGAAAATTATGCAAAAAAGGCCAAAAATTATTAGTCTGGTGTTTTAACCCCTTGAGTTATTCATAGTGAGGCGCCAGGGTCCCATGTCGGCTTAGCAGCCAAGCGAAATGGACACAAGAGGCTTGTGCAGCCAAGCGTAACGAACACAATAATCCAACAATGGATTGAAAATGCAGAAAATGGCATGTATAGACGTCATCCGGCCTGGTGGCAATATATTTTTTGGGCACCATTTGGCGTCATCCGTACGCAAGGGGTTAAGACTAAAATTATTAGCCATCGGTTAGGTATTAGTCTTATTCGGCCCACTACCAATGAAGAAAATTATTAGTCTAGTGGTTTATAATACAGAACACCTATCTTAGAGTCAAAGACCTTACATTGTTTTTTGCTTGTTCATTAATCTGTCTTCAATAGTAACTATTTACACGTCGTCAGTGTCAGTAGTCCATGCAACCCACTCTGCCATAGTTGCACAAGCTGTATCGTTCACATCTCTATATATGTGAGACTTCAGTTACAGCAGTGAGGATTAATAGTTAAACCTATCATGCTCTCTCTCCTAAGGCACCCATGGACCATACCCATGGCAGTACTGGCCCCAGGATGATGGGCGGTCTTCCTGTGGCTATGTGGGACTCACCAACCTTGGAGCCACATGTTACATGGCTTCATGTATGCAGCAGTTGTTTATGATGCCAGAAGCTCGCGCCCCCATTCTCAGTGCAAGGGTGTGTACTCTTATGTTCAATCAATCAGGGATAATCTGTGTGCAATATTTGGCCAAAACATGTACCCATTTTCCCATCACATAATTCCTTATTTGTTTTTAGAAATTGCTCATCAATTCTCAAACAAATAACATCCTGACTTCCAACCTCAGATCACGGAAGGAACTCGTCATGCCGGCATCTTGAAGGAGCTGCAGCGGATGTTTGCCTTCCTGCAGGATAGCGAGCGGAAGGCCTATAACCCACGCAGTTTCTGCAAGGTATATACTATGGACAAACAACCTCTCAATACCGGAGAGCAGAAAGATATGACAGAGTTCTTCACTGACCTCATCAGCAAGATGGAGGAGATGACACCCCAGCTGGTAAGTCAGTGCAAAAAATGCTCACTCTCTGAGGAAGGTATGCATTAATTCCACATCAACAAATTTCTTACGAGGATCTTGGAACCCTCCAAATATCAAGTTAGTCATTTGTACGTGTTTTGTACCTTTACTCTCAAAATCTTCCTGCAGATGGCTGGAGGGTATAGAATGTATTATTATGACTAGATTGTGTAGTGGATCCTTTGATATAAATGCCAAGGTTGTTTCCTTACATATTTTCCAAGCAATCAGTATGACAAGGTAGCTGCATCTTTGCACACTTATCATGGTGTCTTTCCATGGCTAATATGTGCTGGTGGTCACTGGTACCCTTCAACTTTGAGGTAGTTGTCAGATCCTGCAGAATTTAATTAAAGCCCTGTGATGGCATTTCCTACAGCAAGGGCTCCACCACCCTTCTCAGGCTACAGGGATATTTCACCCAGCCAGGTTGGATATTTACCTTGAGTTAGGACCCTTCCCAGGTTTTACCATCAAGATCAGTTGGACCTGTGGCTCACATGGGCAGGAACAACCATCCCCTGAGATAATTGCTATTATACAACGCCTGAATAAATCCCCGCCATCTGATTGGTGGATCATCGTCGATCAGGTGCATTGAATTATTCGTCGCATCGCACGACGCGAACCCGCACCGCAAAAAACGTTCTCTCATTTGGTTCTATCAAACGGTACGCGTTTGATAGAACTTCCCTAATTTCACGGTCACTATTGGTGGCGCTACAACATGGCTGTCATTCACACAAAATGGCAGACAAACTGCGCTTGGTTCTCCTAACAGACGATGAAATACATGTATAGGATATGTAGGTGATGCCTGACGCTGCTTCGCCTCGTGGAATGGAACATTCAATCTGTCACCTCATGAAATTATTCTTACCATTGCACTCATAAACATTCATTATTTGTATAATAACTGCACTGCTTACCCCATATGTTCAAACACACAAGGGTCACACACTTTCATATCCCCCATGTGCTCCATTCTTTAGGGAAGGGAAGGTGATAAATGGAACTTTTTAATCAAGATATTTTTTGCGAGAGAACAAAGCTGCAGCAACTCTGCATCACATCACTCACACTCCTGAGGACGGACAGAGCACACTGTCCGAAACGTCGAGTTACACACTCATCCCGGTTCTTTTCAGAACCACACGTCTTCCTAGAAGAGATTTATTTCACATGGTGTTACCCGCAATCCCAGTCTGTCTCATAGAACAAAGGGCTTAAACCATTCTGTAGAAGGTACCATCAAGGCTTTGAAAGTCTTGATTATTTGCAGCAACATAGCCAAAGCCTTTTCTTCTCACCTCCACCTTTTATCATTGTTATTGCAGAATGACCTTGTTCGCAACTTATTCAAAGGAGAGCTTACAAACAATGTTGTGTCACTGGTGAGTTCAGAATCTTTATTCATCCTTTTGAGTTTTATTTTGGTTGATATACATTTCCTTATTTTTATCCAAGTGTATTTCATTTTAGGGTTGTAGTTTTAACCCTTTTCTCAGTCACATGTTTTATGTCCTTCAAGACCTAAGATTGTATTACTCAGTACACACACATGTAGGTGTGTGAACCCCTGCAATCGGGGACCTCCTATTGTCCTATTGTTTATACTTCAACTTCTTGGCAAGGACCTTCATTGGTTTTGTTCACAGTTTTCAAACGGGGACCTTTCTGAACCGGGGGCCCTATTATCCTCTTTTGTTAAAGGTCCTTTGTTGAATGCAAAAACAACCCACACACAGACAGTCAGGCACCGTAATTGTGGGGACATACACTGGTCATGCGATAGATGATGTGGGGGCCAAAAATGTATGGGGACAGAGAAATTAAAATAACTTGGTCCTAATCTGCCTAGCAAATAAAAATGCCCAAATACGCGGTTGATAATATTGCTAACGGGAAAATGCAAAATTAAGGAGGCATGGACCGTGAGGTATCCTGTAAAACTGTGTTTCCATGGGGTGAACTTCAAATTACTCCTTTAATTTTGCATTGCCCCTAATGACTACAGAGAACATGTGGCCTCTATATGGCTTGTATACAATTGATCATTGGTAATCCTGACGGGCAATGATTGCAACAGAACTTGAGCCATGCCATGTTACTCACCCCGGTGTCCACAGGTGAACAGAATTGCGCTGGAGGATGAAAAAGACTAGTAATTAACCCTAACTACCCCAAGCCGTACAGACTCCAACAGCAGGTTGTGTTGAGTTTTGATGGGTTCAGGACTGTAGCGCCTTGGCACCATTACTTTACATGGAGCTACATGTATGATGCCCCAATTTGTCTAAGTCCAAAGAATGTGCCATAGGTATACTGCTCAGTGTTGGATTTTGATAGGTTGAGGACACTTCCTAGTAAAAATGCCTAGGGGGTTAATCAAACGTTTGTAACTACATGTGTACATGTACCTCTGATGAAATTAATTATTTTGGTTTTAATGTATTTTAAACTGTTGATTTTTGAAGTATTTGAGGATATTTATGTCACATTGGCAATTTTTAGGACTGTCCTCATGTGAGCAGCACAACAGAAGAATTCTGCACAGTCAGATGCCAGGTTGCTGACATGAAGAACCTTTATGTGAGTAGATATCTTGAGAACTTAGTCATTTTATTCTCATATCAGAAATGTGAGTAAACTCCCAGACATGGTTTAGAGAAATTAGAGGTAATCGTATGATACAGCTTCGATATTGATCCCTCAAAAATTGATAAGTTTCAGTTTGACAGCTTACTCTTTATAAAGACGGTTCTAGTCCCAATCTTCCAGCGAAACACTTCCATCTGAAATGCTGTTATCTTTGAGAAAATTGTGTTTGAAGACCTCTGAAGGTCTGGGTACCTGAGGTCTCGCACACTTCATGTACTGCGGTAGCAATGAACAAGTCTAAAAATTGTGCTTGGATGAACATGCAGCCATCTAGCAAACTTGGTGGTAGGCAAACCTGCATCTAGGAGAAAGTTCGGGCGCGAACTATAGTTCGACCATTAGTCAGTCTCTCCTTACCAACGCGCATGCGCAAATGCAGTCGGCTCGAACAGCTCTAGTCGAACTATTGTTGAAAAGATGGCGACTGTATCACGTCACTGGTTCTTCCTCTCCGTGTTTTCTTATGGAAAGAGCTTTTTATAACCAGCGATGCAACCGTGCCCCGAGGTCTGGTTCAAAATAGTTAACTGGAGTAGTCCAACCATCCTGCGTTCGAGTGACGTTAGTCGAACTATGGTTAACCATAGTTCGCGCACGAACTTGCTCTAGCATGCCTACTGCACGACCTCTGTCCATCTGATTGAGTCGTGGCATGTTAGCAAGTGCCAAAAAAGTTTGGTTTTTTGGATGACCATGGTCTACCTTTTGTCACAGAATGAAGCAGAACGACGGACAGAAAGTAATGCAGAGAACCATGTTGCTTGTTTGGGAATAGCTTTTGATTGGTAATCACTGAGGCTTGACAAAATGGATCACATGGATCACATGGATTTGCCATGAATAGGCATTATCATGCTGTAATACCAAAGCTGTTATCACAAACAAAGGTATCCATGCACTACTTGGGGAAAATTGCATTTCTTGTTTTGACTAGTACACAAACAACTATTGTAAAACTATTCACATAAAGCGCGCTTTGGTGGTTTTCTTTTGACAGAGTTGTTGCTTTTATAAAGTTTTCAGTCAGTTTTTACTTTATTCGGATGATCTTCAGTGTGTTCTTATTCGTCCATTGTCAAACACTGTGCTCATCAGAATTGCTCAGAATTTTGATTTTGTAAGGATTTGACCTAGTGCCTTTGATAACCAAGTTTTTGTGGTCCTGAATCATTCAACAGATACATAGATTTATTTTGTTTATTGGTTTCCTGTAAATATTTTTATAACATAAAAATAAATTGCCATGTTGGAAAATGCCCAATACAATGCCACACATGAACGGTGTGTTGTGTAGCCCAGTGCTCTCCAGTTGCAGTGTTAATGACTGCCCACAGTGTACACCATTCATGCACATGGCTGTGGTCACACAGTCGTACTTTCCCAATACGTGTGTTTCAGCGAGCGCCTACTGGCATTGAACAGTGCCCTCCAGAGATTGGACAGTTTGTTTACATGAGATTTTGGCATCCATGGTTGCCCTATACATTATGCAGTAACAATCTTGACGAAAATTCCTCTGTTTAACAACCTGGTTTTTGTGTAAATTTAACTCTTCAACAAAACCTCAGATATCAGATATTTCCTAGAGACTTGCCAAAGAATTCGAATGGTATGGATTGTCAAGAAGTATACTCCTGAATTGCTGCCTAGAGTCCTTGCGATTCGGATAAATTCTAAGATGCAACACCAGATTTATGCTGTAACTTCAGGTTGTGTTGATCTTTATTACTATTCGAACTGTAAACAAATAAACAACGAAAACTCAAGGAAGTTAGATCACTGGTAACTGCTTGGAAACTTACTTGAGTTTTCGTTGTTTATTTGTTTACAGTTCGAATAGTAATAAAGATCAACACAACCTGAAGTTACAGCATAAATCTGGTGTTGCATCTTAGAATTTATCCGAATCGCAAGGACTCTAGGCAGCAATTCAGGAGTATACTTCTTGACAATCCAACGTGCGAGGACAATGCTTTGTGTTTCCTATTGTTCCTTTAATATAACCCAACCCCATAGACTAAGCACGTACTTCTACGTGCGCGGACCGATTTCAACAAAAGATTTGACGTGCAAGGACTGAAAGGTTTCTTTGTATTTGCTTTCTCCTCTTGTCCTTGGAGATATATACCAGAACCTGTACATATGACCAGGCCAGAAGTATGCAGTGTCAAGTGCTTGATTGTTCCCTAAACCTGGGCATAACGTGGGACGTTACATGTTTTTTCAACATTTTCCCAAGAGAAACATTGAGTCAAATTTATTTAACGGAGGATCTCCCTACTGGTTAACGATTGATAGAATTTTCACATTAAAAAATAATTATGTGTGAAATTTAAGTTGTTTTGGAAGGTAAATGATTAGCAAAATTTATGGACACTAGCTTCAAAACAAACACGAAAGAAAAAAGTATTGTCATGTGTACAAAATGCATACGGGTGTATGTGCATGTCGTGCGTATTCTTCCCAAGCGCTAGCACTACAGAGCTGGGTTCAAACATTTCGTGAAGGGGTAGTTTTGAAAAGTGCAAATACTTTTCGTCTAATTTCAAATTCAGATAGACGTACATTTAATTGTATTTAAATTAAATTACTCAGTTAGTGCTTAAATTAAACAGAATCTGTGGGAGAGGTGTTATAAAACAAATATTGACTGCTTTATCTCGTACTCGTAGTGTAGTAAAACTAGCCTCCCTCAGTGATCCATGCAGCATTCTATTTTCCCGAGGGAGGCTAGTTTTACTGCACCACTCGAAGTAGTCAATATTTGTATAATATGCCATGTGTGGAAAACCATCTCTGTTACTTGAATGGGTCTCAGGAGTTCGCAAGACCAAAATTGATGTGCAACATTTTCTTTTCTTTTACTGAAAAAAATATTTTGGGCATGTGACAAGCAAGTCTGATGCTGATAATTATCAGCGGCCTGATGTTTCAAGGCACTCCCCAATCATTGCTGAAGTTGTTGAATGTTCATCTCCTTGTCTTTCAGGAATCGTTGGATGAAGTAACCGTCAAGGACACCCTAGAAGGAGACAACATGTACACTTGTTCACAGTGTGGCAAGAAGGTCAGGGCAGAGAAAAGGTGAGCATAATATATAGGCTTTATGCATGAATTACACAATTCAGGCAGTTCACAGTAGAGTTTGCTGTTAATTGTCTTCCCAAAGGGGGCTATTTTTCACAGTGTATCCTGGGAACAGGTCAACATTAATCCCATTAGTAATTTTGAACTAGGAAAAAACTGCAGTTTTACATTTTGTAGACTGAAATATCCCAAGAAACACTCTTAGCTCGACAACATAAGGGAGCATTTGCCAAATGTGAATTGAAAAATTACCCCTCCAATGTAACAGCTTGGCAGCCCACTGTATTGCAGGGCTTGAAATGAACGACGGCCACGACGGCCAGTGCCGTCGTTGCCTTCTTACTGGCCGCGGTGCCCCACACAAAATCTCCGTCTTCACGGCCAGTTTTGCCTTGCCCCAAATTTACCTTGGCCGTCGTGCCCTTTTTGCAAAAACACAGCCACTACAAGTACAATCCTTCATATCATTTGTTTTTTCGATGTCATGCCAGCCCTTCATAAAATCTCGCTGCACAACACGTTGACGATCGCGCGTACAGAATCACAGTTCATGCATTGCACGTCGCACACAAACTATAATCTGGTCCAGTTTCGGAGTGTGCCGATACTTCAAGCATCAACACCCCCACCGCAAGATTAAATGTGTGTATTCGTACGTACACACAAAGCAGCAGGAGTATGTACATGTACGGCAACGTTTACGTGCAGTCAACTGACTTTCTTTTTCTCAGTACTTGCACGTGTGCGCCTCACAATACGCATCGATGTTCGTGTACGAGGAAACGCGCCCTTGTAGGCGGCGCTATGAAGCACGCCTTCAGCGCGCTACATACGTACAGTAACTTCATGAACTTTGGTCACAACACGCGGTGTTCCGATTGTCAAAAGTTTCGAAGAATAATTAGGCCCAAAAAATTGATAGAGAAAGAAGATTTCTGCACGTTAATTCACAGAACTTGATCTATTTTGTCTGTGTATGCATTTTCCGTGTTCATGAATTTATTTCGAGGTTGTACCGCTTGTACACCGCAGCGTGTTTCCCCGACATTTCCTGCCGCAACACGAGGTTTATCGCCCGCCACACAGAGTGCATCACGCACGCATTACCACCGTACGATAAACCATGGAGAAATTTATTTCTCCATGGATAAACGGACAGTGTTGGCCAGTTTCCCATCGTGGTTAGCGTTATGGTTATAAATTAGCGTTGTGCATAGTGATGTGTACGACCTAAATTCTCCATGATTTTTAAGAATTATCGACCGTAAATATTTTTGACATTAATTTAAGGCAAGTTTTGATAATTCTTTTTAGCAATTTTTTGTTATAGCTTTCGTAGCGTAAACGGAAATAGTTTAGGCTGAAATTCACATATAATTGAATACCCATGTGATCGGAAGCAGTATGTTTTTGGCCTCATAGTCGTACTCTTACTCTTAGTTAAATACGTTTTGAACGGAAAAAAATCAACAGTGCCGCGCCCTCCGTGCCCTTTCTGCAGATATAATTTGGCCTTGGTGCCCTACTTACTGGCCTTGGTGCCCTCCATAATTTTGCTTTATTCAAGGCCAAAGTGGCCTTGCCCTAAAAATTACCAAATTCAAGGCCTGGTATTGTGAATTGCCTGAATCTTAGCCACTGTATTCTAAACCATCACGCTATTGGTGTTTGGACACAGTTACTCTATAAATTAATCTCATAACTTCAATTTATAGAGAAAACTTTCAAATTCTGTTCTGTCAAGAAAATAAGACAGTCCTAGAACCTTTTATTTAAAGAAATTCTTGAGGTATTTTTAAAACCATTGATTCTAAAGACAGCATACATGTATGTATACAAGGCCCCTTCCCTTTTCATTGTCATCTTGCGGTTTTCCACACATACTTTTGTTATTTGGACAGGGCATGCTTCAAGACGTTACCCAAAATTCTGTCATTCAACACCATGCGCTACACCTTCAACATGGTAACCATGATGAAGGAGAAGGTCAATACACACTTCTCCTTCCCGCTGAAACTGGACATGGCTGGCTACACGGAGGCTGCCCTCATGAGATCAGACAGGAACAGGCTTGGTAAACACAGCTACCATATTCGACAGTCTGCAAAAATTGCTGTAACATCGTAGCCATTGATTTTTCATTGTAGCTTGAAATATTTGAGCCTTGAGGGACTTTGGAAACTTTCAAAGTTGGTATTGAAGTTTGTCACAGACTGTTTCTTAAAATATGTATAATTTTAATATGTTAATATTTGGGTCATTCCACCAGGTTGGGACACAGTGTGTGACATTTATCCATATCTTTAAAAGTACTATTACATTTTATTCAGTTATTTCATGTAACATCAGTCTTTGGGTGGGAAATATTTTAGAAAGTTTTAAATCATGTAAATTATATTTTAACAAAATTATGATAAAAAAATGCGTCAGTTTGACATAACCAGTTTGACGTAACAGGACACGTCCATATTTCCATTTGTGTGTTTTTTCAACACTTTAAATATAGATATGGGAAATTCACAATGTGTACTAATTGAAAGATATACTATGCAACACAAGAACACCTTTTTATGGTAGTCAGTGTCCAAATATAGCAGAGACAGCAAGAACAGACGTGAGAGTGGACGTAACATGGACACTGTGTCCACTGTTACGTCCACACATGCATGTTTTTATTGTTCTTGCTGTTTCTGAGCTATTTGGACACTGGCAACCACAACAAAAAGTGTTTTCTGGTAGCATTGAGTGTCTTTTAGTTAGTACATATAGTAAGTTGCATAATTATTTATTTAATGACAAAAAATTAAGGCAGTCTGGACGTAACATTTAGTATTATACAACACCTGAATAAATCCCAGCCATCCGATTGGTGGATCGTCAATCACGTACATTGAATTATTCGACCCATCACACGACGCGAACCCGCACCTCCCAAAACGTTCTATCACATGGTTCTATCAAACGGTGCGCGCGCATTGATAGAACCAAAAGAACTTCCCTAATTTCACGGTCACTATGGTGGCGCTACAACAGGGCTGTCATTCACACAACAAGGCGGCCGAGTTTCCCGAACTGCCGCGGTTTGTTCTCCTAACAGACGACGAAATATTGGAACTCGTAGGCGATGCTGACGCTCCAAATACAAAGAGACAAATCAAATATGCAGTGAAACGATTAGATGAATTTGCAAGACACGCAGGAACAACAATTGAAGCTTTAACTGATTCGGAACTCGACAATTTTTTGTCGCGGTTTTATGCGGGACTGAGAAGGTAAACGGCACGTTGTAACGTTACACCAAGAAATCCATGCATGCAATCTGTCGGATTTATTCAGGCGTTGTATAAAACAAATATTGAATGTTTCACATTCGTGCAATGGTAAGAATAATTTCATTCGGTGACAGATGGAATGTCCCATTCCACTCGGCTTCGCCTCGTGGAATGGAACATTCAATCTGTCACCTCATGAAATTATTCTTACCATCGCACTCATAAACATTCATTATTTGTATACTAACATGGTGTGACATAAAAATGCACATTTCCATTTTGTAACATTTTAAACTTTTATATAAATAATTATGCAAACTCACTCTGTATACTAATTACAAAACACAAACTGCAACACAAAAAACATTTGTTATGATATTCAATATCCAAATGCAGCACAACAACAGAAATATATGTATGGTCATAGTCTAACATGATGTCCATGTTACGTCTGCACCGATTTTTCGAATTCTTGCTATTTCTGCTATATTTGGACACTGATTGCCGTAAAAAGGTGTTTCATTGTTGCATAGTGTGTCTTTTAATTATTGTACGTAATGAATTTCCCAAATTTATTTATTAAAGTGTTGAAAAAACACAAAAATTTAAATGTTGGACATGGTGTCCATGTTACGTCCATTTTACATTTAAAATAGCACACTTTTTATCATATTTTTGTTAAAATATAACTTACATGATTGAAACTTTCTCAAATAATCTCACACCCAAAGACGGATGTCACATCAAATAACTGAATTAAATGTAATGATGGTTTTAATGATATGGTCATATAACACATTGTGTCCCAACCTGGTGGAATGACCCATAAATTCAACAATTAACTTCATGCAGAAATGAGTCTTTTGGATGCCCGTTGACTTTGGGATGCCTTGGTTTCTGTAACCTGTTACAAAGGGCATGTTTTGTTTCATTTGCATAACAGAAATGGGGATTATAGGTGATGAAATGTGTGAATAAATTAATTGATAGTGCTAATCACCTATCTAATATAAAAATAACTTTTGTAATATAAACACAACTGTTAACTAGTTCAGTTCTGGTAATGAATCAGGGGCCAATTTCATAGAGCTATTAAGCACACAAATTTGCTTAGCATGAAAATGTCTTGCTTAGTAAAAACAGGTTTAGCAGCCAAAAGTCCATGTAATTTTCATGCTAAGCAAACAACAGCTGATTGCGAGTCAAAAGCAATATTCCACACATGGAAATCTGGTTGGTAATCCAGTTTTTATCAAGGAAGCATTTGCATGCTAAGCAAATTTTTGTGCTTACCAGCTCTATAAAATTGGCACCAGGTCTTTTGGTTTAAGTGGTTCTTAACAATTGATCTAAATACAGTTAGCACAAGGTTTTGGATACATTGTACTACACTAGACAGAAAAATGACATGTAGTTGTGTTAGGCAAGTTGCTATGCTGCATGTTTACTTGTCATCCTGATTAATTACTGTACGAGGTAATAATATAACCCTGTTTTTGTCTACAGTTAAAGCATTAACTTTGCCCCTTGAATAACTACCAACAGACAACCAAGTGGAGGATACCTCCCACATGTATGATCTGATTGGCGTGACGGTTCACACGGGCACTGCTGATGGCGGCCATTACTACAGCTTTATTAAAGACCGCATGCTCAGTGCAGATGATAGGTGGTACATGTTCAATGATGCTGAGGTCAAACCGTTTGATTCTACTCAGCTCGCTGGGGAGTGCTTTGGAGGTGAAATGACGGTAAGGTTTTGTCTGACAACAGCATTGTTTAGTTATTTCTTTTAGCCAGAGATATATGATACTTTAATAATTAATTGTCCATTCCTTTATTTCCATCTTTCAGACCAAGACCTATGATTCGGTGACTGACAAATATATGGATTTCTCATTTGAAAAGGTAATTAAATTGTTATTTTACATATTATTATGTCCATTTGAACCCGTTTTGTAGGCAATGACCTTAGCAGTGAAAATAATGAAATTGAGTTGTTAAATTTACACTTTAACCCTAACTCACTAGGTAGTATGAAAAATCGTATTGAAACTGGAAATTCAGGACTGTCGGGGTTAAGAACACATCAGCAACTATTTAACTGTTTATGTATATATGTTCTGAACTTAGGTTAATTACTCCTGCTGTGAAGATTAGCAATTATTCAAATGTTCATTAGCCATAGGTGAAGAATGTACAACAGTAGACTGCCTCACAGTTGACCTCATTGACCATTCAAGTGACTTTTTTGTATTGCATGCCTTTTAATTAGCAGTTCAGTCAAACTTTACATGACTATTCATCACTATTCCAATCACTCTGTGTACAAAATAATCACAATATAATTGTATCTGAAAAGCGATTAAACAATCTAAACAGTAAGCTCCATTATGATCGGATAAATCTAAACATGTCATTTTTCTTCAAATAATTAATTTCATATTTATTTCAAATGGATCCCTCAACATTCTTGTGAAGTGGCATTGTGAAAAACAATGTAAACATTGGGCATCAGAATAATAAAGAAATCCTCAAAGAATGGCATTCCTGTTATTGCTAAGCTAACAATTAGCTGCAGGTTCACCGAATTTAAATCAACCAGCTGGCCTTGGCAGGCTCAATGGTCAAATAGTTAAGAAGTCTGTACCAATGTGCAGGAGCCATTGGATTGAAACCACTGAGTATCCATCTTTTCTAGGTTCTCAGGAAGTACAAGGTTTGAGTGCGAGAGAGCTACTCTCCTCTCAGAAAGAGAAAGCACTCATTGCATCCCTATTTTTTCAAGGGATTCATCTTTGATTTCAGACCCATAGTGCCTACATGCTTTTCTATGAAAGATGTAATCCAGAAGTTGATCCACAAGAACCTCCCAGCCAGCCTGCCATAGTGCTACCCAACGAACTTGCTGAGGTGGGTCACTTATGTAAAAGTCTGTTCACATGCTTTGTGTTAATTTGTGTTGTCTGATGCCCATATGGTATGTGACTGAAACTTTGTTAAATAATAAATGTGATCACAAATGTCATCTCATAACTAAAGTGAAGCTTCAGCCACAAAGTGCAAAAATAGATAATGAAAAAGTATTTAAAATAACACATTTTTTGAGCTAAACGTTTGACTTTTTACTATATAACTATGACCTTGTGGAAACATTTGATGACATTTGTTGTGATGATATTTAGATCTTGTGTGTTGCAATTATACTGCTACAGTGTCTTTTCATTTCTACTGAAATTAAACGAATGTATGGTTCAGTATTACAAATGGAAATTTTCTTTATGTGTTGGGAATGATATTGTTCTCAAGAATTTAGTGCCAATAAAAAGAGGTTATTAATTTAACAAATCTGAATGTAGAACTTAACAAATATTCACTCATCCACATCAACATAACCTCTGGAAAATGTATTTGTTTTAACTTTAGATACTGTTTATTATCAGGGTTCTCCCCAGGATGTTTTCAAACCTGTGGGGAAAGTTTTGTCGTGGTTCAACAACATGCGAAGCCAAGGCGTGGGGCTTGCTTAAAGGCCCTAACAAATATTGACCTCAGAAGCTCTCTGGTGCTTTTTTAAAACAAATATACAGCTTTTCTTTGTTCAATTTATTCAAATTTACCTAGTCAGTTTCCCTTGTTGTTTGACGAATTATAAGTTAAAAAGTCGTATCCTCATTGAGTGATCCCCACAATGTCGCTTCCCAGGTTGTATCGTAAAATTGGTCGTGATCCCTGGCTATACGGCATTCTGGGTTTATGACTTCTGACTATAGCGCCTACCGAACAAAGAAAACTGATAAGTTGGGAGACCGCCAACATAGGGCAAGATAGCTCAGTTGGTAGAGTGCCCGTACGGTATTCCATAGGTCGCAGGTTCGAATCCCACTCCTGCCAGTTTTCTTTGTTTAATTTTAAAATATATTTTTTAAAATTCACTTTTTACAAATATTACATTTTAACCTCCCAATGCAAGCTCAAAAAGAGGAGTATACAAGAAATAAGGACGAGACTCAAATATTGTAGACTTGCATCTGGTTGTCAGACAATAAAATTTATTCCATACAAAGTCAGGAACATCTTACATAAAATTGAATAAATGAATTCTCACTATATCGAGGAATATGGAAGATGCACCCATACCAATGCCTCCCGCCGTGTCATGAAATGATTTTGACATCATTCCTACAATGTACAAGCAAAATGTCATCAAGACGACAAAACGCTGATACTGAACATTTGATGAATTAGTCATTAAAATTAAATTTGGCAATGCAGCATGTCCTGAAATGGAAAATTGTGATTAAAAATGAGTTTCCAATTAAGAAATACATTTTATTTGTAAAATTTGTAATTTTTATAAAAGAAATTCTAAGGGGAAAATGTGATCGACATTTTTTTCTAAGTATTGGCCTACAATTCCTGCATATGGTGCCGATACGCACGTTATTGTGGTTTAGGTTAAATGAAAAATACTTTTGAAAGTTGAAACTCATGCTTCAGTTTTAGGTATATGTATTTTGAAGGGACATGCTATGTTGAAAAAAAGCTAAGAAGTGTAAATTCCTGAATTCTTTTGTTTTATGTTTTGGTTCACTTCTAGTGGATTTGGCAGGATAACAAGAACTACTTGAGAGATCGGTCTATCTTTGATCACTCCTACATGAACTTCATGTGGCAAGTCTGTAGCTACCTTCCTTCAACATTACCGGATCCCTCACAAGTACAACTCATGGCATCCAAGGTGAGACATTGAAAATAGATGTTGAAAATGGATGTTGATTTGTAAGATGTAACAGATTTTATTTCCATATCATCAAGTAAACCTCAAGTTAAATTGACTAGCAGTGGTCTTGCCAGGCAAACCTTACCGCTCTGCCTGGAAAAATATTTCTTCTTTTTTTCTAAAATGTTTGTTTCCGTTTGAAGAATCATGCACCTAAGGGTCAGAATAAAGCCTGTATTTATTTTGTGTGTGTTGTGCCTCTATAAACGCAGTGTGACAAAGAACTGTGAGAAGAAATTGTGTAAACTGGTGGTGTAGGCAACTGTAGAAACACGTCAGTTGCTGTCACTCCCTTTGTACTGAGAGCCTGCTATTCCTGGTCATCATCCTTTTTTTAGTTTTAGAAAGTATTTGAGATGAAAGATTTGTTGTTTTGCAGTTGACAACTACCTTTGTCCTTGAGACACTGATCCATGCTAGGGAGAAACCAACCATGCTACAGTGGATGGAACTCATGACCAAACAGTTTCACACATGTCAAGCAGCATGCGAGGTTAGTTTTATTTCTTATTATAGCCCCACACAATGCCACATGGCAAGGAAGTCATTCACTTGTTCACAGCCAGTCAACCCAGTGAATTTGGTTTGGTTGGATTGTTATAACTGCCTGAGTGTAGACCAGCTGTTATGTACTGAGATTATGTGTTCCTGCGTGTTCTTTGAAGTATTCTTGTATTGGAGTTTAACGCACTTGATTTATAATCCTCCCAAAACAGTTTCCTTATGTACATTTGTTCTTTAACCCCTTGCGTACGGATGACACCATAAGGCGCAAAAAAACTGTCACCAGGCCGGATGACGCCACTGGCCGCTGTTTGTGCAGTTTCAATCCCTTGTTGGCTTATTGTGTATGTCATGCTTGACTGCACAAACACATTGTAGCGGTTTGATTTGGCTGCCAGAACCGCTGCAACACTCCGACGTCACCCGTAAAATATCATGCTCAAGGGGTTAAAGGAAATTTCAAAACATACGATTTTCATATATTCCCTGTTGATTTAAACATGTCTTGGTCAGTGGAAACTAGTATAATTGGCCAACCAATCAGACGGTATCATGCCAACTAATACTTTGCATTTACATGTACCTGTTTTTATATTATTTAAAGAGGCAGTGAAGATACTTGTGCCACTAAGATTGCATATGATGAATAGGAGCATGTGACTGCTTTAACCATTAAGAGTTCAGGTGTGGCTCACCAGATGTACATTAGAATCTGGTTAATTATTTGTTTTTTCTCAGTGGTTCCTGGATCACATGGCGAATGATGACTGGTGGCCTCAGCAGATTCTGATCAAGTGCCCCATACAGACATGTCGCCAGGTAAGACATCCCACAGACTCAGTTGTACATCTTACTGGTAGACTGTATTGAATATGACACAGTTGCCATGTTGTGAGACATATGCATAATACGTGCCGATATTATCCTATGACTGTCTCACAATATGGGGCCTACACAGACATAGGGTTGTTGCTATGGTGACAGTGGGTATTCTATATGGCCTAGAAATTCAGTCATTTGATGTGTTTGAAAAAGGTCTCATCATGGTGTCCACTATTTAAATGTTGAAGACTGTCATGTGGTCTAAAAACACTGCCAAACATTTGTTTGATCCACACAAAATATGAAATTTATGTTTTATTCATCAATAATCTTTGCATCAGGAACAAGTATTGAAGAATCTCTCTCACTTTATAGTAAAACAAATCTGCTTCATTGACTTACCTGAAGCATTCTATTTATTCACTGTGCCAACCAACTAACTTAGCCTGGATAAAATGGTTGTAATAACTTCAATTAAATTGGTCTTTATGTTCTAGTTATTTCAGAGGCTTTGTGTTCATGTGATCAGGCAGCTACGAGACAAGCATGCACCATTGTACCTCCATCCCATAGTTGATGGGTAAGACAGATTTTATGAAGTCCTTGGATGTAGGCCTGTGCCGGGTACGCGGGTCTACGGGTACCCAACCACCAATGTTGATATCCGTTTTTGTTTCAGGTCGGGTACCCGAGAAAAAAAAAAGTCAATGGTGTAGTTTTTTATTGTTCATGAAAATGTGTTTCCATGTGCAGTACTTTGATTTCTAATATTAATAAAAACATCAGGATTACACTACGGCCGGACTCGGAATTTTATTAGCCTTAGAAATAGACACTGCTTCCTGTGTGTGAAAAAAAGGCATCGGTTTGGGTTTGTTTGTTTCGGTTGTTTTTTTATAGAAACCGGGTATCCAGTTCCCAAAATACCCGTAAACGCACAGACCTACTTGGATGTGCAGCATCAGACATCTGTTTTAGAGAAGCAGGATTATACTCCCTTCAGACATTGTACTACATGTGGTCTGTGTTTAGCTTAAGCCTTGACTGATCTGTCCATTTAAAAGGTCTTATACTTAGCAAGAAAAGAAGACTGCAGGGCTGAGGGGCCTTAGTTAAACTGGTCTCAATAAAACTAAGTAGTAAGATACCTCAACAGTGATATTACCTGGACCAGGACCAGGACCATTGCAATGCAGTACACACTATGAACATCTAACAAAAGAAAAATGGTGCTCTAACAATGCACATCCATTGTGACTTGGCACTAAATCCATTGTTATTTGTTCACAAGTGACTACATGTTCTAATCGGTGTGTGCTGCAAATTTGTCCCCATCAAGGTTGAAATAGCACACATTTTTATACAAAACGACGAAGAGTTGCCATGTGACCTTAACATTATAAGATTGACCTGTCTAGGTTAACCCGCTCCATGTGAACACTCTATTTCATGGTTCAAATTGTACAATTTATATCAATTACAATGACTGCAAAGTTTATGTTTAGCTAAAAAAAAAAGTAATTCGTATCCCAAACATAGCCTTTGGAATGGTTACATTGCAGACACAAAACAGTGCATTTGATGTTTGTTTTTCGTCAGCATTGTATGTTTCCTAAGTGTAAAAATACTCATCAGTCTGTTTATCAGACCAGCTGGCTAGGACAAGGATATGTTTTTTAGCTATAAATGTAGAGAAAGACTTATCTTCATTCACGGAGCTGTTTACATGAAATGTAAACAAACCCCATTACATTTGGACCGTTTTGGAGTGTTCATCTTACCATCGTAGGAGGCAAGTTAAACCACATGCATCCAGTATGCTTGGCTGGTTTACTTGATTTGTATTGTACACTATGCAGTCCATGATAATGTATGAAAAGGCTATGCCAAGTATGTTTCTTGTGAACTGTACAGTGTATTTTTCATGTTCAGCAATTGCACAAGGAAGACAGACCACTAATAGTTTGATATTTTAAGCTTATTGTTCACGAATAAACTTTTTAAAATGACAGTTTCATTTTTATTGTGTCGCCTAAAAAATGAATGTTTTAGGGGGACACTTATCAGTCCTAAATACTGTATAACCATATCCCTGTATCTTCATATGCCTGTATATACATGTATGTTAAATTTTTAGGTTAAGTTTTTGGGAGAAAGTTCATAACATTCTACATGTTTTCATTAATTTTGATGAAACTTATATGCAGTGACCCATGGGTGGGAAGACGAAATTCTTCTTTGGAATGCTGAGGTCAAAGGTCATGTAGGGGTCATTAGTATGTATGAATGTAGCATATATTTTTTTTTTCTTCGGAAAAATTGGGTCTAATATGAAAAGTTTAAGTCCAATTGTAAGCAAACTTGGGTCATAGGTGCATTATGTTAACATACTGAGGCCAAAGGTCATTTGAGGTCATTTTATAAAATAGACTGAAACTGTAAAATGTCTCATTTGAAAAGGTGAAACTTAGATGCAGTGACCAAAAAAAGGCGACACATGTGAACCACAGATCACCTTGTCTAAATACTTGTTTTGGTACTGAATGATGACAAAACTTTGAGTTTTATAGATATACAATTTGGATATTCTCTTTTCGAGATTCTCTATCAAATTAAACTGAAATATATGGAAACATAACATGTGATATAGGTGTTACACTAAGGGAATAAATATGTGCTGGGCTGGTTTTAAACGTACGTTTAAAACCGCCTTGGGGCTCGGGCGCTTCTTGATAATGACCCGAGGCGGTTTTAAACGTACGTTTAAAACCGGCCCAGCACATATTTATTCCCATTCATAAAATACCTTTTTGTATAATTAAGCAAAAACCACCGAAAATTATAAATTTCCAATGATTTTGTTCAAATTTTGTTTTACCTTGGTTTGTAAAACACCCCTTTAGCTATTTAATGGTTCGTGCCACACGCGAGTAGTGGTAAACATTTCCTTATATGGAAATTGACTCGCGCGTGACACGCTCGCCAGGTGGTGCAGAACGCAGCAGTGCCGGTGTAGTGTGAAATTATGGACTCTAAATACAGACCATCGGTAGTATTGCGCTTGCGTTATTAGGAGAGTGACTGGTCGCTCGAGTGTTCAACCAATAAAATGGACCAGATTTTGTAGGACTCTACATTTCGTGTGACACCGGAAAAAAATGTTTAAAACCGCGCCATGTTTAAGCAACTTCCAGCCGTGTTTAATCAGCCGTTTAAACACACCCACGTGAAAGGCTCTCGACCAATAGGGATAGTGAAACTCGCTGAGGCATTTATGAATGCAGATTTTAAGTTGTGAATAACCAAGTTTGTGCCTGGCTCTTATTTATACCATCAGTGAGGATGAAGTCGACATTCCCACAGAGGAGATTGGCAACTACTCTTGTGTGACCAGATTCATCAAAAAGCTCTTATCAATCGTGAGTATGTTGGTTTCTCTTACTGGAGGTCCATTAATATCTCATTGTTATTGTTTTAAAGCCTTCAAAAGTCAGAAAGTAAAAGGAAAGAAGTTCTTTCTGTGTTGAATTACTCTCACAAATATCAAGTTAAAACCAAAGTGGACTTTTTGATCGTAGTTTGTAACCCCTTTTCTAAAGACGGTTGAATAAGAAACAAGCAAATATGGTGAGAAAGATCAAGTTTGGCTTCTAGTCTGCATCATCCAGAGGTTTTGTCTTTTTCCCCAGGTTTTAGAATTTAACTTTATTTTAGTTGATTGCTAAAGCTTAGTCATATCTATTATTATGGAATGTGTCTGAAACATGATAAAATGTGCTACGGTGACGGGCACTTTAATTACGAGAGTGGAGTGCCATGGTCTGATCTCAAAGGCACTGATAAACTACAGATTGTGGGGTTCAAGTCCAGTGGGACCATTGTGATTGTGTCCTTGATCAAGACACTTTGTCGCAAATTGCCTCTTTCGACCAATGGGTACCTGTGATGGCAGTGGTGGTTATGTCTTTGGCCATCCCAGTGCACTGCAGCAACAGTTGCATATTCCCCAGGGAGCTGAGAAGTTTTTAGGAATGATCAATGGGCCATGTGAACAGGGGTAATAATGTTGCGCCTAGAGCACCATATACATGGTGCATGGGTGAGCTTTATTATGTGTACATTATTATTACCAGATGGCTCTGATAAACACAATACAGAAGGTACCCTGTTCAGTATTTTGTGGTGTGGTAACATTTCCTTTTTCTGACCCTTGTAGATCCAGCATGGTGTGCGTCCACAGTGCAAGCATCTTACAGAGTACTTTTCAGTCCTGTATGACTTTGCTAAAATCGATGAGGATGAGGTGAGTGATGATGTGGTATATCTTTGTTGTTTTAAATTGTTTTAATAAATATTAACATACTCAAAGTTTCTCGGTTTAGGGATTTGTTTACATTATAACTACTGCAGTTTACCAGTGGTAACAACATATGGACACATACATATCCAGGCCTCAAATTTAAGATTTTCTAGGACATGGCCATTTTGCCTTCGATAATGAAAAATTTGGCAGGGCACCAAGGCCAAAGCAAAGGGCACCCAAGGCCAATGGCATTTTTTTAAAAGGGCACGGATCGGAGGCCAGTCATTATAACTTCTATTAGAAATATTCTGTGAAGGCCCTAAAACTCTACAAGCTCTGTAAAACTCCACAGATACATGTACATTTACATGAATGTTTGTCGCTTTAATCAATCTTTCCGTTGCATTCTTACAAACTTGATAGTTCAGGTTATTACATGTATTATAAACAACACACAATACATCAGTCATACAATGAATGATGCCATGCGCGCGCCGCACGTACACAACTCCATGATGAAAGCGCGAGCGAACGTGACGACCAACTTGGTCGATTTTGCTGGTAACCTATGCACAAAATATAACCTGGGTACCATGCACAATCGACCAGTGGTTGGCAAATAGTCGCTAATTAAACTTGGCCGTACCGTGCGTGTACGTGCTTTAGATTAAATCTGGCTTCTGCCCCCTGCATTCGAAATTAAAATGCTGATTGAGGGATCGAAACCAGTCTATATCAAGCTTTGTGTTTCGTATGCATGCTGCAGCAGCCGTACATGTAGTACATACCGGTACGGTCTGGCCCGCGTGCACCGTTGCCGCGCTGCGCCGCCGGCCGCGCCGACTAGACTACGGCCGGCCTGGCCCGTCGGCGCGGCACGGCACGGCACGGGTGGGTACACGTGAGCCGGCGCCGGCAACGAGGGCAGTACGGCCAGTTGGGAAAAGGGCACGGCAAGACTGGCCGTGAAGAGTGCGATTTTGTAAAGGGCACCACGGCAAACTTAAGGGCATCGACGGCACTGGCCGTCGTGGCTGCCGTTAAATTTGGGGCCTGCATATCATCAGCAACACCACTGGAGTAATGTCCGCAGTGAAAAAATGTACATTTTGTGAACAAGCTTTTTAAATATGGTCACTTTTTAAACACCTGATTATTTTCAATGGAATATAAATATTTTGTAACTGTTATTCTTACACACCACTCGTGTAAAAATATAAAAAACAACTTTTTGGGTAATCTGTGTACTTCTTGTTTTCGTCAAACAAATTACAAGGGAAACTGACGGTAAATTTGAATCAATTTTCAAAGTGAACAAAGAAAACTGGCATGAGTGGGATTTGAACCTGCGACCTCCGAAATACCGTACCGGCGCTCTACCAATAGAGCTATCTTGCCCTATGTTGGCGGTCTCCCAAATTGTCGGTGTAATCACTTGTTTTGTTTAAATGCAGATATCTATCTTGATTCGCCGTGTATTTTTAGATGAAATTCATACCACATGTACTATGTTTATACCGAGTCCGATGGCACTAGCTCAATAGCACCATGGAGCTAGCATGGCCAAGGACGTGCTGATACATTGTACATATGTACGTGAAATTTCCCATTATGGCGTGCAACATATATATATATATGTAACAAATGTGGGGATGCTGCGTAGCACTGTAGAGCATAGAAAATATATATGGTAAAGGTGAAACAGTGCTCACCGGATAGTTTTACCCGAGCTTTCGGTGCAATGCACCTTCTTCAGTGGAATTATGGCTTGTTGTGATGAACCGCTGGTAGAACAAACGCGGTAAACTCCACGTTCATCCCGTCAGGGTGGAGCGTGCCCAGTTGGAACATCACACGCTGTTCTAGAGATCGGCGCTGCGTATCCGACGATGCCGTGGAAACAACGCAGACGCTCATGTCCTTTGTGGAGTGTGATGGCGCGCTGAAGTGTTGGGCGACAGCCAGACCAGGTTGTTTCAGCCGAACGCTTCGGAGATGCTCCGTAAAACGGTCAGCCAGTCGGCGCTTGGTTTCGCCAATGTAGAGCATGCCACAGCGGGTACACGTGATGCAATAGACGAGATTAGTAGTGGTGCATTTGAAGTGGCCCAGGATGTTAAAATGGCCACGGGGACCAGTGATGGAAGATGTACCATCAACGTGTGCGCAAGTTTTGCATCTTGGACGCTTGCAGGGAACAGTTTTGAAGGGGTCGTTGTATACTATACCGGTACTAGCGATGCTGGGAAGTGTTGACCGCACAATATGGTTGCTGATGGAGCGGTCACGTCTGAATGAACAGAGGGGGTTGGTAGACTGGGTGAAGATGGTGCTGGTCGCTGGATCTTCCTGCAGCGTCTTGAAGTGCTTGAGAATGATATCCCTGGCAGCCATGTTGAGCGGGTGGTAGGTGAGGACTAGAGGGATACGATCTTGCTGCATGGTAGGGGCTTGCTTCATGGCGGCATTGCGGGTGACTGATGATACTCTGCGAAGAGCGGCATCAGTGACAGAAGGTGGGTATCCACGTTGTTGGAAGAACCCCTTCATTTCTTTACTTCGGTGAAGAAACTCGGCATCCTCGCTGCAAATTCGACGGAGACGGAGGAATTGGCTGTATGGGATGGCATCTTTACAATTCTTGGAGTGTGACGACTCGTAATGAAGGTAGCTGTGGGAATCGGTGGGTTTGTAGTGGACCGATGTGGTGAGAGAGTTGCCATTGATAGACACTTTGATGTCGAGGAAGGTGATGGTGTCAATGGAAATATCAGAGGTGAAGTGCAGGGCTGGGTGCAGGTTATCGGCATACTTGATGAACGCCTGGACATCTTCCTTAGAACCAGATGTAGCACCGATGATATCGTCAATGTATTGTTTGTACAACAATGGTTTGGGCCCGGGAAAATTTGACATCATCTTCTCTTCGAGAAAGCCAACAAATAGACATGCATAACTCGGACCCATACGTGTGCCCATAGCAACGCCAGTGGTCTGCACGTAGTGTTTCCCATTAAAGGTGAAGTTGTTCAGAGTGAGGACAAGTTCAGCAAGCCTGAGGAGGGTACTGGTGGGGGGTCATGGTCTGCACGGCGGTCAAGAAAATGACGTAGCGCAAGCAGGCCATCAGCGTGGGGGATGCATGTATACAGAGACTTGACGTCCATACATTGACGTAAATCTTCCATCACTGGTCCCCGTGGCCATTTTAACATCCGGGGCCACTTCAAATGCACCACTACTAATCTTGTCTATTGCATCACGTGTACCCGCTGTGGCATGCTCTACATTGGCGAAACCAAGCGGAGCATCTCCGAAGCGTTCGGCTGAAACAACCTAGTCTGGCTGTCGCCCAACACTTCAGCGCGCCATCACACTCCACAAAGGACATGAGCGTCTGCGTTGTTTCCACGGCATCGTCGGATACGCAGCGCCGATCTCTAGAACAGCGTGTGATGTTCCAACTGGGCACGCTCCACCCTGACGTGATGAACGTGGAGTTTACCGCGTTTGTTCTACCAGCGGTTCATCACAACAAGCCATAATTCCCCTGAAGAAGGTGCATTGCACCGAAAGCTCGGGTAAAACTATCCGGTGAGCACTGTTTCACCTTTACCATATATATTTTCTATATATATATATATATATATACAATAGCCTGAATCGTGAAACACGGTCTTTGTTACCCGAAAACACGCACGAACAAGGACAAAAGTCTGTTATAACCATGCGCACACGATACATCAGACCCTTGGGGAGCTTTTGACCATACTACAACCAAATGTACAGTCAGGTTCCACCATGTTATACTGTACATGGTGCAGTCTGGGTGATAGATATGCATCAGTATGGCTTTTACCAATTTTCTGACAAATTTTGTGCTGTCAATAAAATTCATACACAAACTCTTTTAAATTGCATCCCAATATTTATGTTTTAATAATTTAAAACCCTTGTGCTATTTAAATGGTCAAAATCAGTCAAAATTTTCTTCCACCTCCCCTGCCTTTACTTTGTACACAGACATGATCAGATTACATGTGGTTTGTACATGTGGCAGAAGGGTCACAAACAATCACCTTGACTGATTTTGACCCATACAACAACATGGCTCAGAATGCATATTTGCATAGGAGGGTTTTAATGTAATGTTTATTTTATTTTCTATTTTGAGGAAAATTCTACTAGGATCAAGCGCAACCAATGGTGCACCCACTTTTAAGTCTGTGTCTTTGTCCTTTTTTTTTTACTATCATGCAATCTTGAAAACCCAGGGGAAATACTGTCTTAGAAAAATCCAAGAGATTCATGCAATGTAGCAAACGCTTTACTCACAAGACTTTTTGTTTCACCTGCAGGCTCAGTTCCTAACATCTGTTGAAGCCATCTCAATCATGACCAACTTCTATTTAGGCACCAAGGCAGCCGATTATGTAAGTTTGCCATGCTGTGATGTGATCATTCCCTGTTACATTTACAATTGAAATATCAATAAGGATATAAGAACTATACAGAACTTAACTTTTAGTAAAAATTATATTTTTATATGAGAAAAAAAAAAAAACATGCAAACTTGAATACAAAGTGGTCACGAACTTTACCAAGATCTATAAATGAACATTGGCAAATTTGTTAACAACTGTATAAGGAAACTTTCAAAGCAGTTGATTACCATTGACTATTATTGATTGTTATCTTTCCAAATTTCTTCATTTAAGTCTGCATGTATGATGCCAAAGAAAAATTCCTATTAAAAACCCTGAACCGAGAATTGCATAAAGCACTTTGATAGTTACTAAAATCGTAAAAGGTTCGGACACTGTGGTAGTTACCAATATCAGTAAGTGCTTGGTATAATCAATGATTTACTCAGCGGAAATCGGATTTTAATTGAATCAAATTTGAATAAAGTCCCTGCTCTATTTTCAGGTGGAGGTTGTCTCAGATGACGATAATGAAGATGAAGAAGATGAGGATGACATTATCTCCTTGACAGAGGACAAGTACAAGCCCACTTCCCTGGAAAAGATGATTTCCCTGATTGCCTACTTAGTAGACTCCTCAAGGACGGACCGGCAGCTGATGTTGTCGCAGACAGACTATGCAGTACTTGTCAATGGCAAGGTCAGCTCCTAGTCAATTTCAGGAGTTGCTACATATTCATAATTCATTTTGTTGCTATGCACAGAAAAGATTTGCTTACCAATATACACAACTAGCCAAAATTCCATGTGATCTGTATTGCTTGTTGATTGTTCCCAGCTGGCTTTTGCTTTCCGTATAAATTTTCCAATGATCATTTTCTGCTTGGCGGGTCTATGGAATTCGGCCCTTCCCAGCTATTAAAAACCACAGTTTTATAAGACAGTGACGATCTACAGGACTAATCAGTCTGCAGGTCAATGGATAGCTTGATGTCTTGACTTAAACCAGTACAATCATGCATACATTAATGCCTCTCTAAAGGCTAAAGGAGTGTGAGGGTATTTCTGTGAGTAGCAGAGTCTGTCATTAGTCTGTTTGGTATCTGGTGCATATTTGTAATTCTAAATTATATTTCTTTCTCAAACTTAAAAACTTAAATGATGATCTGATCTACAGGAATGCTATATTATTGGTGATTTGGGGATCACATACTTTGTTGCCAACCAGTGTTTATGTAGCACAGAAATATTTGGTATGATTTCATTCAAAAGTGTTGATTCCAGGAGACACTTATTTGATCTGCTATAATAATAGTCGGGGTTAGATGTAAACGGGGGGTGCTGACCCTGCTATACAAATGTATTGCCCTCAAGGTTTTACCTTCAACTGTGGCTTCATAGCATTTCATTCTTTGACAGGCTTATTTTTTTATGGAGCATCCTTGTAATGCATAATGTCTGGAAAAAAGCCTGAAGTTGATACCGTAAATTTATGAATATATAAAGACAAAAAGTTCCATGCAGCCAGCTAAATAATGAAAAATTTACTTCAGGCTAACTTTGAAATGTAAACTTATACTGCAAATAGCATGTCACCACATTACCTGAAGTGGTCATGAATGATGCAGTTCTTCACATATTTATTTGCCTTATAGGGCTTCCCATTTTTGTTCCAACAAATCCGAGACTGCATCAATCTCCAGCAGACCCGTAATCTTATTATCAGCCTGACCCGGTTCCAACCCAGATTGGCAGAGCAGATTGTGGGTATGATCTTCAATGCCATTGCAAAACTCAATCAAGAGGTAAGCACTGTTGAGTTTGTATTTCATGATACAAGTGCAAATATAGATTTTGGTAATTGTTTTTGCCTTTACTTTTTTGGAGCATTCAATTACCGAGTCATCTGGACTATACAATGAGTCACACAGTTGGATCTTCAGGAGTGATTGATCTTCAGGAGGGGATGGAGATAATGAATGATGGGTGTTTTCAGGAGATAATGAATGATGGGTGCTGTCTTCAGATATGATGAATGATCGGTGCTGTCTTTAGGATATGATGACTGATCGGTGCTGTCTTCAGGAGAGGATGAATGATTGGTGCTGTCTTCAGGAGATGATGAATGATCGGTGCTGTCTTTAGGAGATGATGAATGATCGGTACTGTATTCAGGAGATGATGAATGATCGGTGCTGTCTTTAAGAGATTATGAATGATCGGTGCTGTCCTCAGGAGATGATGAATGATTGGTACTGTCTTCAGGAGGTGATGAATGATCGGTACTGTCCTCAGGAGATTATGAATGATCGGTGCTGTCTTTAGGAGATGATGAATTATCGGTACTGTCTTTAGGAGATGATGAATGATTGGTACTGTCTTCAGGAGATTATGAATGATTGGTGCTGTCTTCAGGAGATGATGAATGATCGGTGCCGTCTTCAGGAGATGATGAATGATCGGTGCTGTCTTTAGGAGATGATAAATGATCGGTGCTGTCTTCAGGAGATGATGAATGATCGGTGCTGTCTTTAGGAGATGATGAATGATCGGTACTGTATTCAGGAGATGATGAATGATCGGTGCTGTCTTTAAGAGATTATGAATGATCGGTGCTGTCCTCAGGAGATGATGAATGATTGGTACTGTCTTCAGGAGGTGATGAATGATCGGTACTGTCCTCAGGAGATTATGAATGATCGGTGCTGTCTTTAGGAGATGATGAATTATCAGTACTGTCTTTAGGAGATGATGAATGATTGGTACTGTCTTCAGGAGATTATGAATGATTGGTGCTGTCTTCAGGAGATGATGAATGATCGGTGCCGTCTTCAGGAGATGATGAATGATCGGTGCTGTCTTTAGGAGATGATAAATGATCGGTGCTGTCTTCAGGAGATGATGAATGATCGGTGCTGTCTTCAGGAGATGATGAATGATCGGTGCTGTCTTCAGGAGATGATGAATGATCGGTGCTGTCTTCAGGAGATGATGAACGATCGGTGTTAAATTCAGGGGATCAGTGTCCTCAGTTTCACTTAACTCTGTCATGACCATCTCAACCGACTTGGTTGTGGCACACACAGCATTCAGCAATGTATGTTATTAACTTTTCATAAATATCTCATATGAAGTTTTATTGGATAATCAAGATAATGAGTGTGAACTGGACAAGTCTTTCACTGAGTCTGAGACAATCATGTTTTGATTTTGGTGTTTTTCCACAGTGACAAATTTTTTTCAAATGGTTAATAAAAAAGTTTCAAATTTTCAATGCCATAAAATGGCATTGGCACGTGATTAATGATAAATGTACTTGTCAAACACTTTAGCCAGCCATTTTAACTAATCTTTCTTTTAAATGAAATATGCATATATGTATAATTTACCTTAACCTGTTGAATACGGAGGACTGGTTTTTGTCTACGCGCATTCTTGTAAGTACTCAATCTATTGTTTTCGTATTGTTTGCATTACATTTGGCTACACAAGCCTGTATTGGCATACCAGCACCCTATTAATGTCCTTTAACTGGTATTAAACTTGTTTTAGGCTGGTCAGCCATTCTTTAAGATTCTGTCCATGCTGGTGGAGACTGGGGGAGGATTACCAGGCGTTCCTCCATTTACACCCATCATACTACAAAGAATATGGGAGGTATGTCAAGTTCCTTATTCTCCTTTAAAGATGACATTCAAAAGATAAATTGGAAATGGAAGCCCAGTCGATAATGGATTGGTTTTGTGTGTTAACATTTTTCTTATTGTTTCATGTGGGACGATTCCCTGAGAATATGGACCTGAGAATATAATCTTTTAACCCTAACAGTCCTGAATCCTCCAATTTCAATACGATTTTTCACACCACCAAGGGAGTTATGTATGGTTAATTTAAGTACAATAAATTTGGTGTCAGAGGGATCTTTTGTCTTAGGAATGTGGAGATTTTGTTCCACATCTTCATATCCAAAGTGTTGACCAGTATTAACAATTTACTTCAAGTATGTTTATATAAATATATCCCTTCATACATCACAGAGGTTTGACAAATTGTTCTTTGATACATGAACATTATTTCTTATTCTGCGTTACACACCTACATGTAACACAACATTGTTTCATGTTTATATATAGAACAGATGAATGAATTTGGGGTCTTTATCAAATGATTCACACAACCAAGCATTAACTAAAACCGCATGAAGCTGGCTTTACCTCTCACAATTTTGTTTTTACCATGAGGCAAATATTATACAATGCTGAAATCACCCTGTTACAGAGAAAACAGTGGGCTATATACAAGCAAGTGCAGCATATGTTGTACTAGATCACCAGGTCTGAAGAAATCAGTAAATTTATCAGAGCTTTTTTGTTTTTTTGTTTTATTTAATTAAAAATACTGTACCACTTTATTAACATCCTTTCATTTACTAATGCTGGCAAAGAAAAGCCTGCAGTACATTGATTATACTGAGTATCCTTTTAGTTTGACAATCCTTCCAACCTTGTTGACATCCAAATTTGATCTGGAAATGTTTGCTTTGGCATCTTTCTCTGTTCCAGGTGTCGGAGTTCAACCCTATTCAGGTTCTTGATTGGCTGGCTGCCCAGACCCCAAGGAACAAGCTTGCACACCATTGGGTGCTACAAGGAGTGAAGAATTGGGTGGAACACTTCTTGTTGGCCCACAATAACGTCCGAGTTAGGAATGGTAATTTACAGTATTTAAAGCTTGTGGCTTTGTGTTAAAATTTGTATGGATTCATTTGAATTCTTAGTATGGTTTTAGGATGGCTTCCTGAATGGGAAGCATTATAGGTCTCCTGCTCAATTTCATACTGTGCTAAGTACACTATTTTCTGTAAATGGAGCCTTTGTCCAGTACACAGAGACTGTAAGCAGTGTAAATAAGTACAGGGAAGAGCACACTAACTGCATTAGTAAAATTTGCTTAAATATTGATGCAACAATAAAGTCAACCATAAGTACTGACTGTAAAGTATTGCTATGGTTAACAATTTTGTTTGTCTTATAGACCAGCACGACTTTCCTGATACCTGTTAAGCAATGCCATGAAACTGCCCCCTGCCGCATACTTAGTCCTATTGCCAAACTACTGCTCTCATACAGTGTGTTGTACAAAGGATTCTGCCATTGTGGATGCGCTGAGGCTTGTGAGGATGTTTTTGTAGATGGCATCCCAGAAAATTGAAGTTGGCACAAGACTATATGTTTTGTAGTTTGTAATATTCTAAGACTTTTGTGACGATTGTGATCCCAGTGTGGTTGTCAGTGGTTGTCAATAATAAAAATAGCTCCTGTGAGTTCTTCAGCTCTCATACATAGGTATACATTTAAAGCCTTTGACAATGTCACCACGACTGTACTTAATACTCTCACGTTCCACTTTTTAAAGTAGTTTTACCGACCCCAAACAATTGGGACTACCTTTCAATTTGTGCAGTTCACCCTTCCTCCCCCCTCCCTCCTTCCCTTCCCCCCTTCCCTCCCCCTCCTTCCCTCTCCCCCCCATCTCAAACTTGGGTATGCCACTACTTGATACAGTACACTTGTGCAGAATTAGTTGCTCATGATAAACTCCTCATGATTCCTTATTAAACAAAGTGCCAATATATTTGGTGCTTACATTAGTTGAGTTTATCCAACCTATTATTATTTGTGACACCAACAGCTGCTGCATTCCTGCTGATATCTCTGGTACCTGATGCTCACTTCCGACAATCCTTCCGATCAGCTCGGTCAGTGCACAGTCCACAGAAGGAAATACGGGTAAATTATTATGTTTTAGTTACTTGTTATTCTGTCTTAAGATTTCTCCGGATTTTTCCTGATTTTAGGAGTTTTAGTGAGACGTCTTCCAGATTTCCGGAGGATTTTTGTCCTTAAAAGACTGAAATTTTTTTATCATGCCAAAATGACTTCTGCAACGTGGAAAAGTCTTCTTTCATTTCTAATGACCCCATTTTTGGCAATTTTGAACCGTATCTTTGGTAGAAAATGCAGTTTTCAGATGCATTTTTCAGCAACGACATACAAGTCTAATGTATTCGAATGTGTCGTTTAATTTTTTATTTTCATCAAATCTCAATGGCTAAAACAACACAAATCTTGTCAGCACAAGTTCATAAGAAATGTTTAACATTTTAACCTCATTTGGTTTGTGGATTGATCTTGGTATTTGTAAGATGCTATAGATCCTCTTTGTAAGGGTTAACTTGTGGGTCCCAAGTACTGTTTGGGATAATACCGCATGGGGCTGTATGGAAAGCGCGTTAAGCAACATGTGTGTGTATTCTTTGCTTTGCTTGCACTGTGCTTCTGTCCAAATATTCTGAGAAAGAGAATAGCATTTTTGGCTGTTAGGTCAGTGGTCTGGGTCACAGTGTCTAAAACGATAGAAATCTTGTCGGTGCAATAACTTGAGAAATATTTAAATCAACTTCAGATTTGGTTTGTGGATTGATCTTGTATTCTGAGCTTAATAGGTCAAAATTGAAGGTCATAATTTTGTATTCCTCCATGGTAATACAGTTCACATAAAATATACCCCTGTCAATAGGATTTGTACCTGACTTGTTTGTATGTATACAGTGAAAGGAAAATAGTTTACATGTTAACATCAAATGTAAGTGATCAGTGATCAGTGAACCACATTACCATTACTTGGTCTCCCTTAAGCTGTCACAACCTTGTATATGTAGGGGATAATGATCAGATGTGAAGACAGTATCAGAGAATGCTGTTAGAGAAGAATGAAATGGTCACCAAGACAGTTATTCACATACTGAATCAAAATGGGTCATATTCAGGCATTGGTATAAATTGTCAACTATATCACCCTGAGCCTTCAGACAAGATGTTCTTATCAACTGACCCACAAGATGAAGAGCAATGCACGAGACATACTTGAGATCTAATTCAAGTTTTTCCCATGATAAGTATGATTAATTTAAACCCAAGGCATGCCACCTACTCATAAGTTTGTTTTCCAAGTGGCACAAGACAATAAGCCTTTTGCGAGTGACCCGTACTTTGACCCCGCTGCGTAGTGATTGTTGCCACGACACGTGATTCGGGGCAAGCTTTCTCGCATACGCGCGTGCAGACACAATGTCAATGCATCGCATACGTGTCCACTTGCCGTGATCGAAGTACATGTACGCGATTCATACGTTTCTTGTCACTTTAAAACGATAAATTTCCACGCAGATTTTGTCAGACTCTAGTACTGGTTATTGTTAGAATCTAGACATTAACATAAAATACGAAGTTTGTGGGATTTAGTGCTTGAGAATGCCTGCGAAGAAGCACTGTTCTTACGGAACATGCAACAGCGACTCGCGCTTTTCGGACCGTCTCCACATGAATGGCGTTGTGGCTACCCTTTCCGAAGCCGAAGTCTAACCGTGAGAAGTGTCTCCGTTGGATAAAAAACTGCTCCAGAAAAGACTTTTCGGCGGAGAATGTAACTTACAATACTTACATTTGCTCCAAACATTTCGTCGGTGGCAATGGGCCAACAGATGACTACACCGACCCAATACCAGCTTCGACATCTAGCGCGGTGGAGATGAACAATTTTGTTTTTGTTTTTATTGGGAGGGGGCGTAATCATACATGCAGACTGTGTTACGATGTTGAGTCAATGTGATGGAACTTTTTGTTTCAGGGCCTTGGTTAACCGATTGTTAATTTTGGTTGAACTTCTTGTTCTTTACAAGATGAAGTGCTTTTTAAATTTCGAAAATAGCAAGAAAGAACCGGTGTGTGCAGGCAAAATTCAAGGAATGATCAGATTATCTTATTTTGTTGATCATCTCAGGAAATAGCCGCAGTGAGTCAAAGTTCGTTTAGGGGGTAGGGAGGGTGGGGATTGTTAAAGACATCAACAAAATCTCTCTTTCGATTCTTTTTCTATTTGTGGGAAAGGTTGGAGGAAGAAAGATTCTGTTGAGCAAGGTCTCATTATCGGTTTTTACGTAAGTGACTGGTCTTGCAGAAATTGTTTTTGTATATATTTACGAATAGGTTGGTGGGTATGCCAGCCGTGTGGGTGTGTGACTGACCCACCCAAAGCGTAATTTCTTTCTTTTTAAAAAAGTGGAATACGCTTCGAGGGAGTCAGTTTTAGCCACTATTTCTGCAAGATGACAGTCCTGGTATGTGCTGGCTACGTTAGAAGAATAATCAGTGGATTCTTTGATGGATCATTCCAACAAGTAGCCGCAGCGAGTCCGAACTTATCTGGGGGAGGGGGGGGGGGGGGGGGGGAGGATTTGTAAAGGCATCAACAGAATCTCTCTTTCCATTCCTTTTGTATTTGTGGGAAAGGTTGGATGAAGAAAGATTCTGTTGAGCAAGGTCTCATTATCGGATTTTACGTAAGTGACTGGTCTTGCAGAAATTGTTTTTGTATATACGAATAAGTTTTCGCCGGTCGTAATCCGCTCGAAAACAAATCAAATTATTGAAGACATCGTATAGTCCGAAATCTGGTATATTCGAGAAATCCTTCGTGAATCCAGGAAGATTAAATGGGTCGGAAAATGTGCAGCCAGCGTCTTTCAATCTTTTGTCAAGTTGGGGCTTGAAAGATTCGGGTCGGTTGTCAATTTCAGATTGGCCACGCACTTGCACAGTTCAACCAGTTCTTTCTTCAGGTAACCCGTTATTGAAACCCCTCTCTCTTGAAGAAATGTCTGCAGTTTCTTCACGTTCCAACCTTCGAAGTTGTTATCCATTAAAGAAACTATAATTGCTAAAAATAGGCCGCGTTTCGAGAAGAACATACAACATGTACTGTAACGATTCGAGCGGTTGTTGTGTTTTAGAGTGGTGACAATCTCTATCGTGCGCTGTTTCACCCAGCGGTAGTTCCAGATACCAGACAGGGAAACCACCACTGGCCGTGCGTCGCCACGTTGCGGCTTGCCCCGAATCACGTGGTCTAGCAACAACGGTACTGACGTGCATAATAGTGATCAGTCTGGCAACGACCGGCGCACGCTGTGCATCTTAGATTGAGCGAAGACGGGGTACAAGGATCTATGCAAATCAACGCGCAAAAGGCTTATTTTAACATGTTAATTGTATGCAAAATTGGTAACAGAATAAATTGTTTTGTTTGTAATTTTTATTTTCAGCTGAGCCCTGAGGCGGTGATGACACTGCAGCAGATATATTCCATTCTGCTTAGATTATTGCCAAGAGCCAGGCACTATGTTGGTAAGTCACTATCCACTAATGAAAACTCTCCTGAGTTTTGTTGCCAAATTCTCTCACAAAGTTAACATTTTCAATAGCCAAATGTTTGTGCATTGAATCATTTAAAAAAAAATTCTAATAAGCTGTACATTTATTTGCAAAACTCTTATGAACAATGCAAGCAAAAGTATAAATTCCAAAATAGTCCTTCTCTTATTAATTTCAACATTTCAACATTGTTTTTGGCCTGTGATTTGTCTGATTGACTTGGCTTTTTAAAAGTCTTGATGCTATATTTCATCGTTGACAACTGATCTTTTTCCGACCACAGATGCATCGATTCATGGGACCACAAAGCTAGTTGCCTACTTCTCTGTTCTCAGCCACTGCATCATCAGCAGAACAGAAAAGAGAATGGTAAGTGAGTTGCAGTCCATTAACAGTGCTGTCATTGTTGAAAGATGCCCAGGTGACATGACAGATGCAAATATGATGTTATGACACAAGATTATTAATGTAGTCATGCATGTCATCCAAACTTGTTTCCCGTGGGGGAATCTTGACATGCCATGTTGTTTTCACCGTGTCTTGTACGGTCTGATAAGCGGTAATTTAAATCTCCTACTAGTCTATTGGCAAATCAGAACTTGTTATTGGTTTTTCTGCAAAGTTGCGGAAAAGCCTTTGTTTTTGTTCTGATTTTTTGTTCTTCCTATTTTAGTTCTATCCCAAACCCCATAGACTTTGTGCATAGATTTTCTGGACGGCACTTTAGTCATCAAACAACCTCGGATCTTAGTCAAAGTTAGCACAGACATAGACCCTAATGCAAAGTCGTGTCCCGAAGAATGACGTCATGATTATTTGAGTTTTTGAACCTTTAAGCCATATCTCATCAACAGAACATCGGCTGATTTTCTATGAATTTGTAAATTTTTTTAAATTTCATTATTCTCTCAATCTTAACCTTTCATTGACCAGATTGACTCCAATCTTGCACAGGCCAAGACCGTGTCACAAATGTTTGCTCAGGAATGCAACTTTTTCTCTGATCAGCTGATTTCCTCATTTTTCACTTCTCACTTATGCCATTGAAAATTGAAAAACACAGTACAAAGTTTTGTAAAGGTTGGAATTTCCTTGTTTTTTGTTAAGTTACATGCCTGTTTGCTTTGACACGTGCCGTCGTGATGACGTTATCATGGGTCATGTGATGTCATCTTAAAAGAGCATAATTTAGGGGTTTTATATCTAAAGAACCGTAGGTCCGATTGAACCACACATCTTCCTAGAAGAGATATATTTCACATGGTGTTACCCGCAATCTTAGTCTTTCTCTTATCGTACCCACCATGCAAAGCTTCAAATCGTATTTAGGTATGATTGAGTTCTATTTTTGTATGCAGGTGTTATAGATAGAAATTGAGGTGACATCATTATATGATTTTATATATTTCAGTTTTTGAACGAATAAGCCATATCTGAACAGAACATGATAAATTCAAACTTCTTTTGTATTAAATAGGTTTGTTAGGTCATAGATATTTACATATAACTGAAAAATATGACGTCATGATGACATCATCGAAAGCATGGTTTCTTGAAACACAAAAAGGGTTAGGTCCGATCATCATAAAACTTGTCAAAAATATTGTCACTAGTATGCAAAATTCAAAGTGACGTCATAACAAAATAATGCGGAAAAGCCCTATGTTCTGTTCATCGAAAAGACATAGTTTTTTAATATTGTGTCGCCTAAACGAATGTTTTAGTGGGGCACTTACCAGTCCTAAATTCTGTATGACCGTAGCTCGTTATGTTTGTTAAAGTTTTAGGTTAAGTTTTGGGGAGAAAGTTTATAACATTCTACATGTCAGAAGATGGAATTTTTTGAGTCGGGGATGGTGTAAATTAGAACACAGATTTTATTTTATTTTGCCCTGTCCCGACGTAATGTATGAAGCACTGTATACTCAGTGCTTTCCGAGAGCCTGTTTGAAACAATTCACAGGCTTACTCGGCAGGTCAATTCCATTTTTCGCCAATGTGTGTTACCGCTGATGGTGTGAAACAGGCTTAAACAACCAAGCACCAGGAATATAGCTAAGATCGGCCAACTTTTCCTTGATGACATTGTTTAAGAGCATGTCTTTCTTTTCTTTGTGTTTATTTATTTATATTTCTGTACTTCGTGTCCTAGTTCTCCCAGTTCTTCATGGACCTATGGAATCTGTACCAGCCAAAGTTATCCGAACCACCAATACCGTGCAATCACAATAAGCAGGTATGTTTGCACATATAGATGTCTAGCTGTTCAGTTCAAATTTTCAATTAGTAAATCCAGAGACAACATTTATGTTGATGTTTACTTAAATATCCCCTTGTATTGTTTACAGAGATATTGTGTTAATAAACCTACTGTGTGAGGATAATCCTACCTTTTTATGAACATGCAGTGTGGTTGTTATATAGTGCTTTTATATAAATACATGTATATTTCAAAGTGCTTCACAATCATGTTCCCTGTTCATCCTGCCACGAGATCACCACGCAGCCATTCTAGATCAGCGCAACCTATTTTCTCCCCTCACTTGTACCCATTTATACTCCAGGGTGAAGAGTGGGAATTGTAGTTAAATTTCTTGCCCAAGCACACAATCCCCATGATCCACCAGTAGGTTTTATTCTCACATACCACTGCACATGAGTTAGATATAACAATAAGCCAGTTCAGTATTTCAACTGCGCATGTGCACAATGACATTTTATCCCGAATGACCCGCATGACCTAACGCACGCGTGTGAACGCAAAAGGTGATCGCACAACGCGCATGTGTTGAATTTAATCAGAATGAGCATTCGCGTAACATGACATGACATTACGTCAGAAATTTTATCCTGAATAACCTTTGACCTTTAAGATACCGAACTGGCTTATTGGACCATGGCACTCTACAACAAACATGTACAAATTATTTGCATTTCGTGGAAAACTTTTTATTTATCAAAAATCTAAGCTCAGCATATGAAATATCCATAAATTTATTATATTTTTGCAGAATATCAATTAAAAAGTTCTTATTGAACCCATTGTATAGAATGCGTGGACCACTTTTTTGGGAAGGGCTTGGAATCTGAGATAAAATGAACTTGGGACAAATTTAGTATCACAAAATGTAGTAAAACAAACAAAAGTAACTTTTTTATTTCATGACAATTATTTCTCTTAGCAGTCATTGAAGAAATATGGAAAAACTGGAATTTATCACATTTTACAAATTTATTTTGATACAGTATGCAAGGACAGATGCATACATGTAATTAACTATTGTGTACCTTTAATACCTAATACATGTACAGTGCAGGCTTCCAAAATTCTAAAATGCGTAGCTGATAATTTTTTGATGTTAAACAATTTTGGTTTATTCTCCTATTTGTCTTGGTATACTTTTTACACTGCTCCCAAATTGTCAGTGTCTTTGTTCGGTGGTGGGGGGGGGGGGGGGGGGGGGCGCTAGTCAGAGGTTAAAAAGTGTTATACAGACATGCCAAGTAGTACGATTTTGCCGTATTTCGTACGGGAAATCCTTGAAAATACGGGAATACGATTTTGACCCTAAAAAATACGAATCTTGTCTGTCTTGAAAAATATATTTAAAAATGCCGTAAAACGACTGCAAGCGGAGAATTTGAAAGTACCTCGAACTTTTTCTAGCCCGAATACGATGTCTGGACTGTATGTATACATCATGCATATACCGTAATTTCTGGAATATTGGCCGCGACGTATACATTATTTTCACCGCGAAAAATGTTGCTGAGGCTTATATTCTGGGCGGCTTATTCTCCAACACTTAAAGAATAAACCCGCGAACTATCCATTATATTCGAACACAATTTCCGGGTCGAGTCGGCACCACAATCATGAGTCATCATTTTCGTTGATAACAATGCACTCCAGTACTTCCAGCGGCACGCAAATTTTTCCCCCCTCCAAACTTTGCGGGTACATTGCCGTTTGTGATCCACTTTGTGGTGACTTGCCGACTCCATGAAAGATATCGTGCGACTCTGCAAAGAAGCCTACATTTATTCTATATACATGTATATTGCGCCGCCGCGCCACGTCGGCTGTTTCGTTGTTCAGTTGAATTGGCCTACAAGCTTATACGATAGCTCGTGGACGTCAACAAGTTTCCCCAGATCGACCGTAGGCGCGGCATGCCCGCTTTCTGAGTAAAGTGGCTGGTACTAGGCGAATGCGCAGACAGATGGTCGAACAGTTTGTTTACCAGCGATTCAATGCAATGGTTAACATGAATATTTAAATTTATGCAAATGTCTCCGCCCCAATGCTTGCCTGTATGTAATGTGTACATGTACACATTACATACAGTTGATCGGAGTCGGAAGAATTAACCCTTAACATGAGCCGCCATATCTTTCAAAGTGCAAAAAGGCAACTGCATTGTATAACAGTACCACCACCAGCACTGCTAGAAAACCATAGACAATTAATGTAAGTGATACTTGGAGCTAAAAGTGCAAGCAATAGTTCATGATGGAATGAATTATAATAGGGTATATTATTGTAAACATCATGCACTTGATGACTGAGTATGCTTAAGTCCTACACTGGTATTGCAGCCAGTAAAATTGCTTTTTGTATGTATACCTGCATTGTTATGCACCATTATGTGAGTGTACAATGACCGTTTTTGAAAATACAGTTTTTTTGAAAAAAATACAGTTTTTAGGTTGTCAGAATACAGTTTTTGGATTTTCAAAGTTGGCATGTCTGGTTATACTCATTAACTTCTGACTTCTGAAAATTTGGGAGACCGCCCAAATAGGGCAAGATAGCTCAGTTGGTAGAGCACCAGTACGGTATTCCGAAGTTTTCTTTGTTCAAACTCAAAAATTAAAAATACACTGTTGAATATTGGACTGATTGGTTTGCAACAGCTTTCCTTTTGTGTTTCAGACATTTCCAGTATTATAATGTGCTATTAAGCTGCCCTTTGTTTGAGTCAAGCCATAACTGTGCAACCTAATGAGCCCTCTGAAAATATTTGCTATCGTAAAGCATGTATCTAATAATTCAGAATGGAAATTGTAATGTTCCCCTGACACTTTAACTGAAGGGTACAAGAAGCATTTTTTTCAAACCAGGTTGAATTTCATGTTCAGTCCTTAAAAAATGAGATCTTGAAAGTGTTAGCTGTTTGACTCGGTGCCCTTATCTACAGGCTTTGCTACAGTTCTGGTATAACGCGTGTGTGGATGTTACTGAGAATGTGGAGCTTATCATCAGCAATCCTACTGTTGTCAAGCATATTCCGTACAACTACATCCTGTAAGTAACTCATTAAAAGCGGGATGTATTAGGGCTGTTCATTTTCGAATAATTTAGTATTCGATATTCAAAACTGGATTTGACCGAATATTCGATACTCGCCGATCAAGTTTTTCAGTGCATGCCGCACCGGTAAAAAAAACCAAAAATTTAACGTAAAGGCACGCCGGTGTTTTATGTATGGCGATTGATATTATGGACCGTTCAAACAGCATTTTTTTGCATGCCCCCTGTTGTATCAAGGGTTTTACGGACAGGAACAATAAACCTCCATCCACTAAAAGTTCTGATTAACAAAAATGCGGCATTTGACACTGCTAAGCGCCATAACTTTTCTATTAAAATAGCATCAGAGTCGTATCTGTATGTGCATATATATCTTTTCGAATATTCGAACTGGTAAAATGGTATTCAAATATTCGCTTGACGATCGAATATTCGATATATTCGGGACATCCCTAGGATGTATAGAATAAAATATAAAACAAAAGTGTTCATTTTACTACAGCAGTGCCATATCTTAATATTCATGATTTTAAAGAATAGCACGGAATTTGTTTGTAATGGTAATCAATATGTGTTACCACTTCAAATATTCTTTTTTGATTGTTAACCCTAACAGTCCTGAATCCTCCAATTTTAATATGAATTTCCACACACCCTAGGGAGTTAGGGTTAATGTGACTCTGATATGATAATTATAAAGTCCTCACTTGCATTGTGTACACTTATGACCATACACATTCTTTTTGTGTTATATAATATGTATTGAAAATGTGTCAATATTAACCCCTTGGGCACGGTATTTTACAGGAGACGTCGGGGCGTCGCGCCGGTTCTGTCAGCCAAATCAAACCGCTACAATGTGTTTGTGCAGTAAAGCGTATCATAAACAATAATCCAACAATGGATTGAAACTGCACAAACAGCGGCCAGTGGCGTCATCCGGCCTGGTGACACTGTTTTTTTTGCACCCACAGGTGTCATCCGTATGCAAGGGGTTAATGACAGTGTCGTGATGTTTGATAATGCTTTTCCAATTTAATTATTTAATAAAAAAATTGCCAGTACTCCCCAGTACCAAATAGAAGTTACAGTGACATTATTAAACAATCTTATTATTGAATCATCAGTTATTTATGAGCTGCCACTGTGGAGATATAATTTAAGGGGATTTTTCTTGACTGCTATCTTGCGCCTTTGTCTGCAGTGCTGACCATGATGACCAAGAGGTAGTGATGTTCAATCGTATCATGCTGCCGGCCTACTATGGCTTACTACGTCTCTGCTGCCAACAGTCACCGCAGTTTGCTAGGGCACTAGCAGTCCATCAGAATATGCAGTGGGCCTTTCGATTTCTCACTCCATATGCAAGCCAGTATCCTATGGTAAGACATACTTAGCCATCATTGGGATGTCATGGAAGTTTTATTTCTGTCCACCTCAGTATATGCTAATATAGATTTAGTGAGTAAGCATTAGATTAACCCTCCTACTATTTCACCATACAAAACCTTACACAATTTTCATGTCCAAATTTTACCATAGCATTAACACACACACATGGCAAAACCATACAGTGTAATGCTATAGCAAGCTTATTGACATGGCAAAACCATACGCATGGTTTTGTATGGTAAACATGCTTCACTGTGGTGCACAGTGTATGCCAAATGGTTTTGTATGGTAAACATGCTTCACTGTGGTGTACAATGTATGCCAAATTGGTTTTGTGTGGTGAATATACATCATTGTGGCTTATCAACAGACTACTTGGGGCTATGGTGAGTTATATATAATGTACAAAGAGAAACCACCCTAATTCTAAAATGGTATAAGCCTATTTATTAACATTCCACACAATAGAGTTGGTTTACTATACAAAACCTTGCACCTGCCAGCAGACATGGCCTGTACAACCATACAAAACCTTACAGTGCCATACAGAGGTCAAGTTGATTTACCATTCATCACCTTACATAGTTCAGTACAGGCAAGTCTTTTGACCATACAAAACCAGACAGCTGTCAGGTTTTGTATGGTATACCTGCTGTACACTCAGTGACTCACTGTGGTTTTGTATGGTGAATAAACTTTTTTATAAATTGCCTCAAGAGTAGGAGGGTTTTTAATAATCCATGTATATATGCACAGGCATGAAAAAAAGTGTAATGACCTGATTTTTACTGTGTCTACATTGATGGGGAGGGGTGTGGCCATTAGCGGTGGACCGAACCAACATGAACAGTAGCTATATAACCCTACACAAGTTGTTACTGGCTGTTTGATTCCATTCATACCTTGCTGCCAAAATTCTTTATATACACTTGTTTTGCCAAGTCTATAGTCGTTCTACTTTTGTAACCATTTTTGTTGAATAGTGTAGAGGTCCACAGATATCAACGCAAAAAGATTGCCAACCTCCTTTCCTCCAAGTTATTTTTATGGGGGTGGGAGGCAGTGAAAACTTGGCCCAAAATAACTAGAAAGGTTATTCCACCCGCACATCCAATGTAGTAGGAAGCATTTTTTTGATTTGGCCTCATCTGCAAGAGAACATACACTGGTTTAAAAATTTAGATTTAATGAAATGTTCATATAAGTTTAGCCAAGTTTGTTTCAAACATCAAAATGCCTGCGGAAGTTGTCCCTCTTTTTTTCCCTGTACATAATGACATTTATCTCCTCTGGCCCAGAAGAGAAAATGTATAAGTCATTGCTATCTGTTGCCTTAAACTTTACAGGTAGTAGATGAGTTATTCCGCATGATGAAGTTGTTTGTGTCACGTCAGCCAGACATGAGAGTGGAGGAATCGGCACAGATCCAGGAGTTCAAGCGTATGACTCTCAAGTGCTATCTGGAATGCCTGGAGAGAAGTTCTTGTTGGACCACACTCATCAGGTCAGCACTAGGGTCCTTGGGATTAAATTTATGAGCAAGATACAGACAAACCTGTATAAAATGGTCACCCAAGCGACCCCAAAAAGTTGGTATATGTATGTTTGGATTGGTCCATAACAGGCTTTATACCACATTAACCCCTTGAGGGGTGTCGCGTCGGCTTTTGCAGCCAAGCGAAACGGACACAATGTTGTTTTATTTTGTAAGAAATGACTGGTGCCCTGTCAAATTTTCATTATCAAAGGCAATATTGCCTTGTCCTAGAAAACCTGAAATTCAAACCTGAGCAGGTATGTTTTGTCATTAAAGGCTGTATATACAACATTGCTTGTTTTTGTGTGGGCACTTCTCATGCTAAATATTTACGTAAGATGACACTTAATTGACTTGTTTTGATAATGCAGTGCTTTTCGTGTCTTACTGGAAAATGATGAAGATAGACTAGGAGTCATCACCTACCACGGACTCAGCAGACTAGCAGATGTAAGTTATTGCAAAGTTATTTGATAAATCAATCCACAGTTCTTACCAATGATTGGCTTCCTCCCATTAGGAACAATGGCTTGAGCACAATCACATGCGGGCAATGTGGTGTATAAAATGTAGTACAATCTCTTGCTTAACTGAATTGATAAATAAGGACATAGCAAAAGCCTTATTGTAACTTGTGTCAGTCGGGGGGGGGGGGGGGGGGGTAACTCTGGGTGATTGTTGACTTATTTAGCTTGGGGTGGGGTGTGGATTATGTGTTAGGATTCTGCTTCATGGGTTGGGATGTCCTGTATCCAAGCAACATTTCATGTATTTTTTATTGAACATTTTATATTTGGTGCATATTTCTGAGTGATTATTTTTGTTTTTAATTTATTTTTTGCACTATAATATCTTGCCATGGCCTTGTTTCTTAGAGTAGTGGTGGGGGAGGGTTGGCTGTGTGCGTTGGGTTTTAGGCTTTTAGTTAGTGGTCACGTTATATGTGTATTATGCAGTTTTTATTCACTTTGAATGTGTTCTTTTTTTTCTTTTTTCTTTTTTTTAATGTATATTACTCTAAATGTAATGATTGTAAACCAGGAATAATATTAATTGTAGGTAAGGCTGTTCGATATCCATTTATTTTGATACTGAAATATCGGCAAAAAAGTATCGCGATATTCGATAATATCGTGATGACGTCACTTTTTCCTTACCGGAAAAATAAAAAAAATACATGATTTATTTATTTATTACATTTCTTTACCCAGGGTGTGCCCAAACAGTTTAAAACTGGTTTCCATTGGGGCCCTGCATATTATTAGTTAAAACTGAATATTTACACATTCATACAACATATTTAAACAAATACAGTAATGTTTACACAAATAGATATATTTTCGGTTAACTTTTCAACTCTTCAGAAGCCTATTGCCGATTTACGGGATGGGCGAAAAACCCGCGAAAAAAATTACCTTTTAGGGTGAAAAACAAGGGGAAATTCCCATCCGGCTCCAAAGTATTTTGGCAACCAAGTTTATAACTCCGCAGATCAGCGTAAATGACAGAAATATCACTGATAGATGGCTTTACGTAGCTCCGATTTAAATGTACTTAAGGAGTTTATGGTTCTCATTTGTTCAGGCAGATTATTCCATATACTGGCACCACTCACAGCGAAACTTGTCACGTAGCATTCCTTTTTGGCGAAAGGAACTTTCAGTGCCATTTGGGTCGATTGTCGTGTTTCACGAATCACTGTAAGTGGTGTGAACAGATTTGTCATGTACAAAGGAGTCATTTTGTTAAGGCTTTTGAAAACAAAGATAGCCTTTTTGGACTGAACTCTTTCTTTAAAAGGAATCCAATTTAGTCTGGCAAACATATCAGCTGAGGGGGTGAGGGAGGTACATTTAAGGATTATCCGTGCGGCTCTTTTGAGACATTTGTTGAGGGTATTGTCGTGAGATATGTACCTTCCTCCCCACACCGTACAGCAATACTCTAAAGATGGCATAACTAAACTTACAAAGAGTGTGTGCAGGCTGCTTTGGGGAACTTAATCACAAATTCTGTTTAACACACCCAATTTAGACGAAACAGTCTTCCTTACGTATTCAACATGTGTACCCCAACTTAATGTTTCATCAACAACTACACCCAAGCATTTACAAGATTTCACTTTTTCGATAACCTTATCAGCAATGCACACGTTCAGGTCGACGTTGGATATTTTCTGCCTTGAACCAATAAGCATACATTTGGTTTTGTTGGCATTTAATGCTAGTTTGTTTCTTTGGCACCAGTTGTGAATACTAGCAAGAGCTACATTTAAGTTCCTTTCTATTTTGTTAATACTAGAGGAGCTACAAGTTAACGTGGAGTCATCTGCATACATAAATAAGTTGCAATTTTGGGGTATACAGGATGGAAAATCACTACTATAAACAATGAATAAAAGTGGCCCTAAGATCGACCCTTGTGGAACGCCTATGTCTATGGGCAAGACCTTCGATATTGTGCCCTTAATATTTACAGACTGACTACGACCGTCTAGGTACGACTTTAACCAATTAATTCCAGAAGATGACAAATTCAGCTTCTTCAATTTGCCTAGTAGGATTACATGATCCACACAATCAAAAGCTTTACTGAGATCTATGAACACGCTACCTGTAACTTCACCTTGCTCCATAGCCTCAAAACACTTGTTTGTTAAATCGTGTAGAGTGCTTTCAGTTGAGTGCAAGGGTCTAAATCCCGATTGACAACTAGGTATCAAATTGTTATCATCGAGGTAGCTATATACTGCCGAGTGCACCCATCTTTCTAGAATCTTAGAGATAATTGGCAGTATAGAAATAGGCCGATAATTACCTGTACTACATTTATCTCCTCCCTTGTGAATTGGTGTTACCAAGGCGTGTTTCCAAACTTTAGGGTATTGCTCGCATGTTATGGAGAGGTTAAAAATATAAGTTAAAGATTTAGTAATATAAGGGGAAGCAATTTTAATCATTTTAACACTGATGCCATCCGGACCTGTTGCTTTCCCAACCGACATGGATGATATTTGCTTTTGAACGAACTCTTCTGTAATATTAGGTACAGTGCATTCTTCAAGTTCATCCAGAGAATCAACAATAGAGGCGTAGGTATCATTGTTTTCAAGTTCGCCCGATGGGCAATTTCTAGCTGTACGTTTTCCTATTGTAGAAAAGTGTTCATTTAATGTATCAGCAATGTCAGTGGGATCGTCAATATTTTCTCCATTTGGGGAAGTGATAGAATTTGGAGCAATTTTCTGTTTTTTAGGAAGTACCTCCTTTGGAAATCACGGAGGAATAAAAAAATACATCATGGAAATCACCACGGCATCATGAGGTCGGGGCTACCGCGGATTGGGCCCGCAGGGATTGAGCTCGGATTCGCCAAAAAAAATTTAAATCGGGGCCGACCACTGAGATCGCAAATCGGGCCGGGGCCGGCAAGATCGGGGCCGGGTTGACAAGGCTTCACTCATTGAGTAAAGTTGGAGTACTACGACATTTACCTTCAGTTGGCTTCTTTACAGCACTTCAGAAAGACTAACGTTTGTTTCTATTTCGGCATTGTTGATTAGTAACAGCTGATAATGAATACCTTGGACGCCTACAATCACACGTGAGCTGTCAAAAAAATTGTATGTCTTCTTGTGTACGCACACACACAAGATCAAGATAGACCATAGAGCTATGTTAACAGACATTGTACATGTACATTGTACAACGCATGCGCCGCACGTGTTTGTCTTTTCTCAAGGCTAATTTCGCTTTGCGTTGCACGTGCATTGTACACTGGGAATAAGACGGTGGCATTCAGTGCAGTTGCTTGCACTTGTCCAAGGCTAGCAACAAAGCAACGCGCATGCGCAGATGCGCTTTAGGGGTTGGAGTTATTGAAGCAATTGCTCTAACCCCTCTAGGTCTTAGTAGCATTTTCTCAAGGCGAATTTCGCTTCGCGTTGCGCGTGCACGTGCATTGTACACTTTGAATAATACGGTAGAGCATTCAGTGCGGTTGTTTGCACTTGAATAAGACTACACCCACGATGGAATGCACGCCCATGTGCGCTATATAATGAATGGTGCGGAGAAGTTTGTCGGGGTTTAGAAAACGATCCAAGAAACAATGCATGATTTAGTACATAATGTATTTTTTGTATTCCTCCATGGTACATCATATGTTACACTATTCTAACGTCAAATTTTAATATTGGAAATACCTGGAATTTCGAGCAAGGTAACCTGGACTAATCCACACTTATGTAACCGGGGAGAGTGTAAGGGAGAAGGATGACAAATTAATGATCGCACACTCTCTGCACAACCGAGCGGTTACCACTACTAAAAAATTGAATCGGGTGTGGAAGCACGAATTTGTGTTTGTCTGTACACAAATAGTTTTATTTACAATAAGCTACATTTATATACAAAATATGGTCGACTCCTAAATGAAGTCTATGTGTATATCGGTGGCTTAATAAAGTCGATTATTATGGTGAATAGCCACAGATAGTATGGTTATTAAAGAACGTATAGTATAAAAGAACGTATACAAGAACGACAGTCAAAAATGGGACTGGTGTATATCTATCCAAAGATCACTTGGGCTGGACTACGCTCATGCCATCCAATGTCCACGTTGAAACAACGGAGCAGGTATAGATACAGCAATTGCCTGTGATCGGCAAGGCCGATAAATTGTTGGCGTTGCTGCCGTTCGGGAACCGCACCCAAAAATTATGGTATGTGTGAGTGCACTGCTGCCAAATTGCTGGTGTCCACGCAAGGCAAGAGTGGATCGAAATCAAAGGAAAAACGCAGCTCTGCCCGACAGGTAAACTACAAAACTATGTCAGGAATGCATACTAAATATTTAACAAAGCGCGGTATGTAAATGAACTCCAGCACGTGATTACTATAATTTTCAAACGCAGCGGGCGACCAAATGTGCGGGCGCTGTCCATGCATGAGAAAGTTAAGTTGGCCACGAGAGGGCGCTAGCCGGACAATTATTTTATGTAACAAACGGACATGACGGACACGATACGGAAGACGTGATAACATATTACAAACGTCACGATATAATGGGACCTGTCGGGTTAAAGGTGAGTGAGACAACCCGACTGGTCACACTTAATACAACTTAGATAAATCTTCAACGCTGCGAAAAGCAATATCACGATATTCTTTGGTATATCGAATTCCCCGATATTCCAGGTTTTTTTGTTAAGGGGCTGATACGATTTTCAATATGAAATATCGTCATATCGAACAGCCTTAATTATAGGGAAGAAGGGGAGACACTGTTTTTGATTATAGAAGAATCCCATCCCCAGCTGCATTGTGTATATTTGGCTTGCCTTTGGAGAATTTGGGAAAGTGTCCTGTTTGCAGAAAGGTACAACTTTATTGTTTATGTTTACGAAACAAAGCAATGGTGTGCTTTTACTTTCAGTATGTATATATATACATATGGAATAACCAAAATATTTCTAGTACACAATTTTGCAAGTATGGGCACATCATTGATCCGGTGATTGGTAATGATAAACTTTCATATTTCTTTGTCTGATGTTGTCGTAGTTTGTAATGGAATGATCTGTGCAGTTTTCATGGAATTTGTAAGAAAATTTTAAAGGAAGAGCCAACTACGCATTCAATTTCCATTGTCGTTTACAGTAACAATTATAGCTTGGCCCGTGTCATGCATATTGGTGTAAGTATACTCACATTGGTGTTTTTGATGATATAAATGAGTATATTCTTTGTTTATAGGCATTCAATACCCTTCACATGATGTACCATGAGGCTACAGCTTGTCATGTCACAGGTGATCTGGTGGAGCTCTTATCAATTACTCTCTTGACGTTGCAGTGTGCTGGCAAGTACAGAGAAAGAAAAGGTAGGTAGTTCAATAAACAAGTCAAGAAGTTATAGATTCAAAGGGGAATATCTCTTTTTGTAATTACCTACATTGTAAGACAAAAGTTGGTATTTGGAATTTTGTTTTTATTTGACTTGTTGCCATGAAATATTTCATAGGAATTTAGTGGCAAGATTAAATGTACTACGAGTATGAATCTGAGTGGTTGGTGTTTTGACCTTTTCTTGTAGATGTGAAGCAATCCCTTCTGCAGTGGCAAGAACGTATGGAATTTGCCCAGAAACTGTTGACATTACTAAATTGCTACACACCGGACAATGTCAGAAAAGAAAGCCTTGGTATGTTTCATTTGATTAACATTTGGGGTTTTGGGCATTCAGGTTTTGGGCATTCGGGTTTTGGGCATTTTATCTTTAATCCTTATCGAGCTTGAATTCCAATGATTTGGAAATATACCTTAAGAGACACAATTGGTCTTAAAAAATGTTGGGGTGTTTTTTTTTGGCAGCCCTTCTGAATGAGCTGGTAACCCTGTACCCTAGAGAGTGTGTGCAGAGACTGGTGCCCATTATCCTTCATGTGCATCACCAGTTTCAAAAGAATAATATACCTGGTAAGTATACTTCCTGAATTTTTCTGTAAAAATGAGTGTCATGTTACCAAGTGTGTTTTTTCTTTGTGGGTTGAACAAGGTTGATGACACAGTAAACAAGTTCAAAAGTTTGCATTTATTTTGGTAGTCGTTTGCTTTATTCTTACTTGTTCAGAATAAAAAGAAATCAGGCCATTGGTTAGACAACTTAGTTCATATGTATATGGACGTGTATTTTGTTTTTCATTGCACATTTTCCATTATAAAATTGTCATAAAAATATCGTCTCAACCACAAATCCCATAAGGGCCCAAAATGTACCAAATACAAGCTAAAATGTCTTTCTGATCAGATTAGTAACTGAAACTGTTGATTCCTAAAAGGTGACTCAATTTCTCAGATACAAATTCTCATTTGTATTTATTTTCCCTCATTCCAAAACCACCTAAAGAGAAGGATGTTAAACATTGTGTCTTAATCAATCAAACCCACAACCAAATAAAGGGATAAAAGTGTGATGCCCCTGTCTTTATTATGTCCAAAATGGTCCGGGAAGGGTGTGGCCACTGTCAATGGACGTGGTCAAAGACACTGTTATTCCCTTATTTTGTTGTCATTGGTTTGATTAATCAAGGCACAATGTTATACTAATTTGACATGGAAAGTATGAAATACATGTACTGAGTTAAAGTAAATGTTAAACATAATGACCATTAATCTAAGTGTATGCCTTGTGTTTTAGTAGCAACAGGTCCATATTTCCCAAGGCGTATGCCCAAACCTGCCCCAAACAAGACCAGTATTAGACCTCCCAGGCCAGAGCTACAGATGTTCCTACACCCAAGCCAGCTGGAAACGTCACACGTAAGATTCTGTTTGCTTCGTTGTCTCATTTGGCCAGGACAGTTACACAAGTTTTGAATTTTTAATTATTTTCAAGTATTAAACAGGTATTTCTGGGTGGTATTTTCTGGCAGCTGAACCAGATATTTTACTTATATAAATTTCAATTATGGTAAGACCATTATTGACATTCATGGTCTTATTTCTTTTTCAAGAAGAGACCATATGCCAAATTCATGGAACTCATGTATTTGGATGTTGTTGTACACACAGCATGCAAACGTGTTTTTGAATAAGCCTGATCGCACAACTCAATGCAGTTAGTCGGCAAAGTTGACCGTGGTCCAAGTTTGCCAACTATCCCAGTTTGTGTTTGTCATGATCAAACGTTTCTATATGGTGGCATTGTGCCATTGTGCCAGAGCCGTTTTGATGATGCTGTTGGCAATTATAAGAACTATATGGAAACTGGTTGTGTCTGAACACTGGGATTGTGCTAATTTAAATGTACGTATTAAAACATAAATTTAAGTTGGGACATACATGTAGTTAAAGCTGCTGTATCCATGCTTTAGAGGTGTTTCACCCTGAAAAAGATAAATGTCCAAATTAAATTTCAGTCTGCGCGCATAGCTCGTTCTAAAACTGTATTTTAGGAAGATGGAATAGAGTGCAGAGTGTAATAAGTGCTTTGTGACCTGACATACCCATGTCAGAATTGGAGACAAACTTTGCAGTCATTGCAGCCAAGGAATGGAAAGGTGTATCCTAATCCATTAACCGTCAATCGCACATGATATGAATATGCATTAGAGAACCTGCACAGATAACGAACCCCCTTTAGAAAATACGAGACCATCTTTGAGACTATTTTCGAGACCACTGCAGTGTTAATAAATAGCATTGCAGCCATTTTCTCACATTGATATATCCGTAAAAGTTCGTCAAAGTTTGGGCTCAAAATTTGAAATTTTCACATCTTCCACTTGCAGTGGTGGATGCTAATTTCAAAGGTAGGCTTACCGTAGCTGCTGTGCTTGGTAAAATTATGAATGATTCTGATAATGGGGATAAAGAAGACGGTGAATTTATTGGATGAAGAAGACGATTGCTGTAATGTGGTTTGCACAGTGTAAATTGTAGGTGGTATAGGACCAAAGTGCTTCAGTAATGTTCATGTCCAAGACTGGCAAATCCAAGACACTGCTTTTATGCATAAATGTTCTTTAGGCCCTTTAGCATGATTCCAACTGTGTTCTGGATTTTTAATTTTTTTACATGCTTTAAGATCCTTGACATCAAAAATTTGGAAAACATTTCTAGATTTATGCCTCGTATGTCATGACCTTCTTTCAGCCCCCTCATCTTTTGATTATTTTGGCACCAAATGAAAGAGGAGAACAAGAGCTTTCCAAAAATGTATACTTTTATTGGGTTATCTCAAAAGAATAAGTCGTACTAAGCTGAAAAACATTAAAAGTAGTAAAAGTGTGCGACCTTCAAAAAAATACGACGGTTAAAAGGGTTAACTGTTGCAATCCAAGATACTCATATAACTAATCATTTTAATGTAATAAGTTTACTTTTTACTGCTCTTTGCAGTTATGTTTTGTAGTAATTTTACTGTATTATTTCAAACTAATTTTAAAAACGCATGCTTTGTAATGTTGTGTGATTTAGATTTTATAACAAAGTCATTTTGAATGCTGGTTGTCATTGTGTATATTACTATCATTGATGTTATGCCTAAAGTGTGCAGGTTGGAAGCAAAGATATATTGAGTAGTTCTGTCCGAATGCCTTGGATATAATCCAGGATATTGTTTATAGGGGTGTGCATTGGAACCTGGTACCCGAGTACCCGACCGTTCATGTCAGGAACTGGTTCCAGATTATGGAATCGAGTACCCGTACAACTTTACATTATCGCATAGTTACTTCCTAGACAATGAAAAAAGAAAGGTTCTGAATGTTATTTGTCGGGAATTTTAAAAATTAAAACTGGACTATGTGGGAAAACAGCACAGATTTCACGTTTATGACGCTCACGAAAGTTGACAATAAAGGAATTTACTGGTCCTGGTTTTTGCAGTCTGGGTATGGATAAGAGCCTCGACGAGACATAATAGCATGCCTCAATCCACAATAAATACAACTGTATAAAGTTTCCGGACAAATCTTTTGTGATGATGCCGGTGCATGCGCGTGCCGGCACACACAAAGGTAGAGAAGTGATCATGTTTACTGGAGATTTCCAGAATTTTTTCTGAATTCAGAGAAAGATATTATTACAACTTCTGGGATTGGAAGTTTTGGGTTGGGTTTCTTTAACGGGTACCCGGGTACCCGTATTTTTTTTTATCGGGTAGCGGGTTCTTTTAATACCCGTAAATGCACACCCCTAATTGTTTACATTATTTTATATTTCATTTCTATTGATGGCAGGGTTCTGATCTTGTGTATGATGCTGCCCTACGTGAATACTTCCTCCCCTATCATCAGCTAGTTGAGAACCTGTGTCACACAGCACTGAATATTAATCTCTTCACTGAAGACACTGTTAACCTGAGTGAGTAGACTGGGCAGTCTGATTGGCGTAACATTTTCATGTTTTTTTATCAAGAATCAAACTCCATTTGTTAGTTGAGTTTTTGTGTGCCCTTCCCCTCATTAAAGCTTTAAAAGCCTAAAGAAATTAGGCTAGGAAAAATGATATCCATGGTTCTGAAGCAACAATGAATAGATTAGAAATGAAGCTTTTGATACATTGATGTCTAGAGCCATGTAGAAAACTAACAATTTTTTAATCGCTTTAAACTAAAAATGGGAAGTTTTTTGGGTGGGGAAATGTTGCATTCCGGTTCTGCAAGGCTATATCGAACTGGTTGTGAAATTTATTTGTTACTACATATTGTTTGTCTCGGCTATTTTGGTATGAATGTTGGGTATACATTTCTGAGATCAATGAAAGTATTGTGTGCCCCATGTCAGGGTTCGACCTTAACGCTGGTCCGCTAGACAAATTCTAGTCAAAACAGCGGCGGTCTAGTCAAAACCCTTTTCTAAGTAGTCCGGCGGTCTAGTGAACAAAAATGCCAAGATAAGCTAAGCGCGCGCGTCTTCAGAGCCAGATTGTCAACAGCGATCCCCGATTGCGTGGAGTTTACTCTCACTTCAGCTAAGGCTGTTCGATATCCATTTATTTTGATACCGAAATATCGGCAGAAAAATATCGCGATATTCGATATTATCGTGATGACGTCACTTTTTCATTACCGGAAGAACGGAGGAATAACAAAATACATGACGGAAGTCACCACAGCATCATGAGATCGGGGCCACCGGGATCGGGCCCGCCGGGATTGAGCGGCAGGAACGGGGGGCCGGTTTGACAAGGCTTCCCTTCGCTCGTTGAGTATTTGGAGTTTTACGACATTTACCTTCAGTTGGCTACTTTATGGCACTCCAGAAAGACTAGCGTTTGTTTCTATTTCAGCATTGTTGATTAGTAACACAGATGATAATACCATGGACGATCACATGCGAGCTGTCAACAAACGACCGTGTCGTATATTTTGTGAAGACGACATGACATTGCACAATGTACAATGGATGCGCGCCACGTGTTTTAATCTTTTCTCAAGACGCGACGCAGTTCGCTACACGTAACTACACCTAACTACGTGTGCCTTGTACACCGGGGAAAGACGGTGGCATTCAGTGCGGTTGCTTGCACTTGACCAAGGCTAGCAACAAAGCAACGCGCACGCGCAGATGCGCTACAGGGGTTGACCTTATTGCAAACAATTGCCGTACCCCTCGATCTCAAGATGAGTTCGCAAGCGTGTAGGTACGTACATTGTACACTGGGAATAAGACGTTGTTTGCACTTGACAACGTACGGCGCGGAGGGTAAATCGCTCGGAAGGTAAATCGCGCAGAGCGGAGATGTCATGTCGGGGTTTAGAAAACGGTAAAAAAAGACACATTTAGTGCATGTATGTATTTTTTTATTCCTCCATGGTACATCATGATACATTATATACTATTCTACCGTCCAATAATTGGAAATAACTGCAGTGTTCTCCACGAGGGGTTTTAGCAGGGCGGGCCGCCCTGCCAAAATTGTATGCCGCCCCGAAAAGTTTTACCGCCCCTCTAAAATTTTCACCGCCCTGCTATTTTGTTTCCATTGGATTTTCCCCCATTCTCCACCGTCTTCACAGTTTATCTAAGTTCGAAGAAGTTTACCGCACTCTGTGAAACGAACATGAAGAGTTTGCCAGCATTAACATTCAGCAGTATTGCAGTAGCGTTTGTAGTAATCGAACAGATATCTGGACGCAACATAAAACAAGGCCTTTTCCGACGGAGTGTCGGAAAAGCCAAATATGCATTCACATCATAAAACTGGACTGGTTCCAATCTCCCTGGTAATATCATTTTCACTTTGTCGCATCGAGAACCAGTTTACCTAAATTACAATGTTCCGTAACATTTGGGACCGGGTAGTACTCAATAAATTTGTGTGAAAACATTTACAATTTAAAGGGGAAAAAGCATGTAAATACAAGTAACTGCTAATTTATTTATCATTTATTTTTGGGAAAATTAACATCGTTAAATTCGATTGAATGATTTAACGTAACGATACAACATGCATACAGCGGCATTCAACTGTTTTAGCACATGTACGTAGCCTCTGTTAATGCCTGAAAGGATGTATTGCAGCAATAAGCGCACGTGTATAAGGATCACTGTGCAAACCTGCGTCTTGAGAAAAGGCTAGTCAAAAAGACGCGCATGCGTAGTTATAGTTTCAAAGCCGGGTTAGTGGGCGACACCGTGATTTGTAAGCAAGTGATTTCAATGTGGTATATATACGACGTTCGTGAAAAATTGAAATAAGTGATCTCAATGTTATTGTCGGATGCAAAGTTGTGTGACGTTCTATGATTTGTAGAAGTATTTGCCGTACGCTAGAATTTCAGACTTTTGGGTGGCCACTTTCTCATAAGAAAGTGGGCCAGGAAATGCCTCAGATTGCACCACAGAGCATCTAGAATCCAACATTTCCCGGAGACCTCAAGCGGGCCCCGAACTCCACGCCGTAAGGGCGTCGCGCTACGCGCTCGCATTGTGTCTGCCGCCCTGCTAAAATTTCAGGCCGTGGAGTTACTGGAATTTCGAGCAAAGTAAACTGGACAAATCCACACGTAATGTGGCCAAAAGAAACATATATCGCGATATTCTTCGGTATATTGAATTCCCCGATATTCCGTTCTTTTTAAAGGGGCCGATACGATTTTCGATATGAAAAAAATATCGAACAGGCTTACTCTCAGCTTGTAATAAATGTTTGTACATGTAAATACAGTGTACTTGGTCAGGTAACTTCCAAAAAAGTAGCCTAAAAGGTGAACAAAACATGCGGACCAGTGAAAATGCTGGCGGGCTAATTAAAAGTCAACATTACTGGTCCGGCCGGCTAGTGAAAAAAAAAGTTAAGGGGAAACCCTGAATGTTGCAGATGGCCGCAGTTGCAAACAGAGCATGGTGTTATGTTACACATGCTTGGGCGTGCTATTGCAGATTAGCTATAAATAATGATGTTTATGTTAAATGAAGTAAAACACAACCACTGATTAAAGGTAGTTGAGGTTTCTGTCTGTGCTCTACCATATCGCCCCATATCAGCAAAATTAAAGCACAACATTAGCTCATCTAGATTTCCTATAATATTCTGTTTCGGAACCGTCTATAGCATTTTTGTATGTAGATTTTTGTAAATCTTTTCTGTGAATCTTTCTGTGAAGTCCTTTTTCTTTTGTGCAAGTGGTACATTGTTTTCTACAAAGTAGAGATTTCTGATGGGATAACATGTGGAGTTTTTTTTCCTCTGGGGATGGGTAGGTGTTATTTAAGCTACATGTATAGGAGGTTGAGAAAAGGACTTTCGTGTGATTAATCATGAACATATAACAATTTGATTCTGCTGATATTATCTTTCCAGTTATTTTGTCCCTCTCCAACACCTGTAGCCTTTCTCTAATTGTTTTTGTTTTCTGTTTTTTTTTTTAGGGGGGGTTGATATTTTTATTTTGGTGCTATTTATATCAGTGAGTGAGTGAGTGAGTGAGTGAGTGAGTGAGTGAGTGAGTGAGTGAGTGAGTGAGTGAGTGAGTGAGTGAGTGAGTGAGTGAGTGAGTGAGTGAGTGAGTGAGTGAGTGAGTGAGTGAGTGAGTGAGTGAGTGAGTGAGTGAGTGAGTGAGTGAGTGAGTGAGTGAGTGAGTGAGTGAGTGAGTGAGTGAGTGAGTGAGTGAGTGAGTGAGTGAGTGAGTGAGTGAGTGAGTGAGTGAGTGAGTGAGTGAGTGAGTGAGTGAGTGAGTGAGTGAGTGAGTGAGTGAGTGAGTGAGAACCTGTATAGTAACAACAAATATTGTTGTAAAACTTTCTTGATTTGATAAATGTTAGTTTGTGTTTGTGTTCCAGGTGTGCTGGTAGCATTGGAGGGAGTTCCCTTGCAACTGGACTGGTTTGCCAAACTCTGGAAAATCATCTACCACTCAGAGGTACATATACAGTACATTGCAATTGAAGATTAACCTCAAAATGGAAATTTCTCTTCACGCTTTTTCTATTCCCAGGGAATTCATTTTCATTTCACAAAATGTGAAAAACATTTTCACATCTTCTCACAAAGTGGGAAAGCATTTTCACACCTTTTTTCAACGTGGGAAAATAATTTCCCACTTGAATTCACAGGGGGGAAAAGTTGTGTGGGAAATGTGAAAATGTGAATGGGCATTCTTTTCACAAAAATTCCCATTCAAAGTCTTTAATTGCAATGTACTACAGCATTCCTCTGTCAAATATGAGTACTGTAAATATCACAGTCTCCATTGTTTCATGGATGATATATCCAAACATCACTGTAGTTAGAAATTTCCAAACTTGAGTCTTGATTGGCAATAATTTTACAATTTTTTTTTTTTATTTGACCTTAGAGTGACCAAAAAAAGGACTAAAATAAAGAAGTTTAATTAAATTAATAACAAAACAAATGTAAGCAATAGCAAGTGCAATGAATATTTCAAATTAAAGGTTGTGTACACAGAAATTAAGGGAAACTTGATTGAAAATGATCATGCAGGTTAGGGGCCACAAAAGTAAGTAAAATTACTTTTGCTCAGAATTATACGTCTCCATGCAGAGCTGGTAATAACAGGACACAGTCACAAAGTTAGTCTTGGTTCCAAGACGTCCTTAGCGCGGTGCGACGTACAGCGCGCACGGCAGCGCCCTCTAGCTACACACACACACGCCAAGGCCAAATCGCTAAGAACGTCTTGGGTATTTCGCAAGGGAGCGCGCGCGACCTGCTTATGCATAATTTAACAGGCGGGTCAAACGAATAATCGCGCTTGCGCACTGGAGGAAACTCATGTTTAAGTAATAACTTACTAGTCAGTTAACGTTCTGAGCAGAGTGATTCTGGACTGGCAAACAGGATTGAGAAATCTTCGGATTGTTCAAAAAATGTGATCTGGAATATCAGACGTTATCTCTGCCAATTTCAGTCCCAGATGTTCAGCACGATGTAACTGATCAACGGCCAGAGCTTTCAATGGTACGACGACAATAATCAGCGCTTTCTCCTGTTTGCATCGGTTACTTCGTTCATGGAGGTAGGAAACACCTCCATGCTTCGTTCAAGAAATCTAAGACCAATGGAGCAGCTTGAAAAATTACACTCTTGCCGAATCCCGTTGGTAAATTAACAAACAAATCATGGCCACGTACAAATTGATGAATGGCACTGATCTGATGACATTTTCTAGCTTTCCAAAGCCCAGTTTTGTTGCTGTAAAATCGATCGCTTGGTCCACGCGGTCAGAAATTATTTCCAACAAACAACGAATGGCTTGGTACTGCGCTGCACGTTCATACGTACGTACACGCAAACCCGACGTGAGTACAGAAAATAGACTAGTGAGTGTTGGCTATTTACATGCGATAAAGCAGCTACGTCACACGCGCATGCAAATGCCACACAGTTCTGCTCGCGATTTCGCGAGCAGAACTTGCGAAATTTCCAAGACGGTCTTAGCGATTTGGCCTTGGCATGTGTGTGTGTGTAGCGAGAGGGCGCTGTTGGCCGGCCGTGCGCGTTATACGTCGCACCGCTAAGGACGTCTTGGAACCGAGACTATCACAAAGTAAGCAAAACCAAGACAAAACCAAACCAAAACAAAGCAGAAAATTGGCAAAATGTAACAGGAGACCTTGTCAGATATTTTAGTGCTTCAGTGCTGCTCTATTTGCTGTTCATGAAAACATATCTTTATTTAACAGAGAAAAGAGGACAGAGCACATCAGTTTCTGAGATGTACATGTATATGTTGGATTATTAAAACAACAGAACATAAAATGAAATGACTCCAGTCAACCAGGGCCAGTTATTAGGCCCCAAGTCCAAATAGGGTCAGTATGTATACCGGCTCCCGGTATGCAAACCGGTTCATTTTAATCCTCCCAAATGGGGTTGGGTACTGTCCGAGCCTCTACTGGAAGGCTGGCCCTGTTTGGAAGTCCATTGTGTCCAGTTCCTGGGCTGGTGAACTCCTAAATGCAGACAATGGGGTGACTTTAATCCGATAATAATCTTCCATGGGTATAAACGTTTGCTCAGTTTCAAAGAGTTTGCTGCTGGACAGATCTGACCACACAGTATTCACACTTCATTAATCACCTACATCAGTCAATAAACCCCCCATTGTAAACACTCTACAGGGCCATCAGGCAGCAGGCTAGCCAAGCTCAACAGCAAGTCTATTCATTAAGGTGGCTTTGAAATGCCGACGATCAAGTGGACTTGACCGTCCGGGGAGGGGTATAATACCGGGAGCCGGTATGCAGACCGGCCCTAAATGGACTTCGGGCCTTACACCGCTGTGATTGTTCTGGTTTAACATCTCTCTTTGTCACAGGCTTCATGCATTAAACATTGCTGTATGTCGAATCTTCTTGATTTGTTGCCAATAAACATGTAGGAGTGCCATGCAGTTAAACTTGTTTCTGGTTTTCACCCATTGTGTTTCCTTCATAATATGGAAACATTTGTTTGTGCTTCCTGCAGAAGGCTCTGTCAATTTTTCGATAATAGTCGCTATATCGACTTTGACATTGATATTACTTTTGATAATGATATCGAAAAATCAAAGTTGGTGGTGCAATTGGATTGTAATTGAGAGAAGAAAACCATTTTTGTGGTTTTACCTTGTCTTTTTTAAGATGTTACAACAGGAAACTGAAACACCACGCAACAGCAAATTTTAGGCTAAGGCCAAACAAAAAAATAATAGTTCTGCTTCTGATTACATGGCATTTGAAAATAGGGTAGGTAGGTAGGCAGGTTTTTTTTTGCTTTTTTGTGTGCTGAGCATATGTAGGTGTTTACGTGTATTTACAGCATTCATGTTTTTTCTTTTTTCTTTTTTTTTTTACCCGAAAAAAATTAGGGTTTGGGCCAATAAAATAGGGTAGGTAGGGTAACCGGAAGCAGAACTTTTTTTTTGGCATTAGTTTAGTCCCAGAATTTGACATTCACAGGGAAACAAATCAATATATACTTTTTTTATCGATATCACATGTTGATATTATTAGTTATCTCTCAAGCAGCGAGTGGAACACAGACAAATTTAGTGTGTCTGCATCCCATAGGCTGAGTGGTATATGTGATGCAGGTGTACTGCATTTTGGGATAACAAATTTTTCTTCCAGCAAACATTTTAAGTAAAAAATTTAATTTAATTTACATCAGTTTTAAGATCTCGATTTTAAACAACTGATCGAAAATGACATTATGCCAAAAATAATTGCATCAGCAGAGGACTATAACCAAATTAATTGAAAACAAAGATTCCATTAATGTCCATCTTCATCGATAAAAGTTTAGTTGGTTTTTGTGTTTAACGAGTGCATTCGAAATAGAGCGAGTGCATTGACTGTTCACGTCTACGCTTGGTGAACAAAAGAATGTTTTTTTTACTCAGACAACGCGGAGTTGAATATGGACCATTGAATACAAGAAAATATTCAACGGTTGTTGACCAATCAAGATCGAGGATTCAAGTTTCCTGGAAGATAAATCGATACTCAAAAAAGTAATATTGACGGAGTGTATCCTTCTGTGCCAGATGTAAAATAGTCCTGTCTCCTGTGCACAAAGGAAACATGTATAAACTAGATGTATGGTGTGGTGTTTGTGGACAAACACAGGGCTGTTTCGTATTTTTTGTGATTGAAATGAAATTTCAAAAATTAAAAAAATCATTGAAAATTAGCCGATGACGTCATCATGATGCACTTCGGATTTTACATGCTAGTGACAGTATCTACCAACCCACCAATTTTCATGACAATTGGACCTACCCTTACATGTGTCTCAAAAAAGCCCCTTTAAGATGACGTCACGTGACATGTGATGACGTCATCATGACGTAAAAGTTTGGCGCACATTCTGAGCAGTTGGTGTAAGTGTCTGTCTACGACTTGTCTAACGACTTGAAAAAAGGACTAGAGATCAACTCTTTTTATAGACAGCATGCCACATGAAAGCCATGGTTTTCTGCCCTTCACAGAATTCCTTTGTGTTATATTGAATTTGGTCTAAATTTTCAAATGGCTGTTATTTCTTACGTGAGTGAGCCACGATCATGAAATTTTGGAATTAGGTAGAGAAAAATTCAATGTACCGTAATTTTCGGAATATAGGCCGCGGCCTATACGTTGATTCTCACGCTGAAAAATGTCCCTGAGGCTTTTACTCCGGGCGGCTTATACAGCAACATTTGAAGAATAAAATCAGTCACACAAGATTCGAAATTCACGACGGCCACGGCGGCCAGTGCCGTCGATGCCCTAAGGCTTAGTTGCCGTGATGCCCCTTGTAAAAATGCACTATTCACGGCCAGTAATTGTGCTGTGCTCCATTAATACTTTGGCCGTTGTGCACTTCTTGCATTTTTGTAATCGGACCGACCCTTACATGCGTAAAAAAAATTAAAAAAATTGATGACCTCGTCATGACGTCACACAATTTTCGACTTTTAGGGCATATCTTTGAGACATACCAAAGCTGTATCAAAAAGAATTTTGAAAATATCTTGTTTTGTTCGCTAAATATATTGAAAAGAATGTTACGATTTTAAAATTTCAAAAATTCATAAAAAATCACGTGATGACGTCATCATGACGTAAAAGTTCGGGACACATTCTGAGCAGTTGGTCTAACTGTCTGCCAAGTTTAAAGGCAATCGGTTGCACCAAAGTAGCCAAAGTGCCGGTAAGAAAGAAAACGTGTACAAATGCTATGGGCAAAAGTCTGAAAAGGAAAAAAAAAATAAAATCTTAACGAAAACAAGGGCTGTTTTGGAAAAGTTTCCAAAACAGCCAATAATGGGCCATTGCAGGAGAAAGATCTAATGGCATGAAACCTTCCCTTGTTGATAATTCCAGCATAATGGACAGCACAAGCACAGGAAATGTGAAGTTTGAGTTTGTTCAGACCAAGAAGAGTTGCATTCATTTAAACAAGAATTCTTATATCATTAAATATAGACCACACAGGAAAAGTCAGGGCTGCAGTCGAGTCCCTGCAAGTCCAGTCACAAGTCCAGTCACAAGTCCAGTCACAAGTCCAGTCACAAGTCCAGTCACAAGTCCAGTCACAAGTCCAGTCACAAGTCCAGTCACAAGTCCAGTCACAAGTCCAGTCACAAGTCCAGTCACAAGTCCAGTCACAAGTCCAGTCACAAGTCCAGTCACAAGTCCAGTCACAAGTCCAGTCACAAGTCCAGTCACAAGTCCTTTCATAAAGCCAGTCACAAGTAAATGGATGAACAATGACAAAGGAATGCCTTTGTCAAAGCTCATTTGAATAGCTTGTGATTGGGATTAGGACTGGAGGGTTTGTGATGGACTTGCAGGGACTTGTGGTGGACTCGACTACAGCCCTGGGAAAAGTACTAGGTAGATTGTTTAATTTTACAAAAAAACAAGAAATATTGACGAGCAGAATTTGAACCTACAACAATGTACCAGTTGTACTACCTTGCCCGTTGTTGGTGAGATCCACTTTGTGATATATATGTGCCAGATAGCCAGGGATCATGCCCCAATTATATGATACATCCTGGGTAGTGGCAATGCAGGGATCACGTTATAAAAAAAAAATTGTAATGCTCTTGTCTTTTTTGTTGACAGGGCAGTGACAAAACTGGTATTCAGCTCCTGTGCAGTCTTCATACATTCCATGACTATGTAGAAGGGATTTTATTAGACGAACGCACATCCTTCAATAACCCAACTATCAACTCATTCTTCTGTATTTTCTTTCCAAAGGTATGATACAATTCCAGTTATTTGACTGATATCAGGAACTTGACGGGTTTACTTCAATGTGAAAGAAGAATTGGTTAATAATAACAATAACCAGCATTTAGTACACTCCTTTTATTAGTTAAACTAAATCACAGCGTTTACAATTATTTTTGTATACAATCACTCCTGAAACCTCAGCTCCCTTGGGAGTATACAGTGGTGGCTGCAAGTTATGCGCACATGGGCTAATCAAACACATAACCATTACTGCCCTCATCACAGGTACCCTTTTACTCCTGGGTGGAGAGAAGCAACTTATGACAAAGTGTCTTGGTCAAGGACACAAGCACCATGACCCCTACTGTTCTCGAACCCACAATCTGCAGAATTACCGAGATCTTGAGTCCAATAAACTAAGCCACGAGTCTACAGCGCTCTACATAAAAGTGATATGAAATTTGACTTTAAAATTCTTACTTTTATCATGTTTTTGATAACAGGAACAAACCTGCCCATGAACAAGTAACAAAATGGAATTACAACAGAAAATCAACCATCTGACCTGTGTTGGCCAATTTAAAAGGGAAATGAAATAAAAACAACTATTGAAGAATGTAGTTTGGTTTTAGGAAATGCCGATGTGTCTTTAATACTGAGTGTAATCTTAAAAGTTCTAAAAACAGAAAAAAAATAGAAAAGTTTGACTTTAGTTTAAACTAAAGATACTGACAATTTGGGAGACCGCCAACATAGGGCAAGATAGCTCAGTTGGTAGAGTGCCGGTACGGTAACCCGGAGGTCGCAGGTTCGAATCCCGCTCGTGCCAGTTTCTTTGTTCACTTTGAAAATTAGTTTAAACTTGTTAGGTTTCTGTTTTTGTAACAGTCTAGTCTTAAAAATGCGCTATAATTAAATTTCATGTTTTCCCTAATATCACAGGTGCACAAGAACATACTTTGCAATAACTGGGAGTCAGTGGTTGACACAGTTGTATGTAGCATCATGGGTGAGATGGATGATGTGGACCAATACAGTCCTGAGCAGCTCAAACTCGCTGCCTTTAAGCTCAACGGGGTAGGTACAAGTCTTATTCTATAATTGATACTGCAAACCAGATGATGTCTGATTCAAAGCGATGTATTAAACACGCCTATTTCAGACACAAAGTTCCTTGATGCATTTCAAAAGCATCAACTTGTCCTTCATGTCTACGTATATGATAAGAATGCCAAGCCCTAAGGAAAGTTCAGTTATGAGGGAGGTGACAGAACAGGCTTTTCTGTTGCATTTATGAAGAATAATGCCTGGTTTCCATGTAGTCATTATAATCAACTTCTGCAATCAACAACTTCTGCAAGGAGTCCCTTACGGCAAAACCAGTAGACCTACGAGGTAATGACTTTACCTCATTGAATTCGTGCAGCCAGGTGGGGGGACCAAACAGCATGCTGTGGTATCATGGCATTTCCTGTAGGTCCCTAATACCAGCTAAAACTAATCCTCAAAATAACAATCTATGTACAAAGTACATTTTGTCTGAGAAACCGTATACTACGGCATGGTAATATGTGATGCGATCAAGCAAAATCAGTCTGAAGTAGGCCTTGGTCAATTTTGGGATTTTTACATATTCATTTGTAGCGTACTTTAGGCTCCATATTAGTGAAAAACCCATGTGAATACGACCTTTGGTTAAAAAGTTACAAATATTTGAACACCGGCACATTAAAAAGAAAGAAACTGAGAAAATCAAGTTTAAAGTTACAGTACTTTAATTGAGTCATTTTGAGCACATTTATAATACATGTCATATTTTCATGTGAAAGAAGAATGTTTTTCCTTTCTGTTTTTGTAAAAAAAAGTAAATTTAGATTTTTCCACTACGAACATATTTTGGTCCACATCTCAAAACAAGGATTGCCGAGTTCCGACTGATTTTGCTTGATTGCATCACATATTTCTGCACGTCCCCACTTGGCAAACATAGTAAACACAGTGCAATGTCATTACTTCATAGGTCCATTATTGAAATATTATGTCCTGACTGATACAAACAGAGATGAAGGTGGTGGGCAAAGTTGCACCACTATATACAAGCGTTTGTGTATGCAGTGTGCCATAATATGCTATTCCGCATGCTGCACGTGTGCAAAGTGGTCCAAGAGCTCGCAAATGATAATAGGTCAGTTTCTCATTTGCATAAACTGCAATCTCGTTTCTCTTTTTGAAGTGGGTCATTCCACCAGGTTGGGACACAGTGTGCGACATTTATTCATATCTTTAAAAGTACTATTACATTTGATTCAGTTATTTCATGTAACATCAGTCTTTGGGTGGGCAATATTTTTGAAAGTTTTAAATCATGTAAATTGTATTTTACCAAAAATATGATTTAAAAATGTGTCAGTTTGACGTAACCAGTTTGACGTAACATGGACACGTCCATATTTCAATTTTTGTGGTTTTTTTCAAGACTTTTAATACAATATGGGAAATTCACTATGTGTACTAATTAAAAGATGTACTATGCAACACAAGAACACCTTTTTTATGGTAGTCAGTGTCCAAATATAGCAGAGACAGCAAGAACAGACGTGAGAGTGGACGTAACATGGACACTGTGTCCACTGTTACGTCCACACATGCATGGTTTTTTTGTTCTTGCTGTTTCTGAGCTATTTGGACACTGGCAACTACAACAAAAAGTGTTTTCTTGTAGCATTGAGTGTCTTTTAGTTAGTACATATAGTAAGTTGCATAATTATTTATTTAATGACGGAAAATTAAGGCAGTCTGGACGTAACATTTAGTACTGACATGGTGTGACATGAAAATGCACATTTCCTTTTTGTAACATTTTCAACATTTATATAAATAATTATGCAAACTCACTCTGTATACTAATTACAAAACACAAACTGCAACACACAAAAAATTTGTTATGATATTCAATATCCAAATGTAGCACAACAGCAGAAATATATGTATGGTCATGGTCTATCATGGTGTCCATGTTACGTCTGCACCGATTCTTCAAATTCTTGCTATTTCTGCTATATTTGGACACTGACTGCCGTAAAAAGGTGTTTCATTGTTGTATAGTGTGTCTTTTAATTATTGTACGTAATGAATTTCCCATATTTATTTATTAAAGTGTTGAAAAAACACAAAAATGTAAATGTTGGACACGGTGTCCATGTTACGTCTATTTTACATTCAAAATAACACACTTTTTATCATATTTTTGTTAAAATATAACTTACATGATTGAAACTTTCTCAAATAATCTTACACCCAAAGACGGATGTCACATGAAATAACTGAATTAAATGTAATGATGGTTTTATTGATATGTTCATATAACACACTGTGTCCCAACCTGGTGGAATGACCCACGTACATATTTATAATAACTATAAATATAAATATTATAATTATATTTATAATTATAATACTCTTGCTTATCTACCCAGGATGTTCGCACCCTTCTCCTAATGTTCTCTGTGGTGCCACCCAGTGCTATTAAACCTGGCCTCCTGCCAGCTCTCCAACACATCCTAACTACATGCAGAAAGGACAGAGAGGCCAGAATAGCCGAGGCCAGAATAGCCGAGGCCAGAATAGCCGAGGCCAGAATAGCCGAGGCCAGAATAGCCGAGGCCAGAATAGCCGAGGCCAGAATAGCCGAGGCCAGAATAGCCGAGGCCAGAATAGCCGAGGCCAGTGGAGGTCAAAGGTCAGAAGTTACAGACAAAGAGACAGAAAAGAGGAGCAGCGATGACGCAAGTGAGGAAGGTAGGTGCCCATGTGCATATAAAGAAATGTATAGTAGTGTTTATTTCACTAAAGTAGAGGTTATTTCATGCAGTGCCTTACCCTATTTATCAGGACATGCCTTCAGATCCCAAACAAGCCACATCCTGGCCAGTTAGAAATAAAATATGGACTCGTAGTATACAGTATCTGGAGGTAGACGTGTATAAAGTACGTATTTTGAATGACAGAACGTGCTACACAATATAAAAGACCCACTGCATACAAAGATAAAAGACACAATATGGAAAGATTGTCTTCATTTTGTCTTGAAATATAAAAGTCTGCATCGACCCCAGCCAATGGCATTGCAAAAGGTCTAAGCTTTGAACTAATAAAGCAGTTTCCCTGCCCCAATAGCTCAAGTAGCAGTTCTTAAATGAGACACAAACACTGATGGTGGGTCCATTATCAAAGTTTGAAATGGGTTTTGAGTTAGATTGCCAAATTTTTGGGGAATTTTAGGAGAGTCAGTTTAGGGGCGAGGCTCGTGTAGTAGCTCTGGACATATCCAAGGCTTTTGATAAGGTCTCGCATAAGAGCCTTCTGCACAAGCTTCAATCATATGGTGTGTCTGGTAAAATGTTGTCTATAATCTCCGCTTTCCTTTCCAACTGCAAGTTAAAGGTGGTCCTTGAAGGGCAGGCATTTTCTACTTGTTCCATCAATGCTAGTGTACCGTAGGTCCCTGTTCTTGGTCCAACCCTTCTTTCTGGTTTATATCAATGATTTATCTGATAATGTCTTGTCTCAGCTCTCCATGTATGCTAATGACTCTACACTCTACTGTGTTTCTGCCAATTCTTCTAACACTTCTCGCAACAAAGTGGGTGCTTCACTCAACAATGATCTGAAGTGTGTGTTAACTTGGCGGAACGACTAGAGGTAACCTTCAATGCAAAGAAAACTAAACTATTGTCTTTGTCTCGATCTAGAGACAACTAATTTCCTTCAGTTCATATGGGTCCCTTGACTTTGCCTGAGGTATATGAACTATGTTTTGGACTGCATCTCCCCTAACCTTAGCTGGGAGAAGTATATCTCGGGTATTGCAAAGAGTGCTTTCATGTGAGTTGGTTGTCATTATCGAGCTAGGAAGTATCTACCTCCTGATGCTATTCTCTACCTTTATGGAGTACTGTTCCCACATCTGGGCTGGTGCTTCTGCTTGTCACTTATCTTTAGTAGAGTACAGAAGCGTATTGTTGATTTGGTTGGAGAAGAGTTGGGCTCATCCTTACAATCATTCTCTCACCAGAGATCTATTGCTACTCTTGGTCTGTTCTACAGGTATTTCCATAGTAAATGTTCCACTGGCTTGTCCAGCTTTAGGGTGTTGAGTATGAAACTTGGCTTTCTGCCTGTTCCCACCAGTATACTATAGCTGTACCTAGATGCAGAATGAAGAGCTATGCCAATAGCTTTTTCCCTCGTTTTGTATCTCTGGAATTCTTTGCCTGGTGCATGTTTCCCTTCATCATATGATTTTTCCTGCTTCAAGAGGAATCTTAATTCCTACCTTTTGCATCTTTGATTCTTTGTCTGTACCTGTAGTGGCATTGAGTGTTCATTTCCTCACCTTTCACTTCTCTGACCCAGGTTTGAATGTTGATTGGCTATTCAGTCCCTGCCTGATTCCATTGGTTTTCTTCAGAATATCACACCAGGGTTTCTGCCCACCTCTAAAACTAAAAAATGTTTTCATCGTCTTCTCCCTTTAGGTTTTTCTGGCTTTTGAACTGCTGTGCACTTTTGAGAAATACTTAGATTTAAATTGCACAATACATGTACACAAGTACAGGCACTGTTTTTCATTCTCACACTTCCACGAGCAGAACACAAACCATGATGAATTACTTTTGAGACGACAGCAAAACATCATCTACACCAGAATGCAGAGTTGTATTCGAGTCCCTGCAAGTCCTTTCACAAGTCCTCTCGCAAGCCCAGTCAGAAGTCCTTTCATAAAGCTGGTCACAAGTAACTGGATGAACAAGGACAAAGGAATGCCTTTGTCAAAGCTCATTTGAATAGCTTGTGATTGGAATTAGGACTGGAGGGCTTGTGATGGACTTGCAGGGACTTGCAGGGACTTGTGAAAGGACTTGCAGTGACTCGAATACAACTCTGCAAGAATGTTTAAACTGTCTATTGAGATTCTAACCCGTTTCCCTTGTGACTGTCAATCAAAGACTGATGGAGTCACATGAGAGAAGACAGACAACCAACCTAGTGCACAGGTCTGAGTAGATTGTCCATGGTTCTTTTTACAATGTAATTCAAAGTAGGCATCACTGAATGCATTTTTTAAGCCAAACTTTAAATTTCTAAAGTACAACAGCCTTTTTTTTAGCCCCTGCAGATTCTGAAGCAGTTCCCAAAAAGAAGCGGAAATTGAGCCAACAAACCAGAGAGAATTCTGAGAGCAGTCCACCACCACCACCACCACCACCACCACCAACCAACACAACCAAAGATCAAGGACATGTAGAGCCCAAAGCACCATCACCAAAGTTTGCTAAAAACAAAGACGAATTGAAAACAGATTTTATTGATCCTATGGGCCCGACAGAAGTAACAACTAGTGATGCAACAGCGGAGAACATCCTACAATCTTCCTGTGATACAGACGAAGATAAAAGTGGTGGAGTCTTGTCAGAACCTGATGGTAAAACTACCGAGATGCCATTAACATCAACTCCCCCTGAAACAAGACCTGAATCCTGTGACCTACAGTCCACTTGTTCTGCAAACACTCCGCAAGAATCAGGAGGACCCATGAGAAGCAGGTCATCATCATCGTCGTCTTCCCGGCAACAGAACTTTGTGGATGTGTTGGCAAGGAGCATTGAGCAGCTGATGAAGTGCTTAGATCAGGCGGTGTGAACTGTTCCCAAACCTGGATAGACCTATATTCTTCCCATGTTACGTGAGATTTGTTTGTTTTTCAGTTGATTTTCAGTTCTTACTGTTGTGATGACCTGTGGGGAGAAATGTGTGTCCTAGGAACAGTAATGAAACTCTGAAACATTTGAGAAAGTTGTAAATGGCAACATCCTTTTTTTAATATGTAGGAAACATTTTACATTTTGCTAACATTCAATTGTATAGAGGAAGATAATTACAGGAACTCCCATAGAGTTTTGAAATTGCACGTGGAGTTAATAAGCCTTTGAAAAATCATGTAATTTTATTTATTATTTACCACAAAACTGGAGGGGGGGTTACTTTGGGCAAGGAGCCCTATGAATTTAAGATGTGTTAAGGGTGGTACCATATGCATTTAAGGATGGATTGCATGTGGTTGTGTCTGGGAAAAGGATGCATCTCTGGATCAGTCAGCATTATAGCAACTAGGGGTGTTCAGGTTAATATACAAAGTGTTATTTGAATGCAAGGCATCCATTACTCTGTTCCTCCTTATTATGGTAAGCCTAAAATTAACTTGAAAGTGTTTGCTTTTCAGCCGGATTGTTGTGATATACAAAAATTTGATTATTAATTTTTGTATCTGGAGTATTGTAAGAATGGATTAAAAAGTGACCCCTTACAGGATTTAATTTCTAAATCCTTTGTTTAAAATTGGGGGAAGGAGATTTCATAGAGATGCCAATGCTTTGGAAATAATTAGTAAGGAAATGCTTTTTACAATTGTTTTAGACAAACAAAAAAATTACTAAAACAAAATCACTGATTTTACAGATTTTGCTGTTAATCTTTTCAATAGCATAACCATACTTTACATCCTTACAGGCACTTTTAGGCAAAACACCAATTTATTTACTTGCAGAACTACCAAAGATTGCTTTTAACTGAAGTTAACCAATTTTATATATAATTTGGGGTATAATACAAACAACACATCCAAGTGTCTCCAGGACATGATCATCTGTGTTATTGTATGACATTGTTAGGATATATTCCTGCTTCTATTCCTTTGTACACTGGCATACTTTGATACTATGTAAGTAATGTACATAAAGTAATTTCAAATATTCTTGTGTTCCAAATTTGTTTGCCCCCTTTCTTTGTAGGGGTGATTGATTTTTTTTATGGGAAAGGCAGTCCTGATTTGATATTGACTGGTTACATAATGCATATGGGCTTAATTGTAGTAAAGATTTCTTTCAACTGTGTGTGTGTATTTTAGCTGTATAATAGCATAACGTGCAGTAAAGACCTGGCATTTTGATCAGTGGCCGATTAAAGAAAAAACACAAAGATGCATCTTAAGGGAAACTCGCACCCAATACCAAGATCAAAAGATCAAACTTAAGATGTGTTCATTAAATCAGTGAATGCATCCATCATGCATAGATGCATGTGCAAATGCAGCATCAATGCCATGATACAAATACATGTAGACACAACAGTTTGAAGTACATCCTTGTATAAATAGTAAATAAGATATTGGCATTGATGATGTCATGCATAAACAGGGGGTGTCTTAGGTGAGATTGATGTTGTGAGTGGAAATCACCTTAAATCCTAAGATGTGTTGTAAGACAACTTTTGTGAAATAAGCTGTTGGACCTCAATGTGCTAATACTGTCAGTAGTCTGCTGTCTATTTATTGCATAACTCAACATAAAATCAACAAAAATCTGACATTACCCTCATTCATCATCTGTACAATATCCAGTTTTTATGTGCTAACATCTTAACAGATTTAATGTTGCCTTTGTGTCACACAGTTCTTGGATTACAGTAGACATTTTTCTGTATGTTGACAATTTTGAGATGCCAAGTTTGAATGTTATTGAGAGTCCATTGGTAGTTAATTCAAATTCATATATAGCATAACTCATTTGCATTCTAAAGAAAAGGAACTTCGACTATGAAGGATATTCAGCTTAGATTCCATCACTTATATCACATATAATCTGGCATATCGAATAATCATACTTTCAAAATTAATAGAAAAAAAATAGGGAGGGTTTATGTCAGATTCTTGTGTTGATTAGTAATGTCCTGATTAGTAGTTTTATTGTTGTATGTCAATGCCAGACAACTAATCATAATATATGGGGCAGCAGTAGTAGCTAGAATGGTGCTTGTCAAGACTGAGCAAGACAAAGTCGGAAATTCATACATAGGTCATTTGAAACGGCACAATTTATTATCATCACAGTTCTATTTTTACCCAAAAGCGTTTTACTAAATGATAAATGCATACAAATAGTAACAAAAAGAAACTGATGCGTCAAACTTGCCATACCCACAACATGATTTGTTTAACAACTGAAATACTGGAAGATAAGTTTCTCAAAGCAGCTCTAACAATTTTGTCCAATTTTGATGGAATGGGTCACATATATACTTGTGTTGTGCCTTTTTTTGGAAGGATTAAATTGGTACAAGTTGTATTCAGTACTGTAGTTACAAACTAGTTGCCCCTAATGTTTTTGAAATGAAGTATTCGTACATGAAGTATGGCGCTAGTTTCCTTTGTTACCGCAAGTGATTTTTTTTTTTAAGATTGTGGTTTTTCAAGTTCAACATAACTTTTTTGTTTTTTTAATTCTTAATTTGTTTATTATCACAACATACTTGCTTACTTAGTATATCAACAAACAAATTAAGTAATTTTAGTGCCCATGTGTGCACGTTGATGGGAACTGACTCTGATTAGAATTAAATGTTCCAAGGCTAATTTGGGCTGACTGGGGAGTAAGGTTTAAATTCCTACATATGGTGCTGTTTTCCCTTTTGAAGAAGTCCAATTGCAGGAGAAATTCAATTGCCATCTTGTAAGATAAACTAAATTTTGTGCAAGTATTTGCAATGTTGTTAGGGAGCTCTGTTTGTAACGGTCTCTATGAGTATCCAAAAACTTGAGCTGCAACATTTTGTTTTTAAATAAGTGGATGCAAACCGGTATTCTTGTATGCTTTACTGTGTCTTATGACTCAAAAGCTAGTTAAACAAACAGCATTTATATTTAAAATAAAATCTGTATGTATATTAATTAAGCTAATGCTAGATTGAAGATAAGTTTTTATTCTAAGAAGCCAAACCAACTGAATAAATTGCCTTGAGTTAATACAAATTATGCAGAGTTAATACAATTTTTTTTACACAAAATGAGTGTCCTTAGACTCTATTCAAAACCACAGAAGATCAGTAGGATTGGTTTGTATCAGATGGTCCAAACAAATACCTTGATGAGAGACTTTTGAGACACTGATGGCAGCAGTCAGACCGGTCCTTTTTGCTATTTTGAGTAGAGGGTGTAATTCTGAGCATGTGCACAAATGGTGAGAACAATGGAAAAGGATTGGTATGTCTGCTGTCACTAGCATCTCAAAAGTCTCCCGTTCTTTCTTTGCATTTTTATAAGAACTGGCTCTTGGCTCAGAAATGCCTGTGACTGGAATCTGAGCAGAACCTTGAGATTAGATCTCAACCCTTTCACATTTGCAACATTTCAACTTTGAGTTGACTTGCATACAATGATTTGTGAGGGTGCAAACCAGCCGTGGTAAGGGCCAGGTTTGAGAATCTCAACCAGGCAGTATATTCAAAAATAATTATTCCCGACTGACACCAAGTACTACTTGTCAAAAGAAAATGTCCTACTTTTTATCCTAACCCCTTGAACTCGGGTCAAACTGAGAATTTCATGGGGCGCCGGGGCACCAGGCCGGGTTATGCAGCCAAGCGAAACGGAAACGAGGCTTGTGGAGCCAAGCATATCGTACACAATACCCCAATAATGGATTGAAAATGCAGAAATTGGCGTGTATAGATGTCAACCGGCCAGGTGGCAATTTTTTATCTGCACGTATTTGTGTCAACCGGTGCCAAGGGGCTAAATAACTGTGTTGTTTACCAATGGAATTAAATAAAAATTCCAGATCATGTAAACAAGGCATGACAAATTTTATGGAGCAAATTTCATCGGCTTTGTGCAAGAGGGTGAAATTTATACGCCATACGAAAAAAATGCTCACTTTTAGAATCTGCCACTTCCAACTTAGCGTCGGGCGTGTGCTGCGGCCAAAAGCTTCAGAAGGAATGCACGACCACCCCTGATGTCATTGCACACCTCCTCGATCGTTTGGCTCAACACATCAAGAGTTGCAAAGGGATGTCTGACTAATTCTTTGAGATAGACCCATAAGACGAGTCATACCATCTCCAGCGCTGTATTGACATTGGAGGACGCCAAGTCAAAAGTGGCAGATTCTGAAAGTGAGTATTTTTTTCCTCTGGCGTTTAAATCTCACCCTCTTCCACAAAGCTGATGAAATTCGCTCCATAAAATTTGTCATGCCTTGTTTACATGATATGAAATTTTGGTTTAATTCCATTGGTAAACAACACAGTTATTTAGGATCAAAAGTAGGACATGTTGGTTTTTTTACACGTACAAATACAGCATCATTTTGTGACTCCAAGTGAAGCCAGTCTGGACTATCTTGGCCTCTGGGTAGAACCTGGGTTAGATTGCAACAAAGTCCAAAGTATGAATAAGCTTTTAATATTACATCAGAGTCGCTTACATCTCAGTATTATTAATCACATGCATAAAGGGAACAAGAATATGTTTTGCATTTTTACATTTATTTTGAATTCAAACAGGTAACTACATATATACTTATATCATACAAAAATGGAAATTTGAAACAATGATTACACATCATATAACTGATTTATGTAATATTTCACATATGAAAGAATGTGACATGCTTCAGGCTGTACATAGAAAGTGTCAATTTGTAATGGAGAACAAATTACAAAAACTAAAATAATGGTTTAGAATCAATACACTATGATGCAGCACATGTTCCTCCAAGTCTGCATGAGGTGATAGAATGCTTAAATGAGTGGCATGTCTAACCTACATGCGGGTTCTGTCTACCTACACGGCGACAAGAGTCCAGAATTTTTTTATATCCAAACAGCTGAAAATAGAATTGCCGAGAAATTTCTCAAACCTACTGGCTTCATTTCATTGTCGTGTTCAGCTCAATGCACGCAAAATTGTGCCGTAACCAAACTATTCTTTTGACAGCAAAACATGTTTTACCCCAATACAGAAAAAGGCTATTGATTTTAATAGGGGTTTCACACACTCGCTTAAAAGTCAAGTGTAAAACATTTTGTCAATGACAACACATTCATATAAAGCAGATAAGGTCTGAAGAGAGACTTAATAATACATAATAATAATAATGTGTTTGTATACTTCTTTATGCAAATGTGCTTCATTATTATTCACCCCCGGATATCGGACCATGCGATCAAACAGTAATCTAGATCAGCTATCAATCTACAAAGATGGTTTACTATAAACAAATCCGACCTTTTTTGTTATTGGCAAGTACTAGTTTGACACATGCGGTCATTGCTTGGGTGCTTCCACAAGACGTACCTTTGTGAACCCCAAACTTGGGTGATTGAATATAGGCCTATACAATCAATGCTTGGAGCCATACAAAGCAAGACTGCGCTTATTACACATTGGCACTTACGGGGTACCGGGAACAAAGGGCAACAATAGGGCCAATGGTACCCCACAATTGGATCTTTAGAAATTGAAGTACCCTACAGCCGTAACGCTATGTATTTCTAAGGGGACAAAGGAGAACAAAAGAATGGAAGTAGGGTCAAACAATAGAAGTACCCCACAAGCAATGGCGTGTCAAGTGTGTGTGACTGCACATGTGTGGATGGCCACATTCATCCGGTCCCTAAAAGCTTGGTTGGATTCGTCTATACACTTCATGACCCACCTGCCTAGTGGTATAATTATATTTTGACAAGGTTTGAGTCTACAAACAAGACCACCAGTCTAGGTTTAAACAGACAGGCTTTTTTGTGGTGTTTGAAACAAATTTCATGGCAACAATTATTAACAGCTTTGCAGTGTTGGTTTTTTGTAGATAATCTGTATTGTCACAACTACAGTAACACTAAAATATTCTTGGTTGATATCATAATTGGGATATTCTTTGTCTGGGACTGTTGGAGTTACGTAACGGAACCTGCTGCATGGAATACTGTGAAGCGATTGTGTCTGGAACTCCCAGTGCAGCTGGAAAAGATAAATGGGACAAGATTTGAAAAAGTAAGAGTACAGTTTAAAATAAGTAGTTACAAATGCTGACAATTCTTACTTACATTTAACCCTTTGAAGCCGGATGACGGCTATAGCCGAAAAAAAATTGCCACCAGGCCGGATGACAGGCTATACACACCATTTTTTGCAGTTTCAATCCATTGTTGGATTATTGTGTATGTTACGCTTGGCTGCACAAGCACATTGTGTCCATTTTGCTTGGCTGCAAAGCCGACCGGACACCCCAGCGCCTCACTGTAAATAACCGTACTCAATGGGTTCAATGTCTTTGAGGCTGATACCAAATACCACTGATCATGTGTGATGTTTAAAATTGTGGCAAATACTATAACCACCTTTCTTTAACAATGACAAATGATGCAAAAGGATGCTGTAAAATTGTCATGGAGACACAGGGCTCAAACTTGGGCTACACCAACCTGTTTGCATATTGATGTATTTTTAGAAGAAAACCAATTGATTTCAGTAATTCTGTGTTGTATGCATGATTTAGAGATTCTGAATGGTTATTCTGCACAGCTTTAAACTTGTTCACAGTTCAAAGACAGTAATATTGAGAATATTAGCAATTTATGAGTTTTCTTGAGTCATCCTTGACTAGACTTACTAGATCTATTCAGGATATCCATGGGAATTTCCCCAAAGCCTCGGCCTTCTACTATGTTGATCACTTCTTCAGTCTCACTGTCATCTGTTAATGAGAGTTATCAATTACAAGGAGTTGTAAATAAATTAAAAGGCATTTAATTATACTCCATAATCTTGAGGTCAAATTTAAGCTACATCAAACCCAAGATTTTGTACACTGGCAATATTGCAATATTGTAACTAAAAGTAAATCTTGGTATACAGAGCTCTGTTCCAGGCCACATTAGGCCTTGTAGGCCCCGCAATGGCCGGCTGGGTTTACATCCACATCATGGAGTGGAATTAAGACTACCAGTCAACTACTTCCTGCATCCACAGTGCAAAGGGTGTAGAGTAACAAGGGCCCAACATGGGTCATGAATCATCTGGTTAAAGTAGATATGTGATTCTACTGCGCTCGTCTTACCCGTAGAGCTCACTAGAGGGCGCTAGCCATTCACTAAGATTTATTTCCCACAGTACCTTGCGGCCCGCCAGCCATTGTACTTCCTCTTTTCTCTTAGTGCACTATATGAGAAGACGTGGGTTTTTTATGAGCTCCAAGTTTCACTCATATTTCGATCTTTTACTGTCTTTCTCCAGCCATTCCTAACAATTAGCTTTCAGAAAATAATTTTGTGTTATAACAGCAACACCACTAAAAACAGACAAACTCCTTGGGATAAGGCTGCAGTTTGGAAACGTTTACACGATTAACCGACCGTTTAAACGGTTACACGGTTGCATTTTTTTCTATTTCCGTTAACCGTAACCTAATCTGTCATGATGCATCATGATATAGTTAGATTTGGGCACGGGCTGACCACAATGTTTGGCTGAAGGCCAATAAGCCTTTTGCGAGTGACCCGTACTTTGACCCCGCTGCGTAGTGATTGTTGCCACGACACGTGATTCGGGGCAAGCTTTCTCGCATACGCGCGTGCAGACACAATGTCAATGCATATCACATACGTGTCCACTTGCCGTGATCGAAGTACATGTACGCGATTCATACGTTTCTTGTCACTTTAAAACGATAAATTTCCACGCAGATTTTGTCAGACTCTAGTACTGGTTATTGTTAGAATCTAGACATTAACATAAAATACGAAGTTTGTGGGATTTAGTGCTTGAGAATGCCCGCGAAGAAGCACTGTTCTTACGGAACATGCAACAGCGACTCGCGCTTTTCGGACCGTCCCCACATGAATGGCGTTTGGTGGCTACCCTTTCCGAAGCCGAAGTCGAACCGTGAGAAGTGACTCCGTTGGATAAAAAACTGCTCCAGAAAAGACTTTTCGGCGGAGAATGTAACTTACAATACTTACATTTGCTTCAAACATTTCGTCGGTGGCAATAGGCCAACAGATGACTACACCGACCCAATACCAGCTTCGACATCTATCGCGGTGGAGATGAACAATTTTGTTTTTGTTTTTATTGGGAGGGGGCGTAATCATACATGCAGACTGTGTTACGATTTTGAGTCAATGTGATGGAACTTTTTGTTTCAGGGCCTTGGTTAACCGATTGTTCATTTTGGTTGAACTTCTTGTTCTTTACAAGATGAAGTGCTTTTTAAATTTTGAAAATAGCAAGAAAGAAAGAACCGGTGTGTGCAGGCAAAATTCAAGGAATGATCAGTTTATCTTATTTTTTTGATCATCTCAAGAAATAGCCGCAGTGAGTCAAAGTTCGTTTAGGGGGTAGGGAGGGTGGGGGTTGTTAAAGGCATCAACAAAATTTCCATTCTTTTTTATATGTGGGAAAGGTTGGAGGAAGAAAGATTCTGTTGAGCAAGGTCTCATTATCGGTTTTTACGTAAGTGACTGGTCTTGCAGAAATTGTTTTTGTATATATTTACGAATAGGTTGGTGGGTATGCCAGCCGTATGGGTGTGTGACTGACCCACCCAAAGCATGATTTCTTTCTTTTTTTAAAAGTAGAATACGCTTCGAGGGAGTCAGTTTTAGCCACTATTTCTGCAAGATGACAGTCCTGGTATGTGCTGGCTACGTTAGAAGAATAATCAGTGGATTCTTTGATGGATCATTCCAAGAAGTAGCCGCAGCGAGTCCGAACTTATCTGGGGGGGGGGGGGGGGGGATTTGTAAAGGCATCAACAAAATCTCTCTTTCCATTCTTTTATTATTTGTGGGAAAGGTTGGATGAAGAAAGATTCTGTTGAGCAAGGTCTCATTGTCGGTTTTTACGTAGGTGACTGGTCTTGCTGAAATTGTTTTTGTATATATTTGCGAATAAGTTTTCGCCGGTCGTAATCCGCTCGAAAACAAATCAAATAATTGAAGACATCGTACAGTCCGAATTCTGGTATATTCGAGAAATCCTTCGTGAATCCAGGAAGATCAAATGGGTCGGAAAATGTGCAGCCAGCGTCTTTCAATCTTTTGTCAAGAGTCTCCTTCAAGTTGGGGCTTGAAAGATTCGGGTCGGTTGTCAATTTCAGTTCAACCAGTTCTTTCTTCAGGTAACCCGTTATTGAAACCCCTCTCTCTTGAAGAAATTTCTGCAGTTTCTTCACGTTCCAACCTTCGAAGTTGTTATCCATTAAAGAAACTATAATTGCTAAAAATAGGCCGCGTTTTGAGAAGAACATACAACATGTACTGTAACGATTCGAGCGGTTGTTGTGTTTTAGAGTGGTGACAATCTCTATCGTGCGCTGTTTCACCCAGCGGTAGTTCCAGATACCAGACAGGGAAACCACCACCGGCCGTGCGTCGCCACGTTGCGGCTTGCCCCGAATCACGTGGTCTAGCAACAATGGTACTGACATGCATAATAATGATCAGTCTGGCACGACCGGCGCACGCTGTGCATCTTAGATTGAGTGAAGACGGGGTACAAGGATCTATGCAAATCAACGCGCAAAAGGCTTATTGGGCAGGGGCGCGTCAATAATACTTCTCACGTGGTCGTTCGTAATGTACTTCGGGAGTGAATTAATTTGGCATCGTTGTCAGCATTGTGGGGGAAAGTTGGTTGAGATTACCGTCTTAATTAGCAATTTCTAGTCAATTTCTGCCTCAGTGGTAAAATGATCAGGTTCAGAACCGACTTCCACACTTCTCTTTGTTTTTCCTTGTTTATGCAAAAGAACAGCGGTTACGGTTAACCGTAACGACAAAACATACGGTAACACGGATAATTTTAAAACCAGAAACTTGCAGCCTACCTTGGGACTGAATTTTAGTCGGTTTTCAGTACTTACGGCTTTAGCCGAGTGAAGCTTCGCACAGGCTGCAAGTTGCTCACTCGGTATGCTGCTATTTAGCCGGCCGTCCACGTGAGGCTTCGCACAGGCTGCAAGTAGCTCATACAGTACCGAACGATCAAGGCTTCGCACAGGTTGCAAGCTGCTTGCTCCCCCTTATCAATTCACACCCATTTTGCGTGAGGCTTCAGACAGGCTGCAAGTAGCTCACGCCGTACGTAACAAGTGGGTCTTTGCAGGGGCTGCAAGTAGCTCACTCCGTACACAATTTAATCCGGCCATTAACGTGAGGCTTCGCACAGGTTGCAAGTAACTCGTGCCATACCGAAACGAGTGGGGCTTCGCACATGCTGCAAGTCGCTCTCTCGCTATCCCATTCGGTACTTACGGACGTGGCCGAGTAAGACACGGGCTTACTGTCGTCTTGTTGCTCGCTCATACGCCGCGTTTTATCTGGCCATTGCATGAGGCTTCGCACAGGCTGAAAGTATCTCACGCCGTAGCAACTAGGGTAGCGTCGCACGAGTTGCAAGCTGCTCACCTTCTGCGCTACTAATACCAGCCGTTATAGCTAGCATGAACCTTAGCACTGGCTGTGCGCGGTTCACGCCGCAGCAATCAGAGTGTAGTGTCGCCCGGGCTGCAAGCCGCACACTCCCACGCTACTGTTTCCCCGGCTGCCGATGCATGACATCGCACGTTACATCCTACCGGCTATTTGTCCGTCAGCCGATATATATGTCCGCCTGTCGGTTATTTGTCCATCAGTCGGCTATTTGCCGGCGGGTTTGAAAAGGAACATTAAAAATACAGTACAAAGACAGCCAATCATGTCTTCCACTGGTCCCCCACCCACCTCAGGCCTAACTAAAAAGTCTTCTAAGTCTAAGAACTCCTCGAAGAAAATCCACGGACCGCCCGCGGGGACACCAGCTGCCTCCTGACCATGACCGCCGCATCTCCGCTGGCCTTGCCAGCCACCTCTTTGGCCCCGACTTCCAGCGATCTGGGTGCCACAGTCCCCCCGGCTCGGCCGGTAATTCCTCTTTCCTCTCCTCGGCCCTTGGTCTCTCTGAACGGTTCTCTTGTTTCAGAGTTCCTGCCTGCTTCTGGGGCCCCTCTGATCCACCTTCTGAGGCAGATTCTATCCCCAAGAAGAAGGAGAAGAAATGCAAGATGTCCGTTTCATCTACGGACAGCTCTACCGTCAGCTGTAAACGCCATAAACCACGGGACAAGGCATTGCTGCAGGCAATTTTGAGCTTGTCTGAAACCCTGTCAGCCTTCTCCAAGCACCTGCCCGGCCCCTCTGCCCGTGGCGGCTCCGGACCCATCCATACCCCATACAGTTTCCTGGCCACCAGACTCGCCAGTTGTCTCAGTGTTTGCCCCGAATTCTCTTGGCACTCCTCCACCGGAATCGCCCTCTGAACTCCCTTCCTGGGCACTGGATGCTTTTTCATCTCAGTCTCCTCGTGATACCGAGCAAGAGGACTTGCCAGCCTCCTTGTCCACGCTTTATCGCTTGGTACTACAGGACATGTATTGGGGTTCCCAGAACCTACAACCCCGGCACCTACTTCACAGCCGCGGTTATTCTCCACAGCTGTAGCAATTTTTCTTTCTGGCCAAACAACTTCCTCAATGCAGCTTGAACAATTCAGGCAGTTAATTTCCCCAGTGGAAACCCTGAAGCCCAAATAATTTTGTGTTCATTTGAGTAAATCCATGTGTGTATCAATATGTAGAGATGTCAGTTCTTATCAAGAGCAAGTGGAAAAGGCAACGGAAGCCCAATGGAACATGTTAAGGCCTAAAATTTGCCAAACATTTTATGTAAAAAGCCTGAAGTGAACTTGCATTCCTGAACAAGTACTAAAGTAGCACTTTAATAACAAAGTGAATAGAGCAAAGAAATGGTAAATTTTCCTGTAAAAGAAAATGTTATAGTGAGGTAAGATTCAAACAAGGTAGGTTGTGGTATTAAAAGGATTTTTTATTTCTGGCTGATTCCTACCTGACATTTCAACCTCCTGGATGGTTGGCATAGGAGCAACTCTGCTAGACTTCCTCTTGTGGGGACGGCGCTTGCTGACACTGCTCTTGTGTTGGTGACAGATGACAAAGACAGTAATGAAGACCAAGGATAACACCAGAGACCACTGTTTAAGTGACCAAGAGAGTAGTTATGATCCATTAACAATAGCATTGAGGGATAGTTGAGATAGTGGCTTATTATAGTCCCACACCCCTAAATAAATGGACATCCATAGACTTTGTAATTACATGTACACAACTCATTTATAAATAATATGGGCAGTGCAGACATATACTAATCTATAGCCTGTGAATCATCAGTAAAGTAAACATGCCCATCAGAATCAAATATCATTGACCAAAGGACAGTGTGAAGGGGGAGAGTGAATGCATGGACCCCACATACCCCCAGAAGATGACTTGCAGTGTATCTGTAGTGTACCCCCACCCCCCAACTCCCAACCCATGCAGCTGCAAAAACTTCTGGCTACACCACGATGGCCTGCTTGAAAGCTACATATTCACACTGAAATCCCTGTTTAAAGAAAATCAGCCCTTACGAATCTCCATCAGAATTCCTAGGTTAATTAGATCAGTATAGCTTACCCCAACTATGCCCAAGAGATCATATTTACTGAGTTCCAGCCCATGGACCTTGATGGTAAATCGTGTTGTATACTTGCAATAGGTCTGCAATTGGTCTGTATCCAGTTTTCTGTAGAGAAACAAGGGGAACAGATGGAATTTCATGTTAAATAGCTCACATATAAATGGAGATTCCAATAGACTCTTTGTGACTGCTTGTGGAACTAACTTTCAATATATACGAAATCTTACATAGTAGCAGTACATTGTTTACTGTGTTGATATAGGAAACAATTTCTTAATGAAAACCTTCATAAGCACATTCAAAAGAATAAGGTCCCTACTTTTGTAGTTTTTTTTTCATTGCACACCTTCCAGCTGATACATGGATATAAGAACAAACTGAGGGTAACTGCATATAATTTTTTGAAATTTTACATCTCTCTAAGACATACAGTAAAATCGTGATAACTGGAAGCTCAAGGGAATGGGCAAAATATTTGAGATATCCAGAATTTGACTTAAGCGAGGTCCTGATATTTTCAACAGTCCTATCATCTACACGTACACGTATGTATGTACATGGATGGCTCCAACGTAACTCGCTATGCCGGGCTATAGACACGTTATTTGAAACAATTTCCTGTATCACTGTAGCATTTATTTCCATTAAAAAATCATCACTTTACTCGAATTTTATATTGTTCTTACCTAAACGTATCTCTAAACATGACAATAAACCACCAAATGTCATTATTTAACAGTGTAGGAAGTCTTTATTCCGTGTCACGTTTGTCTAAGAAACTCTGCATATGCAATCTGCATGCACTTCGGCAGTACCGTCACATGACTGATCTCTAGATAGAGGAAGCACTATTGTGAGTTTTCACGGATCCGTACATTCACTTGTTTTTGGTTTTCCTTTTTATCTTTTTTCCCCCTCTTTTTTATCGCAAATTTTCACTAGTGTCTTACTACTGAGAAATCTCAAAGAAATGACGCCTTGTTTAAAGTTTTAGGCTTCGATTTCGGCGAGCGTTGCATCCTCAGAAATTGCTATGCGGTCACGTGGACACCGCACTGAGCTTCTGCCTCTGATTGGACAGACAGCTTGAAAGTCAGGCACGTGCGGCATCCTCAAAAGTTTTCAATGCGGTCATTTGGACACCGCAAAGAGCCAGCGATTCGACTGTCGGTGTGCGGGCAACCATTGGGCAAGCTGTAGTGATCAGGCCAGAACGAAAACAAGGATTGGTTACGGTCGATTGTTATGCTTACGTGTGGCCAAATCGATCACAATGGCACGTGCACACTGTCTACGTCTTGAAAAGACGAATTCAATAGCAATTATGACTCATGAAAAAAGTTTCTCTTTGGTTGATACTTCTTTGTGGCTTTTTTTACAGCAGTTTTTTTTAGACTGGCTGGAAAAAATTTAGAGTTAAACGGATTCACCTGTGCCATCAATTCGAGTTACGGGAGTATTTATGTACACAATAACCTATTCTTTTGTGGGGAATAGAGTGTAGCTTCGAGATAAGCGGAGATATAAGTTATCCGAGTTTGACTTATCACGATTTTACTGTAACAGTAATACCATGTAAAACTCAAGCAGTAGAATGATTCTTAAAAGAACCAGAGATTTACTCAGTACACTCTGCTGATCTTCAGCAAAGAACCTTTGTTCATGTATTAAAGTACAGGACAGTGATGAAGTGTGGTGTATGATATAGAGCAAGTCCAAGTTGCAGTCCCATGCATAGTGCATCACATTGTCTTCAATTACATAATCATCCCAAGCACCAAGGTACATTGTATACATTCTTGTGGGCATTCTTCTTGCAGATACCAACTGTCAATAGCTGCCAACTGTTAAAAATTATTCATACATATTACCACCAAAATTATAACAAATGACAAAAATACACATTTTCACCTTTTACACAAATTTGAATTTTGTGTTTTTGTGATATCTAACGATATCACTTATTATATCAGCATTACAAAAATTCAGAACAAATGGCTGCAATCATTATTATTATTATTACTGGTTTATTGAAACTGTCATAGCAGCCCGAAGGCTCAATTAAAAACAGTTATTACAGACAATGGAGTTAAAACGTTATAAAAAATAGACAAACATAAAATTATAAAAAATACAAACATCAACAAATATATATGATTGCACTAAAATCATGGAATTTGTGTCGACTAGAATCAATTATGCTACATGTACATGGCCATAAAAACAATAAACCTTCCCAAACACCCAGTCGTACTTTCCCAATACTTCCAAGGATAATTGTTCCTTTAATATAACCCAACCCCATAGACTAAAAGCACGTATTTTTACGTCCGAGGACCGATTTCAACAAAAGACTGACTTGCGAGGACTGAAAGGTTCCTTTGTATTTTCTTTCTCCTCTTGTCCTCGGACGTATATACAGAACCTGTACACCGAAATACTGCAGACAATTCTCAGCACCGAATCAATTTTATGGAAGTGACATGTATCACAGCTACACGATGTGGACATATTATTTTGAACTGGACACTTATGGATGGATATGTATTTGTACTCGCACACATACTTGTATTCATGGAAAAGTACTTAGACTCATACTTGTGACAAAGTATACTCATGATAGAATAGACTGATCAATGACAACAATCTTTTACCTGTTTGTGACCTCAATAGCAAAGTAATACTCCGGTGGCCAGGGGAAGTTCATGGGGATGCTGGCACAGGGTGACCCTGGCTCACATCGCCACACTATCCCACTACGCTCATGTTGAAATATTGGTACTAATCCATTACCATGACCACCAACATCCTCAGGCTTCCAAATTATTGGACCCAGTCTGAAAAGGAAATTTTTACAGTAAATTAACATTGCAAAAAGGGATGTGAAGGAATTTGAGGAATATGGGTTGACGCAATTAAGGGGTATAACATTTGGCAAAAATGTGCATCCAAATTGGCCATATTATACTGTTGCGTTCCCTAAATATCACAGGCTGTGGTAGCATCGATAGTTACTCATTTGGGCTAGTGATACAAGAGTCAACAAATTATATAAGTTGGTAGGAAACAGGGACTTGTGTGACAGTCACAATGTAGTAGGTTCATTGTTCTGGATTCATTTGCTTCATAAACAATGAGTTAAGTTGTTAGTAGTGTCTCACACAGTTTTTAGGCAGCACATGTAGACTTTTTTGTAATGTAAAGTGGCGAGACTATAACATTAACTATAATGGCAAGTAGGAGCATGAGTTCTAGTTGAACGGAGCGAGCGTGGCACAATTAAGGGTAGCGGCTACCGGTAGATCCTGGATGGTTGGCATCAATTTCCACTGTGCCAAATTAAGCACAAGAACTACAAAGGCAATAGGGAAGGAATTTGGCCAGCTGAGGCAAGGGAACATGTGATTACGTCAGATCGCAGCATGAATAAATATAGGTTTTCTCTGTCAATTTCAGCAATAAGCAGCAAATATAATTGCCGCTTCATTCAGTTTCACGCGAAATTGAATGCTGCTCCAAATCATTGATTGCTCACTACAACTACAGCGTATATAAATGCATACAAATTTTACGTAAAAGAATTGACAGCTCGTGTCCAATATGTAGTTCAAAGGCCCAGGTCAGAAAAGCACAAAAACATATAATCAAAACAAAGTATGACAAAAACGACTGACAGGCAAGTAACACACGTGCACAAAGAAAACAAAAATAAGTTTGAATTAAAGTAGAGATTGTAAAAATTCACCTCTTGCTTGCATTTCTTTCTCATACTTTTGGATTCTCATTTTGCGAAATTGCCAAAATTGACCGAGAAAACCTATAATACAGAATCAGCATCTCGCAAGGCATTGCACGTGCATAAAGATCGAAGCTCTGAGCTTAGTAATTAGAAACCCTGGAAATTACACAATGTGCCTGCAAGTAAACTAGAGGGTGCTAGAATTCCATTATTGAGATCTGTGGGTGCTCAACAATACTATGTGTGACTTGCATTACCCATTCTGCAGGTTATACTGTTGAAGCTGTTCACTGTTGAAGTATTCCATATTGTTTGGACCCTCCTTGCTACCACCAATCACACTCAGTACGTACTGACCAGTAAAGAGACTTGACTTGCCAGTTGCTAAATCCAGCACACGGAAAATAGGACTGAAACCTGTAATGAAGAGACAAAGAGAAAGTGACAATCATAGAATTCTGTGGTATGCTTTTTGAAAGTGGAGAACTAAAAAAAGAAGAGACAGGGTGGCACAAACATCAGCTTTGGTTTATACAGCTGTGTTATAGTCAGCCAGATACAGATAAATATAGAAAGTAGTGCTTTAAAGACTAACTCAAAGACTTAAAGACTAAGCTCAGCAGCTTCAATTGGAAGTCTGTTCTTGAATGCTCCTTGTTTAAGAACTGCTACTTTGACTAGGCTTCTGTTCATCCCTGTTCGTGATGTCAAATTTGTGGTTGTTCATCTGTCCAATGTAACAGTTGCAGCACTGTGTTCAAGTGATGACACATATGATATTAGAGGATTTGCAATTGAAGGAACCCATGGTGTATGAGACATTGTTGGGTCCAATTGAATGATCTGGGTATCAGAGTTAATGTGGTCGCAAAGCTGGCATCTTTGGCTATTAAATAGTGTGGTTCCATTGTTGTTGTGGCTGCTCAGTGCACCGCTAACAGGTGGGCACGGATGTCGGCTGTAGGCGATGATGGATTTTTCCTTGAAGGTTTGCTTGAGTGTGTCATCATCCTGTAGTATGGGGTTGAGTGTATTAATAACCTGTTGTAGAGGTTTGAGTTGAAGGCTGTAGGTGACTACAAGTGGTGTTCATCAGTCCATGTGATATCACATGGCTTATATGATAAAGATCGTCACCACGAACATTGCATTTAACCTTAACTATTTGTTTAGTTACAGCCTTGTTGTGTGTATGTTGACCATCCCTTACAAAAATCTCCCATGCAAAACCCCATGGGACCGGAATTACATGGTGAATTGGACACCACGGGAATCCCATGGGAGGTTTTTGTTTTACAAAAATCTCCCATGCAAAACCCCATGGGAATTGCATGGTGAATGTGACACCATGGGAATCCCATGGGAGGTTTTGTAAAGGGCTGCCAACTGCTGATCATGATCTGTGGTGTTTGAGCAGATGCGATTGTAGCGTAGGACTTGACTGTTGACTATAGACTGCATAGTGTGATGAGGGGGGTTGGAAGCTGGACTCGGAGGGATGAAGGTAACTGTTATAATACAGTCTTGTACACCGTTGTGGTGAGGCAGCCATTGTTGACCTTGAGAGTATAGTGTCCACAAAAATGACCTGTAGTTTTGACTGTTCCAGGGTGATCAGTTGATACTGGGATGGAAAACATTGAAGTTTCTGTGGGACTCTTTGAGTCCAGACCATGAAGATGTCATCAATGTAGCGGACGGGCCAGGGATTAACTTTGTAGGAAGTTTTTCTCCAAATCAGCCATGAAGATGTTGGTATATTGGCAGCCATGCGGGTACTGCTGTGTCACTGGTTTGAAGGTACATTTGCTCACCAAATTTGAAGTAGTTGTGCCAAAGTACGAATTGGGTGAGTTGAATAGTTGATGTGCTGACCTGGCATGATGCTTTTGATGGCTTTGAGTCCATCAGTACTGGGGGGATGTTAGTGTACAAAGAAGCAACATCCATAGTCGCTATGGTGTCGATCATCTGGTAGGTCAGTGCATGTTTTGTACCTTACGTTGAAAATCTGTTGTATCCTGGACGTAGCTTTGTGCACTCATATGGCATACGGACAGAGAATTCTGCCCACATAACCAGAAACACCTTTAGTGATAAAAGTGCAGCCTATACCCAGCTTTTGTATTTTAGGGAATAGATAGAAGGTTTCGATCCGGCCTAGGGTCATTGGCAGTCATGTCATTAATCTGCTACTGTACATCATCTGGGCGTGTTTTGAGTAGACTTCAGCTCCCTTTTGTAGGTTGGGGTAGGATCACTGGCATATAGTGAATAGTTGATAGAATACTATTCAGTGTAGAATTCTGAATTGTAGAGTTGCCTCTCTGCTTATGCGATGTGGTCCCTCTTGTCCATAAGCATGTCCTTATCTGCATGCAGGTTTGATGACTATGTCGTCATTGGTCTTGAGATTGTTTGGCCTGTCTCTCTGTAGGGAGTAAGATTGTACCGTTTCTGTTGCTTGGTCAAGATCTGGGAGTGCATGTGTAAGTCTCGGGTTGCGGCCTTCAGGTGGAGTCCAAGATGCATCTTGGTTTTCTTGGGGACAGCGCTGTCAGAACCATCAGAGGACTGGGTCTTGTGTAAAAGTATTCCCGGAGGCGAGGTCGTCTGAAGAAAGACTCGAGATCAGCACACAGAGAGATTCTATCAAAATGTTTGGTGGGACAGCAAGTCTGGCCGTGGTGCAGGACATATTTTTCTGCATTAGTAGGGATGCGATAGATTCACAACAGTTTGGCTTCTGTCAGAAAAGGGAGTGTCAGGGTTGAGCTTGGAGAGTTTTCCTTCCTCCTTTTGTCTGGATTTGTTGAGCTGACAATTGTAGATATCACTGGACATTTTCATGATCTCAGCAAGGGCTTGCATGGGATACAGCTTTGCTCAGTGAACTTACTTGACAGGGCAAATAGCTAGAATGACGTCTTCACTTGTAAGAGCGCTCTCTCAAGCCGCAGTTTGAACTCGTGCTTACTGCATTTCCCATAGACTCATGCCTGTGCTGTAATATACAGACCCAACAAAAAAGGACATACATATACAATCCCTTCCACTGCAGCACCCCTAGATCTAGTTTTTATTGATTGAACCCATTGATTGAACTCTCGAGAGCTCAAGCCCCCGATGAGCCTTTCTCTTGGGTGTGCGCCACAGTAATTACAGCCAACATGGCACAGAGACATTTTCCACAAAGAGTTACCCAATTTAATGAATATGCTAACGATTGAAAGATTCCATCAGGATCACCTGCTATCTACCATTATCTACCTAGGGAAAGAAAGGTTTCTTAAATGATACGGCTCCTATCATTATCTTGTTATTCACAAAGAGTTACAATATTGCAATGTCTCTTTGGGGGAGTCGCTATCAAATAAAGAAAGAAAGCCAAATAAATAATGACCGTTTTATTCACAAGTAAGTTCTTTAAAGTTCTTTAAAGTTATTTAGTCAAGAGAGGGCGCACCTCATCAATGAGACTAATCCCTTTACAGCTCAAGTGAGATAAAAACTGGGATAGTGCAAAAGATGGTGTCAACCTTTTCTCCTTGTGAACCTTTCGAATGTCTATGGAATAAAAGATAATCTCTATGTACCATCACAGGACACGTTTTCATTCTCTGCTTGCACTCATTTTTAGTAGGGCCACTGTGGGTCACACACACAGGTTAGGTGAGTTTTTATAGCAATTCAAACCGTGGACCTTTAACAAAGAGGACAATAGGGTCCACGATTGTGTCAAGGTCCACGATTGAAAATCGTGTACAAAACATATGGGAGGCCTTCCGAAAAAGTTAAAGTACAAACAAAAGAGGGACAATAGGAGGTCCACGATTTAAGGTGTTTACAAACGAGTGTGTGTGGGAGAGGAATTTGCATGCAATTCAGGGAGGAGTGTAACAAAAAATGAACTTGTCACACTTATGACGTAGCAATAAGAGGTGCATGCCTTGCGACCTGCGTGTTTGACCGCAGTGGTATCATGTAATCACCTCACACCTTGTGGAAACAGGGGCAGCTAGACCACTGTAAACAAACACTGCACTATATGCTTGGACTGAACTGGGTAGGAAAAGGAAAGGATTATGGGGATATAATTATGGATGCAATCAAATACTGCAAGAAAGTTACCTTGTTTGTAGTAAAAACATGGAAAGTCAGGGTCTGGTATCGGGCAGTCGTATATTTTACCATACAGTGTCTCAGCTCGCTGCAATGTGGCTAAGAGGTCAAACACAAGATGCTTTCCAGGTGGGCAACCTAGTTGGACACTCAGGCTGTTTGAACCCTAGGAGGAACAAAAAATGAACCACAATGTTAACATAAATTATACCTTCTCAAAAGCCTTCACTCCAACAATAAATGCAAAAACATTCCCAATAGTTATCCAAATATGTTCTTGTGCTAATTTTGTTCCCACCTAATATTTGTTTTTAATTGCCTCCAATTTTTTTTCCCTCTAGAAGTTTCCTCAAAGGATGACCCCAAAGTCTTTGTCACATAGGAAATGTTCTTAAAAAGTATGTGTAATGGGATCTGACCAAAAAGCACCAGGGCCATATATAAAGGATGTAACATCCTTGTAGATTTAATACATTTTTGAAATTAATTCAGCACAGGACTTTAAAAAAAGTAGGACCGAACACCGAATCCTTTACAATGCATTTTCCGTCCGGTCCCCATCCCCTCCTAGTAAAATAATAGGGGATTATTCCTCCCCCTCCCCAGCTAATTACTATAATAGGTATTTGCTCCTGCAAAGCATTGTTCTGAGGGATAACATCTGTTCCACTTATATAACAGTTGGGTGAATGGTATTCATCAGATAATTTGGGATCAGTGTTTTAGTGTCTGGGACCTGTGCTAGATGGTCAGATGGTCTTTGGTGAAATTTAGAATATATGGTACAAGGGAAAATGTCCCATAAATGATATATGCAGAGAGCAAAATTACTACAGGGAATATTGCCTTAGGTGTCACATCCACCAATATTTGGGGAATATTCCCTACACTCTGGGATTGCTGCTCATCATACTGCCTACTAATTAGGGAAATGCAAAACAAGCCACACTTGATTATGTTGTTTTGCTGCTGATGATATTCTTGGGATCAATTGGGCGGAGCTGTAAATATAATAATCTCTTTGACTTTCAGAATAAATAATGAAGCACAGAATGACTCCAGTACAACATCCTTACTGCTGTACATCCCTGTACACATCAGTACTTTGTGATTCTTATTAATTCATTTTAATTGTTATTGTCATAACACCTGTAATTGCTTTCCAGTGTAGGTATCATGATGAGTGAAGCAATTAATTGGTGAGTTCCACACTTGAATCAACACAGAGACAGGCTGAAGTTCAATTCCTGATGCCAAGTGGGTCTGCATGTTCCCCTTGTCTGTAACAAGTACCTGGTGATAGAAAAATATTAGCAAGAATATTTTAGCTGGATCCCATTGTCTTATAGCAACTCAATTCTACCCTTTACCATATGACAATCTACTTTTCAGGTGTTGATGTGCATGCATCACTATTGAGTTTCGGCTTTACTTTCCTATATTAAAGATAAAACAGTAGAACCCCATTATAATGAACATCACGGGTCGTTCCTTATAGTGAATAATGGTGGAATTGAACACAACAATTTGGGTGCCAAAGATGTTTGTTACAGCCAAATGTTTGGTATGGCAGTGTTTGTTATAGCGAAGTTCTACTGTACTGCTTAGTCATATGGGTATAACCTGGTTCAGACCTGAACTAGAAGACTTTTGCAGCTTTATCAGATTAACCACAAACTAGGGAAATCAGACAATGAGTGGTCTACCCTTTAAGACTATAAAACCACGAGTCCGCACACAAATTATCATCAGGTCAAGCAACTTCCATTCTGAATACATTCAACCACTGCTAAATAAATTCTGCCTGATAATGCAGGCCTTCATCAGTTGCCATTAATTAGCCACGGCTATGTAGAAGAGAAGAGGAATACTAATATTAACTGTCACTTGTTTCAACGCAACAATTTCTACATAACAGAATACCCATACATTTTAGTTGCTGATCAGGACTTACATGAGCTTCAAAGTGTTGGAGAGAGTAAGGTATTTGTACAGTACGTGGTAACTGAATCAGTCAATGACTTCAATGTCAGAATCCAGAAAGGGCCATGAATTAAGGTATAAAGTCAAAAGCAATCCACATTCAACTACCTCAAGTGCTTTTTATCATAAAGACAAGTCATGATCGATGGCAAAGAAGCCAGCGCCACAGAAACCCTGTAGTGAGAAGAGGCTCTGTGAACAAGAAGTGCATGAAAGGTTCACTGCAGCCACTCTGATAAGGAACCAGAGGATAATAAGTCAAAGCAAAATGACCACAGGAAGTATATACACCAACTACTGTAGTGGTGCAGTTCTGGTGTACCCCTGCCTGGAAAAAGAACACTCTGGTGTACTTCTGGTGCATTCCAAAAAATGTAATTAGCACCAGAGCTACACCACTGATGGTGCCATTGTGGTGTACAGTGCTGTGGTGTACCTCTGGTTTAGAAAAAGAGTACACCAGAACAGCACCTCCGGCACTGCTGCTCTGGTGCCATTGTGGTGTAGTGCGCTCCTACACCACAACCACACCAGAAAAGGCGCTTCCTGGTGTATTTTTTGTGTCCTTATTGCTGTGGAAAATTCTTAAGAGTGTGTCGTGTACTTTTGGTGGTGTGCATGGTGAGTGAATGTATGAAGCTTTTGTGGTGCAGATTTGGTGTAGTGCTGCACTTGTGGTGTACTTCATCGTAAGTGAACATTTTCTGGTGGCATTTTGGTAGTTGGTTGAAGTTTCAGAGTGTGTGTGGTGTTGCATCTTCGGTGATTGCATGGTGCACAATTCGTCGTGTGCCTGGCAGAAGGGCGTAAGCGCGCTTTGACGCGTAATTACACAATCCGAGAAAATCAACTTTAAAGTTTTTGTGTTGCCATTTCTAAATTAAGAATCGCATAAGGTTCATTTCTGTCAGATGCAAATGTATTAATATTTCCAATAATGCTGTGCATTTTTTAACAAAATTATTACTTAATTTTACAGTTATTTGCATATTGATGCTAACGCCCTTTTGCCGGGAACAAACTTTGCTCCAAGCGCGCTTACGCCCCGTTGAAGTGGAGAGGTGAACGAACTTTTATCATGTTTTGTTACATTGGTATTACACGCTAATGCCCTTTTGCCGGGAACAAAGAATGCAAAAACCCCTTACGCCCTTTTCATTCTGTTAATTACGTCAGAATGACGTAACCCCTTGAGACGAAATGTGTATCAAAATAAAGATATTTGAATACTCTATCGATTACCCCAAATACCCCATTTGACCTTTTGACCCATTGTTTGTCCTTACGCCCTTCTGCCGGGCACATGACGAATTGGTGTATACACCAAAGATGCACCAAACCTGCACCAAGTGATGTGGTGTACACCACAGTTCAGTAAGGGTTATGGGGAACGTGTTGAGCCTACGGGGGTCCACAGGATTGTCTATCACTTGAGACATCAAAACAAGCTGCCAAGTGGGGGATAGGCTTCTCTCACCCCCTCAGCATTATGGGGAATGGACAGTGTAAAGCCAGTGGCCAGCAACCTTGATGCGAATTGTACAAACAAATTAACAGTCAGATTCAAACTTTATATGCTCACAGAAAATCGCTTCGTGAACAATTATTAATATTGACATGACAAATTCCACCCACAAGCTTAGTCATTTACTTAGGAAACGCCCACAGCTGTCCTGAGTCTGTTCACCCTGCCTCTATGCAGAACAAACTGGTATAAAAATAGTTTCATTCCATGGTCTCTGTATCCATTGGATATCTCGAATGGTTCAGAGGATTCTCCACTGGAAAGGATGAGCCCGGTCATGTCATCATGCAGAGATGCCAACATTCCAAATTGAAAAAGAGTAATTTGTCATCGGACAGGTGTGCTTGATGAAGAGGCCTTTGAAAAGTCAATATGTTTTTTTGTCTTACTGTGCTTGTCGATGTCGTGAGCTCCACCATGTGCAATGTTAATGTCACAGTGACATGTGTTGCAGAATGCATATTTTTCGCCACAAACAGATTTCTTAACAAATTTCCACTTTTTGCGGTACTCGTCTTTGAACTTCTGGTAAAATGTATAGCCATGCATTATTAGTCTTATCGCCGAAGATAACGTTAAAGTTAATTTCTGGCACGCAAACACTGTCTGATGTACACGGTGACCAATATGTACCTTGAAGACACACGGTTAATCCATCGCCCCATATCAACGTAGTAACAGTTGGGCCGATTTGGTTTACGGCTAGCCATACACATTGCTAGTTATGTATGTGTGAACCGCGGAAACCAGTACGCCCAATTAGGCTCTTTTGCTTTAATCGCTGTCGTTTATGGACATACTACCACGAGGACTCTGTTTTATGCACTAAAATTCGCACATACATTTTATTAATACGCGTTATGCAAATAAACAGAAGTCAAGACACTACATGTTATACAAAGTGTATGGTTATGTGCACACAAGTATTTTATTCACGTAAATTACATTGGAATTGTAAAAATCTTAAAGAATGATGCAAGGATTGTACAATCGTAATTGGGCTGAAAGTGCTTCTCAGTTGACAGTATTGAATGCCTTGGTCAGGTCGATATCCATATTCTGCTCCATACACTTTTCCTGGACCTGACGAACAGCGAAGATCATGTCAATTGTGCTGTGGCCTGCTAAGGGCAGAAACCACACTGCGCCTCTGGTAGGTTTTCCTACCAGAAGGAGTGAGATACCATGGTGGTTTCCACAATCAGTTTTACTGCCCTTATTCTTGAAGAGCGAGACAATTATGACATCCCTGAAGTCTTTGGGTATGTCTTCCTGTTCCCATATGCTGGTGAGTATGCTGTGGAAGGCTTGCCTTGTAGATTTCTGTAGGATGCCCTCCATCCCAGGAGCTTTTCCAGAGCTGGTTTGGATGATGGCCTTTTTTACCTCATCCAGTGTTGGAGGGTGGTCAAGGCTGTCCAGAGTGTTTTGTGGGGATCTAGTCAAGGGCCGCAGGATCAACAGTGGACGGTCTGTTGAGCAGACTGCTGAAGTGTTCTCTCCACCTGCTGTTGATGCTGCTTTTTTCATTCAGCAACATTGTACCATCTGCTGACAGGAGGGGCATGGTGCTTAATTGGCTTGGACGGTCCATATACTGCTTTCAGGGCACTGAAGAACATCTTGGAATTTCTGGTTTTGGCATAATGCTGGACTTCATCCGCTCATCTCGCGAAGAGCGACCTGTACGTGCCTGGCTCTGAAGGTGCTTAAAGCAGTCTCATTTTTAGGTGGATGATGTGTCGTTCTGCCACTCCAGGAATGCTTTCTGCTTTTCTAGCTTCCAGGACTTTCACGATGTTTTCATCATTCTCATCAAACCAGTCTTGATGGACTCTTCTTCAGTCCAAAAGTTGACTTTGCTGACTCTGTCACTAGGGTTTTAACTGGTCCCACTTTTCTGTTGTGCCTCCAGTCAACGGTCCAATTCTCAAAAGAATCAGTGTTTTTTAACCAAATGTTTTCAAATAGGTTCATAGCACGCTCTCTTGGTATGTTTTGTAAAATTAGCAGATAAAAAGAACATTTCAACCAAGTTTGAAAACATTTGCATGAAGATTACAGAAAATGGACCAAAAATACTGTTTTTGACAAAATATGGGCAAAAACGGAGAAAACACCCTCTGATGATTATTACACTATAATTAAATGTCATCAAATCATGGATTAATAGACTAAGCAACATCTTTTCAAATTTTAGATCAATTGGCTGCAAAATAGTGAAATTACAGAGGGGGCTCAATGGCACCCAATTATCCATATTTCTATTATATGTATGTATAACTCTATAAAGTGGTTTTTGCTTATAAATGTAATATTGGTTGTCATTTTTCTTCATTTTTCTGCATGCTGTTTACCCTGATAGTTAAGTTGCAGTTGGGAGACTACCGCATCATTTACCATGTGGTGCAAACATATAAAGAGCAACTCCTCGATTTCAAACGGAAGACGCAAGCTGAGAATCTTCTAATAGTGTCTTCTCGTGTATTTGCATTTATTAGCAAATAACAGAGGGGTAGTGATGGTCAAGTAACCATTGACAGAGTCAAAGTCGTCTAGGTAAATCTGCCTGCAGCAGTTGCTGATGGCATTTTGAAGGGATACCAGGGATGTTTAGTTGCACACTTTTGTGAAATGCCGTGTGACAGCCCTAAACCGTACCTCCTGGTTGAAATATGGGGATTCTCTTGCAAGTAGCTGTTGGACTTCATGTCCTGTCCTGGGCATCCCAATATAGAAGGCATATTCATCTTTTCTTGTACTTTTTTTCATGGAACAAAAGTGTTGTTCAGATATTATACATTTCTTTCACCCAAAATTCCATTTAATCAGCATAACGCTTGTGACGAACACAGTGTGTAGGGCACAGGCCAACACATTACCCAAGAATAAATGATCAGCTAATATGTTGGGACACGGAAACTATACTCAATTTCAACACAATTTCTGAACAAGGTTAACATAAGTGTTTTCTCATATGAAGTATTTGTAAATTAATATTTTGTTAACTAATAGAGGATAAAAAGAGCTAGACAAAGTAATCAATAGTCAATTGTTTTTCACCTGATATCTGACAGTGCCGTTGAAGTAGATGATGTCCCTCCTTGTGCTCACTTCTAGCAAGTCCTGATCAGACACTTCTAAAGACATCTTAATCTCATCCTCTGAATCTAATGTACAAATATGCAACTCTTTTAGACAAATCACCAGCATGCAGATAGACTGTATCAATATATTTCTGGTATCATGTGAGCAAAGAAAATTTGATAGCCGCATGCTCCAGTAACTGGGCACCTCAACCTTGCCCTCTCAAATTGTATAATCTTTGCTTAATTGTGTGGAGTTTTAGAAGCTGTATTTTCCCCCAGTACTATATGCTTTATACATAAATTACATTCAGATCCCATACACACAAGTGTGTAAACACCTCCATCGGGGACCTCCTACTGTCCTCCTATTGCTGACGCTTTAACTTTTTGGCAAGGACCCTCATTGGTGTTGTACAGTTTTCAAACAGGGACCGTTCTCAACCGGGGACCCTATTGTCCTCTATTGTTAAAGGTCCCCTAATGCAAAAACAAACCCACTGAGTACACATGTACACATATCCAGAATACCCTAGGTTTGGGACGTATGACATAACCCAGTTTTTCATTGGTACATCTGGCATGAGATTGTAAAAGTGTAAACTGCCATCACTGGCGGCAGAATGGGGGGGGGGGGGGGGGGGGGGCGTATACTACCTTTAAGCTATGTTTGTATTGTTTTCTCCACTTTATATCCGTATGTTCCACCGCACCGGACTAGCTGCCATATGATTGCATTGATATCATTCTATGTGAAAATTATGCAGAATAATACAGACTAATACAGAATAATCAATATAATATAATTTCTGTTACGGTAGAGCTCAATTACCATTATTTTTTTTATCCAGATACATTAAAGGATTGATCCTTGAGAAAGTTAGGAAGTTCATTATTTGATTACTCTAAAATCCTAACCAGCGGCATAACTAATTCAATATTCTCCATTTTGTTTAACATAGGTCTAGGTGCCAACTAATACAAGAAAGTACCATTTTGTAATAGATGATTCAACAATTTTTTAGATTTGATTGGAAATAGCATTTGTCTCATACCACTTGGAGTATCTTGATCAATCGAGAGGAAAATTACAAAGCTGAATGACTCCTGATGATCTAGAAAGATTTCAGCAGGCATAGTTGTAGTAATGACTGCCACATCACTGCTGTATACCTGCAACACAAAAATATTTTATTTTTTCAATTTTTGAATCAGAGGACAATATCAGATATGTATGTTTTTTCTAACAAAACTTTAAAAATCACAAGAAGAACAGAAAAACAGACTTTACGACAAAGTAGAGCAAACATACTAAAATACTTGGAATGGTTAGTGTTTATAGCTGAAACCAGTAAAATTGGAGTCCACACAATCAATGGCAATGACATAGTATGCTGAATTTGTAAAGTGGATACTAAAGTACTGGGACATTCTTATATTCAGTATGCTACTATAGCAGGACTTTAAATATGTATGCACCAACATATTTCAGCACAAGTAGGTATTCTACCTTTGAATATTCCAATGGTGATATTGCCACCTTGGATCCAAGCAAACTGTTTCTTGTCATGTAGTCACTGAAAGCCATCAGTGGAAACAGCCTCTGACGCCAGTGAGAAAATGGATCAAAAGTGTCAGACTCATGGACCTAGAAAACAAAAAATAATTAATTGATAAATAGACAAAGTATAAGGGTATAATAACATGTTATTAACCCTTTGAACTTGGATGGCGGCTATAGCTGCGGTTTGAAAAAGACTGGCCGGTTGCATGATGGCTATACCCGCATTTTCTGCATATTCAATCATTGTTCCGTTATTGTTGTCGTTACACTTGGCTGCACATTTTAACAGCCGAGCAGAAGGGGTTAAAAAAAGGAAAACATTTATTTTGCTTTAGAAGCACTTCAACATAGGACCTATTGCTCATATTCACATTCTGATCATTCAGATTAATTTCCAGGTATGTTCCCCTAAAATACAACACAAAAGAATACAGGTGATTTTATAAAAAAACAAATTTGTCTTTCCATATTCCAAATTGACCTCATTTGATTATTGTCCCTTGCTTATTTCAAATTTCCGTTACTGGTTTTCTCATTGATTTTTTCCTGGACCCATGTACAATGTACTGTATGCATTTTAAGGCCTTCCTATTTGAACAAGTTTTTGCTTTTATTTGTTTCCACACAAAGGCCATGGCTGACAAAGGGATAGCTAATTAATTGTCCCAACTTTAGTTATACCTCAAGTGCCACATATTCCTCTTGGGTTTTCAGGGCCTGCACTATGGCTTGGTAGGCTCTCAATGAATCCGCGGTATGAAGTCCATTTGGAAAGAATCCATATGGAATCCCAAACTCAAACTTTTCCCTTCTGGTAAAGTGCTGGAGACGGTCTAATTGGAAGTAGAGGTCATCATATGGGCATGGATGGGGGATAGCAGATAAGCTGTCATCAGTCCTGTTTGCAATCAAAACATGTCATGGTAATCCTTGTGATTATAGCTTAATCTCAGACATGGAAAAGTCAGTGGGACTTTCTGGAATATTAAAGATATATTTTCCATTCTCTACATCAAATAGGATTTTTATTACTCTAACAAATTGTCAACTCTCCTAAAAAATTGCTTATATTCTGGGTTAGTTTTGCATCTCTAACTCAGAAAACCATCTGCCTAGAGGGAACTGATGAAACCGAATTACTGTCAGGCTGCAAATAATCAAAAATTGGTGATGTCTTATAAATGGATAATTAAAGGTGGGCAATTCTTTTTCCATTAGAGGACTCGTTTACGTTTAAAGTTACATCTTTCATTTTGCTAGAAAAACAACAATAGAAAAGGGAACGTATTTCTAAGGTTAAACCCAGAAAGATCATGGACAGTAATATGCAAAATGGTGGATTTTGAGGAGGCCTAAAGCCCCCCCCCCCCCCCCCCCAGGTATTTTTTCTTGTAAAGTTTATCAGTATAAATTGTTTAACTACCCCATAGACTACCCAACAGTATAATACACGTTATAAATTTGCCAAATGAAATCGTGCCACTAATGTCAGTGAAAGAGTCCTTGTACCTCCCCTCTTTTTTAAATTATTTTCCGGAAGTGAAATTTTCCTTCGTAACGTTTTTTGGAAAATGGTATTCTATTTAGCATACTGGTTTTATCAGTAAACCAAAAAGCTAAAATTACAAACTTGAACTGTCGAACAATGTTATTGTATCAATTGTATCAACGATTAGTGAAAATCAAAAGTTTAAAAAAATCAACACCTGTAGTTAACCAGGGAAAAAACAACAGTATTAATTAATTAAGTAAGCAATTAAACATAACCTTATTTTGTTTATGCAAGCTCGCCCCAAACCCAGGCTACGAGCCACTCAAGCTATGGAGCTACAAAGGGAAAAAAAACAACAAAAGAATCAAAGAGGTAGGAATTAATATTACTCTTGGAGCAAGAGAGATCATAAGATGAAGGAAAAAATGCACCAGGCAAAGAGTTCCACAGAGATACAGAACGAGGGAAAAAGCTATTGGCATAGTTCTACATCTAGGTACAGCTAGAGTATATTAGTCGGAAAAGACGGACAGCCGAGTTTCACACTCAAACACCCTAATTGGACAAGCCGGTGGAATATTTCCCATGAAAATACCTATAAAACAAACTAAGAGTAGCAACAGATCTCCGGTGAGAGAGTGATTGTAAGGATGAGGATGAGCCCAACTCTACCAAATTAGCAATGCACTTCTGTACTCTATCTAATAAAGATAAGTGACAAGCAGAAGCACCAGCCCAGATGTGGGAACAGTACTCCAAAAGTGGACGTATAGTTGTCTTGTAAAGAAATAGGATAGCATCAGGAGGTAGATACTTCCAAGCTTAATAAAGACAACCAACTCGCATGGAAGCACTCTTGGCAATACCTGAGATATACTTAGAAAACCATTTTAATAGATTCTTTACCATATATAAATGTGTAAGTTTTCCAAAATCTTCCTCTTTGTAGTAAATACATCAAACATGTAAGACTTCAAGATAATGTTGATTGCTCAGGGAAATCTGCATCAATTTGTAGTTTTACGTAGATTAAGGTATATTAAAATAAAACAGGCAATTATTTCTGCCTAGAAATAATTTTAAAACATACTTTTGACGGCTGTTTCTATCAAGTCCCATCTAGCCTAATGGTGCACATGCCATTTGTCTACAAGTCATTGCTGGGGGAAGCAAATAAATCTGACGTCATAAGACGGAGTCCCATTTTGTGTGTAGCACTATAGGCACAAAAGGGGACTCAGTCTTCACCATGACATCAGATTTGTTAGCTGCCCCCAACGACAACTTTCTTTTATACAAATAACACCAACGGAATAGATGGGACTTGATAAAAACAGCCCTCAAAAGTATTTTTATTTTTTTATTTCATGGCAGAAATAATTGCTTACTTCTGACTAGCGCCCACTCGAACAAAGATACTGACAATTTGGGAGACCGCCAACATAGGGCAAGATAGCTCAGTTGGTAGAGCGCCGGTACGGTAACCCGGAGGTCGCAGGTTCGAATCCCGCTCGTGCCAGTTTCTTTGTTCACTTTGAAAATGCATTCAAATTTACCTAGTCAGTTTCCCTTGTGGATTGTTTGATGAAATATAAGTTAAAAAGTCGTATCCTCATTGAGTGATCTCCACAATGTCGCTTCCCAGGTTGTATCGTAAAATTGGGTGTGATCCCTGGCTACACGGCATTCTGGGTTTATGACTTCTGACTAGCGCCCACTCGAACAAAGATACTGACAATTTGGGAGACCGCCAACATAGGGCAAGATAGCTCAGTTGGTAGAGCGCCGGTACGGTAACCCGGAGGTCGCAGGTTCGAATCCCGCTCGTGCCAGTTTCTTTGTTCACTTTGAAAATGCATTCAAATTTACCTAGTCAGTTTCCCTTGTGGATTGTTTGATGAAATATAAGTTAAAAAGTCGTATCCTCATTGAGTGATCTCCACAATGTCGCTTCCCAGGTTGTATCGTAAAATTGGGTGTGATCCCTGGCTACGGCATTCTGGGTTTATGACTTCTGACTAGCGCCCACTCGAACAAAGATACTGACAATTTGGGAGACCGCCAACATAGGGCAAGATAGCTCAGTTGGTAGAGCGCCGGTACGGTAACCCGGAGGTCGCAGGTTCGAATCCCGCTCGTGCCAATTTCTTTGTTCACTTTGAAAATGCATTCAAATTTACCTAGTCAGTTTCCCTTGTGGATTGTTTGATGAAATGCTTGCTTTATTGTTATATACCTTAATCTACATAAAATTAAGAACTGTTGCAGCTTCCTCTCAGCAATCAATATCTTCTTTCAGATCATTGAAAACCTGTTGGTTTTTATTCAAAAAACTGTACCATGAGTAATTCGGATGAGGAATTATGCCAGTGTACCACCAGGTTCAACCATCTTCATCCTTCTAATAGTCTGTAAATGTTGCTAAAACCCTTTCCATAAGTTCAAGTTAGATAAACCCAAAATCTTGAAAGAAATGGTCAGTCTGAAATATCTGTGACAAGTCATTTACCATCATCTCCTGAATCTGCCACTTTGCACAGAACAGATGGTTCACTGGAACAATACACACAAATTCAAAAAATTTGACAAATAATTGTTGAATGGTTGACATATTAGTACACAAACAAAATTTGTTATGTCTTAAAGATATACTGTCCGTGCTCTCTTCAACAAATTAGATTTTTTTTTCTTACATGTTTTGTTTTTTGGGGCATCTGCAACCCTCCAAAAATGGCTTTTATTCTTGTTGCTTTCACACATCTAATGCACACAAAGATTTGCCTGAAATATTGTCGGATCACAAATAATTTGACATTTATAACATAATTATTCAATAACTAAACGAGGGTGGTTTTTTTGTTTGATGGCTCATTTTTTTTGGGGGGGTGAAACTTGAAAAGAGCACGGACAGCTATCTTTAAATGTTTTCAACACTAAGGGGTGTCTACCTTATAAGCATTAACCAAAAAAGAAACTAACAGAAACAGCTGTACAGGGTACAGTGGTAACTCCACAAACACTTGCTCACCACTGTCCTATCTGGCTATACTCAATGGCAGAAGTAACATATCCCTGGTGCTCTGCTATGTCACCTATGGGAATTAGCCTTCTATGGATGACCAACTTCCTTGTAGTGCTATTAACTAAACCTACAAGCTGCAGAAAAAGAAAAATCTGTGACCGGGCATCAGTATCCTTTAGGTTGAAATATACTTTAGAGTCTGCAGATAATGTGTAGAAAATCAATGCATAATCTCCAATTAATAAGATATTGATTCAAGTACTATTCTGGTTCCTACATGCTTCACCAACCATGCTGATTTTATTCAAATTTCAATTAATCAATGTCTTATCTGGTAAAAAAAAAATGGACCTAGAAATATTACAACAAACCCAGCGCACTAAACAATTTCAAACAAATCCACAAACAAAAAATTACAAAAAAGATTATACAGACAGACTACCAGGAAAAACAACATTAACAAAGCAACACTTACTCAAGAACTCACCTCTTGAAGTTGATTATTTCGATCAAAGAAAATAGACAGTGTATTTTCCCCATCATTAGTTGAAAGTAGCCTATTCTCATCAAGGAGAGAGACAAATAGTGAGAATCCTGATGATGGCTTCAATCGACGAAGAACTACAGCATCGCCAAGTATGCCATACCACATCTGTAACAACAAAATTCAAAGTGAAAAAAAGTTATATATTAATTATTTGATAAGACGTTGAAAAAAATACAAGATTTCTTGACCCATTAATTAAAAAATGATTGCATTAACAGATTACCCCCCCCCCCCCCCCTCCCCTCCAGCAGGACTGGAATTTTGGCCTGAAGGAGGTACATGAAGTCCTAATTGTCCGAATACCATGGCATCAAGGCAATCATACTCAAAGTGGTTTGTGGATTTCTGAAACATTGGGTGGTATGCGGAATCTACTCCAATGAAGCAGGAATTGGCTACTTCAAGGAGTTGACGTCTCAAGGAAATGGAATCACAATTCTGATTTGTGTGTTGGAGTCAAATAAAGTCAATTCCTGTCAAAGCCTAAGAAAATTGCTATTGAAATGTAAAGAAACTTACGTTGATGGATAAAGTCTTTGTGGTAGACATATATACAAAAATGTTTTGGGTGTCACTCCATAACCAAGGAATTGCCTGAGTTTACTGATACTGATACTGATACTGATACTGATACTGATACTGATACTGATACTGATACTGATACTGATACTGATACTGATACTGATACTTTATTAGTCTCCTCAAAAATGGAGAAATTTGTCTTATGGACACTGCCAATATTAAAATACATAAAAATACAGTATATAGATTAGAAATATTATAGATAAATTTAATATAATTTTAGTACTAACAAAAACAAGAACACAAACCAACACCAAAGTCACAAACACAACACTACACTAACTTACAATACCCAACTATCTGTGGTGACTGTTATTAAAAACAACAATTGAAGTGAGAATGAGTGAGCTGTGAAAACGAGTTGTACGGGTGCAGATAGTCCTAGACGTTTACCCGAAGGAAGGCAGGAAGTTGTATCCATTAAATAAAGGATGACCTGGCTGTGACATGACTCTATTGACAAATGAGAGAATACTATTTTTATAGTTAAAAGCAAGTGTGTCCATTGGGACATTCAAAATCTTACTAGCTCTCTTAACAACACAATTCAATTTATTAATATCCCTTCCACTTGCAGTTTCCCCAGACAACTCACCCAAATGCAATCACACTCAACACCATAGATCTATAACACAAAGTTAAAAGCTGACGGTCGACCTTATACTTATTCAATCGACACATGAAATGTAAGCGTTGTTGACCTTTTTTAAACAAAGCATCAATGTTTTCCCCCCACTGCAGTTTGTTGTCGATAGTTGAACCCAGATATTTATACTTGTTCACAACCTCTGCAAGTTTCCGGTTTTAAAATTATCGGTGTAAACTTATGTTTTGAGGTTACGGTTACGGTTAACCGTAATTGATGTTCTTTTGCGTAAACAAAGAAAAACAAGTTTGGGGACGTCGGTTCATATAACCTGATTTTGTTACCATGTGATCGGCAGAAATCAATCAGTCTTAAGACAGTAAGCTCAACCAAACATCAAGAACGGGTGAACAAAATTCCCCTGCCCCCACAATGCCGACAACGAAGCCAAATTAATTCACTCCTGAAGTACATGTAAAATGTACATTACAGACGAGCACGTGAGAAGTATTGTTGACGGTGATATACCTACACACCCCTGCCCGATTGGCCCTCAGCCAACATCGTACATGTAGACGGCCCGTGCCCAAATCCAACCAATCATGATGCACATAATACAGGTGCGTTGGCAAGCACATGGAAAACACGTCATGAGCCTATATAGAGCTGGAATTTTCAAGTTTGTCAGCATATGCTTCAGTATGGCAACTTATGGGAAATTGGAGGCTTTCATCAGCAGTACCTCTGGGGAATTGTGGGCGGAATGCAATTCTATTTTGCAGCTAACGATATTACAGATGAGAGCAAACAGCAGTCCATTCTCTTGATCATGGTTGGGGCGAAAACATACAAATTGATCAAGTCGCTAGTTGCACCAGTGAAACCGGGAGAAAAGACATTCAAAGAAATAGTTGATATAGTGCAGAATCATGAAAATCCCAAGCAAAGTGCAGAGATTCAAGTTTAACAGCAGAGTAAAGCAACCAGAAGAGAAAGTCGCTGTTTTCATTGCAGACCTACGTAGTATTGCCGAGTTCTGTGAATTTGGCATTAACCCTTGATGACATGCTCCATGACAGGCTAGTCTGTGGAACAAATGATGGCAGAACTCAGCATCGGTTGTTGTCGGAAAAGACGCTTACCTTCGCTAAAGCCTTAGAAATTGCACAAGCTATGGAGACAGCTACAAAAAATGCATCAGAACTATACAACAGACAATGAGAGAGGGCGCTATGCAGTGTTATGATGGTTGCAAAGAATACCGCAACGATCGTTTTTTGACAGCTCACGTGTGATCGTTCATGGTATTAATTATCGGCTGTTACTAATCAACAATGCTCGTCTTTCTGGAGTGCCGTAAAGAAACAAACTGAAGGTAAATGTCGTAAATACTCCAACTACTCAAGGAGCTACTGAAGCCTTGTAAACCCAGCCCCAATCCTGCCGGTCCCGATCTTGCCGGCCCCGATTTGTGATCTCGGTGGGTGGACCAGAGCTCAATCCCGGCGGGCCTGATGGCACCGCGTCGTGATGATTTCCATTCGTATTCTCGGTGGAATCTCCAAAAGATTTTTTGTTTTTGTGCTTGCCCGCAACTTGATTTTTTTTTTTCGCGTACTCTGTGCTCTAAAAAGGAAAGGTGGATTTTTAAAAATTGGATTACGGTTTTACCGAAACAGAAAAATGGAACTGTGTAACCGTTTAACGGTCGGTAAACCGTGTAAACGTTTTTCAAACTGCAGCCTTAATATGGAGAGGCCAAGAGAAACAATTACCTGCCTTCTTTTTAAATGTGGGTGAGAGCTTCAAGGGAATTCAATGTCAGTCATTACACAGGAGATCAATTAGTCGTATTTCAATTGGTCAATTGAAAGAAAAAAAATTAAGGCTTATAAACTGGGACATTTAGTTGTAAAATGGAGTTTGAACTGTGAAAGCAGACTGGCTGTTTAATGCTTTGATCTTGTCAAGAATATTTCTTTGAAAATATCTAATTTTTTTGTAAACTGTTTCTGAGTAATACTGAGAAAACAACTGGATTTCCCTTATATCGTTTTGACTCTCTGTTTGACTGTGACACTTTGCAGGAAGAACTTAGTTTAAAATTAAACACATTCAATCTTATATGCTAAACCAACCACCTTCTCATCAAAGTCAATGTCCTTTGAGAGTCTTCTTCCTCATCCTCATTAAGCAAGCCTACACGTAGTTCCATTTAGTGAGTACAATTAATTGATTTAAGGATTCGGTTAATCAAGACACCTGGAAGATTGTTACAGTTTATGGTTTAATTACGTCCATGTCAAATCATGGCATCAGGTTTTTACACATAAACATTTGCTTTTAGAAATTGATGACTTTGGTCCTTATACAACACCTGCCACCTTATACCGTTCTTTGGTGTGTGTGTCTCTGGGCCAAATATCCTCTGGGTACGGAAGATTTCAAACCTGACCCATTACAATCTACTATGATTCACATTAATCCACCTCGATATGGTGATATTCCCACAATGTCCATTAAGGCCAAGGATCCATACGCGTGGCAAACTCTCAAAGTTCCTATGATCTTGCATGACCCAGCCTTTCCCATTATCCACTTTCCACCAATTAACTACTGGTGTTTGGATCCAATCAGCCACAACCTGATTTGTCTTTTGCCAAAGAAGCTTTTAGTCAAAATGTTAAAACCACACACATTTAACATCCCTGCCCGCTTCCTTTTTAGTGGCCACATGCTTTCTTTCTTTTTTCTCTCCTTTTTTCTTCTTTCTTTTTTCTCTACTTTTTTCTTCTTTCTTTTCCAACAAAAACACCATAAAATGCCCCCACCCCTAAAAAGGGGTCCTCCTTCCTTTTTTGAAAAAGACACTTAAAGCTAAATGACAATACACAGTTTTGCCTTATGCCAGGCTGCTTCAACCCTCTGATTAGGAAACTCAAATATTACACTAAAGCTTTTTCTCCAATTCTTGTTACTCAGATTTCCAACATGATGTATGAGTACTAGAAATGCAGTCAGTTAGATGATTTAAATATGTTCCACAAATTTTGCATTGGACCACCATTTTCTTCATTGCATCTACCTCTGTCAAAAGAAATCTGTCAGAAAAAGTAATGCACAATTAAATATATACAAAAAATCCCCAAACTGTAAACAAGGTTCAAAGAAAATACATTTAAAAAAACTGCAATACGGGAAACAACCTGAAAAAGTCATTACCTCCTCATGTTCATTCAGTAGAGCGAATCCTACATCTTGTGAGACAGTGAACAAAGTAATGTTAGCTTCTGATGTGTAATCTGGGAGAATGTACAGGGAAGCTCCACAGTCAGGACTGCAACGAAAATCATCATAATTTATTAATGGATGGTGACAGCACAAATACAAACAAATTTTAAAGACATGGCCTCTTTGCTAGAAAATCAATCAATCCACTCATCTGTAAATCTACTAATAAATCAATCTCTTTCCATGCAGAAATTATCACATCTTACATATAACTTGGTATTTTATGCTAATTAAGCAAGTGATTTAAAAGCAAGTGATTTAAAAGCAAGTCTGTTAAAAAACAAAAAAGAAGTACACCAAAAATTGCAGGACAAATATCTGACTGATTCTGGCACCAACCGTGACAAGCACGGACATATTTAACACAGTAGGTTTAAGAAGAGAGACATGTTTATTAACATTAATACCAATTACTATCGCATGTAACATACGATAATTGCTGCATGACCATCGGTCTAAAAGAGATTGATGTATTACTAGATTTAAGGATCAATGGATTGATTTGCTAGCAATATGAGCCATTGTAAAGAAATAATAAAATCAAGTAAAATCCCTGTTCGATTTTGGTCAACCATTGGATCTCATTCCTCATTTCCCAAACCGTGTCTCTGTTCTCCCGCGCGCTGTGTTCATTTCTCTGAATGTCTCTGATAGGCAATGTTATTAACAGCAAAGCCTTTGCTACTACAGTGACTTAATTTAAGCCTGGTTTCCATATAATTGCATTGAATACCAACAGCATGCAAAACAGCAAGTTGTAGGCTGCCGGGCCAGAGTAGGATCATGACCTCATTCGGCTGAACATTTTTGTAAAATGGCATCAAAAATAGTTATAACTTTACTGAAAGTTGAACTGGTACTTTGTTCAATAGATTTGCATTATAATCAGCTATTTAACGGAGAAATGCTCATATAAATTCTTGGTCAAAACGACTGAACAAATGGCATGCCAGCACGTGAATTTGAATGACCCACTCTCACGACTCTAGGCAGACATCAGCAAATTTGAACTTGGGCTACCTTTGTCGTTGCCGAGTATCACCATTTCAGTTTGCATCAGTCACAACAGAATGTTTCCATAATTAGCAATACCGTCAGGGACTTCTCTAAGATGCTGTCGGTGACTATAATGACTACATGGAAACCAGGGTTTACAGGTTTGGGTTTAGTCAAGTTTTAGATTACTACATCACCCTCGCAAGAATCCTCAACCGGATTCTTTGCGAGGCAGAGAATATCTGCATGGCCAAAAAGAATTGGGGGGGGGGGGGTGTAGACTCATTTAAGTATTACGAATGGTCTATGGGGATAGACATATGACACTGGCACAGTGACCTAGCTGACATATCAAAGTTTGTGTCTTTTCTATACTCTGTTCTAACTTTGAAAATCAGTCTCTTGTATAAAACATGCTTATCATTTTATTGTTGTATTGTAACGGGCGCAACACTTCATGGTTTTCACTGCATTATACAGTTATGCCCAAAATTATTCATACCCTATGAAAAATCTGGTAGTTTGCTTCTCTCTCATACATAAAAGCTGGATAGCCGGAATGACTTTTAGTTGTTATGTACAAATCTACATATATTTTGGTTTCACGCATTAGCATAAAAGTAGAAATAATAAATTAAATGGTTCACAATACCCCGAATTTAGCATGGGTATGAACAATTTGAGGCATAATTGTATAATGCTAATTACATCCCCTATCTAGTGAGGCGTAGCTGGACTGGAGGGTGGGAAGAAGGCCGGGGAGGGGAATAGGGAGGGGGACAGGGGAAGAAGACTGGGAGGGGGTCAGGGAGAAGGCCGGGGAAAGGGGGTCGGGGAAGGGAGGGCAGCTAGTGAGGGGGCCAGGGAGGTACTGTGGCCAGGAATAAGACGGTCCCTTTTCACCCAACATGCTTACATAAATTCAAAAAAGCATGTTGCTATGCTTCTCCTACTCATGGTTATGTGACCTTTTTCCCTTTCCGTCACTAATGATCATACTATACATGTAAGTCATACCTGTGGAGTAACTGTTGTCCCCAAAGAAGAAGATGTGAGGAGATGACTCCACTAAATGTCATCCCTCTCAGGAACAACTGAAGAGCATCCCCAGTGGCTTCAGATAATAGAGAATTGCTTTTTGTGATGTCCATGTTCTTATTACTATCTGAGGAAGTTATAAACAAAAGAACAGTGGGGGAACAAAATTTAAAGGAACTATATGCTGTAAGTGTCAACTTGTTTCTCTATTACTACAATACCGATATGGACTAAATGTTTGTTTTCACTTGACTTTGGTTTTCAATTAATTTTAGGTCATGCAAGAGGGTACGTGCTACTGTTTTTGATAACAGAAGGAACTCTTTGTCACAAGAGCATAATAACAGCACAAAAGTCAGTTCTATAAAGAAACAATCTTTCGAAGAAAGGAATTTGGAAATCAACTAGAACTTGGAACCCGTTCCTCGAAAAAAGGACAACAAATGACATTTGTTGTAGACAATGCAAAGGAGACACTACCGGTGTGCCTCTGATGACATCATCTTTTCTTCACGAATACGAAAATCTGCATTAAACAATAAAAAACAAAAGTTGCCAATATTCCCAAATATTGCTGCAAAGGACTTCTGTAGTAACATGGAAATATGCCAACTTTCATGTTTCCATGTCACTCAGTAAGTTGACCACGCCAGATAGGCCAATACTAAAATTGACCCAAACAATTTCCTGCTCAGTCCCATTCATTATTCATTATTCATTTTCATTATACATTTTTGGAAATACCAGTCACGCATTCTCCAGTTGCACAGTCATACTGCTCCATCTTTAACAATCAATTTTCTTTACCCCATACATGTAAGGGGCTGCCCGGATTTTTGTTTTTATTTTTAACAGGTGAAAATGAGGTAAAAAAAAAAAAAATGTCAACCGATCCATCAGAAAATATAATCGCAACAAAATGGAGGTAAACAGACAAAATTTCCACCATTCATAGACATGAAATTCCTTTTATTAGGTCTTTTGCTGAAGAATAATTTTTAAAAATGGTTCTCCCATCTAAACCCTAGGTCTTATCTCCATATATTTTTATCATGGTGTAGAACCCCCATCGGAATTGATTTTGAGGAAGGTTTGGATGCACCAGTGCAGAATTACAACAAAATATACCTGCAACAGGAATTCCATAGCTCAGAGTTACCCTGTATCCTCTTGATAACTGTGAGGAAATTTGGATCTGGAGGTGAATGGAGTACATGGAAGTGGTGCTTCATGTACTGTCCATAGAGCCCTGCGTATTTGGGCCCGAAAGTTAATGCTAAAAATCAGTTTAAAAGTAGGAATTTTGCGCGCTTTCAGGAGTAGTTATCATTGATACTCACCCACGTCCACAGCATTACAAGCCTCATTTGACATGTTCTGTACTCACAACACTTGTGCTACATTCTCAACTAAGCTCTTTAATGCATGATTTTCATATGACAGTGTCTTACACTGTTATGAAAAATATTTAAAGAGATTTCATTTTTCGGAGTTCTAGGGCAAAAATGTAGGGAAAAGTAGGAATACTTGAAAGCCTGATATCCTTTCTGGAATCAAAGCCTTTGGTGCAGTAACGCCACTGTAATGTGCTGTTTACATAAGCATTTAAAAATTCACTTTTTTTTCTCATTTTAATTCCATGTCAAACACCTGGCCTGCTTCAATTTTGAATTTATAAAGAAACAAAATATCGAAAACAAATTAATACCTGGAGGTAAATGCTGACTGATTGAAAAACTTGAAACGACATCCCACTGACCAGGAACGGAACTGCCTAAAAAAAAGAATAATTAATATTAGATAAGATAATAACAGATGATGGCTGTATCCTATTTAGAGTCATCAATAGATCAAGCCACAATAAATATGTAATATAACACATTTATTGAATTCTGTGGTTTTAATTAATTCCCTAAAGAGTTTTAAAATAAGTTGCTTGTATGAGGGTGGGAAATAATCCACTGGACTGGAAAATGTTTCCAAGCTTATGGGCTGGGTACATTTTATGGGCAATCGATGGAATGCATTTTCGTCCGTTCATGGACTCATCGGCCACTTGATTCAAAGTAAAATCAAGGTATTCTTGTGAGCACTAGTGTAGGCTTTGTCCCACTCTTTTTTGTCATTGCTCAATATGTATAATATATTTGGCCTACATCTGATCCAAACATCTCCCTAAAGCTCCAAGAAATACATGAAATACACGCAAGTGATTCACTCTGCCAAAGTGCTAATTGTATGAGTACTACTTCCTTGAGTATGATACTCTGCACTGGACTCACACTGTATGAATGTACACATTGCACTTGATGTTTAAAACATTTTCTTTTGTCGTAAAGTGGAAAAGCTTCAATGGAGACAAAAATAGAAACATATTATCACTGAAATTTCACTTTGAAAAACCTGAACAGAAAAGAAATTTTGAAATTAAAAATTACTTTTTGGAAAACAAAATTATCACACACTCAATGGCTGTTTACTTGATTATAAATGAGACTCCTTGAATAATTACCATTAAAAGACAAAATGGAGAACCTTGTTGCTCCTTTGATTAGCACCAAGATAGCTCTGTCCTGTGTCACACTTGTTGTTGCACTAACAATATAACAGTCATCTGAATAAAACAAATATTACTCACATTTTTATTCTAATGATTCTTTTGTCCACTGAAAGAACACATATTTCCACAGCTTCAAAATTTGATGAACCGTAGTTTCTTCAGAGAGGTTTGATTGCACAGGTTTTGATCACTATGGGAGGGGGGGGAGTGGCTTGCAGCTCCAACACACAATCAATTCAGTGGTGGGCCTGATCCAGCCTTTGGGCACAATAATTCGATCTGAGAACTACTATCCTCCACTCGCAACCCCAGCCACCAAACCTAACCTGGTCACAGCTCCCCTATGTCCGCCCATCTCCACCATGCTACGGACATAACGAGCACAGACTCATAATTAAAACCAACTCCACACAAGCTCGGATTTAAGTTTCTCAAGTCAACAGAAAGGAAGTGTCGATCACTGAATGGGATAGCGCCATCATCCCCTCAAACAATAGTCTAGACACTCCATGGTGCATTCTTAGTAACATTTCTGCAAATAGATCAAGGTTAATGCTTAACATACAGGCATTCAATTTGGAGTTAACAAAAAACAAGGAAATTCCAATCTTTACAAGACATCTTTCAATTTTCAATAGCATAAGTGTGAAGTGAAAAACGAGGAAATCAGCTGATACGAGGAAAAGGTGCATGCCTGAACATATAATATATGATTGATGTGATATAATCTGTTTGTTCACGGCTTTTAGTTACTAAAATTACTTATTCGGAACTATACATATAATTGCTGTTTTCACAAAGTGACAAATTGCATATATTGCTACTGAATTAGCATATTTATGCGATTTGTCACTGTGAAACCGGGCGAAAATATTTAGAGGTGCACAATGAGAGGAACTTGCTGCCCAAAAGTATCAAGTGTTTGGATTCCCTGGGGCTTCCCTGGGTAAAGACTTCGGTAAAAAGAACTTCTCCAGTAAATTAATTATGGATCAACTCAGATAACCACTAATCCTTACCCAAGTTGTAATACATATAAAGGCAAATGCAATCACAAAACAGTTGATTATATGACTAGAAAATCAAAACAAACAGAGACATATTCCCACAAGTATTCTTATTTCCTACTTCAAATCACTTTAAATTATTTTCCAATATAAAAGTGAAGTAAGCCAGAGCCATCATGAACTGTCCAAAGATACCCTTATACAAAGGTACCATGATAAGCATAGTAACCATGGTTATATGGGGGTATCCATGGTAAATCAATGGTAAAACCATGGTATTGAAAAAATACCATGCAGGTTTTACCGGCACCATGTATAATGATGGTAAAATGATGTTCATAAGATGGAATTTGCGTCAGGGTGATGTAAATGAAATATATGGGTTTTGCCCTTCACCAAAATATTTTATAAACACTGTATACTCAGTGTTGTCTCAAGAGATTATTTGGAAAAAAATCACTCGGGTGGGACTTGAGCCTATGGCCTCCTCTTTCTAGTGCAGACATCTTGATGATAGTTACCATTAATTACCATGGTTTCACAATGGTTTTGACTGTAATGACGTTTACCGTGGTTTTACCATGGTTTTGTGGTTTGGACTGTAAAATAACAATAACCACAATTTTATCATGGTGACCATGGCTTTACCATGGTTTAACCATATCCACATTTGGTGACTATGGTTTAATATTACAATGGGCTCTAACATTTACTATGGTTTTACCATACCATGCATATGTACATTAACTTTACCATGTGATATATATAACTTTTTTCCAATTGGTTTAACCATCATTTTAAAATGGTTCTATTCCAAAGATGATTACAATAAGGATGACAGCTAAGACACGTACTGTCCAAGTAATTAAGCCACAATTACAAGGGCATGTCACGGCTTTGGTCATTCTTTTATAATGAAAATGAATTAAACTGCTACAAACTCCTTTACTGAATTGACCTAAAAAATACAAATAGAAAATTATTTAAAAACATGTTTAAATTTGTATGAAATAGCCTTTATAGAACTGTCCAGTACCCTTTATCCCATCCCCAATGAGTTTTCATTGTTTTGTGTAACATTTATGCAATTGCAACCCAATTTGTGTTGAAATGAAATAACTATATTTAGTTGTTGGTTTTATAACGGATGCTTTCAGACATAATTAATATCTGCCACCAGCCCCAGCCCCAGAAGACTGCATGGACAAACCCTGGATGGCAAAGGAACATGGGGTACTTGACCAAACCCTTACTAAAATGTCCTGTGGTATTACCATGAAAAATACCACATCACACTAGTCCTGTTTATAGTTTCTGTGGTATCTAGTATTAAAGTACCACAAAAATTCCACACTGAGGACATTGCACTGTCCTGTGGTAATTTCTGTGGTAGCTAGTAAGTCATACCACAGAAATACCACAGGACATTTGTAAGGGCCGGAACACTGATGGAACTCAGTGTACTCCTACCAGGGAGCATGTAATATGTGCACATGGTAGTATACTGTGGAACCATATCACAGTATACCATTGTACTGTGCCATTAAACATACACCTGCTATATCTGCAATACCTCGGTAGTACCGTAATACCTTGGGTATAAATCAAATTACGTGTTTGGGTATGCACCGACCATTACCATGGTAATACCTGGGCAAATTTATCGTGGATTGTACCATGGTTTTTCCATGTTTTTTTTATAAGGTATAACAAAGCAGCAATGTCACAGTTTACATTCTAATTTCCCAAGCAATCTTTAGAAACATGTATTTTGTTTTGGTATCACTTACCATCTGTTTGGTTAAAGATTTCACATGCACCTCTTCCATAAACATCATGTAACTCTTGAAAATCCAACGAAATACCTTAGAAAACAAAAATCATAGCTATTTAAAAGTTTGAACTGCTTACTGCAAGGAAATTACAGTCAATACACTGCTTGTGTTGTGTGCTTGGCTAAAGAACAAGTATCTGGAAATGTCATAATATTGCGTGGTCATCTGCATGCATCTCCCATGGGGGTTAGTAAACATCTAGAACTTTTGACTTAAAAGCCACTTTATTAGCGTACATCGTTAATGAACTAACATTAAATTTTTGCTCCGCCTTTACTCTTGAGAACAACAACGCTGTCTTCTTAACGCAAGAAAATCAGTGCAAACACAGGTACGAGAGCGAGTGGAACATGGAATAATGTTGTGCGTTTGTGTCCCACATACCACATGGCCGAAAGCAAGACGCACTTCCATGTTCCACTCACGCTTGTGGGATAATGAATTATCTTCAAGCAAACTTGACGCACAGTAATTAGGATGGAACACGCATGCTGTACACGAAACCAGAATGTACAACACACGTGTGTGCGCATCAATAACAGCTAGTTTCTGCATGCATTTTCTCAATTTAACCTATGCCCTGAAGGACAGCACTCGTAGTCCGAAGATTTTGCGATTGTAATTTTATACAATTACTACAATTATTTATATTTTTCCTTATCATGTCAATAACTAGACAGTTCAACACGGATTTAAATTTAAACCTTTTTAATTAAACAGGTTAACATTCTAAAATTGAACATATCCGCATTTTCAACAGTATCAGTGACAGTGACAACAGGTGTTTCATTACTTCATATCTGGAGACTGCATACATTCTGTATTGTAACGAGATATAAGGATCCACAATGGGACGCAAACGTGCCACTTTTGAATTTCCAGTGGATTGGCTCTTATGTTTTGCGTATAGTGCATACACAGAGTGCAATATGGACGGTGCAATTAGGTATAATATCACACTGTTGTTGCCTTGGACCGACCAATCAGGATCGAGGCATTGAAATTTGCTTGAAGATAAATGCAAACAGCTGTACTATCCAATCCTCAGGAAAGTAGCCACTGGTGTTCACTTGTTATTTTGTTTCTTTAGTTGTTTGTTCATTGTTGTTTTCAATCAACTTTATTACAGAATGATAGTTTGCATGCCTGTCAGATTAAAGCCAACATATAAAGACTGATATACTGAACATAATACATGTACCTATACCAGCACTCATTAAAAGACTGTCCTCATCCCAAAGTTATAAATCAGAATTACAAATATGACTGTACAGCATCATGCACAGTAGGCCACATACTTTTGGATAAACACAAGTCAGCTGGAAAACTGGTAACCAAATTGGAACTTTCTATTTTTTAATGCAATTTACCACAATTTATAGCAAAAACTTTACAAATCAGTGGCTTGGAAACAGAGCTACAACCGGTAAGAAAACATATATGACTTTTTTTCGCCCTGATAGTTTGGGACGGAATTTTTTCAAAATGTTTTCAATTAGTACCCGATTGCATGGTGAGGGTACTGTTGAAATTTATTGAAAAAGAGAGTGTCTCAAAATGTGGCGCAAATCACAGATCTGTCTCCAAATTAAATGATCTGGAAATTTGTTTAGGCTTAATTTGGGGGCAATCTGTGTGAAAAAGTGATAACCTCAATCTGGTTACCAGTTTCTAAAGTACCATGTGCACTGTGTTTATCAAAAAGTGACCTACAGCACATGCACTACAGTTATTTCAATCTGGCTTATAGGAAGAAAATTATTCAAGTCAACTTTTAGGGCAAATAAAATAAAACATATGAGGCCAGCCCCGCTCCAGACAAACCCTGACTGTGCGTCTGATAGTAACAATTACTACAATTATGTTAATTGTTAAGGGAGGAAAAAGTGGACAGACAAACCTGGTTGAACATGGGCTGCAAATATTCCATTTGAGTATCTGGATTCTCCTAAGGCAAGCACATAAACCTTGGTCGCCTTACTCTGCGATGGCAGCAGAACCTGTCTGTAGCACCTTGGTGGGCTATTTCTAACAATTCTGACAGTGTCTGAGTTATTGTGGAGTCCTTTGTACTGCCCAAATGCTTCATAAAGGCCATTGGGGGTATTTAGAAGAATTCGATCCTGAAGCGACAAGGCCTGTTTTATGTACATGGTGTTGTTTGGCGCATCTGAACACACAGTAACTGTCTGGTTTGGTAAAATCATCTGCAAAAGTAAAAGATTTTATACCTGTGAAAAACACTTTGTAAATAAATTATACAACAGCATGCAATATGAACAGCTTTGCCTCATGGGTTGGTTTCCGTCAGGCAGAAATTTAGATTGACTGCATAAAGAACACATTGCCATGGAAGGGGGGAAGCATTTGTCCTTAAATTAATGTGGCTGGAAAGATCATTCAGAGTTGTAGTCGAGTCCCTGCAAGTCCTTTCACATGTATCCCTTTAATTGGTGTTGTAATTTGAAACAGCCTATTGCTGCCACAACAAAACAGATTAAAATGAGTGTTTATAGACAGTGATTTCTTTACAATTCCAATGACAACCCATGATTTTCTGACTGCATCAACTGTATCAATAACACTGCAGTAGCTGACAACATACCTGAAGACACTACTAAAGATCTACATTAAATAATGATTTTTCTATGGAATTGAATTGAGATCACTTGGTTTATCGTGACAAACATGGAATTTCTTATTGGAAAGCGTCTTACATTAAATTAAGCCAATGGAAACAAAGGGTACCTCTTGGTTGTCTGAAAAAAGAAAAAAATTGTAGTCAAAGCTGCCTGTGCCATTTTCTCAGTCTTTCAATTTAGATGGATAATGTGTTTTATGAGATTTCCATTCATTTCTGGTACTTAATTAATCGACAGTGCATGAGGCCTGAGAAAAGTTGTATTTTACAACCACAACCAGAAATATCTTTAACGTACAGGGTTGTCCCTATGATTTTTCGAAACTGTGGGGGATTTCATTTGTGGTTGACTGACAATTTGAGAAGCCATGGCGTGGGGTTGGGGGCCTGCCTAAGGGCCCTGAAAATGTTTGGACTTTAGATGCTCTCTGGTGCATTTTAGGGCATTTCCTGGGCTTTTCAAGTACTTTTTCTCAGGAAAAAAACATGAGAGATTTAATAGGCTTTTTTAAATTTAGGATATCAACATTTCATCAAATGACCACTTTTCCTTTCTGGACTAGTAATTCTAGACACAAAATGAGCCATTCCAAGTTTCAGATATGCAACAGAAGTCCCCTGCCTCATCATGTGGTGCTTTCGGCACAATGAGCACAGCATTCCTGAAACGTGAATGCAAGTCATTAAAAATAAAGTAGAAAAGAATTAGCAGGGCTTACCCTTTTGGGAGTGCCATAAAGAAAATGTTTCATTTTCAAGCTACAATAAAAAAAAAAAATGTTTTGTAATAGGTGTACTGTTTATGCATGCTTTAGCTTAAAAACCCTGAAAATTACAAGAAAAGTACCCCAAAAATTGGCCAGAGGTTCCCCCATGGGCGGTTAGCCTGTTTTTTATGCCAAAATCATTTTTTTAAATCCGTGTGAAAAGAAATTGGCCAGGGGTTCCCCTATGGGCGGTTAGCCCGCTTTTTAGAATGCCGTCAATAAATTATTGTGTTGTTTTTAAAAATTCATGTGAAAAAAATTCAATTAAAATATTGAAACTAACGTTAATATTATTAATTTTACAAAATTAGGCCTTTCGTTAAAATAGTTTCCATATAAATCAGTTGCAAGTATTATGGGTTTCCCTTTGCACGGCACAGACCGCTGACTGTTATTGGCTTAAAAAAGACCCTATTTTTGATTGCTTTTCCGCCATTGTACGCGAGACAAAAACGTGGTGACTTGGCAACGTCCAACAATCTCGTCCCCATCGTAAATGCCTTTAATACAAAGAACTACGGCCATGAAAAAAAACCTGACGTGTGTGGGGTCGATCTTGTAAGCACTGCAAATGGTGTAGTGCAAAATGTTAACCCTCATAAAAGTAGCCCCTGCTAGCGTATTGAGCACACGACCAGCACCAAGAGAACACACGCGCGCACGCGCACAGGAAGGTGTACGTGCACTGTATATATCTCCGAGGACAAGAGAAGAAAGGAAACACAAAGAAACCTTTCAGTCCTCGAACGTAGAGTCTTTTGTTGAAATCGGTCCTCGAACGTAAGGATATGCGTGCTTAGTCTATGGGGGTTGGTTATATTAAAGGAACAATAGGAAACACAAAGCATTGTCCTCGGACGTATTGGGGAAGTACGACTGTGTGCATGTACGAAGAATTGTCCTACAACGGAGATTCAGATTTGGGGCGACACCGACCACGGGGAACTCGTGTGTGGTGCCGATCTATGTACTGTGCATGTGTGCTGTGTGGCCTCACGCGTTGTGCATGCGATGTGTACGTATCTGCAGTATTACAATTGGGTGTACGTCGTGTCAACACGGAAAATGTAGGAAGATTTACTGCTTTTTCGTCTAGATTTCGCCGGACATGTAAAATTGCAAGCTAGGCCTTACGCCATGCAATGGACCTACATCATGTAAGATAATACTGAGCCGTATTGTGCGTATCGGGGATGAAAAAATGGGTATCGGCTGTTTGTTTGCGTATCGGGCAGAAATAATTGCGTATCGGGCCGATACGCAAGTTTGTACGTGAGGAGAACCCTGACGTATAATTTTTTTTATTTAAAGTAATTTAAAAAAGCAAACCAAAACAAACATGTTCAATTGGAAAATATTTACTTCAAAAAAATCCAAGTAAAAAAAAGTTCAAAGGGTTTTACAACATGAAAAAAAATAAGATAAAATAGGTCCTTTGCAAACTTGATTTGTAGAAACTGCTTATTAGAAGGGAAAAATCCACCCGATTTTAATTGGAATTGAAATGTACATTTGGTAAAAGAACAAAAACAATTGTAGCTTTTCTTCATTCATTCTTTCAATATTCTTTTTGTTCATTGTTTTTTAACCAAATTACTGACAATTTGATGGCTCTTAAATTGTGATACAACCCAAATTAGGATCTGTTTGGCAGTATTATAACACTGTGTATTGTGTATATAAACAGAATAAAACAGTTCTATTTTGGAATGCACAAAAAAGGTTACCTCTATAGCCTCAGATGTGCTGAATTCATCATTAGTAAGTACCACTGTCAGAGAGTTTGGTATCCCTCCAATAACATATGTAGGGGTCTTGCTGTGGACTGCCATGACTTGGTAGGGCCTTCCGGAAAGTAAAACTGCAGGTATTTGATGCATGATGGTAGTTGAGGGATTCAAGATGCTGATGTAGTCACTACTATCAGCAGACAACATTTTGTGGTACCCATCAATGCTCAATGATTGCCTTCAAAACAGACAATAATTGGAAAAATATATAATATGGACAAATGAATTGAATTCATACAGACCTTCATTAAGTAGTGTTTAACACATTTGAGCACTAAATAAACTTTCCACTTTGTACAGAAAGTGCCCTTGTCAACGTATTACCTCGTCCGACAATAAACAGATTAGTTTGAATAAGCAACTTTTTAAAGGACTATATCGTTTATGCAGTACATACCCTGGATTGTAATAATAATAATATTGTTGCAACCCCACATTCAACCCCTTTTTGATAGTTCATATCCCCGAAATAAAAGACGTCGACATAAACGATCGGAATCTGTTTCCACTGCTGACTTGATGCAAGCCTTTCAAAACATCTCTGCAACATTGTCGGCAATAGCAAGCTCTTGACCTACCAGACACAGACAAAAAGGAGCCTGATGAGCCTCCACCTCGGCAATCTTTCAAATGCTGACAGCATTAGCACCACCAACTGGACATCGTACACCCTTTCCAACCTTGCCGTTGGATCAATATTGTATTACGTACATCCAATCCATGGCCATGGCTATGAAAAAATGGAAATCCTTTGACAAGCGGGCAAGTTCTTTTTTCTTTTCTTTTTTCCTGCAAAAGACTTTGAAAACTACTTGTCCGTCCCTGACTCAGCTAAAGATAATCTGGCCGCATATGGGACAGGGTCAGGTTCCTCTAAGGGACTATTTACCGAACCAGAAATAAACTGGAGGAGACCTTGAAGAAAGTGGACTGGGCCTCTCAAATCAAATTACGCACATCATCCTTCCTCTTGCTTTTTTTTTAAATATCTTATCAGGGGAAGTGAGGATATATAGCACCACTGTTCCAGTAGACATGTTGTCTGCAGCCTTCCACTGTTTGGATAAAAACCTTGCGCATGTTATAGGAACAGTTAATTTGCTCACATCTCAGTATTGGCTACTACTGCCCGCAGAAGCAACATACTGGATGCACTTTCAAGTTTTCCCTTCTGGAGGGGGGAACTACATAGTATCATTCCCTCTTCTGGGTCCAAGACTTATTTGCTGGGAAATTCCAGGAGTCGATGGGAGACAGAAGCTAAGCGCATTGATAAAACTGATCAAATCAATCTGCGCAAGCCTGCTCCCAAGTCAGGGCCAGGCTTGACAAAGGCCAGCAAATCAACTACGGCCTTGAGTCCCATCAGGATGCCCCCTAAAGATGTATCGAGGAAAGACCTGTGACCAGTACACGTATGCCATACCCCAGTCAGGAACCTCCTCTTAGTCGCCTAAGCAACACTACCAAAACCAATCTTCTAAAACGAGCAGACACTAAAGTTCACGGCCTCCCGGTTTTGTAGAGGATGGCAAAAATTACTGCCTGCTAGTAGTCCTTTAGATGGACCTGTGTGGGGCCACCTTCAAAACTTCATAGGGTATTTGAGCGTGAAACTCGGCTCTCCGCCTGTTCCCACCAATATACTCTGACTGTACCTAGATGAACGAAAAGCTATGCCAATAGCTTTTTTCCTCGTTCTGTATCCATGTGGAACTCTTTGCCTGGTGCATGTTTCCCTTCATCTTATGATCTTTCCTGTTTCAAGAGGAATGTTAATTCCTATCTCTTCCATTTTTTATTTCTTTTTCTATGTAGCTCCATACCTTGAGTGGCTTTTGGCCTTGTTTAGGGCGATCTTGCATAAAAAAAATATAAAAGGGCAATGCATGTTCCCAGATCGTCTCCGACCGGTGAGTGCTCAAAACAATAGAACACAGTTACAATAGAATTCACAAGCACCCCCCCCCCCCCCCCCCCCCCGGACACAATGGTTCGCAAAACGAGGTTTCCAACTGAACCAGCCAAACACATTGCTCCAGAGACAGAGTTCAAATTCCTTCTTTCGAAGAACGCAGTCCGAATGGTGGATTCAGGGGAAGAATCAATATGTTTTAAATCAACTTTCTTCCTCACACCAAAGAAAGGAACAGGAGTTTGGTTACCACTCTTAAATCGAAAGCCTTTAAACAGATTTGTTCGGATGAAAAGATTCCACATGGACTCCGGTACCATTTGAGTTGTTCTCGACAGATTATTATGGTGTTCATGTATCTGGAGGATTGGCTGGTGGTTGGTCAGTCAGAACAGGAAGTAAACAAGCACTCCGTGACCGGGGTATGGCGACTTAACTTGGATTCCTCATCAACGAAGCAAAGTCGCAACCAACTGCCACGCAGACCCCAACAGATCTTGCGAGCAGTAATAAACCTCAAGCACTGCCTTCCTTACAGAGATACGCATAACCTTGAACAATGCATAACACTGTTCCTGGGAAAAGCGATGGTCCCATCAGCAGCGGCACTGGGATTGATGGCAAGTATGGTGGACCTGGTAGCTTATTGGCGACTCCATATGCACCACTTCAGCTCCACCACCTCACTCACTAAACATCATTCTGTCAGTCGCATGGTACCAGTTGTCCTGTACCTATATAGCTACATTTCCTCTATAAGATCCGCTCAATCTGACAAGCTGCCTAAAGTTCCCAAAACTGCAACCATCAAGAGTCATTACCACAGATGCCACTCGATCAGGTTGGGAAAACACGATCAGACCCTTGTCAAATAGCGGGAACGTACGTGGCCCAACGTAAGCTTGGCACATCAATGTCTTCAAGATGAATGCAATTTTCAATGCATTAAACATTTGCGACCAAGCATTTAAAATCAAGTGGTCTTGATCAAATGCAACAACACCACAGTTGTTTCATACATCAATCGCGAGGGAGGCACTCGGTCGGGACAGCTGTGCCTCCTCCAGTGGGAACTACTCCACTGGTGCTGCATGGAAGCTCAACATTACGTTGATTGACACAGTCACATTCCAGGCAAAGACAACAATGTGGCCGATGCACTGTCCAGGTGAACTATATATCCGTCAAACAGAAGGGACACTGTACTGCAGCCTAATTTAGTGCAATGGATATTTGCTCACATAAACCGGCCACATATAGACTTGCTTGTATCAGCGGAAAATTACCAACTTCCGGTCTTTTGCACAAAATACCCCAATCCACAAGCAATGGCACACCAACACCCAGTCAGTGTCACGGAGAGGGATGTTTGCCTATGCTTTTCCTCCAATATCTCTGATCTCTCGGGTGCTGACAAAAATAGAACCTGAGAATGCAAAATCCTCCTTATTGCCCCATTCCTGCCTCGGCAACCATTGTTCCCCAGACTGTATGACCAACCTGCTGGTACATGTGAATTCTTCCAGTTCAACCGGACATACTGTTTCAACCACACTCGAACTTCATTCACCCACCATCAGGATGTCTTCACCTGACCTGCTGGATATTATATCTAAGGACTCTGCAATGCTTGCAGCATGCAGTCAATTACCATCCACGAGGACAATCTACAACAGCCGACTTTGACATTTATATAAATGGTGTCAAAGGAAATCTCTAGATCCAGTCAGTGCAACTGTAAACAGCATTAGCGATTTCCTTGTCTACCTATTCAAATCGGGTCCGACGGTTTCGACGATCAAGAACTACTGATCAGCCTTAGCGGCAGTTCACAAAGGGTTTACTGATAGCTCATAAGTGTCTATTACAACCAAGCTTTAAGCCATATCCTCAGGAGGTGTTTATCATGATGCCTCCAGAAATACATTCAAAATCATTCATCCCAGAGGAGAGGAAATGGTGCCTATAATTAGGGCCTTAAAGTGGTACGTACAGCAGCAGAACTGAACCGCTCCGAGGGAAGGGTACTCAAGTGTTTATCACTTCGATCCCTCCATACCCACCAGCTTCACGGGACACCATCACACGCTCGATTGTAATAGCTATCCGATCAGCATAAAAACATTGGCCAAGTGTGTCCGATGAGTCAATTGTACATGCTTACGAAGTGAGAGCAGTGACAACATCGTGGGCCTACCTCAAGGGAGTATCACGCAATGATATTATCCAAGCAGCGTGTTGGAAATCTCCCAACATTTTCACAACCTGCTACCTCCTAGACATCCTCCAAGCAGAAGGAAGGAAAGGGAGAATGATATTGCTGGCAGAGAGCTTCTACTGCACGAGAATCTACCTCCCAGCATACCCATGTAAATGGGACTAGCGTTAAGGCATAACTGTTCATTATGTTTGCAATAACCAGTTAACCTAACCTTTTTAGTCCCATGTATACACACTTAACATCTCGCAATTACCCACCCCCTGGTAGCAGTGCTACATGTAGTCTGCATCAGTAGTGGCTCTCGGGTAAGTAGAGTGCGCCTTTTACCCACAGTAGTGTTACTAGCGAACTCGTAGAGCATCCCTGCCTCATCCCCACTAAGGGCTTGCTGCAGATCCTTACCGGCCGCCTCTCGAGAAAAGATGAAGAAATGGCGGGTGCACCGCAGGGCATGCATTGTGGGTGGGCTATTGTGTGTATGAACTCTTAGCAAATGAATTGCACCCTCTAGGGAAAAATGCATCAGTAGTACGAGTAAGTATATTTATTTATTTATTAATTTATTTACTTTATTTATTATTTGGCATAGAGCCGGGATAGCCCACGAAAGTCTTTCGACTTATCCAAGTGGGGTCCTAAGATAGAAGATGAGGAAGGAAGTTACAGTTTTAGACGTGGGAGGAAAACCCCAGAGAATAATTCTGGAGAAAACCCACGGAAAGTAGGGACTGAAAACCCAATCCACATGTTGGCCCTGCACTATGAACCCCTCGGATGTGATTTCCTATTCAGAATGGACAGGAGGATTAAAGAGAATGAGATTTTAACAATGAGGGTCCAAAATCACATCCAGAGTATAGAATCGCAATGCGGTTTAAGCTGTTAAACCCATGGTGGGATAATAGTTCACAGGCTTCAGATGTGATTTTAAACAGAGTAGGATGTGATTTTGGACTCTCATTGTTAAAATCAATCCTTAATCCTCATGTCTATTTTGAATAGGAAATCACATCCAAGCGATTCACAGTGCCAGCTGGGATTCGAACCGGGGTAACAGTGGTGGAAGGCGAGGAAAGTACCTCTTCACCAACCTGATTTCCCTAGACTCCATCCAGACTACTGTGGGGGAAACTTAATTGATGCAAAATGCATGCAGTGGTATAACGCCAACAGATTTATGGTTAAAGAAATCCTATCTATTTGTTTAGTCTGTATTTGTCTTATGTATTTTTTTCATGATCTTGAGAGGGCCCCAAATGATCAGCCGTTGCTGGATGGGTTACCCTCATTAAAGATGGTTTTAAATTAATAAATAATAAATAAATAGAATAGATATTTTCAAAAATCAAAGTTTTTCTAGTATAGAAGTTGCCTTGTAATTGTGAAAAGACAATGTAGTTTATTTTTGCAATTAAAAGCTAAGAAGTCTCCATTTTTGCAAAATTATGCATTATGTGAGAAAGTCACAGGAGAGTGGCAATTATTCACCTGGCAAATGAAAAAAGAAAAAATTCCTAGGACATATACCTCTCAGCAGCATTACTTGAATTAAATAATACTGCTGCATGTATTCTACTCTGGGGGAAAAGGAAACAAATGGATTAGGTGACAATGACAAAATAAAAAAGAAACTTTGGAATGTACTAGTGAATGCCATCCAGCAAACCTAGTGGTTAAAAGCATCCAGGCAGAGTTAAAGTATGATCACAGAGAGAAGCATCACTTGGTTTCAAAATGAAATAGTGTGACCAACATGTGAGGTATACTGCTATGAGGGCAAATACTGTAATGAGTGATTGCTTTTGGAAAATTTCATCCCTGTAAAAAACACAAGATATGTGAGAATAAATGGGAAAACCTGCACTTTATAAAAATAAACAATTTTGTACACTTGTAGGCCATGTACCTGATAGACTTTACTTCGTAGTCCAGGTTTTCTGTCCTCACATAGATAGACATCACTGTGGCATTTGTATCAATAATGAGGGGAACTAACCAGGCTGGCTGGTCTAGTTCTGCAACACTGCCTGGGTACACAGTGCTATTTACACTAACTAAGGCACCAGGCATGGTGTACTCGACACTGCAGCAATGGTTTTCCAAAAATTGCTCAGTGAAGGCCACTGTAATCACTGGAACCCTGCCCGAGGACGCTATCGTTCTGGCAATGCTGGGCGAAAGTTTGCCATCACAGCACACATCAAGGTACAAATAATATGGGAACATCGAATATTCCTGTAATGAAAAATGGAAAACAAGTGATCACATGTCATTTGTAATCTTGGGCCAATTTCAGGGTGCTGCTCATAGTGGTTTGTGAAAAAGTTGTGATAACTATAACAGGAAACCTTTTAAACCTTAGCACTATTCCACGACAAAGTTGTGCTAACACCTGTGTGTGCATGGAGATTTCCATTGTTGCCTCACAATGTTAAGCAATTTTTGCTTTTGGAGTTCATGTGTTTTTGCTGTGCTTTACTTCTTGAAATCTTTGTGAAATGAATGGAGGCTCTGTTAGCAAAAAATTGTGTGCTTATAGCAGCGCCATGAAATTGATGGCCCCTAGGCAATACAAAATACAGAGCAACATATACACGTAGAGAAAATTTTTCAGTCAACAAATAGCAAATGTTGTTTGTTCAACATTTGGTATTTCTTGGCATATTTCAGTTAACCAGTACGTGAACAAATTCCAAAGCCTCCAGTCCACCAAACATATATTTAATACTTAAATGAATCTTTTGTTTAGTATTACTTTCGACCAAAAGGACAATGATGTGCACATATTCCCCCTTCCCCATATTCAACCATTTGATATGTTTAAACATGTTGATTAGGTTTCTGTCTACGAATCCAGGAAGTTCATCTGTTGTGTTTTTTTTTTTAAATAAGACTAGCCCTATAGTGTTCTTCCTCCTTGGTGCATACATTCCACTCTGTTGACATCCACCGCTGAAACACACATCTGTGAAGTTTTTATCTTTACAAGCCAGTGCATTACAACAATTTTTGAAATTTTCCAAAAAAAAATTCTTCTCACTCAGTTTAAAGACAATGAAGTACCACACATGTTATGAAGGTGCTTCAGTTCCTAGGCATGGTATACACATACCAATGTTTAACAAATCTGATTGAGTGTTGGGCCTGATGAACAGAGATACTAATAATTGTAAACACTGTACTATTAGTTCATCTAAACAGAGCATTCTAAGTGTAAGTTATTGTTATTATTGTTATTATTATCTCAAATGATATGGCAGTCAACACCACAGACTTTCGGATATACTTTTGTTGGAGGTATGACAAAGCTTTGGTAATGATCACAAATAAAACTTATTATTTCAGTCTGAAAGCTTACTGTTTATAAAGATGATACCAGGACCAATCCTCCTGAAAAATTCCATCTGAAATGCTGTTGTCCAACAATCAAAATAAGCACATTTGAACGTGCACAACATCAATGTTAAAATAAAATGGTTTACTATTTTCTTGTGCCTTAGATGACCAACTGAGCTCCAACTTTCACATATTTGTTTTATCATGTATGAATTGCAGAAAGTATTAACCCTGTCAGGACCGGGGCAGCATGACCACCCAATTTTGTATAGAAACGCAGAACACTTGATATGAAATTTTGGGACTTTACGGGGGAAGGGGGATCGTAAAGTGGGCGTGATTGATCCCTGGCTATATGGCATTATGGGTTTATGACTTCTGACTAGTGCCGCCTAAACAAAGACACCATGCAGGGAGACCGCCAACATAGGGCAAGATACAATGTAGCTCAGTTGGTAGAGTGCCAGTATGGCATTCTTGAGGTAGCAAGTTCAAATCCCGCTCCTGCCATTTTTCTTTGGTCACTTTGAAAATGTTTTAAATTGGGGCTAAACATCACAACTTTTCAGAGAATCTCACCTTTTCTCCAATATCATGAAGAAAAACATTTGAAAACTTTTGTGTTACAAGAGGCTCTCTGTCCTGTGTGAAAGTTGTCTTTAATAACGGCTTGTCTTGGCTAGTAACTGCAACCTGCCACTGGCATTCTGCTAGCGTCCAGTCTAATGAATAGCATGCCACCACAATGAATAGAAGTACTTTCAAAAGTTCCATTATTGCTGAAATGTAAAGAAAATTTAGCATGAGATGCAACCACTGAAAAAAAAGCTTTCTGTTGAGTTGCATGGATTATTACTGACAACAGGTCCATAATGAAATCTGTAATTAAGTTATGGGCCAATAAATTATCCAATTGGAACATATGCATTGTGTAAGGATTATACAAAGGAACAAGAAATTCTAGCTAAATATAACAGCCAACCAGTGAGTCAATATGTGAAAAATTCCATCCATAGAAGCAGATAGATAGATTTACTGTCAAGTAAATTTATAGTAGTCTGAACAAAGATATTTAATAAACAACTTGGGAGACCACCAACAGACGGCAATTAATGTACTTAGTTGATCTGGAGGTTGCAGGTTAAAACCTCATTACCTGTTCTTGCTGATTTTCTTTGTTCACTCTAAAAATGAATTATATTACCTAGTTCTCTTGCAGTTTGTCTGATGATAACTTAATTCTTTTGATCAGGACATATATTGCCCATGTCTTGAAATATGCATTACTTGTTATCCCACAAGCACAGAATAATGTAGTGGGCATCTAATTGGTATATGGGCTACAGCCGCACTACATTCTTCCCGTTCCATATATGAGCATATAGGTGCCTCAAGCAGACTTCGATGCACAGTAAAGATTCTCATTGAACGGGTACAGTGCCCACTTTTCTTGTGTTTGCTGTGTGTACATAATGTACGTGCAGCAGTAAAATGCACAGAAGTTTAGCGCGCAATACATACACACCCATCATGTTGTGCAATATAGACCATATAATATGGGTTATATCACACTGTTATTACAACGGATAGACCAATCAGGATTGAGGATTCCAGTGTACTTAAAGATAATGTATGTCACACGCGCATGTAGCTCATACGGCTCAGCAAGGGCGGGACTCATTCATGTTAGAGCAATCTTGTCCAAAGGTCCAGTTTGCTGAAACCATGGACCCAATTATGTTCAGATGAGTAAGATCGAAATATTGCATCATGACAAACAACATTCTGTCTTTGTGCCTTTCATAATAGTCGAGTGCTCTTTTTGGAGTCGAGACGGTACCACTGACAACTGAGTGTACGAGTTCATTTATTAAAAGAATTTTACATTTGAGAACAAGTTTTGAAACCTAGCTGAGTCGAACTACTGGCACTTTGACAGAAGTTTCCCTTAGTCTGAGTATTTCATTTTTTTAGTACAATTCGAGTACTAGTATATGTGGACATTGAAAAAGACTTTGCAAATAGTAGCTTTTAGTGATATAGTAATGGAAATATTTTTTTAATTAAATTTAGGAAATTTAATTTACAATTTGTAAGTACACAAATAAAGATATTTCTGAATCAAAATCCTCCTGAAACAATAGCAACTTCCACAATATTGGAGCAAGGGCAAACTTTACTGGTAGTCTGTAGGCCCGCCCGAAACCATTCAGTTCAATGAATTTCTAGCTTTGCTTTACAAGTGGCGGTTCAGCCTGCCAATGCCATTGCAAAATATATTCTGAGATTGAGTTTTTATTTTTAATGAATGTAATTTAATTCTTGATTAGTCAAAATGTAATTTTCACAAAATTTCAAACATCAAACAACTCTGTACACATTTCTTTGTGTTGTGCAGATATAATTGGCTTTTCCGAAATCCTTCGGAAAAGGCTTTGTTTTTGTTCTGATTTTTTTTTTTTTTCTTCTTCTTCTTTTAGTTCTGACCAAAAGCCCATAGACTTTGTACACGAATTTTCTCCGCGGCACTTTAGGTCTTAAAAAACTTCAGATCTTAACCAAACTTACCTCAAACATAGACCCTAAGCTGAAATAGTATGTCGAAGAGTGACGTCATGATGACGTCATCACGTGTCACGTGACGTCATCTTAAATGTGCGTTTTTCAAGGGCCCATATCTAGAGAACGGTAGGTCCGATTTCCTTCAAACCTGATATGTTGGTAGGCTAGCTCGTGTTATAGATGAAATTTGAGGTGACGTCAAGATGACGTCATCATACGATTTTATAGTAATTTTTAAGTTTTTGAAATTCAAAGTTTCTTAAAGCCATATCTCATCAACAGAACATGCTAAATTCAAAATTCTTTTTGTAATAGCTTTGTTAGCTCCTATATTCTTTCACATACATTTGAAAAATGTGTGACGTCATCATGACGTCATCAAAAATGTGCATTTCTGAAACACACATAAGGGTACGTCCGATCGTCATAAAAATTAGTGGGTAGGTAGATAGTGCTACTAGCATGTAAAATCCGAGGTGACGTCATGATGACGTCATCGGCTGATTTTCTGTGAATTTTTTAGTTCTATCCCAAATCCCATAGACTTTGTACACGAATTTTGTAAGTGGCACTTTGGTCACTAAACAACCTCGGATCTTAATCAGACTTAACACAAACATAGACCCTCAGCTGAAAATGTAAGCCGAAACGTGACGTCATGATGACGTCATCACGTGTCATGTGACGTCATCTTAAATGTGCATTTTTCTAGGGCCTATATCTAGAGAACGGTAGGTCCGATTGCCTTCAAACCTGGTATGTTGGTATGGTAGCTCGTGTTATAGATGAAAATTAAGGTGACGTCATGATCACGTCATCATACGATTTTACAGTAATATTAAAGTTTTTGAACTTCAAAGTTTCTTAAAGCCATATCTCACCAACAGAACATGCTAAATTCAAAATTCTTTTTGTAATAGCTTTGTTAGCTCCTATATTCTTTCACATACATTTGAAAAATGTGTGACGTCATCATGACGTCATCAAAAATGTGCATTTCTGAAACACACATAAGGGTACGTCCGATCGTCATAACAATTAGTGGGTAGGTAGATAGTGCTAATAGCATGTAAAATCCGAGGTGACGTCATGATGACGTCATCGGCTGATTTTCTGTGAATTTTTTAGTTCTATCCCAAATCCCATGGACTTTGTACACGAATTTTGTAAGTGGCACTTTGGTCACTAAACAACCTCGGATCTTAATCAGACTTAACACAAACATAGACCCTCAGCTGAAAATGTAAGCCGAAACGTGACGTCATGATGACGTCATCACGTGTCATGTGACGTCATCTTAAATGTGCATTTTTCTAGGGCCTATATCTAGAGAACGGTAGGTCCGATTGCCTTCAAACCTGGTATGTTGGTATGGTAGCTCGTGTTATAGATGAAAATTAAGGTGACGTCATGATCACGTCATCATACGATTTTACAGTAATATTAAAGTTTTTGAACTTCAAAGTTTCTTAAAGCCATATCTCACCAACAGAACATGCTAAATTCAAAATTCTTTTTGTAATAGCTTTGTTAGCTCCTATATTCTTTCACATACATTTGAAAAATGTGTGACGTCATCATGACGTCATCAAAAATGTGCATTTCTGAAACACACATAAGGGTACGTCCGATCGTCATAACAATTAGTGGGTAGGTAGATAGTGCTAATAGCATGTAAAATCCGAGGTGACGTCATGATGACGTCATCGGCTGATTTTCTGTGAATTTTTTAGTTCTATCCCAAATCCCATGGACTTTGTACACGAATTTTGTAAGTGGCACTTTGGTCACTAAACAACCTCGGATCTTAATCAGACTTAACACAAACATAGACCCTAAGCTGAAAATGTAAGCCGAAACGTGACGTCATGATGACGTCATCACGTGTCATGTGACGTCATCTTAAATGTGCATTTTTCAAGAGCCTATATCTAGAGAACGGTAGGTCCGATTGCCTTCAAACCTGGTATGTTGGTATGGTAGCTCGTGTTATAGATGAAAATTAAGGTGACGTCATGATGACGTCATCATACGATTTTACAGTAATATTAAAGTTTTTCAACTTCAAAGTTTCTTAAAGCCATATCTCACCAACAGAACATGCTAAATTCAAAATTCTTTTTGTAATAGCTTTGTTAGCTCCTATATTCTTTCACATACATTTGAAAAATGTGTGACGTCATCATGACGTCATCAAAAATGTGCATTTCTGAAACACACATAAGGGTACGTCCGATCGTCATAAAAATTGGTGGGTAGGTAGATAGTGCCACTAGCATGCAAAATCCGAAGTGACGTCATGATGACGTCATCGACTGATTTTTTATGAATTTGTAAATGTTTCAAATTTCATTGTACTCTTAAAATTTTGCACTTCTTCAAATGCCATGAACTTCAAACTTGGCATATGCATTGACTATCTACTCGAGATGGGTGCCGAATCATGACGTCATGATGACGTCATCACATGTCACGTGACGTCATCTTAAATTTGCATTTTTGAAGGCCCTATATCTATTTTTTTTCTGCTTCTTATTTTAGTTCTAACCAAATCCCATAGACTTTGTGCATAGATTTTCTGATCGGCACTTTTGTCATCAAACAACATCGAATCTTAGTCAGAGTTAGCATAGGTATAGACCCTGATGCAAAGTCGTGCCGCGAAGAGTGACGTCATAATGACGTCTTCGTGTGGCATGTAACATGAACTTAAAGGTCAAGTTCGGAGTACGAAATGTTAATCATAAAATAATCTCAGATCTTAAACTTAGCAAAGACATAGACCTTCTGATACTTTATGTTAAATAAAAAAGAAAAAAAGGAAAAGCCATGCGTATGTTTACAACAGACGCACATTTTTTGGCGTTTCCGCTACAGCAGGAAAGCCTTTGTTTTTGTTCTGTTCGCGCGATTGTGTAGTTTAGTACACTTTCGCCCAGGCATGAACACAATCTACTTGAAAATTGTTCGTTTTGCCACATTCAGAACAAAGGGCCACGTCGAAGAACATCTGCAGGGGTTTTTTGGAGTGAAATCGTTAGCTAAGAGGTAACAAAATACGTGATTGCGCAATACCCAGCTTTACACGGATATATAGCTGGTGGGAGAGTAGTTGACCGAGCCAAAACGTGACACAACGTAAGAAAATCGTATTTTCCGCCTTAAAAAACCTTTCCAAATCACAAAAGCACGTGTCATTGGGATTCAGAGAAGTCTACTTTAGTAACAAAAAAAGGCTTTTGGAATAATCAAATACTCCAGAAGCTAACATGAACACAATTAATACAGAAATCCTAAACTACACAATACCCACTATTTTGGTTTCTTCTTAAACACGAATTTTGTCTGCGGCACTTTGGTCACTAAACAACATCAGATCTTAAGCAAACTTAACCCAAACATAGACCCTAATCTGAAATTGTGTGCCGAAGAGTGATGTCACGATGACGTCATTATGTGTTACGTGATGTCATCTTAAAGGCTCATTTTTCAAGGGCCCATATCAAGAGAACCGTAAGTCCAATTGCATTCAAACCTGGTATGTTGGCTAAACAAGTACATGTTATAAATCAAAATTGAGGTGACGTCATAATGACGTCATCATCTGATTTTTATGGTAATTTCAAAATTTTAACGTTAAAGATTCTTAAAACCACATCTCATTAACAGAACATGTTCAATTCAAAATTCCTTTTGTAATAGCTTTGTTAGCTCGTACATTCTTTTATATAAATGCGAAAAATTACTGAAGTCATAATGACGTCATTAAAGGCATGATTTCTTGAAAGACATATGGATAGACCATGTCTAATCGTCACGAAACTTGGTGGTTAGGTAGATTTGTCACTAGTTTACAAAATTCGAAGTGACATCATAAAAACATATGGAAAAGCCCTATGTTCTTAAAAACATAGACCTCTAGTTTTTATGGTTTTTAGTAATTTAGAGATTGCAACAAAAGATATACTTTTTAATTTTATCAAGTTCCTTATTGCATGGTTGCCAAGGTATTCTGTGGCCAATGCCCTAATGGCCAAACCACAGATCTTGTTCACAGTTTTTGTATGTCTCCCTGGGTCACATACTTCATGTTGTTGTTCATTACTTGGGTAGTACAATGTAGGTCTCTCTATTCAGATGAGTAAGATCCAGTACATGTATGATATTCAGTTTTCCCTGAGCTAATGCCACCATTATGCATTGCAAGTTTGCTCTCATAAACCTTGCCATGATTTCTATATGGTAATTTTAATAGTTTTGGATTTTTCCAAATTCCGAATAGATCAAACTTTCTAACCTCTGTTTATCAACATATTTTTACAGTGACACTTCATTGACATAGGATTTCATTGTCTCTCTTTTAAAATGTGTAAAGTTTGTCAATAAAAGTCCTACCATAGTGATTAAAATTTACCTTTTTTCAGACATGCATGTGATGTTCAATGCGAAACACACGTCTTGAAAACATGCCACCTGACATTTTTACAGATCACACTTCGGTAAATGGTTCATTCCACCAAGTTGGAACATAGTGTCCCTGTTGCATGCAGAACCTGTCATGTTAGGCAATTTCAGTACTTCTAACATATCACTGCACAGTTTTACACAGAATATGGACCCCATACAAACTTGAACTTAAGTTCTTCCATGAAATATAAGTGAATCAGTACTCAGTAGCTATAAAGTATTTTACATGGTAGGCCTATACCCTAAGTGTGAAATTTGCTACATTGAAACATATTTTCAATTATATCCCCTGTAATTTATCTACAATAACCTTTCAAAAAATATGTATGGTTCCATTTTTGTGGTCAGATGCAGAAAAGGTTTGTACAATAAGTCTTGCATTTTAGTGCAACACGACAACAAAAATTGGGTCATTCCATAAATTCGGAGTCCAATTTTGGTGTTAGTTCCTGTTAGTTACATCTGACATGTATAAGATTTTGCAATTCAGAACACATTATTTAATGCCTTCTTTCTCCCAAGAGGGATTGTACAGCAAAGTACCTGCCAAACAAGTAAAAAATAGTGTGAAGTCAATTTTAATGATACTTTATGGCAAATTACCAGGTCAGGTGTAACTAACAGGGACACCAAAAGATGTCACACTTTTGGACCCCAAATGTATGGAATGACCCATGTACTTAAAAGAGACATGGTGTCCCTGTTACATCCGAGTGCTAAATTTTTTTTATGAAATGTCAAATTTTGCAGGAATAATTTTTGAATGGTACAAAACTTGCCCTAAACTGTCCAACATCCAAGACAAATATCAGGAATAAATATTCAAATAATTTAGTCAACATATGGCATGTAGGCCTAACTGGAAATGCAGCAAAATGTCACACTGCATGATGACTTGAAAGCGCCAAAGTTTTTGATTGATGATGCATACACAGCAACGCGTGTAAATTTGCCCCGTAAGAAAGATGGCGCATATTACCGTGAAAGTGCTTATTGAGAAATTGCTGGAAGAATGGCAGCAAGTTTTTCCTACTTCCGGATAGCCGTATTCATCAGCATGCAATTTTTTGCATGAACAAACTGCTGCTCTACAATGACGCCCATTGCCAGTTTAACGTTCAACGTTAGCCTATTAATATTAGCACATTCAACGCTGCTATCCGGAATAGATTTAATCCATCCGAAATTAGGAAAACAGGCCATAGAACACTTTGGCATTTGTGTCTAAACTATAACTTTCTGTGCAGTTTCCTGACAGACCTTATCGCAAATTAATAGAGCCCTACTGAGTACCGCCTGGTTGTGACGTCACAATGGTCAAAACTTCAAAAGGCATTTTGGGAAGGGAAAATGAGCAATGTTTGCGCCTTTCTCCTTCCCGCAATGCATTTTGACCATTGTGACGTCACATCCAGGCGGTATTTGCGATAAGGTCTAACGTTAGCCTAGGACTATGAATAGCCTAGTGATGACTGCAACATCAATCATTTCTAAATGTGAGGCAACTACATGTACTATAGTGCTAACCAGAACTAGGAAAACGACTGCCTGGTTAGGTCTAGGCTAAGAACATTAATAAATGTGTGAGGGCGCTGTTCGTTTGGTGACTCATTTTCTGAATAGGAAATTGTGATTAAAAATTAGATTTTTTTGCACATTCTTACAGCTTTATTTAAATTCAAATATCAGAATTTTTGAAATCATGATTGCCATCTGCCTTTTATTCATTGAAATAAGGCATGAATAAAGACATAGATTTTAAGAAAATGTGAGTTTTAAGCATTTCTGTCATAATCTGCACTCCAATTTGTGTACAAAATAATCACACTTTACTCTGCATTAACCGTACACACATTTCAGGGACAAAAAAAACCTGCTTAAATCAATTTTTCTTTGCTTTGCAAAATCCGATGGAATCCAAACCTGAATCAAATCGTTTCTTATGACTTTCTCTTCAAAACTTAGCCCAGGTTGGACGACGTCTTCATTGCATTACGCAATAAAATGGAGCTAACCTGCTGGTGGGCTATTCAACTCATGACACTAACGTTATAATAATATTACTTTAGCCTCTACTACAATTTATACAGTCTCCCTACCTGGGCCTATATAATTAAACATCAATGTAACATGATTTGAAGGTAAAACTTTTCTTAATTTTCGACCGAAGGTCAAGCTTACTTTATTCTAATTTAATTTCCCAGTTAATAAGAGACTCTTTTGCTAGAAATACGTACGGTCATGACGGTCACGTCAGCGACGACATGTACGATATTACATGACGCGTGACACGTACGTGTACGCGCGTGTGATTGGCTAAATGTTCAGTTTGTTTGTTTGTGGGTATGTTGGGCGCGCGCGAAGTGATCCGAAGACTGGTTCCCGGTCCCTACGTTATTTTCGTTTCTATTACTTCGAAAACAAAACGATATAACAAAACAACTGTTGATTGCTGTGATGTGGGATATGGCGTTTTTAACACCCTCGAGGGGAAGCATAGCACCCTCGGCTTCGCATCGGGTGCTATGCGTCTCTCGGGTGTTAAAAACGTCATATCCACGTCACAGCAGTCAACAATGTTAAATATAAAGCAAAAACATGACATAATTCAGTTTGTAGTGTTTAGTAGATTATCGTAGTATTTGTTTACTTTATATATTTAGTAATGTATAATAAATTACGTCTATTTAGTCTGTATTTCTGTAAATTTGTAATTTCTTACACCAAGCTTCCAATAACAGTGAATTTCTTTTTCATAACCCGTCTTTTTACGGGAATAGCAGGGTTATTTGAAGGGAGATCGAGTAACGTAAAATAACAGTGTTCAACTTCATGAGTCGTTAGGCCTATAGATATGCACGGTTTTTTACGGGATGGTACTTGCGACCAAACTGCCAGGGGAAAAAACAGTGGGTTTTTGTTAACAGTGTGGCATGAAACTGTTATCCCTGGCAAGGTAGCAGCCAACTTGAACTTAAAGGGCTTTGGGGTGATAGAACTAGTAGAACAGGGTAGCGATATAGAAAAGAGGGGCCTGGTTGTGGGAAAGTCACTGGTTGACTCTTCCAGTAGCTCACACTGGGGGTACGCCTGTTAAACCCTGGGGGAAATGAGTGCATAGTTGGGAGGGGCACAACGGATGGCATTTTGTCCCCAGTGGATCCCAAACAGTTCGGATGGCTACACAAAACCTCACTAAAATTCCTCCTTGGACCCAACCTGGTGAGAGGCTGGGTGCGGCCAAAGTAGACGTTCCGCCGCATCTGGAGGAACTCTATGAACAGGCTATTTGTAGGTTAAGCGAGGAACATGACAAGGTGGCTGACCTCCTTGTCGAGTACCAGGACGTGTTTTCACGGGGCCAGAGGACCGTGATTGAACAGGGTTGGTAAAACATTCAATCAGTAAGGGAGAGGCCCCTCCAATAAAAAAACAACCTCGTATAGGCGCCCAATTACCCAACAAGAAGAGATATCCCGGCAAGTGCAAGACAGGAGAGAAATCTCATTGAACCCTCTGGTAGCCCTTGGGCCTCCAATTTTGTATAGTCAAAAAGAAAGATGGAACCCAAATTACCAGAAGCCCAATGCAATAACAATCAAAGATGCATATCCAGTCTCCCGCATAGATGACACACTAGATTCTTTGTCTGGGGCACGATGGTTCTCAACCCTTGACCTGGCCTCTGTGTATTGGCAAATAGCTCTGGATGACGATGGCAGGGAAAAGTCGGCAGTCGTCGTATAGGGGCGGGTTATATAGCTGGAAGGTTATGCCTTTCGGGCTATGCAATGCCCCAGCTGCGAGTCCTATACTGCAATGGGATACACTGCTAGTGTATCTTGATGATGTTATCGTCTACGGCAAAAGTATAGACGAGGAGTTGGCTAACTTGAGGGTTGTACTGGAACGGTTCCGGGTGGCTGGTCTCAAGTGCTACCTCTTTCAGGAGGAAGTACGTTATATTGGGCATGTTGTGTCCCAAGAGGGGTCAGGTAAGGTGGAAGCGGTCAGGGGATGCCCGTTTCTGAAAATATCCGAAGTTTTCCGAAATTGTTTTTGGTAACATTCGGCTGTTAACGTTGATGTTCGCAATAACAAAATGTGTGTTAGGCCCGTTATATACAGATCCTGAAATTTGAATTCTCAATTATACATAAAAACTGACAAATCAATGCCATACTCTTGCAGTATTTTGCCGACCGAATTTTGCAAGAATATTAAATTTGAATGTAACCACTTTTTAAAATCGTGGGTACTGTGGTATACTGCCTAACCTAAGATTTAGACGTCTGGGAATCTTCAGGTCAGGGAACCAGACTGGGCGTCCCAAAGACAGAAAAGCATATGATGCACGATATGGGGCAGAGGGAACCCCCCCCCCCCCCCCCCCCTCTTTTGTGTTGGTCATTGTGTTCCCGGAATCTCAGGAATTCTTTTCAGATGTCTAGGGGAAATGTGTTATAGGTAACAATAGCCTGGATAGTGTAGGGTATAGAGACAAAAGGGGGGGGGGGGGTACCCCTCTGCCCCATATCGTGCTGGGTATACAGAAAAGACCATAATTTCCATGAAACCATCACAGATTGTAGTTAAAGAGAAATCTGCGTCATTTTGCAGTTTTATGTAGATTAAGGTATACTGCCATAAAACAGGCAATAATTTCTGCCATGTAATAATAATAATAAAAAGTTACCTTTGAAAGCCGTTTTATGGCCCGATTGTGCCATTTGTCTGCAAATCGTCGAGACTGGGGGGCAGCAAACAAAATTAACCAACATCATAAGACGGACTCCCCTTTGTGTCTAGCACTAGCACAAAAAGGCACAGATATCTGAATTTTTCAGCCGGTGTGAATCATTTTTCTGCAATGATGTTTCTCAGTCTTTGAAATATTCACCATGAGCTTTCGATCTCGGCTGCATGTGCTTTCTTTTCTACTTCCAGTCTTCCACTAGGTAGATGCTATGGGGGTGGGGTGGGGGGGGGGGGGGGGCAATATTTTGTTGTGTAAAAAGGGGTTATAGGCCCTACTCCGATTTTTTTTTCGTCCGTAAATAATTTAATGGTATCTAATGGAGATCGTAAGTTAAAGTCAAAACATTTCTTTAAATGTTGACATTAATTCACTTGTAATTTTACATCTGATGACGTCATAAAGATATTAGTATCTCAGCATCAAGATTTCTAAAGGCTCAGACGACTTTGCCCTCGGAGATAAAAAAAATGTTTGCCAAACATCTACCATATCCCAAATGAACATCATAGCTGCATCAGTTCATGAGATACAGTTGAAAGAATGTGCCCATTTATTACCGAAATTTCTTGTAATTTGATACAGGATGACGTCATCACGACGTCACACTTGTATGCACATGTAGAGATCAGGACTGATGTTCATGTGAAGTTTTAAGTTGATACGTTCTACCATTTGGAAGAAAAGTTGCGTAGAATTATTGTCAAGAAAAAAGGAGGAAAAATATTTTGGGTAAGCCTAGCCTATATCAGCCCGAACCCGTACAGAAACAATAGGTGATTGTGGATCACTGAGCCCGATAACCTGAAAACAAGGAACATTTAGAACCCGTACAAAAACAATAGGAGATCGGCGACCAACTAGATTTTCCAATGTTGGGCGTCGAACTGCCGTGACGTCATCAAAGCGGAAGTTATGTGTAATGTAATATATTAGCTCGCGCAATTTTGATTTTCAGCGAGTTATTTTCCTGTCATTTGGCATATCTAATTACGTTCAAAACAAATGCTGAACTTGAACATTTCTTCTTTATCATAAATTCACAATCATATATATATTTATATTTGTGGCTGAGTACGTATAATATAAATATCGAAGAATGTCTCGCCCGATCACCTCGTGTTTGTGACGGACAACAATGAAACCAAACCTACCTCTGGTTGTTTTTGTTTTTTAAAGGGGGCGGGATCCGGCGGCGCGAGGGGTTTGTACGTACGTACACGTACCGTACGAGTTTCAAGTTCGGTGGCCGTATACAATTTGAGACCGACGCGGCAAGGACGTTTAACGTGTACGTCCGTCGTGTGGCACTGCAGGTTGTGTGCACGAATTACTCTAAGCTGATTTTGTCATTGGACAAAATGCGCAAGCGCCTGTGCTTAGATTGGCGCTGCATATCTCATCATCACAGGGTAAACTGAACCTAGCTACATGCTACATATAGTGATCAGATGGACGTACGGCTTACCGTGCACAGTACGTACACGTCCACACATTCGACACAGTTGACTCGGCCATGATGGTAGGTGTAGCCTGAGTATTTGTTATATTTCCTACATAATTTTTAGAAGCACCTTCTAAACTTAACTCGCCCTTCATTAGGTCCATAATCGTCACGATTATCGTACACTGCGTTCTTTTCAATTCGTTTATCCATGTTTACCAATGCGTCGAAAGTGTTGTAAACCTTTTCGACATTCTCAATCAATGCATTGTGGGTTTGGAGGCCAAACAAACCATGTAATTTATACACAAACCTATGGCACTGTGAACCAGTCCAAATATATATTGATTTCATGCTAAATATCTGTCATGAGTTGAGCGATACCCTTTTCACATATCTTTGCATGGAACATAAGGAAAATAATAACCAGAAAAATCTATTTTAAATAGCAATCAAAATAAAGGAAATAATTGGGGAAATCCCTCTCACTTTTTCTCAGACTCAGTCAGGGTACCAGTTACTGATGAATGCAAATTTCTGGAATTAGAACAGCTAATGCTGTCACATTATTAGCCAATCAGAAGAGGATTTTTTTGCAAGCATAACAACGAACATGTGACCAATGCGACCAATCACGTCCGTTCGAATGTGCTTGCTCTTCTAATGCCAGTTTAGGGTGATGCAGTTCCCATGATGCTTTGAGAATGTCAAAAAGGTTTATTAACGTTAGCATGTTTAGGCTAGGTGTCATTAGCATGTTTAGGACACCTTTCCTTTCCTAGAAGTAGAACAAAAATCCACTTTTACTTGGCGTATTAATTTAATAGGAGGTGAAATTTTGATGTTGTACCAATTCCCCCCCCCCCCCCCCCAAAAAGAATAGAAATAAAAAACGCTGGTGATTATTATAATCGTGATTAGGCCTAGGGCCTAGGGCTAGGCTATAGACCGTGTAAGTCTCGCGCATAAAGGTCACGATTGAACTTCCGGGCACCTCCAAGCCGCTGGCTATAGGACTTTTATGTGTGGTTGATTTTGTTTTCCATCATACTTTGTTTTTATGAAGATCTGAACAATGAAACGGCCATAAATATGGATGATAAATTCAGAATTAATTTTACAATATATGAAAACATGCATGACTGTCTAAATATTGAAGAAAAGTAGGAAAACATGTTTGACCCGAGTGTCAGGTTTGCAACGTGATTGGCTCATTGTCGGAAAGAGAAAGCCCGGCCCCCAAAATCCCTGTAGGCCTACTGCATGTACCCGCTGCGAACGTAAGTGAACGTACCGTACATATGCGACGACCGCCTTATACTGCATATGGTCTAGCTATTAAGACTGGCGCTGAACCACCAGAACAATTTTTTCGTTCTCCTTTTCCCTAATTTGATATATCATTCACATTTTGTAAATTGAAATGAAAAATAATATTTTGCTAAAAGTTTTTATCTACCTTTCAGTAAAAAGAACAGCGTCAAAACAAATTATTTCAAGAAAACTACTCGCTTTACATGTTGAAGCTCCTATTTGAGGTGCCCGGAAGTTCGGTTTCTCGTAAACTCTTCTCGAGGTCAACTTACACGCTCTATATCCTCTTGAATATCAGCAAGATGATATAATTTTTGTGTCTGAAAAGAGCAGGGTTTTGATTTTGGAGAAAAGTATGACTGACGGGACCGAGGTAAAAGAATGATGAAGATAACAAAATATGCTATGTAATTAGTGATGTCGAACCCGTATGGGGCAACGCCACTTTCGAGCGCTCCAGCGAGGAACGTTTACCACTCGGCCAATACCAACTTGACAGATGGGCCATTTTATTGTAATACCTGAGCGCACCAAGAAATGACTGACTGCACTTGCCCAGAGGATTTACTGCTGAATAGTGAAAAAAAGCGAGACCTATTCACAGCAAAATGAACACCTCATAAAAAATGTCTCCGATGTTTGAAAAAGTCAGACTTAAGTGTGGGTCATTCTGTGCCAAATCACCTCGGAGTTGTCAGGGGTCCGACTCGCATTTTGTTGAAACTTTTTCCAAAAGTACCTCAACATGTCTCATGAACACAAGCAAAATTTTACTAGTGTCCAACTCTAAGTGGTTTCTGAGATATGACCTGCTGAAAATTCCTACCCCGCCCCCTTTTTCCCATTCATAGTTGCGCTGATGAAGTTTTTGTGCATTTTTGGAGGCCCATATCTCCAAAATGCATCAGGGTTTGTACCTGAAAATTGTTCCATAGGATGAAAGACAGAAAGATTTTACTTGAATACCCCCATCGGTCAGGAATAGCAAATTTTTGAAAATAACCAGCCATCTGTGTTCAGAATTGTATTTCACTTGGCACAACCTTTAAATTTGAGAATATATTTGGGAAATTTTCGTGCAATATAGGGGAAGAAAGTTTGTGTTTTCTGTGTTAGATGTTCTTGGTCACTCAAAGTGTTCACATACATACAATGTACATGTTAATTTCTGCCTCCATTTTACAGATTCTGCTGACACAAATCTTGAAATAACAGGTTGTGCCACACATTTAGATTTTGCTGTTCCTGACCGATTTTGGTGGGGGTATTAAAGTAAAATCTTTCCGTCCCAAAACCCTTATTTGGGATGATCGACGTCACTTTTTGTCAGTGGCCAGGGCCTGAGGTTCTACTTTCAGTTTTCTCAATCCTTCATTTTCAAAATGTCCCAAACCTGGTAGGTTTTTGAAGGATCTGGGAGAGTTACACGTAGGGTTAATTAACCATTAAATCTCTCCCCCCCCCCTAAAAAATAATAATAAAATGAAATAAATAAATAAAAAATAATAAATAAACCTCACTTTGAAATTATGTTCTCTTGAGTGTAGGATGGGATGGAAGACAGCCCTGACCTCCTGTCAGAGGATCAAACCAAGGTAAGAAATATGCAACTGTGGAGCATCATGCAGTTGGATGGGATTGGTGGTTTTACATGGTAAAGTTCTGTATCGGATGCATAATAAAGCACACCCACCACTATAATAGGGAACCACAAACATGTCTTGCTTCCAGTACATAGCTTCTGCAACAAAAATGTGGCATCCAATCTGTCTTGTCTCATGGGACAGTGCAATTGATATGTTTCAAAGAACAAATTTTTTTTTTTACTGTTTTCCCATGAGCAGGGATGTCTAATTTGCTAATTTCATGGAACACTGACCAATAGACCAAGACAATTTTCTGGCGTCCTGACCTGGCTCCCATATGAAAGCACACATGTAAACAAATCCATTACGTCATTGCCTCTTGGGTCTATGGCACGTATATTCTGAACTACAACACTTAATAATATTTAATTTGTCTTTTTACAGGGTAGGTCAGATACAGTTGATCTGAACACAGATACTTCATTGGTCGTGGACATTTCGGATGCTTTAAGTGAGAAGGAAAAAGTGAAGTTTACCGTTCACACTAAGGTAAATTTATGTATTTTTTTTTTATCATTTTATTTTAATTTATCTTGCCCATTGCATAACTTTAGGTTCTGTGAAAGGCAGTTTGTGTTGGAGTGACATGCCATGAGTACAGTAAACCACCTTTTGAATTAAAGGTGATACGTGCATGTCCATGCTTTGGAAGACCAAATAGAATGCACAGTGTAATAAGTGTTTTTGTTATAGTTTATAGTTTTCTTGCATATTTCTTTAGCTGGGAAAATCAGGTGGGGGTGAGTGAATCATACCTTATATACAAAATTGACCATGGATGGTTGGTTGTTTTTTTTCATTGAATGTTGCATACGGGTAATTAATAGAATTGTTTTACCCTTTCTATATCTTTCCTTTTCTTACCTTTCCTTAAAAAATGTATTTACAAGTAATATATATGTATAGTTTATGGTATATACTGCAAAAATTGTGTTATTGTTACCAGGCTATCAAGCTGATAACATTTTGTAGAATTCCTGATACGTACTTAATTCACTGATATGCTTTTAAATATCATTGCCGAAATGAAAAATAGGTTTTGAAATATTCAAATTCAGCTTTACTAGCCGAGGTAAAATGTCTTGGGAAGAAATTTTAATAAATTGATACTAACTGAAAATATGTATGCATTAAAAGACAAGCGTCTTGTGGATGTTAACATCTAACTGTTCAATTTTTTTGGATTAACAGACAACTCTGCCTTCATTTAGCGACAGTGAATTCTCAGTCCAACGTGAACATGAAGAGTTTGTATGGCTACACACAATGTATGTAGAGAATGAGGAATATGGAGGCATTGTGGTAAGTTTTGCCCTTAATCCAAGTGTCCGTGTACATTTAACAAATTAATGAACAGAGGTGACTTTGTTTTTAAGGTACTTTCCTACAATTACAATGAAAAAATCTAAATTTTTCCCAGTTTTTCAATTGTTATTCTTAACACATATCTGGTCCTTATATTTTCACTACATGTATATAAACTCCATTTTTTTAGGCTGATATTTGTAAGAAATGAGGAATAAGGAAAACAAAAATACCATTGAAAAAAAAACATTTTCAAATGCATTTTTCTGGCATCATAATTTTGAATAAACATGGAATTTTTGAAAATATATTTTCAATATTTTTCAAAGGATTTTCTTCATTTTTTGTGTTATTATAAGCAGAAACATTGTTGTAATTCAATGACATTCCCAGAAAATACTATTTTTAGAAGCAATACCCTCAATATCCACTTAGTCAAATGTCACAAGACAGATCTATACATGTACACTTTTTCATGTTTTTTTTTAATATTGACAATCACACAATGTCATTGGATTGCTGCTTTAACCCTAACCTACCTGAATCCATCAAAATCCATACCCCTGTTTTGGAGGATTTCGGCAAATTCAGGATACCTCCATATTGAAAACTGGGGGATTTTGATGGATTGAGGATTGTAAGCCTAGCGGTACTGCAGGATTTTGATGGATTCAGGATACCTCCATATTGAGCAGTCACCAAAACCAACTTTTTGTGCATGACAAAATAGGTGGATTTTGGCGGATTCAGGATATTTTCTAGTAAAGTTACCCAAGGGGTTATGGTTAATAAGCTTTAATTTGATATACCATTGGCCATGGTAGGTGCTGTGGTTGCCGAGCTACACTTTAAAAACAATATACTTCGTTACGAGCTTGTTAATTAATTTCTCTAATTAGCCGTATGCCCATATAAGGTAAAAGTTGTAAAAAATTGCAAATATTTGTGTTTTGATGTATTTTTCCTACTGCTACATAACTATGATAAGTGCATAACGAGCTTCAATGTATTTTTATTGAGGATGAGATAACAAGCTATGATATTGTGTGTGGTTGTAATGACTCACTACGAGTAACTTTTTCATGATTAATCGTGTCCCTGTGTGGCGGTATTTTTTATAGAAAAACGTTTTATACCATCCTAATTGAACAGGATTTCTATCACTTTTGTTATTCTTTCTTATGTGTATATTTGTATTAAGCACGTTGACATTTTTTTCTTTCTTCTATTGATAATCAAAATCATGATGTCGAACTCAATACTCAAAACAAAGTCCTCTGTTCTGTTAAGTAACAGACAGAAAGAGCTCCATTTTTTTACAAATTAAATATTCCATGTATATACTGTGGACAGAATCCTGAAACGGTGTCTGCATTCAACAGTAATGACTGAGAAAGATTTAAGTTTAAGTTTGACATTCATACTCTTGACAGATTGGGGAAACTTTTGTCTTTTTCTTGTTCTTCACAACACCTAACTGGTTTCCCATTTTGTTGGTAAGATTCCACCTGCTCCTCCAAAGCCAGACTTTGATGCTTCCAGAGAAAAACTCCAGAGGCTGGGAGATGGTGAAGGCACAATGACCAAGGAAGAGTTCACCAAGATGAAGCAGGAACTAGAAGCGTGAGTTTTCTTAAAAGAATACTGCCAAACCTAGTTACTAGGATCTCAGTTTAAACAGGACCCTGGTTAAGACCAGCATATATCTCTAGGTCCAATTGTGCTTTTTCATATCTGGAAAAATTTTGCTTTTTTGTGGTTCCAGAGTTTGTATTAAGCAAAATTTCGTGGGCCCAGTTGTGCATGCACAAGCATTATTATTTTCCCATTTATATCGAGCAGTTTGAAAACAGTGACAGTCACAAGTAGCCCTTTAGAACTTTTATTGATTCAGCAAAGTTCTTTGGATTGATCAGACAATAAGCCTTAGCAGATCATTTTAATCTTGCTGAATGTAAAACCATCCAGTAAAAAAGGGGCTCATTATTGTGCAGTACTAAAGCTTGCTAATCCAGTGCTGCCGTTGGGGCTTTGTCAAGCCACCAGATCAAGGTTAAATTTTGTATTAACCCTAACTGTCCTAAATCCACAAATCCAACACCATACCCAATCCCAATCCCATAGACTTTATACACATTTCCTTCCTACATGTACTTTTTACAGAAAACAAAGTCGTATTCCCATAAAAGTTAACATAGATAAAGGCCTCATAGTGAAGACGGTCCCCGAACATTGACATCATGATGACATCATCAGGGGTCATGTGACGTCATCTTAAAGGTGCATTTTTGAAGGGCCCATATCTAGAGAACCGTAGGTCCGATTGCCTTTAAAGTTAACATGTGGGTAGGCCGGCATGTGTTATAGATGTAAATTGATGTCACGTCATGATGACTTCATCATACGATTTTATAGCAATTGTTATGTTTTTGAACCTTTAAGTATCTCATCAACAGAGCATGCTAATTTTGAAATTCTATTTGTAATAGGTTTGTTAGGTCATAGATACTTACATATAAATGTGGAAAATGTGTCACGCCTTAATGACGTCATCAAAAATGTGCTTTTTTGAAACATCAGGTAGGTCCAATCTATAAGGAAAATTGATATTGCTAATAGATATTGTAACAAGCATGTAAAATCTGAAGTAACGTTTTAGAGATGGGGTGGGCGGCGCCAGGATAAAGGAGATCCAGTCTGCAAACCTTTCATTCATTAGTATCTCTGCCATGCAATTAATTACAATTTGTTGGTCATTTGCATGTAAAATTACTACAGCTCAGAAATGTGGACACCCTTTTTATATTTACAGCAAATTGGCACACTGTTTTCAAATGCTGTCTAAAACCCTGACGATAAATATTACGATAAATATGAGAAAAGGAAAGATGATGGTCATAACCAATGAGGACATTTTATATATTCAGTAATCAAAATGAAATATTAACTCGGCTTTATTCAGTCAGTTAAGATTATTGGAGAAGGGTAGCATACTTTTGTGTCTATTGTGAACCTTTGGATCTTAGTCACACTATAACAGGATTTTTGACAAAATGGGTAGCTTTTGGAAGCAGTTATATTATTATGTGTTATAGATGAAAAATGTGGAGGCGTAATGATGACGTCATTATGTGATGTCACATTAACCCTCCCTCTCCAGGTGCCAAATTGGAGCCAACTACCTATCTATCAAATCGAGTGACAGGTTGAGACACACAAGCTGTGGGAGAGGATTTGGTTTTTCGATAGGTTGTGATAGTTAATAGTAGGAGGGTTAAAGGTGCCTTTTTAAAGCCTACACCAAAATCTCATAGACTCTACATTTTTTCCGGCCTGCACTTTTGACAAAAGTCATATTACCATAAAACTTCGGTAAAGACCCCGTAGTGAATTTGTGTCTCAAAGAGTGATGTCATGAGGACATCATCATTGGTCACGCGACGTAATTTTAGTATGCAAATCCAAAGTGACGTCATGATGACGTCATTGGTAAATTTTTTATAAATTTTTAAATGTTTTAAATTGTATTCTACTTTACAAATTTTAGTCATTGATCAGATTGACTTAAAATTTGGCACAAACCAAGACCACGTTGCAAGTGTTTGCTAAGACAAGTGCTGTTGCGATGATGTCATATGGGGATATGATGTCATCTTACAGGTGCTTTTTTTAAAGTCCTATATCTAGAGAACTATCAGTCCAGTTGGGTTAAACCTGGGAATCATATTATTCAGGCAAGTGTTATACATGGAAATTGATGGGACGTCATGATGACGTCATCAGATTTTATATGCATTTAAAAATTTTAGATTTAGCATATTTTCACATTATTTAGCAAAGTAAACAAATTTATGTTTGTCGTGTTCATGTACGATAATTTGGGAAAACTGTGGCGTCATTTTGATGCAATAAAAATTGAATTTTCAGTAAAATGAGACTTATTGTCATGAAACTTTGTACATGACATTGATCATTTATCTGTGGAGATGTATTTAACAGAAAATGATGACTCAAATTTTAGATACATGTACTTATGTTGTAGAAGTTTTGAGCAATACAAAATGATTTTGGTAATTTTAAACAGCTTTAAAAACTACTTTGATAACAATTGTAATTATCAACACCCATATGTTATTATTGACATCAATTTTTCACAAAGCTGTCCATGTCTATACAAAGAATTTAGAGGTTCAAGTTCAGTGGCATGGAATTTCTTTTTCCTGTCACTGAAGCTCCACTACAGCATTTACCTTGCATTTGTTTTGCATATAACTTACAGTAGAGTAGAACTTCGCTACAGCGAACATTTGGCTAAAACGAACATCATCTTTGGCTCCCAAATTGTTGTATTCAATACTATAACGAACGGCCACTACAGTGAATTCGTTTTGTGGATCCCATGATGTTCAATATAATTGCGTTAAACTGTATATGTTTATTACATTTCTTTACCCATGGTGTGCGCACAGTTCAAAACTGGTTTCCATTGGGCCCTGCATACATTTTTAATTAAACATGAATATTTACACAAACCAAAAATGAATATTGACACAAATACAAGAATATTGACCCAAATACAAGAATATTGACCCAAATACAAGCATATTGACCCAAATACAAGAACATTGACCCAAATACAAGATTATTTACACAATACAAGAATATTTACACAAATACAAGAATATTTCAGCAAATACAATAATATTTACACAAATACAAGAATATTTACACAAATACAAGAATATTTACACAAATACAAGAATATTTACACAAATAAATGTGACGTTTTCAACTTTCAGTCTAAGGCTATTGCTGATTTACTATTGCCGAGGGTACTGTTTGTAGTGGCCTCTGTGCCCATATAACCAGTGAATTGCCAACCTCATTGTCATGCATTCAAGTTGCTGTACCAGCTTTGAGTGAGTGGTTTGTGCTACATGCAACAAACAGTCCTTTGGGCTAGCCACTTGTTGAAGTTACTCTTTCTGCCAGACAGTGATGAATGTGCTTCTCATAGTCTGATGATAGAGTGGACGAGTTTGCTTTGTTTTTGTAAGCAGTTGCCACATTGGATTAAATTTTGCAGTACTTAAGCACCCCCCCCCCTTGATTTGCCTTGGAGACATCGTCACCATATGTCACACTTTCAACAGAGAACAGTCTCTCATTGCAGAAATTAATTTCTAGATTTATATACCATTGGAAAGAATACATCATAAGCTTTGAAATGATGACAGAATTATTAAAATCGGAGCAGTATTAAAAACGTTATGATCATTTTAGTTTTAATTTTAGTTTTATTAGATGAAGTTTGTCTTTCATTTCCGCACTGCTGAATGGCTCATGATTTGGGGGTTGCCTTGGTATCTCCTAAAAGTGTCTCTCATCGGTCAGAGTTTAGATGAAGAGTTTATGATTGCATTCAAAATGGCGATGCACATGAATCAAAAAATAACAAATCTTATGAAGAAAACTAAACAGAAATTCCGGTGATTATCAGTGAGTAACCTTACTAAAATCTATTTTAAACATTGTATAGTACTAAAATTAACAAAACCAAAACACAGTTAGATTTTTTTTTTACATAAACTAGCATTTAAAGCAATAAAATGAAAATAAATGTTTGCCTGTAGCTCAAAACAGGAATGCGACTTCCGACTGGCCCCTTGTAAGAATGGCACATATTGAAAACCATCACATCCATTGAGCCCTGCCATATTAAATGTGTTACTCACGATTGTTGCAACTAAATGAAATGTATGCAGTCAGGTAAATACCGTACAAATAACCATTGAATCTATAACTATTCATCCAACAGAGAATACCTGGCCACCTTCAAGAAGACAGTTGCCATGCATGAAGTGTTTTTACAGCGGTTAGCTGCTCATCCAACTCTTCGAAATGATCACAATTTCAAGGTTTTTTTGGAGTACAAAGGAGAGGTAAAAGTTTTCTTTAAAAAGGTTTGCAGTAAAAGAGGAGACATTTCTTTAGTGAAAGTCTTATCTTTAATATTATACCACTTATGACCATTTATGTTATTCTATTTGACCTAGAATTGTCCAAATTATAGCATTAAACTCAGCTTGAGCGTGAAACTTGGCTTTCCGCCCGTTCAGTATAATTTCGCTGTACCGAGATGTAGAATAGCTATGCCGAATAGCTTTTCCCCTCATTCTGTATTTCTATGGAATTCTTTACCTGGTGCACGTTTCCCTTAAAAAACAAATTAATATAAAAATCACTGTTTGATGCACATGTTTAATTACAGACCTAGACCTTAACTTTCTGACGGGTGGTTGGTTGGCCATGAGTGTCTTAAAAAATCGTGCGATAAAAAATCTTGGGATCTCGTGAAAGAAAAGGATGCTGTATTTCTTTGTTGGCCTACATGTACATAAATGCTAAGTTTCGTTCCAATTCCAGTGTACTAAAAAAAAATATCAATGACTGCTGTGAATGTGTGAGAAGCTGAAACATTGGTTTTATCATAAGGATATAGTATTGTGCCAATGCACAAAAGGTGCTGCGTTTGTGTCCCTTGTTTTGAAACATAACTCGGGGTTCCCATAGTCATGGAAAATCCTGGAATTTAAAGTTATGGAAAGCCGTGGAAAAGTCATGGAATCTTGCACAACTGATGATGCATAATATTTGGTTGTGGCAGTCTTCCAGTTTGCATCGATTGTAAATAGACTGTAAAAACAGCGTAGGAATTTGAAAACCCTATTTTGCCCTTGAAAGTCATGGAAAAGTCATGGAATTTCATTTTACAATTTCTGTGAGAACCCTGATAACTGTCATGGTATAATTTTCATGGGGGGGTGGGGGGATGAAACTTCTGGAAACTTACCTAGTAAGTTTATATAGCATAAGAAAAAAGCAAGGTTATTGTGCAACAGAAATCATTTGTTGTGAGTTCACTTCAGAACAAATTTGCAGGAATAAGTTTCTCTTGTAAGGCCGCAAGTTTCCGGTTTTAAAATTATCCGTGTAACCGCATGTTTTGCGGTTAAACCGTAACCGCTGTTCTTTTGCGTAAACAAAGAAAAGCAAGTCTATGGAAGTCGCTTCATAACCTTGTTACCATGTGATCGGCAGAAATCGATCAGACATCGCTAACTAAATGGTACATGTACATCAAGAACGGGTGAACAATTAAAATTCCCCTACCCCCACAACACCAACCACAATGCCAAATTAATTCACTCCTGACGTGACGAGCATGTAAGAAGTATTGTTGACGCGCCCCTGCCCGATTTGCCCTCGGCCAACATCGTAGATGGCCCGTGCTCAAATCCAACAAATCATGATGCAAGGGTGTACTGGCAAGCACGTGGAAAACATTCTTCGTTGCGTTATTCCATCCGCCCAAACCCATTGGCCCTCATCGAACATCGTGGTCAGCCCGTGCCCAAATCTAACCATCAAGACGGTTCATTTGGCGCACACAGATTCCATGCGCCCAAGATCAAGACCCGATTGGCCCTCGTTTATAGCGCACGTGCATGCATTGCATCGTTGGTGTAGTCTTGGTCAAGTGCAAACAAACCGCACTGAATGCATGAGGGCATCTCAGCAATGGCCAGGCTACCATTAAGGTCGAGGCCTATTTAGTAATAAAGTGTACAGGTATGATGAGTACACACTTCATAATTTGTAGAACTAATCAATGCAAACTGCTATTTAGGGGAGTTAAAAGAAACTACAGTTTACAAGCTTGAATAGTGAACAAGAAGATACTCCATTTGGCCTTTAATATTGTAAAATTATTTTCCCTTTTCCTTGTGCAATCTTTGATTTTATTTATGCATTTGCAGTTGAATGTTCGTGGAAAAAACAAAAAAGAGAAGTTTGGAAGTCTCGTCAAGTTTGTTACGAAGTCAGTAGACGAAGTTCTTGTTTCAGGTCAAAAGGTTTGTTCAGAGTACTTACATTTATTTTGTATTTTAGATTTTGCAAAAATAGACCCATTGCTGGTAGTGAATAGTAAACTATGTTCCTCTTGCATCGAATGTCACACATAACTAGTGGCCTTTTCACTCTATAAAAATCTCAGGGTTGACGCAGGTTTGAAAGCAAGCAATGTTTCACACTTCAACCCAGTGCCAACCCGCACCAACCTCAAAGTTGGTTTTAACTTGAAATCAATCCTGCTCCAGATGAATGGTTAAATTTGGGTTTAAAATGGGGTTTAGAAATCCAGGGCTGTTACGGGGTTTGACCATAGACTAGGTTGACTTCAACTTGGGTTAGGAAGCTCTAGTGTGAGAAGGCCTTAGAATCTAGGAAGCCGAGTCTGTCCGTTCTTTGTCAACCATTGTGGCTGTCCCGAAAGGTATGCTGATTGAAATTGGCAAATGATTAGACTTGATATATTCAAGATCTGTCTCTGTTCTCTTCCCACACAAAGATTACAGTCTTCCCTTGAAATTCTGTAGCTCTTATTCCAGAGAAATGCGAGTTTGCTTTAGACAATTCCAACCAAACTAAAATCTCCATTCAAATAAACCTTAGTGTCCTTTAATCCCAGAAACCTTTCTCTTTTTAATTGGTTACCTTTCTTATTTCAATTTTTTGAGTAAATGGAACAATAGTAATCTATTGCAACCAAGAAAAATCAAATGTAAGCTTTTGGCCCTCAGATTCATTTCCTGCAGTAAATTCTACATTGTACCACATGTACAGTCCCATGATTTGAACCATGCTTATGGACGGAAGCATCATTCTCAGCATGGGGAGTCTTAACCCCTTGAGTACGGTATTTTACGGGAGACGTCGGGGTGCCGCGGCGGCTCTGGCAGCCAAGCGAACTGCTACAATGTGTTTGTGCAGTCAAGCGTAACCTATACACAATAATCCAACAATGGATTAAAACTGCACAAACAGCGGCCAATGGCGTCATCCGGCCTGGTGGCACTGTTTAATCCAACAATGGATTGAAACTGCACAAACGGTGGCCAATTGCGTCATCCGGCCTGGTGGCACTGTTTTTTTTGCGCATATTTGCGTCATCCGTACGCAAGGGGTTAAAAAATACTGCTTTCACATGTGTTATGTTATTGTAGGCAGGGATTGAATTTTAGAAAAAAATGTGCTAGACCACATGGCTAAATGTAAGTAGCTCAAGAAATGTACGAGACCGGGAAAAACATTCCAGGACTGATGCGGTAAACAAAATATGAAAATGAAGAACTGCTTTTTTGCCTTATTTGGTGTATAACTGAGGAAAACTGAAATGCACTGACATGACTGATTGTACAAAATTTGTACTGTGGGACTCCAATAGTTCTCTGTGCTGCTTTCTCTGTGAGGTTGGGAAAAATTGGCTTGGGAAAAAAATTATTAGACTATGGTCGGTCCAGTGCGAATTTTGAGCCCTGGCAGGCATATATTAATTCATTCACTTTTTGAATGGGCATCAGATGATCTCGTGATTTTAGCACAGGCAAAATTTGACTGAAATACATCTAACCCTAAATATTTATTACTGACAAATGTCAAAATGTTATAAAAATGTTCCCTTTTTTGGGGGGTTTGAGTGTAATGTAGTCGAACCCTGATAATAAGAGCACTGATAATACAACATCCTGCTTATAACAAGAAAAAAATAGGTCCTTGGTCTTTGTTTTTCTTTGTTTTCCAATACTGATAATACAAGGTACCTGTTATAACAAGGTAAATTGTAAAGTCCCAAGGACCTTGTTATAAAGGTGTTAGACTGTATTTATCATTCTATTCTGCTTTTTAAAAATACTTTGTCGTAATCATTTTAGGGCAAATGCTTTTAGTAGCCCAGTTGGGCATATCTCAGCCACCCCACATTTGGCATGATAGAGTGCCTACACCATACATAGGGCCTAGCTAAGGCTGGAACAAGCATTTTATTCACTTCAAGAAAGTTAAATACGAGCAGTTTGATCAAGAGGACTGCAAACATTAACTTGGTGGTACCTCCAGTTCTAGGCAGGATGGAAGTGAAGAAAGTGATGAATTGGGAAAATTATGACTGGAGAGAGTTGATGATATCTATTATATCCAGTTTTTGGGTGGTTAGTGAATGGATCCAGCCATGGTGTTTGCATCATGACTTGGTTCCGTCATCACCAAAGTCAACTTACACTTGAAAAGAACCAAGGAAGTTCTTGTTAATCTCTACAACATACTTCAGGTAGAGAGGCTCAAAGCTGACCACAAGATCTTACTGTGTAAAAAGCAATTTATTCCAAAATAATACCACTTTTTGAAATGAGCTTAAATGACCAATGGGCAACTAATGACTCATTTTCACATAATAGGTTTCATTAAACAATGAACATTGAGCAGTATAACGGTTGATTGTTAATGACTTTACACACATTTGTCAAGAGTTTTATTCCTAGCATGTCTTATAAATGACATCACTTTGTATATGTGTCGTTCAGCATATTGAGAATTGTATTTCTCACAAATTCTTCCTGTTTTTAGGATGTTGATACCTTTTTTGAGCATGAAAAAAACTTCCTAGTTGAGTACCACATAAAGGTGAAGGATGCCACCGCTAAGTCAGATCGAATGACGAGATGCCATAAAGGTGAGCCATGACAAACTGTTCAATTGAACCACTGGAACACTTCAATACAACTGTCCAACCTAATATTCCTGTTCTATAACTTTGAAAATCTTCCCAAGTTTGACTTTAGAGGTGCATCAACCGCAGGTATTCTTACATTTAACCAAACATACAAAATCAGACATTGATGCATCTGTATTCCAAAATGACCTCTTAGAGTTTAAATCTAGATTCCCAAACAATAGGTGTTTTACACAGACGGCTCAAAAGATAATGACAAAGTAGCCTTGGCTGCTATTTACAAACAAAAAGAACTGAGTGTTCGCCTCCCAGGCAAAGCCTCAATCTATACAGCGGAAATTAAAGCCATTCTTCTAGCATTAAAGGAGATAAAAGTCCAACACTAAGAACTTCATTATTTTTAGTGATTCATTATCCACTCTACAGGCCCTAACAAATTGCAACATGAATCATCCTTATATAGTGGACGTTTTAAACAAACTAACACAGCTGCATTTAAACGACTACGATATCATCTTCTGCTGGGTCCCAAGCCATGTTGGCCTATCAGGAAATGAAAGAGCAGATGCTGAACTTACCACTTCACCCATGCCTTATTCCCCATATTGATTTCAAACAATCTATTTGGTCATACACAAGGAACATATGGCAAGCATCATGGTCAACACAAACATCAAATAAGCTTCACTTAATACAACCTGACCTTGGCTTTTGGCAACCCTATAGGAACTTGCCAAGGCGAGGTCAAGTGGTTTTGACTAGATGCCACACAGGACATTCCATGATGACACATTCTTGGTAGCTGAAGGCAGAACCTCCCCCAAAATGCATCCCCTGTGATAGCCCAATGTCAATTCACCATATAATTGTAGAATGCCAGGAATATACTCCCTTGTCAGACAACGGTATTTGAATGCAGCAACTTTAAAAGATATCCTTGACAGTGAATATCATAATGTACTTACATTTCTGAAAACAGCTGGACTGTATCTATTTTTATACACAGATATTTTTTTCTCACCAACTTTATATTTAATGAACTAGTGTTTACTGAACCTTTTGAATGTTGCCATTTTACGTTGTACTTTTGAATATTCGTATATCCTTGTTTTGGTTTTTAACTGGACATGTTCTTGCCGTGAATATGTCGGCACGGCGTTAAACCAAAACTCACTCACTCATTCAACACAAGTGTTTTATTTTGATATGTTACCAAAAACACCTAGCAGTATTTTTTCCCACCTAATTAACCCTTTGATCAGTGTCACCTGGATCACAGTATTAGATATTCATCTTAGATTACTGAACAGAAATGTCCTGTCACAATAGGCGTTTAGATGCAATGTCCGTGCTCTGGCTGAAAACAAACACTTACCTACAAACACTTCGTAATCAACTTGGTCTTAACTTTACGTGCGGTGATTGCCCTATACATCAACATTGTAATAATAGGAGCATCTCGCTTCTATTGCAAAAAATGGAACTTAACCCTAACCCTCCAGGGTATTTTGGCTAGAAACCCTGCCAGACACATCAGATTGCATACTTTGTCACATTGACTTGTGTGCAGAGTGCAGCAAGGTCAAGCTGTCGCCACAGATGCACTGTTTTTTGTGCTGTGTCTGGCAGGGTTAGGGTTAAACTGTTACTGAATTTCAATCAATTTTTGTGTGTGTGGAATGTCTCATTGGAAAGCTCATAACTTTATCTAATATTAACAAATTAGCAATTCAATTAAAAAATGTATTTTTCGGGCTGCCACACTCAAAAGGCAGTATTAAATAATTAATATTAAGCATTATTCTAGCATTTTCAAAAGTAATAGTAATATACTTTTTATGTATTTGTTTCCAGATGTTGCTGCATCTTATATAAAAATATCTGGAGGATTACTTGGACTAGCTACTGCAGAAAAAACAGACTTGGATAAGTAAGTTTTTTTTTACACATTTTATGGGAATTGTTAATTTCAACAAATTAGACCAAAGCTTACCACAGTCATAGTGGCTGAAATAGCTGCCACGATGGTTGTTTGTGTAGCAATAGGTGTTGTGTGAATAGTATCGGTTTAAAGATTGTGCTGCAACCATTCATAAACATGCTATCTTAATACTTGTATTCTTGATGAAACTACGTACTTTGACAGTGTTAAAGTAGTTGTTTCATCTTGTCTTCTCTGCCCGCTTTCTTGTATCTAATTCTTTGAATTTCAAAAATCAGACATATATGTATATTATGCCTTTACTTTCAGATTCTTCATCAAAGTGTCGGAATCACTTGAAAAAATCAGGGTAAGATTTCTACATGTATATTATCAGTGTGCGTTCATTGGAATATGACTTTCTAAGCTCTTCATAATAGTCAGAGAAATGCAGTCTAATAAATCTTTGTGTATTAATTATATTGACCATAAATTTGTGTTACCAGAAACTGGAGACAAGGGTAGCATCAGATGAAGACCTGAAACTCTCGGATCTTCTGCGTTACTATATGAGAGATTCTGCAGCTGCAAAGGTGAGTGTTATGTCTGTGACATTCATCTGTAGCCTATGCAGGATTTTCCCACCAAAAACCAAAAATAGATGACAGCTATAAATCGTAGTTTTACTGTAATAACAGATGTACCGTGTATATGTTCAGAGAATACTCTGGCATTGTGTGCTTATCAACTCATTCTTTGTATTCAAGCAAGGTTGAATAGACCGATTCATTAAGTCCCACTCCATGTATAAATTTACCAATCACAGCCGTGCATGCTACATGCACAGATCACATCCACTCATGCGTGTCAGACTTTTGTCTGACCATAGTTATGGTTGTGATAGGTCAAATTGAGGGGTGGGGCTTAATGGATTGGTCTGTTGCAACATAATGCAGAAATACTAACACTAGATTAGAATGTTGATTCATTACATAGGAGTGCATGGTTTAGGGCAGAATATATGATAAACACAGAATTCAAAAGTGCCATGGAGTAAGCAAGTCATTTTATGCTGGTCAACACAACACACCTTGAATTTCAAGATTCTAGAGTCAGTTTTTGAAGTGATTTTACATTGTTTGAAAAGATAACGGGATTGGCCAACACCCTTTACTAAGACGATCTTTTGCCCTTTTTCTGCTCTTCTCTATTAGGATTTGCTGTACCGTCGCATGCGCGCACTGGTCGACTACCAATCTGCTAACAAGACATTAGAGAAAGCACGAGCCAAGAACAAAGAAGTGCAGCAGGCTGAGACCAAACAACAGGAATCATGCGACAAGTTTGAGAAAATCTCAGAGGTACGAGAATTTACGATGTCCACTCTTTGTATCAGTTATTCCTTTCTAAACTGTCAACCAGTAGAGAGCCTGCTCAAATTGCTCATATAACATCATTCAGGGGAAATTTACAGTAAACCCCTTGATGAGTACAGTTATCACAGTGAGGCGCCGGGGTGCCATGTCGGCTTTGCAGCCAAGCGAAACGGACACAAGAAGCTTGTGCAGCTAAAAGTAATGAACACAATTATGCAACAGTGGATTGAAAATGCAGAAAATGGCGTCTATAGATGTCATCCGGCCTATAGACGTCATTGCGCCATTTGGCGTCATGTGTACGCAAGGGGTTAAGAAGCCATGCAAATACAATGGAACGTCACTATACCGAACATTCGGCTATACCAAACACCATCCTTGGCTCCCAAATTTTGTGTACAAAACTTATCGAACATTGTTGTTGAAAAAAGGCAACAGATTAAAAAAATGTACCGGGTATTTGAGCTGTTTGTAATTCCCAAACGGCCGCAGCTTTATGTTGAAGAGTGACAGGCGGCTATTATTTCCCCAGGGAATAGAAGAGAAAAGCTTTAAAATTCGGTATTAAAGTAACTACATGATTCAATGGCTGGCACATGTTCAATTACAATCAAGAGGGCGCACTTCAAATACGACGCAAGAGGGCGCTATTTAAAAGAACGGACGCTATGTTGAAAATTGGTTGAAAATCGCTATACCGAACAAAATCTGTGGATCCCGCGATGTTCATTATAGCGGTGGTCCACTGTACAAGCAATTATTAACTTTCCACATAAAAAATCCAACAGTGTAAAAGTTTACACGTCCAACAAGTTCTTCAGGATAGTGGAAAATCGCGCATACACCCTCCTGTGCAAGATGTTGGTGGCACACTCTTGTGAATCACCTCAATCGAGGTCACTTCAGGCTAATTCTCATCAACTCCCTGAAAGCTTCTGCATAAATTGTAAAAAAATTGAATAGTTTAGAGTAACATTGTGCAGGACTAAAACCCAGAAAGAATCATGCGTTCTGTTCCTTATGTTGCAAAATACCTACTGACGCAACACCTGCGTCTCATCACTGTTCCCCAAACTTTTGTGGTTTCTGGGTAAAAAAATAAGTCCATTAGTTTCCCTTCCTTGTTTACAGAAGATACCAGAAATAAACGAGTAAGAACTAAATGGTAGATTCCATTACTGTAAAAACAAATTTGGTATGATACTATAAGGTGCTTTTTTCCCCAAAAATATTTAGCAGGTTTAAAAATTGAGGCATTAATTGTTGACACTGCAAAGTTCTCTTCATTTTGACATCTCTAGGTGGCTAAAGTTGAACTGTCTGATTTCAAGACAAGAAGAGTGACTGCATACCGTAAACATCTCGTTGAACTTGCTGAACTGGAGTTGAAGCATGCAAAGGTAGAAATATTGTTAAACCCAACTTGCACATGTAAATTTGTTTTTAACTCTCATTTAGACTTAAAAACCTCTGATATTTTTAGCAGGAATTTTGTCAGGCTGCAGGTCTTGTCATGTTCCATTCCTCTGGGAATCACATTGGGAAGCTAGGTTACTAGACATCACTCCTAAGTCATTATTTCTATACTGTGGGCTCAGTTTGCTTGTCTGTCTCTTGTGCTCATTAGTGAAAGTGTTCCTTCCCTGGTCACCACTACCCAATGGATTTGTTCTGTTACCCCTGTAGTATTGTGTGTGTGGTTCTGGTTATGGGTTCTAGGCCCTACTGATAGGCACTCATGTATTTCCTACATGGCTCCATCCAGACATGAGGGTCTTGGCAAGCAGTGGTTTTTTTTGCCAGTTATGTCACAGCCAGAAAGCAAGATATGGCAAAATATTTTATTTTCTCTGTATTGTGTCAGAACTTCTCATAACAGTTTCCTATTTTGAATTCTGTCAACCTTTAACACGTACACATACATAGGGCCTATATTTCGGCCTGTGTGTGAAATAGAAACGGGGCTAAATGGTATTAATCCCCACCCCAAGTGGTATGCTTGAGTACACTCAATCCATCAGAGGCCAGCCTAGAGAGCAAAGTAGGGAGCATCAGTCATTAAATGGAGTGTAGGAATGGTGTGTTCATATTTCCAGGCACAATAGCATGGCCATGGGGAATAATGCGGTCCAAAGTAGAGGATGGCCCTCTGTTCGATAAAACCACATTGGGAAATTGCCTCGTGTTGGGCACCTGTATTGTGTGTTGAGAACAAAGTTTGGGGTCTGAAAGCGAGGCCCAGATGGTATTTTGCAAATGTTCCACATTTAAGGACCTAATTTGCATACCATCGAATGGTTCACATACTGTTTCTATTAGGTATCCAGACCTTAGAGTAAGTGGTAGGGCATAATTTGTGTTTGCCAACACACCCGATTTGTTGAATTAGTGTTTGGTTGTTGGTCAGTAATATTTATTCCATAAAATATCTACTCCAAGGCAAGTTTGAGTTGAGTGTTTTCACAAACAAATGTAGGAAGAAGGGGAGAGGGTTGTGGGGATGGGTAGAGGAGCAAAAGCATCCTACTGCTGGACAGTATGTTTTCTCCTGTCAATATTAGTTACTTCCAACTTGCCACAGAAAAACCACTTGTATGCACCTGAATAAGGTTAATTCTTACAGCCTTTTGCATGCAGCCTGTGTGTTCACCTGCACTTAATTATGGAAGTTGTAACAAAGCAATTTATTAAAGAGAGAACCTTGAAAATGAAATGTGACAACTTTGATCACTTATACAGTCACTCTGGAAACCAGAGAAAACCTTGAAAATGAGATTATATTTTCCAGTTGGGGGAAACCCACATAATTTGATAATGACCCAGAATCATTAGTTTGGCTTAGGTGTCCAAGTTTTGTCAATTGATTAGATATGGTGGCTTTTTAGTGTTTATTAATATTTATGCAGTGTGAATATTCCACACCTCTCCAGACAATAGCAATTTCCTCTGCTATAGGTACATTTAATATATGTAGTCTTAGTTGCTCTGTTGCAACCACCTGTTAACTTCCCAACCACGTTGGGAAATAAGTAGAAATATTTCTCATGAAATTTTGGAAATTTCTCAGCCGGGGAAATACCAGGGAAAACTCAGGGAATTTTTGTTTCATAAAGTGTTTTGAACCCTGTACTAAAGTAACTGATCGAAGTAAGTGATTAGGACTGCATTAAGAGAGTTAAGATCACTTTTTCTAAATACTTTAAATGAATGAATGGATTCAAAATGAATAGATATTAAATATTTGCATATCTTTCTTTGTCCTTAGGCCCAGGTCCAACTGTTGAAAAACTGTTTGTCCTCCATGCAAGACAACTAGTCCTAGTGAGCTTCATAGAGATGTGGCAGGCCGGTTCCATGAAACTGTTATATAGGAAAAGTATATTTTCAGGCTTAAAAAAAAAGGGAAAAAAGCCACATGAGATATTGAAGTGTTTACACATCAAAAGTATACCAAACGCTGTCCCTGGAAATAAATTCTGAATATATTTGTTTTGTCTGAGAAATAAGTAACATGTCATAGGGAGAAAATGCCAACTTTTCTGCGAAACCATTCAGTACTGAAGACACTCCAGGCTAGCTTGGAACTGGAAGGACACTCCAGCACACATGATACTGAGGTAGCTCTGGATTCATGCTTGCATTCTTCACTGTTACAATGGCATTTATGTACACATAGATAACTTGAATGAATTTCCCAAATCAGAGTTTGAACATGTGTAATCATGTTTAAGGATCATTGTTAACATTGACCCACAAAGTAATTTTCCATTGTTACAGAAATTACAGAAATGTTTAAGCAAACAATTCTTGTGAATGTATTAACTGATGCATTAAAGACCTGTTTTGGGACGATTAACAAATGCAAACTGTATTTTCTTGATACAGTGTACAATAATTAAGCTGTATCATTATTTAATGCTCTGAGTTCTGTTCTTATTTTGATTGGAAGAACTTGGATTCTCCATATGATTCTTTGAAAAATCATACTTTTCAACTATTCTTCATTTTTGAGGATACATGTTTCATTTGAGAAATCCACTATTTTATAAACTACGGGAAATCTTAACCAAAAGTCCAATCTTGTATCTGCACTGTAATTATATATTTTGCTAATTTTTGGACGAAAAAGTGAACATCTTTATCCAGTCAAAACAGGTGACAGGGATGGATGTACATCTGAGAGTGTACCATGTATCTATTTACCATTTTCAGCCAAAGCAGTGAATTACGTTTAACTAAGACTGCAGTTTATGGTTAGAACCAGTTCTAATGCAGTGTGTCTGGTTTAAGTTGAGCGATGCTACACTTGCCAAAGGTGTGGAATCCCAATAAGATATAGATCCATATTGCAAAATTCCAATAAAAGACGACACTCCTCACACAATTAACAAATGCGACCTTTTTGAGCCCTCCCCAAAAAGGATAAAATCGAAGGTGTTTATTTTAGTTTGGTTTTTCAAACATAACTAACATTTTCTAAATGTTTGATTCTTCTTTTGGTTTTATGCCTCCCACTTTTAAAAAGGCAAAAACGGTCATGTGTGAAGCACTGCTCCGAGAGATATCCCTGAAAAAAACAAGATTGCACAAATGCATTGTAACAAATTCAGACACGCAAGCAATTACCAAAATCTCCATTTTGATTTGGATGCTTCTTTATATTTCTGTTATCTCAGTTTGGGATTCACAATGGTAAAATTTGGTCAGGGCAATTCTTCAAATGTCAATATTTTTGTTACTTTAGTTAATTTTTATAGAGCTCTGTAAGTTCTAATTCGAAATTTCCATGAAAATAGGTATAAAGTTGTAGAACATTTTGAATTACTTAGTTACATGTATACTGTAATAATACATTTAAAGGAAATTTGCTATTTCTCGACGCCATTTTAATTAAAACATTAATAAAGTGACATTAAACTGCAGATTTTGTCCACTTTAATTTACTGGCTTTCAAGGAACACATGCTGTGGTTGAATGTTTCATACTGGCAAGAATGCAGTTACAATGGCACTAGAGCCTTAGATAAGAGTTGTGACATTGGGTGTCCCAAACATGACGGATTATGTATTAGTGCACATGGACAATTGGTATAGACACTAATATCTACACATGAGTGGCAATTTTTGCCCCAATTCAGAAATTGTCACAACGCTATCTACAGCTTTGCTATGCACTATTAAACTGTGGTCACCCACCAACTTGACTGATTCATACAGTATGTCCTGTAAGCTTACAATATACCAAGTCGACAGAAATTCATCTAATTGTAACAAAGCTCTACAGATGTGTTAAACAGCAAGTCCAACGGTTTGAAAAGTGTTAGAATTAAATGTTATTGTGTTCAATATATATTAAATTACTTATTCATTACAAAATGTGTTATTTTGCGAGAAATTATTACCAGTTTCTTTCGAGTTCATGAAAACTTTCCACAAATTGGCCGCTGGCGGTGCTGTTGAGAAATGAAAAACATGTAGTACCGTAGAAAGCTGCACGTGATGTGATGTTATGTGCATGTGTTCAACGGTAATACATCAGAAATGAATATTCATTAGATGTAAATGAGCTTTGACATCACGCTCGTTTTCACGAAACTGCGATAGACTCGCGGAAAGAAAGGCAACAAAAATTCATTTATTTTGTTTACATAAAAACTGGCATCAAAGATGGGGGTCTTGACAAGTACAATGTATCTGTTTTATTTGACATAGCTCTTCTCAATTAAATCGAAACCTAAGAAAAGTTGGGAATCGTTGGTTTAAGCTTTTGAGAAACATTCTGCTAGGATCAAAATATCAAGCCTGCATAGCATTGTAAATTTAAAGATTATCATAACCAAATTTAGTAACTGACATTGACATCTTACATTGCTAAGTTTTGTTTCTAACTTGTACTTAAACATACAATGTATCAGGTGTCAGTCTTAGGTCTATTAAAGTTGCAGAGTTGATTATAAAGAACTTGATGTGATGCTGCACAACTTGGGTAATGGTATCGGTACTTTCATGTCAATTGACATCTCTTTTTGACAACTCCTACAGAAGCTTTAAGCTTGTGAAGTATTTTTTGTTTGGCCCGGATTTCGTGCATTCAATAAAAGTTCATGTGACTGGAAACTGTTCCAAAACTTTCCCAAAGCCTGCAATGCTCCTTCACTCCTTGTCATCAGCATTTTCCCTAGAGTCTAATTGGGGAGAATGCAATGGCAACTGTTTGTAGGATTCCAGGTAGTTCTTCAAGACTGTAGGTGGTCTGGGCTCTGCAATAGGCTTTCTTCCCTGACTTGTATCTGAAGAAACCAATAATTCAGAATAAAATAAAATATTCTGGATACAAATATATAAATGAAGTTAGTGTGATAGATAACAGCTCTTTGATGTTGGAACACACTACATGTACATCAAAATAAAATTTAAAATAATTGTGCACTGCTGTTTATTTATGTGTGTTTGGAATTTTGCAAGTATCTGAGACCCCCATTTTTATTCCATAATTCGCATTTTTTTACTGACTATTTCTGACTCCTGGCCACGGAAAAAAATAAACTTGCTTTTGCAGGATCCTGCCGACAGGACTATCTAGAAAGAATGGGGAGAAATAGGCACGTAGCATTGGAGACACTCAGCGAAGCACCAGGCATGGAATGGCCAAGTCACATGGCCAAACTTAACTTGTTTATGTGTAATGCTATGCACAGGCAGAATAATCAATTACAATTTCTAAAAAGGCACAGTTCTTACACAAATACTCGCGTAAAAACCAAAATAAAATACCAAACAAATTAAAACTTGGTATTGTTACAACTTATGAGCATGTTGTTCTGCATTCAACATGGTGGTTTCCACATGTGTAACATTCACAATGTAATCCAGTTCAAGTGTTGAGGTACAATTATCTGTGGTGGCCCTACCTATGTTTAAGATTGGATATTTATCTGCTATTCTAGAGGTGGAAATGGACAATTGACCAGTGGCTGTAAAACTTCAGCTCACCAAACACGCCCAATTTGAAGCAATCATGATTAAAGCCTATAAATTTGAATGTCTACACTTTGTTCCTGTTTGAAGTGTTTCTTTTTTGTTTCCAGCAAGAAATCAGAATAAAATCAAGGAAATAAATTAAACAAGAGACAAGCATTCAATAAATACCTGACATTTTAATTAGCAAATACAGCAACAAAACATTTGGGGGGAGGGATTTTTTGCCAACCGACTCAATGGATAAAAATCTTTCAATGGATAAAAATGTGACAAACCTTGAATTGAAAAAGAATGCCCTATCAGTGATTAAAATATACTTCTTCCTTTTTTGCAATTTATGAGAAGCTTCCCCATTTCTAACCCCAATTTTTCTTGATTGAAGAGCGTGAAATTTACAAATATTAAAAGTGCTTACTTTGAGGTCTCCTTTGTGCTACATCACTGAGGAACTGTGCAAGAAGAACCAATTCATTATGAAGCTTCTCGGTGATATCTGCTATTTTTTGTTCCCGTATGTCAGTGCGTTTCTGTAGATCAGTAATATCATCCAGTAGAATGCGATCTCGGCCTGATGACTCTTGCTGCATAGCCTTCTCCTGTGTCCATCCAGTAACAAGCTTGTCTAATACGGGAATGTAGAAAACAGGACAGAGTTCATATTACCAGAGAATTTGTCCAGGCCGTTTTCTCATTCCCAATTTTCAACTCTGATGCCCTGGTGACACATATACAGGGTGGATTTCACTATGTAATCTTAATAACATTTATTCGCGCAGTGTTATTTACATAAATAAACATGCCCCTCAACATGTCTTCCGTTTTTCCCCCGACACAAATCTGAGCACGGTGTCGCATGCCCATCACTGCCGAGCAAATCACACCAGGTTGCCCGCGTAGGATGTCGACTTCTCGGACAATCCGCTCCCTCAAGTCTTGAATCTCCTGTGGTGGCGTAACAAAGACCTTGTCTTTCAAATCGTCACCAACACCACGAACTGACACTCTCTAGCGCGTAAGTGCCAGGGCGCGCGCGTATTTTACAGAACAGAGTAATTTTCGTTTTCACGAACTGAAACATTCTTAATTTCACGAGTTTAGAGGTTTTCAGTTCAATGTTTCTGTAAACCCACAAGTATACAGATGGAGTAGATTAGTGTCAAAGCTTTTAAAGCGTTTTTCTTAAAATGGTATTTCCGCTACATGCTTGCGTGTCAATTCGTGAAAACAAAGTCTTCTCTAGCGAGTCAGTGTCCGATGTGCGCGCGCACACCTGAGTGTCAGTTCGTGAAACCGAAATTTACTCAGTACGCGGTTTCACGAACTGACACCCAGGTGCGCGTGAGTGTCAGTTCGTGAAAACGGTGACGAAATAACCCCAGAGAAAGAAATCACATGGGGTTAGATCCGGGGATCTCGGGGGCCATTCCACGTTGTGGTTCAGAGCAATGATTCTGTCTCCAAACAGTTCCGCCAATCGCTCTTGTACGATGATGCGGCGATGAGCAGGTGCCCCGTCTTGGGCCCACCACAACCGACGAAAAATGCCTCCTTGCTATTTTTCGAAATGTTGCTCTAACTGGGGTACAATCAAGTCAATGATCATTTCTCCATTCAAATTTCCTTCAAAAAAGTAAGGACCAAGCAGAATCCCATTCCCAGAAATTCCAATCCACAGTGCTAATTTCTCACAATTCAAACTTTTGTCAAAAGTGAAATCCGCCAGTGGATGATGCAATGGTGCGTACTGGCGGACGTTCTGCGTGTTCATGGCTCCGTTCATGCAGAAGGCAGCCTCATCTCCGATGATGAGATTTTCCAAAAATCTGTTTGGACAGTCAAGTATCCATTGGCAAAACCTAAGACGGAAGATCACCAGGAAGCAGTTGATGTCGTCTCCACAATTCTGTAAGGGTACCACCGGACATCCAGCCTCACAATTCTGTTGAATGTGGCTGGGGGCAGTCCTAGACCATTTCGTCTCTGGCTGATGCGTTCTCCCTGTTGCAGGGCCTGCTGGACCGCATTGATGTTTGCGGGTGAGCGCCCAGTTCTTCGTCGCCCAGATCTTCCCTTGTTTAAGTTTAAGCTGGTTCCCTCACGCTGGTACTTGCGAACATTGCGCCAAATTGTTGCCTTAGCTGGAGGAGGACGTTCTGGAAAGTTTTCAGCAAAAGCATCTGCCACTTGCTGAAGGCTCCAGTCTCCAACCACTTCGACAACAAAAACTTGCTGTTCTTTTGTAAGCTGCATTCTCATGTACGCCTGAATGTGTTTTAAGAAACTGCAAGCTTCTCCTCACCACTTGTTAATTTTAAGATGGTTATGTAATGGTTAAAACCAATAAATGCCAAAGAAAGTGGCACAATTTTCTAAATAGACCCTTTAATAAAATTGGTCACTGCTCAGTCAACCGTGAATGTAATGACATGATCAGGGTGTCATTTTAAAGAGGAGATTCAACCCTAACAGAGGATATCTCCCTTTGATTCACACGTGCCCTACTTCTGTTACAATTGGCAATAATATCTCGGTTTCGATTTTTTTTTATCCACCCTGTATACATTAGTCATTTTAGCAGGCAATTTCACAAGATTTGCAGTGGGTTTTCCAACTTGTCTAGTATTATATACAACACCACATCCATAGTTTGTGTTTCTTGATTGGATTAGAGTGTCTTTATTTGCTTCTTTTACTGTATTGCTGCCCACTCCCCCAAAAAGTCCTCTCACAGCCAGAAAAGTCCTTGTCCATGCATGTCTACCAAAGTATCATACCCATAGCAACCGGAGATTCTATGCATGCTCACAGTGGACAGATGAACAGTGAACACTGCTCTGGGCTTGGGGGATTCCATGCATGAGTCGACTATTCAATCAGAATCGTGATTACATTTTTAAACATCTTTTTATTGGAGATGTCAACTCCTTGAAGTAGCCAATTTCAGTTTCCATGGAGTAGATTCCAGGCACCGTCCGACGATTCTGAAACTCACTGACTCCAAAAAGTATTACAGTTTGTCAGAGCCAGATGTTATGTTCGTTAAATTAATCATGGCACTGCACGGATTCAAAGGATGTGCTGCTGATGCCCACTGATGTAATGGAGCCAATTCTGCATGGAACACGATTTTTGCTCGAGTCAGAGTTGACTCAAAAAATGTTGGAGTCACATAAGCCTGCAGTGTGCATATTCCAGTGCACTAAACACTGCACATTGTGGTGTGTAAACAATTGTTTATCAGGGGTATAATCTTTTTTGAGAATTTATGTAATAGAACAATATCAACACAGGGTAAGGCCTAATTTAATTCCACAATTTGGACAATGAATAATTCTTGTTCTTACCCCTTTGAAGAATGAGTTCACTGTTCAGGGTACCCTTCAAGACAGAGTTTACATTTTGTTGATGTGCAATTGATACACAATCTTCTTCCAATTTTTGGATGCCCTACGTGAAAACAAAATGAAATGATGGAAAGAACACTTGCATTATTATATAGCAACTCCCAATTGTTGGTCCCCCCCCCCCCCCCCCCCTTCCATCACACTGCCCCACGTACCACACTGCCCACCTCGGGATACTTTAGGATTGGTAATTTCTTTTTATGAGTGGAAATAAAAATTACGCCTATTCATTGCACATCTAATGGCACCCTGGTTTTTGTCACTTTTGAAGTGACAACCCTACGCACAGGAGGCTGGGCAGCGCATTGCATGGGGGTTGGAGGAACAATCGAGACGTACATTATTATTATTATCATCATACCAAGGACTCCTAAAAAAGCACTATATCTCACTGTAGCTTGCCAGCATAAAGAAACATGTTGATAAGGCAACTAATCAATGTTAAGTTTTAAAAGTGGGAGGAAAACCACCAGAAGGATGGCAGGGACAAACACAATCAATTTTGTCACTCTTTCAACAAAGATCTGGTGTTTTTCCAATTCTTTTAAAATTATTCCAATTTTGTCATACAAGAGGATGCTATATTGTTTGGTCAAGAAGGAACTCCTTATTAAAAGTACTAAAAGCATTCCTCCTCCAAAATAATCTATCAAGAATGCTTTAAAGAAATGTTGGTCAGAAATGGATTCCAACAAAAGCTATTTAATACTGAAATCTTCTTCAAGAAAATGTAAAAAAAGTTTGATTTTTTGGCGCACAATGGGGTGGGGCAGAACATCCCCACTCCTAGTGTAAGACATAAAACAAGTTGGGGGTGTTGTGAAATTACATGCATAAGATTTAAAGGTGGTTTATGGGGGGGGGGGGAGTTGTCACTTAGGCTGCCTATCTAGGCAATGTCTTTGGAAGTGGCCAACCTTTCAATATGCATGACGAGTGACATTTTGCACTGTAGTTACACGGTTGCCTTTTTTTTGCTGATTCAGCATGTTTCTGGTTTGCTTCTACTGGGGTAACCTCAGTGGTGACTGACCGCTTATGAGATCACACCCTATCACTTGTAGATCAGTGAATCTTTACATACCTTTTTAAACTTGTCATTCTCCCTCATGACAGTCGTTAACTTTTTACCAGCCTGAAATATGTTTTCTTCAATCTGCTCAAGCTCTTTTGCCTGTTCCTTCATCTTTGACAAAGCTCTTGTCCGTTGCTGCTTCAGCTCCTGTCTCAAGATAACCTGAATAGCAATACATTCAGAGTTACTGAACACGTTTTCAAATTCTTGATACGAAAAACTGCATTGTAATAATTTCTTATCTTCAATACATTTTACGGTTATCCTTCAGGCAGTGGTGTATAAACTGGGTGAAGTTTCTGGGGGAACCTGGGGTGCACAGGAGGCACTGAAAGTAAATAAACTGCAGCTTGTATGATTTTTAGTAAACTTCAAGATTCCAAATGGGGGAACCCGGGGAATGGATGCGAGCTGGGGAAGCATCCCCCCCCCCCCCCCCCCCCCCCCCCCCGTTCCCCCCGTAGTTATGCCACTGCCTTCAGGAGCTGTTTGGTTTCATCTTTATCACTTTTTGTTGTGTTCTTTGACTGTGTCATTCTGTGTCTTTTATTTTTACTGATTTTCGTGTCTTTCTGAAATGAAAATCTTGAAAAATAATATATACGTAAGGTAATGCATTCGATGTTCATGCACAACGCAATCCATTGTAGGTCAACCATGCTACTTTGGTGACAGCCAAGCCTTACGAAATGTTTTGTTCAGCATCATAGACTCATATTATAAAAACTGATTACTCTAGAGTGAAACAGGACTCACAGGGATTACTTGTCTACCATGACTTTTTTAATGTACATTGTAAATAGTTTAATATGGGTAGAGGCATTACATGTGTTAATGCCTTGCAGTGGACTAGTTACCTATCCCGACCCTATTCATAGTGAAGAGATCAGATTATCTTGTCTTGTTTCAGTGTGAGGGGCTGGTTCTTTCCACACTTTCCTCTGTAGCCCACACCTCGAGTGAGCGGCCTTTGGCCTTAATTGTGATGGGCGATTTGCATAACAAAAATTGTTTGTAGGTTTTCAACTATGTTTACCCAATTGAAAGGCCTTTTCACACAAGACCGAATCTGGGGGGTGCCCCGAGCCGACGCGGGGGTGAATTCCCACTAGAAATTCTCAAATACACTCTCCTGTCACAATTTATCTTTAAGATTACTGGTACTGGATAAAAATGGTCAACATTTCAAATTAAACTGATGAGTTCTCAATTCCATACAGCATAAAGTGTTTTACATACCGATGGGTTGCTAAGTTTGACGATTTCTCTTTTGCCTCTAGCAGTAGCATCTTCAAGACTATTTTTCTTATTTTTCAATTCTATCCAAACAAAGAAAAAAAGGAACAATGTTAAACACTGTCAAACAATAATAACAAATTCACTGTGTAATTTTCACCCACCAATTTGTGAAATATTGACTTTTTTCACCAATTATTTGGATGTTAATGATTGCATTTCTATGATATCAGCGATGTCAAGGGTAATAAAAGCAAACAAAAACTATGCCTTACCTACTAAATTCCTACCCATACCAAACAATAAAATGTAGTATTTACTTACGAACAACCCTTTTTTTCTTTTCTTCATAATTCTTTGTCTTCTCTTCAAAAAGTTGTTCAAGTTCATCATACATGGGAGTACTGTCCTTGATTTGTGTTTGTTTATCTAGAAGAACCTTCTCTAAATCTTCCTTCTCTGTCTGAAAAAGAAGACCATAAATGAAAGGTTTGATCCTGTTGCTGAATTTATCAAAATAAAAGTTACTGATCACACTGAATTTGTATCCATTTAAACACGATGTCCATTTCAAAGAATTCACAGGACATGTCCGTCATATTAAACAAAAGTGTGTGTGCTAAATTGCACTCTTCTTGTGTATCATGGAATTCCTGTAAGGGCAAACAATTTAAATGAATATTTCTGAATTTCTTTCAACTCCCAGTTTGATGTCATTTCTTAAACTTCACAAACGCATGTGTTACTTTCCATAGATTGTACTTAAATTGGCAAAATTCCATTATGTGGTTTTTAACTTGGATTACGGCCAGTTTTACTTATTGCTGGAGGGTGCCTTTTAAAGTGATGGCATTAATTTGCTTGTTTAGACTGACTTTTACCTTTTCAACTTGTTTTGCAATATTTTTGCGGGTCTTGTTTGACCGAATGTGGCTATCACTAGTCTATCAATTGCTCATGTTTCAGAAGGGGTCATCATGAGGCATAATTCACCAATCTGGTGACGTGTATCTCACATGCATTTTTGTAGGGAATAACACCAAATTGTTTACTCTGTCACCACTAGTAGAGCTGTGCACAGAGGCATATCTACTTCACGAGCACCACCACTTCACGAGCACCACCACTTCACAATTGGTACATTGACACCCCTCCTCCACCGCACTATTCAAAAAACATTTCAGGGCAAAAAAGTGGCACCAGTGTTTCAGAAAGCTTTCCCACTTTGCCTCCCTGGACCCAAAACCTGGATACACAACTGGCTGCACATCAACCAAAATGAACATGTACATGTATCCCTTTGCTTTAAAAAAAAAAAAATCTAAAGTTCTGCATAAATATTTCACAGTTGCAACAGGATGACACTTCCATCTTTATCAAACAACTTTTGAATCCTGCATTCGTTGACAGAAGTTGTGGTTTCTTTTACTGCGTGATTTGTTTATACTATTTACCTGCAAATTGACAATGGCACAATCAAAATTGTTCTTCACATTATCAAAGCCTTTCTGCAACTGTTGTACATCTTTGTGTAACTGCTGGGTAGTAACTGAATCTGTTTGGAGATCTTTCTGTAGCTTGGTACCCTGATGTAAACATTAAAAAATAAAATACAAAAATTACTCACTACATTAGTATGTTATAAGCCAATTATATGATCAATAACAAAGAATCCAAATAACCCCCAAAAATGTAAACTCAATATTGTCAAATGCAGTGATTTGGGGTTTTTCACTTGCACTTTATACTTTTACAGTGGAACCCGCTATAACGAACATCGCGGGATCCAGAGATTTTGTTCGGTATAGCAATCGTTCGGTATAGCAATTTTCAGCCGTTGGTTACTTAAGGACGACTTTGAACATGTGCCGGCCATTGAATCATGTAATTACATGTTCATACTTTCTAAGCTTACCGAATTCTAAAGCAACAGTTGGCTTTTCCCTTCTATTCCTTGGGGAAATAATAGCCACCTGTCACTCTTTAACGTAAAGCTGCAGCCATTTTATTAATTGCAAACAGCCCAAATACCAGGTACATTTTCTTAATCCGTTGACCTTTTTTTTCCAACAACTATATGTTCAGTAAGTTTTGTACACAAAATTTGGGAGCCAAGGATGGTGTTCGGTATAGCCGAATGTTCGGTATAGCGGCATTCCACTGTATTTAAAAAGACAAATGCATGGCTATGGATGAAAAAACAGCAGTCACAACAGCTGGGGCTGCCTGTTGTAATAATCAGAAAGAGGTGACTGTAACACGGAATGCCTAGCTGCGGGGCTTGTTAATGTGACCTTATAGGCTGTTCCAGCTCAGTGCTCCATGCAACAGTCAGAGAGATGCAGAGGGCAAACCAGAGGAGCCCTGAGCCACCAGTGGTGGAGCTCGAGCTGGCTGATGAGGCACCTGGATCTAAACATTTAAAACGTTGCTTGTAGTCATGCGAAGAAAAAGAAGTGCTTGTTGAAAACCACTGTCAGCATGTCCGTTACGACAGGAGAATCTTCTTTGCAGCCACATGATAATTCAGTAAGCAAGTGTGGGAAAGAGGACAAAATCCACAGTCCTCCAGTTTTCCCTTGGCATAATCCACGCAGATCCCTGCTGTAGGTCAAGCTCCTCCATCGGCTGTCAAGTTTGGTAGGATAGGGACAGGTAGGCCTCAAAGTCTTCCTTGGGAAAATAGAAATGTTTTTGATGCCTGTTTGTCCAGGGTCTCCATTGTTGGGGGAAACTGGATCATGTGAGTCTCTATCTTCTGGCCTGTTTTTGTTTTTGGTTATGTTTTTTTGTTTTCTTTTGCTTTCTTTTTTATCACTGAAGTCGGTAACTTGCAGGTTCTCATCACCTCCCAGCCATTGAAGAACCCAAATCACATCACTTTGAACCAGACAGAGTTTTATTTCAAACTTGTCAGGATTGGAGAAATTGTCAGCACCGGAGAAATTATAATTGGGTATGGATTAGTGCCTGGGATGGGTGGCTTGCGGGTTACTGTTAACCCCTTGAGCACAGTATTTTACGGGAGACGTCGGGGTGTTGCAGCGGTTCTGGCAGCCAAATCGAACCGCTACAATGTGTTTGTGCAGTCAAGCATGACATACACAATAATCCAACAATGGATTGAAACTGCATCAACAGCGGCCAGTGGCGTCATCCGGCCTGGTGGCACTGTATTTGTGGCGCCCTATGGCGTCTTCCGTACGCAAGGGGTTAATGACCCCTGTCTACTCAAAGTGCAAATGCTGCCATGGTCTGGACGGCCTGCATAAAATCTGCCCGAGAAACCAGTTTCACAGCTAGCGTTCCATGTCCCCTTTGGCATCGGAGGAATTGAAATTAGACAAGATGGATCCAGAACAGTGTTCAGGATGGGTGTGATTATGTCGGCTACTGCGAGCTTGCAGTTTACCGATACAAAAATGTTCTACTGCCAGGGTATCTCTGAATCTTGTCTGCTCATCATTGTCGATGCTGAAATGGCACGGAAGGCCTGCATGAAATTGGTCTGAGAAACTGAGCCTCACACAGTGGGCATTCCTTGTGCCATGGTGACTGGTCGAGGGAACAGTCCTCAGGAAATATATCAGTTGATGTATAATAAAAAAAAACTTCTGGCTGAGGCACGCATGCACACAAAATCTTGCCATGTTTCATTGTAGTTTATTTTTGTTTGCTTATAAATTGTTGTTGTAATTGTTGCTATTTGAAGAGCAACTTGGGTACAGCACTGACCCTGATACACTAGAGCACTGAACATGCTATTTAGGTAGAGAAGAAATAACCTCCCACTGGGGAGAAAATAATCCCCCACTGGGGCTTTTCTCATGAGTATAACTTTCTCCTTGTAAAAGATTTAACTTAACCAGTTCGCGTCGGATGACGTGTATACACGCACTTAGCGAGGCAAGGATCCAGCAGAAATATCTGTCAGTGAGCGAGCCCAGGGTGTGCTTCCCACAAATATAGGCCTGAACTCGTCTGGCACCCAGGCTCGTGAAAAATAATCCTGGCATGAACTGGTTAAAAAGGTTCAAGTGTAGTAATACTGCACACACATACGAATGACAATCAAGTTTGTTGACATTACAGGTGGCTTATGTAACACCTTATTCAAAGCTCAATGGCTGAGTGAACTAGCAAGAATGAGGTAATGGCTATTTCTCTCTTCCCTCTAGCTTCTCAGTTGTCTTCTCCACATGTGCACACTTCATATGGTCCTCCTATTGGTCATACTTTCTTTTTGGTGACCCTATTGAATGCAGAAACAAACCCACATACACAACACACTATGCTAACACAAAAAAGTTAATGTGGATGGGTACATGTAACTGAATAAAGTCCTAACAATATGCATTCTACAATTTAAATACATTCTTCATCATACGGCTTACTTCATTTGTAAGATCTCCTTGTTCTTGTTTTGCCTGATTGATCCGCAGATTCATGTCAGACATAAATTTGCTAAATGCAAGCTTGAAGTCATCCATCTCTCTTGTCAGTTTGTCACGCTTCTCTTGAAGCTCAAAACGTTCCTTCCGTTCCCTTGCCAGTGTATCTCGGAAGTCACTGATCTGTTTGCTCAGTAGCTGAACAGTTACTCTAGTTAAAGAGTAGGGAAGTGAGTCAAAGAAAGCATAGCTTCAATGGATATCCAGTTCAACACCAATTCAACTTGTTTTTACTCATATTACCAACTGTTACAAAAACACAAGCATGAGCTAAATGCTTGTTTTCATTAGAAGTAAAAAGAAGATTTTCAATTCTTAGAAAATCTTTTCCTTGGTTTATGCAAGATGACAAACAAAAGCTCGTTGTCAAAAGAGAAAAAGAACAGCACAATTTTACAAAGAAATTTTGGCTATGGAGCCTAAACAAGTTGATTAACATGAACAAAATGATTGGAAGTATTGGAAAAAATTGACAGCATCTGCTCAATTCCGTATGTATAATCTTTTCTGTTCTACTTAAAATACCGCAAAAGTTATAGCAAATGCTGGGTGCATATTAAAGGTTGAGCAATAGGGTAGAGATTGTTTAAATGCACACATACATCTCCAGATAAACGTGTATCGACCTCCAAACGTGGACGTCCTATAAACTTTTTCGGAAGACCTCCATATGTTTTGTACACACTCCCAGTCGCGGACATATGCTGGGAATCGTGGACGATATTGTTCTCTTTTGTTCTCCAACATTTTTCGTCCACGGTTTGAATACCCCAACGCCCCCTCACAATTGTGTAAATACCGGCAATTGCGGACTCCCTATATGTTTTGTACAAGAATTTTGAATCGTGGACGTTCGGTCAATTGTGGACCCTTTTGTCCCTAGTCCATGATTGCCGGTATTTACAAACTCACACACACACTAATTCCATGCACATACTGGTAGCCAATGTACCATAAGATCTTGATAGGGTCTAAAACATCATTGGTAAAACATTGGTTATTACAAAGCTAATTAGTTTCAATTGCAAATTTTAATCTGCTTCAAGATAGACCTTATGTTGGCAAAATTGATTTCCCAAAACAATCCAGAAAATTACTGAGAAGTTGTCTAAACCTTTCAGTTGTGCCACTGTAGTTAAATGACGAACAGTTGAAGCTAAGCCCATTATCTGAATTCATCCAAGTCTGGCCCTTGGATCTACTCATAGACCGCGTTCCCACTTGAATTGGGAAAAGGTGGATCAAAATCCGGCATTTTGGTGTGATCGTTGTCTAACCGCAACGAAACCGCAAGTCGCGTTCCCACTTATGCTTGATCCACCTTTTTGAAGTCCGAAAGGTCACTGAGTTCGGTATTACGCATGCGCATTCTTGCTGAGCGCGCGCTCTGTGGCAGCGTTGCATGGTGGGACGGGTCAAATTGCATACGTACACGTACATGTACATGTGCAATGTTTTGGTGTTCAAAGTTTCAACATGGAAGAAGAAGTGTACTCTATGACAAGAATATCGACAAAAATATTTCTCTGAGGCGTACATGTATCTCCCGACAGACTTAAAGGGACACAGTACATTGCTTTGGATTTTGCGATTTGGGCTATAAAACTGAAATGGATATGGTTGGGAAGCTTTTTTAAAAGTAGAATATAAAGATTCACATAACTATCCCTTCAAATTGCGTGGTTTTTGTTTAATTTCGTGACAAATAACGGTCCGCCATTTTGTAGAACTAAATGTTTGACTCCACAAAATGGCGGACCGTGTTCACCAGTCGTATTTCCAGTCGCAGCTGGTTGAAGTACGTTCTGTTGATCCATTTTGATGTACTGTGGCACGGCGCGCAGCACTGGCGATATGTGTCGCGAGGTAGAGAATGGTACCTGGCGATCATCTGATAGGTTTACAAGGTCACTGGCTGCGGCGCCAGCCTAAAGACTCTTACAGCGTATTTCGCGGGTCAGATGTCAGTGGTCAGAGGCCAATTTTTTTGTTTTGTAATCACTACTCACTAATTACAACACATTATACATGTTTTTTTGCATGAACCACTCTTATAAAAGATAAGGAACATTTCCAAACAGCAAAATTTCATGACATTTGAAGGCAATGTGTCCCTTTAAGCGAATCGTACATGCCGCACATGTGACGTGCATAGCGCACATCACTTCCCTAAGTAATCATAGTTTTCGCGTAAAAAAACAAACATCTTTTTACACAAATGTACATTGTAACTTCTGCAAAGATGATGTCTGCATCATGGAGGAAGGAACACTAACCTTCCTCCATGATGTCTGTTATATTCCTTCCTCCATGGTTTTTACAAGATATTTATTGTGTCAAGATTTTCTGGAGTAGTACTAACGTTAGTACTGGCTCGAATCGGATCGAACGTTTAACCTAGTAAAACGTATGATTTTCTTCAAACTTTGCTACCGTTGTTGTTGTTTTATGACACGCTGCGGGCTACACACTAACACAGAAATATTTATGGATGGAAAAATAAGTAACATTACACGAATGAAAAAGGTTTAGAAACGGACGACTTTCCAGTACGCAACAAAAATTGTAAAAGGCCTAGGACGTACACATGTGCGCTGCATGCATCGCGCATCGTGGTGACACATTTTGTATACAGCCCGTAGTTCAGTAGTTGTTTATTGTGCATGTCGTGCACGTGGGAAATTTTCACATGAGCTACACGCCTAAACGTATTTCTTCGTTCATCAGACCGCACACTTTTCGCGCCACTCGTGCACCAGCCGGATATTGACAGGTCAAATTGCCTGATTAGATCCACCTTTTGCGTTCCCACTTGATCGTGATCCACCAATTGCAGGATCTGATCCACCAATTGGGGGATCTGTATCCTGCTCCAAAGGTGGATCAAGAAAGGTGGATCAGATCCTGATCCACCTTATAACGGTTAGCGTTCCCACTACACACAATTGCAGGATCTGATCCACCAATTGGGGATCTGATCCGGCAATTTGGCAAAAGGTGGATCAGATCCCCCAATTGGTGGATCTAGTGGGAACGGGGCCTGAGCCCAATATACTGAGCACTGTCAGGGAGGACATCCTTATTAGACAGGCAGTATTCACCCTAACCCTCCAGGACATTTTGGCTAGAACCCTGCCCGACGCATCAGATTGCATACTTTGTCACATTGACTTGTGTGCAGAGTACAGCAAAATGGAGCTGTCAGCACAGATGCACTGTGCTGCGTCTGGCAGGGTTAGGGTTAAAAGTGGTTCCCCTTTTTCACATAGGTACCGCATTCAGTGCTTTGCATCAGGCTTTTGAATGAAATTCCAAACTGTTTTAGTAGCAGAATAAACATGAGGTTAAAAATTAAGTGGCGAACCCATGGACTCTTTCATGGTAAAGCATTATTCTAGGACAGATTTAAAACCACCTGTGTGTAGTCACAATGAGGTCATAGCCACCTACTAGTAGGAAATACCAGATTCTCAAAAAACAGTCGTACCACCTGTTGATCAGGGATGTTCTCCCTTATTCAAACAAAAAAATAGACTCTTCAGCTGATTGATTAACAATGCTTGTATGTCATGGAGGGCCATTGAATTGTAGTATAATGCCATGCACTGAAAATGTATGAAATTGTAAGTTGAAGCCCTGCTGTGGAGTTATATGGTGCACGTGTCCCTAGTAGTATAACACATACATGTATATGTGCTAATAAATTGCTTCTCATCCCCTAGGAGTAAATGGGTTAACAGAAGCTGGGGCTCCCCAGGGAACAGGATTGCCTGTCTATCCTTTCATTTTTTTCTATACTACAACCTTTTCACCAAATTAACAAAAAAGTATGTTTATTTGTACAAATACAATGTCCGCATGAATGTGTACATAAAATGTTTGTAAAAACACTTACTGGTGGTTTTCGTCAAGCTGTTTCATGCGGAGTTCCATTTCATCATTGTCTTGTTTCATACGTGCCGTCTCACTGGCTTTTCTGGTAAGGTCTTCCTTCTTTATTTGTAAACTGTGGGTGTAAAGAAGATACATGTATATACACAAATGCAACACCAAGAATCCACCTAGATAAAGATGTGACAATTTGTCAGGGAGTGAGGCAGGGCGATACTTTGTCACCAAAGGTGTTTATAGCAGCTATGGAGGCTATCTTCAAGAAGCTACCCCTAGAGGAAAGAGGTGTCAACGTAGATGGTGACAAATTAACAGACCTCCGATTTGCAGATGACGTGGCCCTAATTACCTCAACAGTAAAGGATATGGAAATTCACCTCAATGATTTGAACAGAGAGAGCAAAAAGGTGGGCCTAAAGATGCACAAAGGGGAAACAAAATTCATGTCAAACTTTGTAAAGTAGAGGACCATGAAATTGAGAGAGTTGAGGAGTACAAGTACCTGGGCCAAACACTTAAGTTAAAAGATTGTACAAAGGAAGAAGTAATGAGAAGGATAAAATCAGGATGGAGTTGCTTTGGAAGACATAAGGAAATCCTGTGCAACAAGAACATACCCAATGTGAAGATGGAATTATTTTTTTTAATTTGCGTCGGGGTGATGATGTAAATTAGAACAGAGATTTTTCTCTCTTTTTACCCTAAGAGAATAATCTCTGTTCTAATTTACAAAGAACATACCCATGTCATTGCGAAGGAGAGTTTATAATCAGTGTGTCCTATCAACGACATATGGGTCAGAAACGTGGTCAAGAACCAAATATCTGAAAAGCAAACTTCAGTCAGCCCAAAGAGCAATGGAACGGCAAATGATACACATCTCACTTCAAAACAAAATGAGATGTACTGTCATTCGACAGCAAACTGGAGTTAAGGATGTCAACATAAAGATCAAAGAGTCAAAGTGGAGATGGGCTGGGCACTTGGCTGGTAGAAATGACAACAGGTGGACAAAAAGATTAACAGAATGGCAACCAAGGACAGGAAAAAGAAGAAGAGGCAGGCAAAAAAGAAGATGGAGAGATGACCTTATACAGCTTTCATGGGTACAACATGGGCGAGACAAGCAGAAGACAAATGGACAAAATGTTGAATCTCAACACTGAACAGAAAGAGTACATGTATGTCAGACATTTTCTAACACTAGTTGGTACATGTACACCCATTGGCGTTTTTGCATCCCTGTGGAGACATGGCATTGTTCTCCCCTTTGTCCCTGTACTTAAGCAAACCCCCATAGACTTTGTATACAAAATTTCTTGTGGAGACAACCTAACCCATATAATTGCCTAGTGGAGACCTATTCAGTCCTTTTGTTCCCATTGTGTTCATGTCTCCACAGGGTACAGTATATCTCTCCTGTTTATTACACATTGTGTATTTAATTAGGCTAATGTCCATATGTACATGTACATACCCGCACTTTAACCCTCTTTCTGACAATTCTACTGGGAATTTTACATTTCCATATTGGCTCCTGGTCTCTTCTTTTAATTTTCCTCTTTTCTAAAACAAAAATATGGGGGATGATCCTATGGCCAATCCCCCCCCCCCCCCCACCCAGATCAAAAACTGGGGATATATACCCTTATCCCCCAGAATCTAATCCCTTGTTGCCCTAGAAATCCAATGTCCTTGCACTCATTCCCATGCACTTGCACTCAGGAAAAAACACTTGCACTTGCAACGTCCTTGACTATAAAACTGATACTTACATAATGTTAAGATCCTGCACTTTAGAACCATCAATCTCTTGACTTTCTGCTGCTTCTTCAATTTCTAGTGACAGCAAAAATTGGATCACTTTAAGACTAGAAAAGGTGTGCAATATTCAATGCAATATTCAATGCAAATGCCTCGCAACTGTGACTGTTCCTGTGACCTGACACCCTTTTAGCATTAAGTCTTGCTTGAGTTACTGTGACGACATTACTTTTGTTTGGGCATATTGACAATGTACTTTGACTTGTAGCTCCCCAATTCAACAGACCTATGATGTGAGGATGTCCCACCAGTTTACCTCGTTACATTCGTGCAGGTGGGGGACGTAGAACAGCACGCTGTGGTACCATGGCATGCATTTCTGTATTTAAGTTGAATTCATGTGAATTTCTACCTGTTTTTGCAAAAAACACCAAGACTACAATTTTCAAACTCATAAGGAAACGTCAATGAATTCCTTTTGGTCCTGAACACGAAGTAAAAATAATCCTCGAAATAAGCATATACATACAATTTACATTTCGACAGAGAAACAAATATACTATGATGTGGTAATCTTTCCGCATGTCTCAACTTGGCAAACAAGGTAAACACATTGTGACATGATTACTTGGTAGGTCCATACATGTGGGCTTCTTTGGGTTCCAATAGCAAGCTACCTGCCAAGCTTCACGACAACACATCAAGTCTAACTTGAGTTATCACGATGACTTCAACACAATTCAATATATCATTTATTTTCATACTGCTATTTAAGTGTATACATGTACACACATAATGGTATGAAAAGAACAACATGATAATTAATTAGGTTAGTTAAATAATCACATTTCTGACATGATAGAAGTAAAGTGTGAGGCTGTTCAGATAAGTCGAAGCTTGTAAAGCAGTTGACAAATAGTGGGTATGACAAGAACAGCATGATAATTAATTAGGTTCTGAGGTAAATAAGCACATATCTGACATGAAGCATAGAAGTAAAGTGTGAGGCTGTTCAGATAAGTTAAAGCTTGTAAAGCACAGTTTTGACAAACAAGCAACAAACGGAAAATGGAGACGAGACAGACAGACAGTGAACAGCACAATGTAGAAATGAACCATGAATAGAAAATAAATAAAGAAAAATGATTATTATTATTATTATTATTTATTCGGCCAAATTTCAATGAACAACAAAACAACTTAATACAAGAAAACGAGAAAAATACAAAATTAAGAAAAAATACATGAGGGGGAGGAGAGAGTGGTATGGGAACGGGTGGGACTGGTATAGGTGGGGGATGGTTAGGGAAGAGATTGGTGGTATGGGGGGGGGGGGGTAGGGAGAGGAGAGATTGGTGGGAGGGGGATATACAAAAACAATCAATTTAAAGCCGGCCAGGATAGACAAAAGTGTACTGAAACACTGTGGCCCGAAAGCCTGTCTATCCAAGCTTTAAAAGGATACAATAAAGACACTTGAGATAATATATATATATATATATATATATCTATTTCCTACGGAAAGGGAAAACGGAGTTGTGTAAAAGTGAACGTTAAGGGGAAGGTGACGTTAGGGCGAAAAAGTCGTTTAGCCTTAACGTCACAACTACCTTTTCTAGCGAGAATTTTACTGTCGCAAATGTCTTTATATCGTTCTTTGGGGTCTAAATAGAATGATTCAACTTGTTTGGTCGAAATAGGTAAAGTTTGGGTTAGGTTACTGTAAAAAGAAGTTTGTGCACAAGTCTATGGGATTTCGCCTTTACGCCGGACATAGCGTAATGTATATATATATATATATATATATATCTAAATATATAAAAGGAAAACTATGTAATACATAAAAAATATGAATAATCAAATATATAAATAGTTAAAGTAAAAAAATAAAATAACATAAAAAATAAAATAAAAAGAAGATAATTAAAAGAAGAAACTAGAGGTTAAGCGTCTGTTGAGGTCAACAGACGCATGGCTTTTCCTGGTTTTTTTTTATCAGCATTAAAGTTGTTAAGGGTTTTGTTTTCGCTGAGTTTTCTAAGATCTGAGATTATTTCATGATCTAGATTTCTTACTTGAAAGTTGACCTTTAAGTTTATATTACTTGACCTATGATGACATTATAAGGATAGTACTTATACATGGTGTTGGCCTGTGTCGAGATTGGAGTCAATCTGATCAAAATATATAATAATATGTTAAATATAAAAAAATTCATAGAAAATCAGTTGATGACGTTATCATGATGGCACCTCAATTTTCATCTATAACACGAGATACACTAGCAACATACCAGGTTTGAAGGCAATCGGACGTACCGTTCTCTAGATATGGGCCCTTGAAAAATGCACCTTTAAGATGACGTCACATGACACGTGATGACGTCATCATGACGTCACGTTTCGGCATACATTTTCAGCTTAGGGTCTCTGTTTGTGTTAAGCCTGATTAAGATCTGATGTTTAGTGACCAAAGTGTCCCGTACAAAATTCGTGTACAAAGTCTATGGGATTTGGGATAGAACTAAAATAATCATAGAAAATCAGCCGATGACGTCATCATGACGTCACCTCGGATTTAACATGCTAGTATCACTATCTACCTGCACACTAATTTTTATGACGATCGTCCCTACCCTTATATGTGTTTCAAAAAAGCATATTTTTGATGACGTCATGATGATGTCACACATTTTTCACATTTATGTGAAAGAATATAGGAGCTAACAAAGCTATTACAAAAAGAATTTTGAATTTAGCGTGTTCTGTTGATGAGATATGGCTTGAGGAAACTTTGAAGTTCAAAAACTTTAATATTACTGTAAAATCGTATGATGACGTCATCATGACGTCACCTCAATTTTCATCTATAACACGAGCTACCATATACCAACATACCTGGTTTGAAGGCAATCGGACGTACCGTTCTCTAGATATGGGCCCTTGAAAAATGCACCTTTAAGATGACGTCACAAGACACGTGATGACGTCATCATGACATCACGTTTCGGCATACATTTTCAGCTTAGGGTCTCTGTTTGTGTTAAGCCTGATTAAGATCTGATGTTGTTTAGTGACCAAAGTGTCCCGTACAAAATTCGTGTACCAAGTCTATGGGATTTGGGATAGAACTAAAATAAGCATAGAAAATCAGCCGATGACGTCATCATGACGTCACCTCGGATTTAACATGCTAGTATCACTATCTACCTGCACACTAATTTTTATGACGATCGTCCCTACCCTTATATGTGTTTCAAAAAAGCATATTTTTGATGACGTCATGATGACGTCACACATTTTTCACATTTATGTGAAAGAATATAGGAGCTAACAAAGCTATTACAAAAAGAATTTTGAATTTAGCGTGTTCTGTTGATGAGATATGGCTTTAGGAAACTTTGAAGTTCAAAAACTTTAATATTACTGTAAAACTGTATGATGACGTCATCATGACGTCACCTCAATTTTTATCTATAACACGAGCTACCATACCAACATACCTGGTTTGAAGGCAATCGGACGTACCGTTCTCTAGATATGGGCCCTTGAAAAATGCATCTTTAAGATGACATCACATGACACGTGATGACGTCATCATGACGTCACGTTTCGGCATACATTTTCAGCTTAGGGTCTCTGTTTGTGTTAAGCCTGATTAAGATCTGATGTTGCTTAGTGACCAAAGTGTCCCGTACAAAATTCGTGTACAAAGTCTATGGGATTTGGGATAGAACTAAAATAATCATAGAAAATCAGCCGATGACGTCATCATGACGTCACCTCGGATTTAACATGCTAGTAGCACTATCTACCTGCACACTAATATTTATAACGATCGTCCCTACCCTTATATGTGTTTCAAAAAAGCATATTTTTGATGACGTCATGATGACGTCACACATTTTTCACATTTATGTGAAAGAATATAGGAGCTAACAAAGCTATTACAAAAAGAATTTTGAATTTAGCATGTTCTGTTGATGAGATATGGCTTTAAGAAACTTTGAAGTTCAAAAACTTTAATATTACTGTAAAATCGTATGATGACGTCATCATGACGTCACCTCAATTTTCATCTATAACACGATCTACCATACCAACATACCTGGTTTGAAGGCAATCGGACCTACCGTTCTCTAGATATGGGCCCTTCCAAAACGCACCTTTAAGATGACGTCACATGACACGTGATGACGTCATCATGACGTCACGTTTTGGCATACATTTTCAGCTTAGGGTCCCTGTTTGTGTTAAGTTTGATTAAGATCTGATGTTGTTTAGTGACCAAAGTGTCCCGTACAAAGTCTATGGGATTTGGGATAGAACTAAAAATTCATAGAAAATCAGCCGATGACGTCATCATGACGTCACCTCGGATTTAACATCCTAGTAGCATTATCTACCTGCACACTAATTTTTATGACGATCGTCCCTACCCTTATATGTGTTTCAAAAAAGCATATTTTTGATGACGTCATGATGACGTCACACATTTTTCACATTTATGTGAAAGAATATAGGAGCTAACAAAGCTATTACAAAAAGAATTTTGAATTTAGCGTGTTCTGTTGATGAGATATGGCTTTAGGAAACTTTGAAGTTCAAAAACTTTAATATTACTGTAAAATCGTATGATGACGTCACCATGACGTCACCTCAATTTTCATCTATAACACGAGCTAGCCTACCAACATACCAGGTTTAAAGGAAATCGGACCTACCGTTCTCTAGATATGGGCCCTTGAAAAACGCACCTTTAAGATGACGTCACGTGACACGTGATGACGTCATCATGACGTCACTCTTCGACATGCAATTTCAGCATAGGGTCTATGTTTGAGGTAAGTTTGGTTATGATCTGAGGTTTTTTAGGACCTAAAGTGCCGCCGACAAAATTCGTGTGCAAAGTCTATGGGATTTTGGTCAGAACTAAAAGAAGAAGAAAAAAAAAATCAGAACAAAAACAAGGCCTTTTCCGACTGGAAGTGTCGGAAAAGCCAATGAATAAATACATGTAATAATAAATAAATACAAAAACGCAAAAAAATCTTAAATTGAATTTACAATAAATCAGAGAAAATAAAACACCTTGGAATAGTAAGCATGAGTTGATATAATAGACCAGGAAAGTTACTATCATTTATGAATCATGAAAATGAGCAGACAAACATCTGTTGAAACCATGAAAAGAGTCCAGAATGATAGAGTCCTTAATGTGAGAGGGTAGACTGCTCCAGATGCGGGGGAATGAATGGGTGGGTGTGTTCTTATAATTAAGGGCTAGTGTTCTGGCATAATGGTGGTGAAACTGTGTCCTCAAGAATATTCTCAGAGGAAGCTATGTTACATATGAAAGATGGACCTATGGATGATGACCATAGATTGCGCAGTGTAAATGGAATGACATGTAAGTAAATGGAATGATGGTGCTTGATCTGGTTGAGTGTGGGTGACACACAGAACAAAAGAGGGAAGAAAAACTTTTTCCAGTGCTTGTCCATAAAGATTCCAGTGAAATGTATTGGTGTTAGCAAGTGTGAGAGTGTGCAATTGGGCAACAAATTTTCTTTAGAATGTCAAAAGGTACAGATGCAAACAACTCTTTTTTGATACACATGCTGTTACTGGAAAAAGCCCAGACTGGCATGCAATAACTTAAGTAAGGTAATATGAGAACCAGTAAGGAAGTTGAAAGAAAGTGATGAACAAGTTTGATCGAACCAAGATAGTTTACAATTGATGAAGACACCAAGAAAAGACCCTGGAGATACATATGCCATAAATTTTAACAGGGGGAAGATTAAAATATTGGGGATGGGCAGATTTGTAGAAAAAAATGAAGTTGGTTCTGGCATAACTGAGAGTTTAGTTTGTTTGCCTTAAAACATGAAGAGACCTTGGAAAGTTCTGCGTTACGCAGTCAATCAAAGGTATTTTAGTTCCCTTACAAAAACCTCCCATGGGATTCCCATGGTGTCCAATTCACCATGCAATTCCCACGTGGTTTTGCATGGGAGATTTTTTTAAGGGTTGTGCAAAACAGAAAATCTGCATCTTTCTAGCAATCCTCGAAATTCCCTTATGAAAACGTAACATGGTATTACCTTAGTAATCATGGATTATAGTGGTTACCACAGTAAATTCATTGAAAAACCATGGTACTACATGTACCATGAAATTACCTTGGTACTGTTACCATGATATTGTTGTAGATACCACAGTTATATGGTGTTTACCATTGTAAATCCATGGTAATACCGTGGCCAAATTACCATGGATTTTGCACCATTTACCATAGTTTCACCATGGTACTTTTTCATAAGGGTTGTGTTATGCTTTTACGTGATGATATCAGTGCACAATGATTTCATTGGCAGCTCGAGGCTCGGCAGCTTAGCATCCAATAAGAACTCAAAGAAATAGATTTTGTGAATAGCACCAAAATAAACAACCCAGAATGAATGAGCTAAAAGGGAATTTAATTTCTCTCCCATGGGCCAGGCATATTGACAGTGGTAGTGCAGCCATGTTATATTAGTACTACAGAAATAGTAACAAGCAGACAGCCATGGCCAAAGCTAGTACATTACTTTTATTCTCTTAACAACACAAAGGAAGTAAAATAGAGTCGTTCACAACAAACACTTACCTTCTTTAAGATGATGCCACTGTTCCTCCAGTTGGTCAAAATTACCGTTGGTTTGTGTTATTTGAATTTCAAGCTTCATACAAATGAGAGGAAATACAAAATGATAGGCTGGTTATAACATTTAACCCCTTTTTAGCTGCTGTATGTGGTATGTGGTGTTTTTTCTTTACACTGGATGGATGCACGACAACCAAGTTGAAGTTTGGGGTGCCACAGTGTGGGTAAAAAACCCATGCCTCACATATCACAGCTCTCAATGACTGTTTTGTCATATCAGGCAAACAAGAATAATAGGAAAAAAGTCATCACTTATTCTGGAAATTAATTCAGTCAATTTGAGTAAATTTTTAGGAAACAGGCTTGGTGTTACCTCAGTTGAAAAATGTTGTGCATGGGCAATAGATCTGTCAGGTCTCATGCAGGAAACACTTTTTAATTAAAAAGTACATTCTATGGGTCGGAAGTGTGACTGGCACCCAATGTGACCTTGACTTGTTCTCATGGCACACATGGCAGAGTTAGTGCCATCATCGTGAAATTTTCTGTATTTTGAATTTCCCAAATGTCTTTGTCCAGAACTACTTAAAGTTTTATCGGAATTTATGAATAATGTACCTCCAAAAGATTTTGCTCTAGTTTTGTCTTTTTTAGAAGGTGCTGCTTTTCCATCTTTAGCAAATGCTTTCCAAGCTCAAATCTGCAAAGAAAATGCACGTGTATCAATGATAATCATCAATGATAACCTCAACAATGATGGACGAAGGACAACCTGGAGTGGCCCTTTTTGTTGTGTCAGAATGTGAAATTAATGTTTTTTTTTAGATTTATTAACCCTACCATCCTAGACATTCATTTTGGGTTAAGTACACTATATAACAAAATACTAAACAATTTCTCATATGCCAGTGTAGTAAGAGTACATGTACTGCATACTACACTTTACTACTACATGTATTAAATAAATGAAAATCAATCCAAGTGTGTCACACACATTACACTCCTAACTATTGTATTCTCTGAACAAAGATACTGACAATTTGGGAGACCGCCAACATAGGGCAAGATGTATTAGTGTTTTGTAGCGTAACCCAAACCTTCCCAAATCCTCCAAAATCCTCTTTACCAAATGGAGGAATTTGGAGGAATGTGGGTCTTTGGAAGTTGAAGCATCGGAGGATATTGCAGGATTTAGGGCATAAGATGATTTTTACCTCTGGGGGAAAATGGAGGAACCAGGTCATCAGGCCCAAACTGATGCTGGTTGATTTTGGAGGATTGAGGTCACTGGGGTGTTTACAAAAAAACCTTGAGGATTTTGCAGGATTCATGCAGGGGTCCCCATAAGAGGATTTTTGAGGATTCAGGTTATATGCAGCTTTAATACTTTGAAATCAGAGGATAATGGAGGATTTGGGTTACAAGGAGGAAAATTTATGTAGGGAGATAGGGTTAATTAAGGTGAGCTTAGAGTTAAAGTGTATTTATGATATCATACCTTTGGTTCAACAACCACTGCAACATGATATGCTTAATCCAATACTCACCCCTTTTCTTTAAGTTCAACATTTTCTTTGTGTTCTCTATCAAGCTGCGCCTGAAATGTAGACTCCTGATTCTCGTACCGTGCTTTGTTGGCCTCGTGCCTGCGAATAATCTTTACAAAATAAATTCAGTACTAAAAGACACGAAGTATGCAAATATGGTGACAATTCCAATAGCAAAACAATGGGGTATACACAGCTCTTCATATCTGCTTTAAAAATGGTAAAAAATAGTGATCATCTTATGAAGAACATAATAATACTAATAATAATATTAAAATAAAAAATTGTATTGCGCTATTTTCATAATTAATGCCATAGCCCAAATCTTCCACTCAAGAAAGGTCATTTGATAGATCTCGTATAATCTGACCAATGGGGGAAAATAGTTTTTAGCTTCACAAGCAGGACTTTTGCCAGGCCACCACTTGTGTAATAGGGCTGTCCCGATAATAGCGAATATTTGATATTCGATCGTCAAGCGAATATTCAAATACCATTTTACCAGTTCGAACATTCGAAAAGATGCACATACAGATACGACTCTGATGCTATTTTAATAGAAAAGTTATGGCGCTTAGCAGTGTCAAATGCCGCATTTTTGTCAATCGTAACTTTTAGTGGATAGAGGTTTATTGTTCCCCTCCGTAAAACCCTTTTGAACGGTCCATAATATCAATCGCCATACGAAAAACCCTGGCGTGCTTTTACGTACAATTTTTTTTTACCGGTGCGGCATGCACTGAAAAACTTGATCGGCGAGTATCAAATATTCTAATATTCGGTCAAACATTAGTTTTGAATATTCGAATACTAAATTATTCGAAAATGAACAGTCCTATTGTGTAACAATAGTTCACCTGATGATATACATCCTTGCAATATGGTTAATCAGAAAAAAAAGTCAACAATGTCTTGACCAAAAACTACACACACTGACTGATGAAGACCATCGCTGCAGTTTGCTAAAGATTACAAAACCTTGCTTAAAACATCTATGTATAAAACAGATCAGATCATGGCTCATCTTTAGTTTTTTCAGACCAGTAGATGTTTTGACCCTGTGTATCCAAATGAGAGGGTACACAGGAGTAAAAACACATCACAAAAACTATATCTGCAATGAACAAACCTTTCTGATATCCGACAGTTCATTTTCACTGATGACTAATTCTTCTTTGAGTACATCCAGCTCCTTCTTTTTGGCTATATTTGCCTCCTTCTGCCTTTTTGTTTTCTTAGTAGCGTCATGCTGGCAAAAAAAAAGGTACCTGTATACAACAGTTTCTAAAAACAACCATCAACTTGTGGAAAGAATTAAAAGTCAGCAAATAGTGAAACAGTAGTACAGTGACGATCATGTTTTCTATAACCTTTGATGACCCAGGTTTGAAAAGTGCCATCATGTGATTGTTTCTGGACAGTTCCTACTTAATCCCATTGGTTTACATCTGATCAATTATTAGAGTATAAAGGCTATAAACGAGTGCTTATGCAAAGAGTTTATGTATTTCATGTTTATACATTACGTTTGCATAACATTACCTTGTGGTTGAATCTATACAAAATCTTTGGAAAGGCTGAACTTTATTGAATTTACATGTGATTCTAGACCAGCTCTTACTTACACTAATACCGTTATCTCCAAAATTGTTCAGCTCATGAGACCAAATTAGGTCAAGTTACATGTACACGTAGGTGTGTTGACAAAAATGCACTATTGTAAAGGCTGTTAAATTTAGTACTTCAAAATAATGGAAATCCTACTTTTCGCATACATTCTTCCAGAAATGCGTATTCTCAAAATCACACACAAAACAGTTGTTTCCCAACACGTATTTGGAAAGTAAGTGGAAGTGCTTCGTAGGGACATTAGGAAAGTATGTAAATGCATTCAAAAAGCCTGATGCTCAGATTGGAAAATACCACAGGCAGATAACCTGAGCAGCTGCTATATTAGCATGTCAGAACACAGCCAACGCATCGCCTGCAGAATACTTTGTATTGCAATCTCCACCCCGAACACATTCAAATTAATTCACACCCATCTGGAGGACCACAAATTTTGACTTCCAGAATTCTGACAACTTGTCAGCAGGGCATAAAGATAACAATAATAACCCAAATGAGCATTAAAAGCTGACAGAATAAGTAGAAATATGGACAATTTTTTTTACATTTACGACAAAGCTTTGCAAAAACTTACCACACACTGTTTCAGATGTTTCTTTTCTCTACGAGCATCTGCTCTTTCTTGGATCATGTCCTCCTTTAAAATCATGATCCCTGTTTCGAGGTCCACAATCTAAATCAATTTAAAATTCAAACATGCTTAATCATAATGATTCATACAGTATTAAATAAATGAAAATCAATCCAAGTGTGTCACACACATTAAACTCCTAACTATTGTATTCTCTGAACAAAGATACTGACAATTTGGGAGACCGCCAACATAGGGCAAGATAGCTCAGTTGGTAGAGCGCCGGTACGGTAACCCGGAGGTCGCAGGTTCGAATCCCGCTCCTGCCAGTTTCTTTGTTCACTTTGAAAATATTGTATTCTCCAATATTCTCTAATATACAGTACGAGTAAAAAAAAACTAAGATATTTTCATATAATTGATATACTACATTTTGCATACATTATTTTTAAATGTATAAAGAGGACAAAATAACTTATCAGCTTTCTTTCGGCACAGAAACCTTCAAATTACAAAAGACATACATGTACGCAGGGTTTTTAAACTAAATATTGGGAAATATTTGGATTAGATTCTTTTGGGATCACCCTGTATTACAATCACATGAAATAATAATTTACTGCTACAAACCGTGTGTTATCTGGAATGACCCAAATATATATGAAGAGGGCTGGATATTTTTATCCTGACAGAATCCTTTTTTTAGCTTTTGCCAAAAATTCTTCTAAGTTCAAAATGTAAAGCCCTCCTATTTTATCAATAATTATAATCATATTCAAATACAATAACGAAAGAGAACAGAATCAAATTAAATAATTTAATCGGCGTTTTAAGTTCATCAAAAGGTCATCATAAGTTAATTCTCTTTGATGTGCTAAATTCCAATTGCTTTGACTGGGATTTTCAGGGATATTAAAACCATCCACAAAAATGTTCAATATAATAATGCAATGAAAACAAAAATTCTGACATAATTGGATTGCACACAGGTGGAATCATGTTCATGTAGAAGGACAAGACAGTTTCTCTTTGGAATTTGTTGGTCGGTGAAAATATAAGGAAAAAGCAACAAAATGTTATACAACTGATTTTGAATTGAGAACTCACTTTTTGGTTGGTGTCTCTTAATTCATCCCTGGTCTCATTCAGCGTTATCTGTTTGCTGATAAGTTGGGAAGAAATATGGTATGAGTTAGCATTGCAGTAAGTACCATATTTACCTGTTAACAATAAAAATTGTCAACTTTTTTTTCATAATAGTACATGTAATTATGGTTAGAGACGATTCTCCATTAACTGATTCAAAGGTAAGAGAGTTCTAAGACTTTTCTTAATGCTTTTAGGCATGTTAAATCTTTCAAAACTTTGCTCACTGCTACTCAACTGCCGGGCCCTAAGAAAACATTGTTTGAAAGAAAAAATATTAATAGCAATTCACTTCTTTTTTTTTAAAGGAGATCAGTTGAACTTTACACATTCCAAGGGTTAACAAACATTGACAACAAAGTCGTTTTTCACCTACAGGTACTTCTTCTACTATAGCAATTTTCACAAAATCCTTGGTTGAAAAATAGGAATTGCAGTAAATGGTGCCTGTATACGTAAAAACAAACATACATGCATTTTTTTACTTCCAATATTTGGTAACAATTATCACAATGTATTGAGTAAACCTACATTTAAGTCTACTCTGTGAAAATAAGTCATATGACATGAAATGTTTTGGTTCTCATTTTTATTGTATAAGGTTGGAATAAATAAAAAGACATTTACTGATTTACTTTCATCATGTGATCTGTAATGTAGAGAGTTATGTACATGTACGTGATGAAATTTTAACTTCTATACATGAAGGTGAATAATTAGGCTTATGATTATTGTTGTTTCAAAATCCACTTTCTGCAATAGAGCTTGTGTGATATACACTTAAAGTAACAGTTTCAAAAACGCAATTCTCAATAGCAAAAATCCCCAAGGGGGGTCGGAATGAACAAAAGATGCCAATCATACAGTTGGCCCAAAAGTCAACTTTGTGAGATATGACTCAATTTAACAAAACCTGGCAGAATGAATCCTTAAAACAAATTACCTAGCTTTATCTGCCATGCGTTGGTTGAGCTGAGAAATTACTTCCTCATGCTGAGTTCTCACCATATCACGTTCTGGACTGCACACAGAATAATCAATAAAACACTAAGTTAACAGGTTCAAAGCAAACAGGTGACTGGATCCTAGGAAACCATTCTAAAAGACATTTTTCACTTATTATATTTCTGCATGCGCTAGAAAAGCAAACTTGGCACTATATTTTGAGACAGCTGTGGCAAAAATTATTGGACCACCACCATTTTTATCAATAAATGTGATCCGCTCTGGAAAAAGGTATATTATGTCGCAAAATATGAAAAATGAGTTTCATGCATGTTTGGAAAGCCCGCAATGTAAGCTTTCATTTGTTACATAATAGAGCTCAAAAGCCCTTTCCTTTCTGGAGATATCACGTTTTTGCATATTAATTAGCTCTATGGAGTTAAAATTGCACAAAAGAGAAAACAGGTTTTGAAATAGCTAGTTCTAATACAATGCAATGGAACACTCTAAAAAGGTAATTTTTTTCACTTTATTCACTAAAATCAACATTTTCTTTTGCACCAAACCTGAAACTTTAGATATTTAAGATGTCATTATAGACAAAAACAAAAAAATAAATGTTGACGAAAAATGTCACCCTCTCAACATTGAAAGGGCCATTACACGTAAATGCATAGCGCGACTTATATCACCTTTTTCTGGAGCAGGTCACAATTGTCACTACCTGTGTCTATGATAGACTGGTTTGTTTTTGCACTCTCTTTGTTAAAATCACATCCTCCTAATCCTCCTTTAACATTTTAGAAAATCACATCCAAGTGTTTCACAATGGGAGACTAAATGCGACATTGGTGTCCGGCTTGCTCTTAAGCCCGCCGCACACGAGAGCTATCTGCTGAGCAAAAAAATCATTCGAGGCCGTTTGCTCAGCACGTAGCTCACCGTGTGCGGTGAATTTTTGGTGCGTTTTCTGCTTTGCGAGGCCGTGAGGCAAATATCTGTCATGTTTGATTTTTTCGCCTCGCAAGGCGAGAAACTCACCAGGTGCGGGCAACCTGAGCTACGTGCTGAGCAAAACAAATGAACTAGTCAATGAAAGCGCATACTCTGTTCACGTGGGGCGTAATCATACATGCAGCATTTATACATGTACATGTATTACGTGTTTGAGTCAATGGGATGGAACTTTTGGTTTAGGGCCTTGGCCAACGGATTTTTAATTTTTGGTTGAACTTTGTGTTCTTTTTCTAAAGAAAAGGATGAAGTGCTTTTTAATTAATTGAGAAAATAGCAAGGAAGAACCGGTATGTGCAGGCAAAGTTCAGGGAATGATCAGTTGATTAAATTGTTTTTATCATTTCAAGAAATAGCCGCAGTAAGTCAGAATTCGTTTGAGGGGAAGGGGAAAGTGGGAGTTGTTAACGGCATCAACAGAGTCATTCCTCTTTCTTTCCATTATTTTTTTATTTGTGGGAAAGGTTGGAGGACGAAGGATTCTGTTGAGCGAAGTATCATGATAGGTTTATGTCAGTGACTGGTCTGCATTCTACGAATAAGCTGGTGGATGGGTATGCCAGCCATGTGGGTAAGTAACTGACCCACCCGGAGCGTAATTTCTTTCTTCTTTTTTCTTCTGTGAAATACGCCTCTAGGGAATCAGTTCTGGCCACTGTTTCTGCAAGATGACAGTGGGTTAGGTTCGTGGCCTCGTCAATACACGTCCGCGGGCCAATTGTGTACGTCATTCCCAGAGAGCGGGAGTTTGTAAATTCGTCTCTGGTCTTGGCTACGCAAGGACTGGTTTGTGTATAAAAACAGTGGCTCTTTGTTTTCATTTACAAAAAAGTGTACTCAATGATTGATTTTAATTGTATGCTGCCCCAATGCTTTTCCTTTTTTGGAAGGGGAAGCAAAGCATATTTTCTGTTCTTTTTTCTCGCAGTTCATCAGTCACCATCTTTTCCATTTTTTTTGTATTATGTTAACTTGCTAGTGATGGCAGAAAAATCGTAGATATTGCCGGTACGGTACTTCTTTTAACCCCTTGAGTACAGTATTTTACGGGAGACGTCGGGGTGCCGCGGCGGCTCTGGCAGCCAAGCGAACCGCTACAATGTGTTTGTGCAGTCAAGAGTAACCTATACACAATAATCCAACAATGTATTGAAACTGCACAAACAGCGGCCAATGGCATCATCCGGCCTGGTGGCACTGTTTAATCCAACAATGGATTGAAACTGCACAAACGGCGGCCAATTGCGTCATCCGGCCTGGTGGCACTATTTTTTTCTTCGCATATTTGCGTCATCCGTACGCAAGGGGTTAACGATTGAAGTAAGGGGATTTCGAGTTATTTATTTTATTTTGGTCTTGAAATCCATTCCTTACCGATCATTATTTTGTTCTTCCAGTTGTCCCAATAGGATTTGCACGTTCTTCTCATCCAGATTTTTTTCTTGGTTGGATTGTGGAGATGTTTGAATCCCAGACCGAACCAGGTCATCTTTTTATGTTTTATGCCGTTTGTATGACAAGATAGGTTGGCTCAAGAGAGATCATCCTTGTCGCATTTTTCACTTTCGGTAGATTTTGCGAGACCGGACAGATCTTTCTTTGCCTTCCTTCGTTTTGTCGTGTTTTCTATTCCCTCGCTATGCTCAGGCAGACTCAATGTATTATACGCAGTCCGTATTTTGCTCTGTGATATCTGCCATGACGTACGTGGAATCTGTAGTTTGGGTAGCATGAGTGTGGCAACTTCTTATAGTGCGAGTCTAGACCTTCGTCTTCCAACCTTTCCCGTAAATCAAAAAATAATGGAAAGAAAGAGGAATGACTCTGTTGATGCCGTTAACAACTCCCACTTTCCCCTTCCCCTCAAATGAATTCTGACTTACTGCGGCTATTTCTTGAAATGATAAAAAAAATTAAATCAACTGATCATTCCCTAAACTTTGCCTGCACATACCGGATCTTCCTTGCTATTTTCTCAATTAATTAAAAAGCACTTCATTCTTTTCTTTAGAAAAAGAACACAAAGTTCAACCAAAAATTAAAAATCCGTTGGCCAAGGCCCTGAACCAAAAGTTGCATCCTAATACATGTACATGTATAAATGCTGCATGTATGATTACGCCCCACGTGAACAGAGTATGCGCTTTCATTGGCTAGTTCATTTGTTTTGCTCAGCACGTAGCTCAGGTTGCCCGCACACGGCCTCGTGCTGAGCAAACGGCCTCGAATGATTTTTTGCTCAACAGATAGCTCTCATGTGCGGCGGGCTTTAGCCACGTATTACAGACTGCCACAACCCTAGCCAGTCTCTTCATCATTATTCAAATTGTCTTGGGAAGACAATGAGTTTTTACTTAGGAATAATGACCAGGATCCTTTCAAAACACAGTAGAAAAGAAAATTCATACATGTAATTTACAAACAGTAAACTCTTGGACAAAATAGAGTAGACAAATATATCTTTAAATGCAATGTGTTGGTGTTTAGTGGCGAGTATGGGTAGACTACAGGCACTATAAATAGGCTATTGTGTGAACTCTTAGCAAATGTATTGCACCCTCTGGGAAATATTGTGATGTTCAAATGATCCAACACCAGGATCTTGTGACAGACGAGAACTCGGGAAAAAGACACTAAACACGCAATTCCATATTCAGTTATTTATTTCTTTACAACAATGCCGAATCCTTCAAATTAATAGATGACTATCGGCAAAACTAATACTACACAGCAGACAGCTTTGATGCCTACATACACTGTATACAACCACACCTCTGCGGATGGAACACACACTACGAGCATGTACGTGCACTGTATATATATCCGAGGACAAGAGAAGAAAGGAAACACAAAGAAACCTTTCAGTCCTCGAACGTAGAGTCTTTTGTTGAAATCGGTCCTCGAACGTAAGGATACATGCTTAGCCTATGGGGGTTGGTTAAATATTAAAGGAACAATAGGAAACACAAAGCATTGTCCTCGAACGTATTGGGGAAGTACGACTGTATGGGCAAAGACCAGGGGCCAATTTTATAGAGCCTCTATGAAAATTTGGTTAAGCACAAAAAAATGTGCTGAGTAAAATCATGTTATCAGCCCAAACTCCATGTGGTATATATTGCTTGTGATTGGTATAGCTGTTAGTTTGCTTAGCATGACAGTCACATGGAGTTTTGGCTGGTAACCTGATTAACCTAAGCAAGGATTTTTGTGCTTAAGCAAATGTCTGTGCTTAAGCAGCTCTATGAAATTGGCCCTTGCAGCCAATACTTGGGTTAAGTATAATCAAATGAAAAGGGATGCAGTGCGAGGATTCATTACAAATGCTACAAGCTTTTACAGATGCATCACAATATACATTAGATGTACTCTCTGTCTCAACAGATAATACAGACTGAAATAGAATGAAACCCAAAGAACTGGTACTTACTGCAGAATGGTATTTTGTTTGCTTAGCTTTCTCTGCTTTTCTTCAAGAAAGCCAATGTCTTCATTTAGGCTGTGCAATTTTTCCTGTACAAAAAATGGTGCGCATTATTCATGAAATCAAAATGTTTCATCAAATAGGTATCAACAATTAGAAACTGACAACTTAAAGGTGCTTTAATTTTTTTTCTTCAAAGAAACCACGCTAGCAAAAAGGGCATTAACCCCTTGCGTACGGATGACGCCAAATGCCACACAAAAAATTGCCACCAGGCCGGATGACATCTATAAAAAATAGACGGCATTTTCTGCATTTTCAATCCATTGTTGGATTATTGTGTTCATTAAGCGTCTTGTGTCCGTTTCGCTTGGCTGCAAAGCCGACATGGCACCCCGGTGCCTTACTATAATAACCGTACTCAAGGGGTCAAGTTAGTTCATCAAAACAAATGCAATAAGTTCTTTATGGGTAATTTACTATTCTAGGCATTTTAGTAGGAACATTTTCTACTGACATTATATAGTTAAAGTTGTCAGCAAGTCTTAATCAAGTCTCAAGTCTTTAAAAGCATATTTCAATCTGGGTACAACTACAAACATTTTAAAAGATGAAGACCCCCTTTTACGAACAAGTCTTTCAGCTCAAGTCCAAAGTCATGTCAAGATCAAGTCACAAGTCAAGTCTGAAGTCAATTCAATCAAGTCTGAGTCAAGTTGTAAGTCAAGTTGTACATGTATGTACATGTATACATGTACACATGTATATCACTTATTGTTATTTCTGAAACTTCTCTAGTCTGCTGACAACACACACACACAAACTTGAGTAAGTGATATCTTAAAATGGGGGAAAGCTATTGTGATATCTTAAAATAAGGGGACTGACCTGCAAAGCTTTCAGTTCATCAGCATTAGACTGTCGGGCAGATTCTACAGCAGCGGCAAGTTCACTGTGTATACTTGCAGGGAAAAACTGCAGCTGATGTCGAAGTATACTGGAATTGATAGTCTCTGTCTCAAGTACCAAGTGCACTCGGACACGCTCTTCATCCTGAAGTAATCAGAGAACAGTTCAGTCCATGATACAGAATTGTTTTAAAGCTATGTAATACTAGAGATAATTTGAAACAAGAAAAGGCAAGTTGGACATAACGTGACACAAGAAGAATGTGATGATTGTCACAATAATTCTTTGCAGGAGACGGGGATGAAAGCTGACCACCAGATAGAGAGACCTTCTTAATTGTTGATGTCTTAGCTAGGGCCTTCTCCTTGAGATCTCTACTCCTGGAAAGTGAACCAGCTTAAATTATGGACAAGGCTAGAAAGTTTTCAAAGCATAGAAGGTTTCTGTCATGGGTAGCCTGTCACAGGGAAATGCTCAAGCACTACTGCTGCTGAGTCTCTCTGAGAGTGCGTAACCACAGAGTAAAGGGGAAAGGAATTTGGATAGACGGGGCTAGAAAATAATGAAGGTTTGGTCACACAAAGCACATGAATAATAACATGCAGAAGCAGCATCTCAGCTATGCACTGCATAGTTCCAAATTCTGAGCCTGTTTGGTAACCCTCATGATTGATTAGGCCCCCCAAAAAAATTGTTTGGTTGTCCTCCACACCCCTTTGCCAGTGGGGGGCGGGCGGGCGTAATTTTTTTATTTATTTTTTTACATTCCCCGGAAGTCCAACTTCAAACCATACACAGAGTAAAACAAACACACAAATGTTGTTAGGCCGATAAACAGTTTAATATACGTAATACAGCTGCCTCTTCAGCGTTGGCCGCCGGGTCCTTCACTCCATCCGAACAACACATACCGTAGCCCTAAAGGCTGCCAGTGCTGACACTGTCTCCTGGGGCTCAATGTCACTCTATAGACCACTTTTTGGTGGACGCAACCTTTGTGTGTTTCAGCTGTATTTGAGCTGTATTTGACCAAAAATCCTCACAAAGTTTTGATGTGGTAGCCACACTGCACATACAATCAAACAAGACTTTTACACCCAGTTTGCAATGAATGCTGAGCATGTATTAAAGACGCCATCTTGGCTTCCCCTGTGCATATACACGTTCAGTTGATGCATTTTTTTGTTTGAATATTTATTATTTAATCGTTTGTGTAAATATACAACAACATTCCAAACTAAATATATATATTATCGACAAATAGCTAATAGGGCGACAGTCCTATAGACTTGTGCACACAATTTTGTCAACTTTAATGTAACCTAACCCAAATATTCCCTGTTCAAACCCAACGAAATTTGGTACATTTTCATTTTGGACCATCCTCTTTCGATACAACTCACTTTCAACAGTAAAATTCTCAATATTTAAGGGGGGGGTGCATTAAGGCGACCGTGAAACGGTCGCCCTAATGCCACTGGTGACTGGTCTCCCTAAGGTCTAAAAAATAATCAAAAACGGTTGCCCTATTCACGAATTAGTATGTATATTAAAATATATTAAAGAATATACATGTAATTAGAAAAATGTTGAGATTTTATTTTTTTCATAAGTTTATTTCTCAAAATGCGATTTTCATAAAATTTTAGCCTCGTGCGTTATACATGTGTGCACTGTGGCCACTCCTTGGGATTTTTGGCGGGAAAAATATGGATTGCACATGCGCAAAGTGCTTATTCCGATGCTCTTTGCACAGTGTTTTCCCAACGCCTTGGGAATTCTTGGGAATTCTTGGGAATTTTACTGGATGAATCTTGGGAATTTGAAATTTGATGAATGGCCACACTGCATTCGTGTATTTCTGTACCGCGTGTATTTCCATCGAGATATTTATTGTGCGAAGTCACACACTGATACTAGAATATGAACTTTCAAACTCTGGAGTAAAAGGTAGGGTCGTGTTTGTGCATTACAAATAACAAAATAAAGATGGAAATGAGATTAGAACGAATCAACCAGTGAAATCAATTCAGGTTTTGGGTTAAAATAGAAAAAAATAAAATTTGAAAAAACTGTTTTGGCGCGGGTTACTCAAGGTGTTTGCATCTATAACAAAGTCAAGCTAGAGGGTGCTAGACCACAATCACGAATGTCTGGTTTACAGCAAAATACATGTAGTTGTACAGCAAAGATCATGCTTGTGATACAGTGAGAAAATATGGCACATTTTACCTTTGCACATTCATTCAATACTTCAACCTACCAGTTGCTGAATAGCTCTTGCTAGATTTCCAACAATGTGGATGTCTGATTCTTGAAAGGGAAACTCTACAGTGTTCATGCGAGCAACTGTGAAGGAAAATTTAAAACATTTAATGTACACTGGTTGCTTTCAAATCAGCTTGCCGTAGTGAATTGTCTCCAACAAAATTATACAATATTCTAGTTCAGGGGCTGTGGCTTATCCCCGGATACAGAGCAAGACCAACAGACATTTATGGGGAGTACTGTAGAATATAAGCCGTGTTTCCATTTGACTTATTTTTGTCAATCTACCACGACTTTTCTTTAGAATAAAAAATTAAGTCCAATGGCGACACGTGGTAAACTAACGTCCCTGTCAACTTACCACGACCTTGATGTAAAACAACCAGGCCAAAAGGGGTCACGGAAGATATCTGAGCTGCCGCGGAAAGTCATCAGGGACGACAAAAAGTCCCATGGAAACAGCCCCTCCATGTAGAACTACTGCAACCACGCGGAAACCACTTGTGTAAACAATGCAGCTTCCTGTATCGCGTCAACTACACAGCGATTATCGCAAGCGTGCATGTGAAAATGGTGGTATGGTTCCCACTTCACTGTCTCCTTGTGTTTACGTGTGATATGTGTATATAGGGCCAATGATTTTCCGTTTTAGTGGAAACCAAACGGAATTAACGGAATTGGCCTCTTTCATTGTGCATTCATTTACATGTATGAAATAATGTCAAATGGAAATGAAACAGATTTTTGTACACTGTTCTAATGGGCGAAACGGAAATGAAGATTTGTCAAAACGGAAAATTGACTTTTCTGAAACAGAAAATCATTGGCTCTATGTATAGTGCAGTTGGGCTAGTTTGCAGCGGAGCGAACTGACCGACAATCGGCCACGTACGTGCATACAACAGCTACGTTTTTCGTCTGTTCACTGCTTAAAACATGGCAGATCAATTATGTGAGAGGTTTAATTGGGTTATGTCAGTGAAAATGTTGAGGAAGGCAGAGAAGAATTTCGAGAACTGCCTCAATATGGAAACCCACACATCCTGCAGTTTCTGCAGAGGGAGACTGTGAGGGAAAGGGCTTTTTTTGTTAGTAGATTTTTTTAAAGGGGAGGGGAGGGTCAATTTTTTCAGTTAAATATGTATTTTTCATAATGCAATGTTTTAATTTGTTTTACATGATGTTTGTTTTTAGTTTGGGGTTTTGTTGTTCCCTTTAAATGTAATATATATCATTTGTTCATTTTAATGTTTCTCGTCCCCGCCCGCCTCCTTTTTTGCTGCCGCCTCCTCTTTTTTACTATTTACTATTCAGAAAAAAAGGTAAAAAAGAAAACAAATCGTGAAAATATTCAAAACAAAAACGAAGTTCCTTGGTTTATTTTGCCTTATGACGTCACCTTTGTGATCTCCGACGACTGTTTTATGAATGGTACAATGAATGTGAAAGAGTCGCCGGCATACGGCTTGTCGCGCATGCGTGCATGAGCCCGCACAGGGGTGACGTCATAAGGTCGAGGGGTCACGATTTGAACACCATGGCAGCGAAAAGACATGTCTTACGGGTCTCTGAGAATTGAACAGTAAATTTCACTTTTTATCCGGATGGTAAGTGAACCTTAGTACCTCCATCTTAATCATGGAATTCCACTTGTTAAGCAGGTGGCGTATCTAGTATTTTGGCGGTCGTTTGTACATATACATATATTTGTTTATATGGTAATACCGAATAAAATCAATCAATCAATCAATCAATCAAAAAGGCGATAAGGGTCCAAGTTACTCGGAGTTAGGCCTACCTACTCAGCTAGTACCCCTAGAACTATGGGGTTCCGACAGGAACCCCATAGAAAGACGCCGATTTGTTCCATAGGCTAGTACAGCAAGAATAAGAAAGTCGATCCCATGCAATCACATTTGACATGTGCACACGAAAACCACTGCACGGTTTTCCCCCAAAATCAAACTATGCCTTATTTACATCCTCACCTTGTGTGCGCCAAGCCAAATATCGCCTGAAGCGGTTCAAATTTTTGAAAAAAGGTGAAAAAAATCTCCGATACGAACTGACAGCAAATGACACGACATGCATGATGCGACTGTTGCCGGCCGGCCGGGTTATGTGCGCGGGTCGGACCAGACAAGCTCATTATTATTCATGTCAAAAAACTGAAGTACGGCACGCACGGCATGCACTGCCGTCGTGTCCGTTACTGTCCGCATCGCGAGCATCGATCACTACGTACACGTACACATACACGTACATGTTTCCAGTACATATGCACTAGTGATCGATGCGCGCGATGCGGACGGTAACGGACACGACGGCAGTGCATGCCGTGCGCGCCGTACTTCAGTTTCACATGAATAATAATGAGCTTGTCTGGTCCGACTCGCGCACATGACCCGGCCGGCCAGCCGGCAACAGTCGCATCATGCATGTCGTGTCATTTGCTGTCAGTTCGTATCAGAAATTCTTTTTCACCTTTGCGATATTTGGCGCACACAAGGTAAGGATGTAAATGAGGCACAGTTTGATTTTGGGGGAAAACCGTGCAGTGGTTTTCGTGTGCACATGTCAAACGTGATTGCATGGGAATGACTTTCTTATTCTTGCAGTACTAGCCTATGGAAAAAATCGGCGTCTTTCTATGGGGTTCCTGTCGGAACCCCATAGTTCTAGGGGTACTCAGCTAGTACTTCCAAAAATGTAAGGCTCTCCGTTAGCCTTACAATGATATTCCTTTTTGGACCCCGTAACTCAATGGGATTTGCAATACGCTCTTGTTAGATCAGTTACAATGTTCTAGAATTCCACTTTCCCAAACGTTAATCTCCCCAGAAGGTTATCCAATCCCTCCTACAGATCTTTGAGACTTTTGCGGCACATTTGCGGAACATTGAAACGGACAATTTATTGAGAAATCGGAGTTTTTACTCACCAACCGACGTATTCAGCCGAGATGAACATGGCGTCGCACAGCTGACTAATACAGTCCACCAGACTGCGCATGCGAGTGGAGTTTTCAAAGAGATTTGGGGCTCGACCATTTTTTGAAGGGGGGTGGTGCATCTTGTCTACATCGCGCTTTGGTGATGTGTGCATGACGCGCTTTACACATTGTTGTGTGTGTTTGAACATTCCTTCGGTTTTAAAATGAACATTTATGGAATATTTTTTGTGCTGATTAATAGTCGGTATTGGATCATTATAACGTTCAAAAAACATCAGACGAAATGCAAAATTTCACTATATTTAAAGTCAATGCAGCTAGGGGTTGTGCCTATTTTGGAAAAGTCGTTATAATTTGATTTGTTGCATCATCTAAAAATAGCTACGTGGCTACCCGCCATGAAATTTAGACGTATGGGCATAACAAACATTGTCAGGCCAAGGAACCACACTAGGTATAATAGCGCGCCAAAAATTAATCACATTCCACACATCACCAAAGTGCGATGTAGACAAGATGCACCACCCCCTTCAAAAAATGGTCGAGCCCCAAATCTCTTCGAAAACTCCACGCGCATGCGCAGTCTGGTGGACTGTACTATTAGTCAGCTGTGCGACGCCATATTCATCTCGGCTGAATACGTCGGTTGGTGAGTAAAAACTCTGATTTCTCAATAAATTGTCCGTTTCAATGTTCCGCAAATGTGCCGCAAAAGTCTCAAAGATCTGTAGGAGGGATTGAATAACCTTCTGGGGAGATTAACGTTTGGGAAAGTGGAATTCTAGATTATTGTAACTGATCTAACAAGAGCGTATTGCAAATCCCATTGAGTTACGGGGTCCAAAAAGGAATATCGTTGTAAGGCTAACGGAGAGCCTTACATTTTTTGAAGTACTCAGCTAGGCCGGGCCCCTTAACTCAGGGCTCAGCTAGTCCGAGTAACTTGGACCCTTCATATCGCCTTTTTTAACATTTGGACATGATCTGGCGATAGTAGGGTCCAAGTCGATTGCACAATAGAGAATGGCCAAAAATTCAATCCAAACAAAAAACATCAGAATTCAACCTTACAAGTGGGGTTCCATGATCAGATAAATGTACCAAGGTTTACTTAACATCCAAATAAAAAGTGAAATTTTACCGTTTAATTCCCAGAGACCCCCGCAGAACATGTCTTTTCGCTTTTTTTGGAGTTCAAATAGTGACTCCTCCATCTTGCATGACGTACGTCACCCTGATGCGCAGCGCCCGCATGCACCTAGTCTAGGTTCCAAGACGTTCTTAGCGGTGCGACGTATAGCGCGCACTGCCGGCCGACTGCGCCCTCTCGCTACACATACACACACCAAGGCATGTGTTTGTGTTTGTGTAGCTAGAGGGCGCTGCCGTGCGCGCTGTACGTCGCACCGCGCTAAGGACGTCTTGGAACCAAGACTAGCATGCACCGCGCGACAACCTGTTTATGCCGGCGACTGTTTCGTGAAGAATTTCCTACCCCATGACGCGCGTGCAACCTCGAATCAATATACTACACATGCTACATGTATAACTCTATGATCTACACACGAACACGTACAGCGACCGTTTTACCACTCGCGAAACAGTCGCCGGCAGGTTGTCGGGCGGTGCATCATGCGGGCGCTGCGCATCAGGGTGACGTCATGCACGGTCGAGGGGTACGGTCAATATTTGAACTACGTACTGACTGACTACAAAAAAGCGAAAAGACATGTTCTGCGTGGGTCTCTGGGAATGAAAGATGAAACGGTAAAATTTCACTTTTTATTTGGATGTTAAGTAAACCTTGGTACATTCATCTGATCATGGAACTCCACTTGTTCAGGTGGGTGGCGTATCTAGTATTTTGGTGGCCGTTGTAAGGTTGAATTCTGATGTTTTTTGTTTGGATTGAATTTTTGGCCATTCTCTATCGCGCAATCGACTTGGACCCTACTATCGCCAGATCATGTCCAAATGTTAAAAAAGGCGATATGAAGGGTCAAAGTTACTCGGACTAGGGCTCAGCCGGCCTTACTTCCAAAAATGTAAGGCTCTCCGTTAGCCTTACAAGGATATGTGATTTTGGTCCCCGTAACTCAATGGGGTTTGCAATACGCTCTTGCGATATCTGTTACAATGTTCCAGAATTCCACTTTCCCAAACCTTAATCTCCCCAGAAGGTTATCCAATCCCTCCTACATATCTTTTAGACTTTTGTGGCCCATATGCGGAACATTGAAACGGACAATTTATTGAGTAATGGAGTTTTTACTCACCGACCGACGTATGCAGCCAAAATGAACATGGCGTCGCACAGCTGACTGATACAGTCCACCAGAATGCGCATGCGCGTGGATTTTTCGAAGAAATTTGGGGCTCGACCATTTTTTGAAGGAGGGGGGTGCATCTTGTCTACATCGCGCAACGGTGATGTGTGCAATGTGATAAATTATTGGCGCGCTATTATACCTAGTGTTGTTCCTTGGCCTGACAATGTTTGTTATGCCCATACGTCTAAATGTCATGGCGGGTAGCCACGTAGCTATTTTTTGCCAATGCGAGCTTTTATTTTATGCAAACCAGAATAAAGCAGAATCTGGATCGATGGTCATTATTTTGTTCACGTTGCACACATCACCGTTGCGCGATGTAGACAAGATGCACCCCCCTCCTTCAAAAAATGGTCGAGCCCCAAATTTCTTCGAAAAATCCACGCGCATGCGCATTCTGGTGGACTGTATCAGTCAGCTGTGCGACGCCATGTTCATTTTGGCTGCATACGTCGGTCGGTGAGTAAAAACTCCATTACTCAATAAATTGTCCGTTTCAATGTTCCGCATATGGGCCGCAAAAGTCTAAAAGATATGTAGGAGGGATTGGATAACCTTCTGGGGAGATTAAGGTTTGGGAAAGTGGAATTCTGGAACATTGTAACAGATATCGCAAGAGCGTATTGCAAACCCCATTGAGTTACGGGGACCAAAATCACATATCCTTGTAAGGCTAACGGAGAGCCTTACATTTTTGGAAGTAAGCCGGCCTCAGGCAACAATGCTAAAACTTACCCAAACCTTGCAATTGCTGGAGTAAAGTTGTTATATTAGAACTTTCATCACTGATACTCGGATTAGGCCTAAAGTGGATTTTACTCCCTCCGCCAACTTCTTGAGGATTTGGGAAAACCATTTTAAACCTTAAAAATGAAGACACACGGTCCGGATCCGATTGTCATGATTGTCATGATTGTCGATGTGTGAGGCACACAGTTGTGGATGTTGCTAGCCAGGCAGCGCCCTCCATAGTTTAGTAGGAGTCCATTGCATTGGGTCACGTCCTGGATAGTATAGACTGGTTCCAGTCCCTGCATTCTTATTTCGATGGAGACAATGGAGACAACTTCCGTACGCAATAAAATGTGTCGTAGGCAGAGCTAGCTACAGGGTTCCACACGTACATTCAACTTGAATGTGTGGAACCCTTGTAATAATAATATATAGCTCATGACCTGCTGAGGCAAAATGAGTCATCATGTCCCCCAAAAGTCAAAACCGGTGCCTGAAGTAACCATACACGAAAACAAAAATTAAAAATCGATTTTAGGTTTTTCACATTTTTGAATAGCCTTGTATCAAAGAATCCCCCTATTGTATTTATTTTTGTAAGAAAGCTCAATAAAGACGATAAACAAGAGAAATTCTGATGTGTGTTTATGTCCCTTTTTTCGCTGAAATCGAAGGTGTGTATCGTTTAGACAACAGAAAATTGCCATGTTCCGAACGCGTTTTCTTACCTTTCGTTTAAAGAGCAACTAAAACGGCGATTACAATTTTGACTTTTTGGACTTTTCCGACAGTTTAAATACTCTTTTAACTGATGGAGATTAGTTTGCAGACGAGAGGGATTTTTTTATTTAAAAAAAGGGTTTTTATTCTGAACCATTTAGGGGCCGTCCATAAAGTACGTACGCACAAAGGGTATAGGCTAGGGCTACACCATGCGTACAGCCACTACAGGGGGGAGGGGGGTCCAAGCCAATGCGTACCGTACGCAACCGACAATTTGCTTTTAATGAATTGTCATGAAATCAATGTACTATCTCATATAAATAACTACCAGCACCAACTTTTGTGCATCAAAAACACAGTACCCTTCACCCCAACCAAAAGTAAATTCGTCTTTCCAGCGCCACCGCCAGCCAACTCCGGCCTATTTTTAGACCGCAACAAAAGAGACTGCTTTTTAATTATAAACCGGCAGTGTACACCGGAAACGTACAGGTGTAGGCCTACTTGTATCAATTTCAAAATCGCTCATGTACTGGAGGTAAACAAAAGAACAAAAAGATATACCTCTTGTATATCAAGTGCCTCTTGTTCAAACACATATTTTTGTGAAAAGTGTTTTTCACTATCTCAATAAACCACTCATTAAACGACAAGAGCAAACTATGCAAAAAATAGTGTTTTATGATATTTTTTCCCTTTTTTGGTTCATGTCATCATTGACTGCTGTTTTGGTTCAAAATATATCACTGTTCAATCATTTCCAGGTCCGTTAATAAAAATATTTGAATGTTTTTTCTGTCAACATTTTGTGATTTATTTTAGTCTTTTGATGCGACATGCGAATCATACTACTACAGCAGGTGTACTGTGACGTTTAATGATGCTAGAACAACTAGGGTAGTCTGAGAAGTCAAACAAAATTTGGAATGCGTATGCGTAGGCCTACAGGGGGAGGGGGGTTGGAGCCACTGCGTATGCCATGCGTAAGGGGGGGTGTTAACAAAAATCGGCATTTTGTGCGTACGTATTTAATGGACGGCCCCTTATTTATCCTGTTTCGCGAAAGTCATTATGTATGTAAATGTATGTACGTGACCCCGTGACGTACACGTGTAGAGTCGGTTGATGCTACAGGAAAACACTAGCGCATGTACGTACGTAGAGTTGATGCTGCTGGAAGAGTTTTTGTCGACATAACTCCTCCGATTTCCCGTTTATTTTGTCAAATTTTGATATTATTTCAGTATAAGCATGGTTCTGAGATAATCATTATGCCTCGATCGTGTGTAGTTGGGGGTTGCACGAGGAACGTTCACAGCTAGCGACAGAAACCCTGACCTACCCTGCGATTCTCAGTGTAGTCTTGGTTCCAAGACGTCCTTAGCGCGGTGCGACGTACAGCGCGCACGGCTGCGCCCTCTAGCTAGCTACACACAAACACACGCCAAGGCCAAATCGCTAAGAACGTCTTGGGCATTTCGCAAGGGAGCGCGCGCGACCTGCTTATGCATAATTTAACAGGCGGGTCAAACGAATAATCGCGCTTGCGCACTGGAGGAAACTCATGTTTAAGTAACAACTTACTAGTCAGGTAACGTTCTGAGCAGAGTGATTCTGGACTAGCAAACAGGATTGAGAAATCTTCGGATTGTTCCAAAAATGTGATCTGGAATATCAGACGTTATCTCTGCCAATTTCAGTCCCAGATGTTCAGCACGATGTAACTGATCAACGGCCAGAGCTTTCAATGGCACGACGACAATAATCAGCGCTTTCTCCTGTTTGCATTATATTTGGTTACATGCTTCGTTCAAGAAATCTAAGACCGATGGAGCAGCTTGAAAAATTACACTCTTGCCAAATCCCGTTGGTAAATTAACAAACAAATCATGGCCACGTACAAATTGATGAATGGCACTGATCTGATGACTTTTTAGCTTTCCAAAGCCCAGTTTTTTCCTGTAAAATCGATCGCTTGGTCCACGCGGTCAGAAATGTTTTCCAACAAACAACGAATGGCTTGGTACTGCGCTGCACGTTCATACGTACGTACACGTACACCCTACGTGAGTACAGAAACTAGACTAGTGAGTGTTGGCTATTTACATGCGATAATGCAGCTACGTCACACGCGCATACAAATGCGACACAAACGGTTCTGCTCGCGATTTCGCGAGCAGAACTTGCGACGGTCTTAGCGATTTGGCCTTGGCGTGTGTGTAGCGAGAGGGCTCTGTCGGCCGGCCGTGCGCGCTATACGTCGCACCGCTAAGAACGTCTTGGAACCAAGACTATTCTCAGTGCTGAATGGAGTTTAAAGGCAACAGTGGGTCCGCTTTGTAGACAATACAATATCTGATTTTCGGCTGTCGAAATGGTCGAAAATATGTGCAGAAAATGTCGCCAAAGACTGTATTGATGATAGTGTTAGTATGAAAACACAGCTGGGTTTGAGGCACAATTCCGTTTGAAGGCTGGAGCCATTCCAACTCTAAAGATATCGAGCATTCCAATCCTGTCCTGGATTCACGCGCCCCAGACCACGGCGACGTAATTCCCTGCGGTTGCCGGCTCGAGCAGCCAGAGCCCTGGCCGTCTCCCTGTCCACGCTCGCTTGACTCACAAACGTACGTGCTCTGTAGGAGCAAAGGCCAATACTTCTCAAGCCACTTAAGACTTTTGGCAGTTTTCTCGAAAGACAGAAAATATGTTTCAACGTCATGTTCGTTGAATTTCGGCACCAACCTTACGTTTTTCGCCAGATCAAAGTCAATTTCTCTCTGCCTGTGTCTTTCTTTGCACCTAGTTCCAAACTCTTTAATCTTCAGTTGATGTTCGAGTTCAAGCTTTCGTAGTTCAAATTATCTTTCTTCTATTTCCTTTTCTCTTTCTTTTTCTTTTTCTTCAAACTCAAGCCTTTCTTTTTCCTTTTCTCTCTCAAACTCAAGCCTGTCTTTTTCTCGCTCAAGCCTGAGCCTGTCTTTTTCCTGCTCAATTTTGGCCAGCTCAATTTCTCGATCAGAAGTTTGCGGAGGCTCAGCCATCTCTAGATTGAACTTTTCCGCAAGAACACTCACAAGTTTTGCCTTCTTGGCACTTTGAGAAATTTCTAAATGAGCATATCTGGCAACTTCATGCAACTCATCTTTTGTCAAATGTTGCAACTTTTCGACTGACAAATCTTCAGCCTCCACGAAAGCTTGTGCATCGAACTTACTAGCCATGATTATTCTACACTAGCAACAATAATACAATGTGTGCGACCTTGTTTGACAATATCGTAAACAAAACTTGGCTTATGTTTGTTTGATTTCCCGGACAGGCCCCTAATTTGTTACGGTCTGAAAATCTCCAGACTATCCGTAAATATAAATTACTAGAAAAAGCCTGAATGCAACAAAGAAATCAAACAAGATCACACTGATATAAAAAAAAAAAAATATGTGATTTAATAATGAGAATATTCGAGAATCAATAGGGTTTAACAAGTTTAGAATTAAGAAAAAGATTTTATACAATATATAACTTAAAAGATCTTACGGGCGAGGACTTATATAGGTGAGGGCTCATATGACTTGGGCAGCTCTGCAATGGGCGAGGACTTGGGCGAGGACTTGGACGACTTGGGCACTCAGCAACGGACGAGGACGACTCCAATAATGCGAGCGAATACAGTTCTTTGACGAGCTGGAACACGGGGCGAATTCACCTCAAAAACAGCCGAAGAGAGACAAAAAAGCGGGGTACGACACAAACTGGCTCCCGTCGCGAAAGTATGGGATATAAGACCCCAAATAATGAACCGACGACAGTTCACAAATAAATGTCTCTTTTTCCGGAAATAAAACTTAGCTCTAACTCTCTCCAGACGCTCCTACGCAGACGAGTCATATACAGGTCACAGGTCCGAATAAAACGGCTCGATGAACTCGATAACCAAAATCCCAACGAAATTCTCCGTCCGTCTAAAGTCCTGATTTTGTTGTGAAGTTAGCCCGTTATAAAGAAATTTTATACATTCCAGAAATTACTAAAATCCAGAAGTATCTTACAAATCACGTCAGCTTCCAAATATAATCTTACAGAATTACGTCACATTTAAAAATAATCTTTTACGCAGCTTCTAAATAAAATTACAGTGTTTTCTAGCGTATATACGAGATAGACACAGAACCTTCTCGCACATGACATAAGACTTGGCGTAAACAACGTTGACCAATTCATTCACAAATTAGGGTCAGCCAAGGTCGCACGCGTATGCAAATAAGTGACGCGTGTCCTCGCCTACATTTGTGACGGTTGTACATAATACTGAATGAGGGTCGTATATACATTCCGTAATTAGGAATTTCATAACACTGACAACATTTACTTGTGTACAAAACATTCTCGTCATCAGTAAATCCTATACCCAGATCCAGCTGGTATTCATTGGCCTATTCGATGAGTTGGTTTAGTGCAAATGATCTATTGTTGAGAATCCTTCTCTGAATCCAGCCTGTTCTCTCGGTTGATGTTCATCTATATACAGGGTGGATAAAAATACGAAACCGAGATATTATTGCTAATATTGTAACAGAAGTAGGGCACGTGTGAATCAAAGGGAGATATCCTCTGTGGGTTAGATCCGGGGATCTCGGGGGCCATTTCACGTTGTGGTTCAGAGCAATGATTCTTTCTCCAAACAGTTCCGCCAATCGCTCTTGTACGATGATGCGGCGATGAGCAGGTGCCCCGTCTTGGGCCCACCACAACCGACGAAAAATGCCTCCTTGCTGTCTTTCGAAATGTTGCTTTAACTGGGGTACAATAAAGTCATTGGTCATTTGAAGATAGCCTTCTCCATTCAAATTTCCTTCAAAAAAGTAAGGACCAAGCAGAATTCCATTTCCAGAAATTCCAATCCACAGTGCTAATTTCTCACAATTCAAACTTTTGTCAAAAGTAAATTCCGCCAGTGGATGATGCAAGGGTGCGTACTGGCGGACGTTCTGCGTGTTCATGGCTCCGTTCATGCAGAAGGCAACCTCATCTTCGATGATGAGATTTTCAAAAAATATGTTTGGACGGTCAAGTATCCATTGGCAAAACCTAAGACGCCTCGGAAGATCACCAGGAAGCAGTTGATGTCGTCTCACAATTCTGTAAGGGTACCACCGGACATCCAGCCTCACAATTCTGTTGAATGTGGCTGGGGGCAGTCCTAGACCATTTCGTCTCTGGTTGATGCGTTCTCCCTGTTGCAGGGCCTGCTGGACCGCATTGATGTTTTCGGGTGATCGCCCAGTTCTTCGTCGCCCAGATCTTCCCTTGTTTAAGTTTAAGCTGGTTCCCTCACGCTGGTACTTGCGAACATTGCGCGAAATGCGCCTTAGCTGGAGGAGGACGTTCTGGAAACTTTTCAGCAAAAGCATCTGCCACTTGCTGAAGGCTCCCGTCTCGAACCACTTCGACACAACAAAAACTCGCTGTTCATTTGTAAGCTGCATTCTCATGTACGCCTGAATGTGTTTTAAGAAACTGCAAGCTTCTCCTCACCCACATGTTAATTTTAAGAAGGTTATGTAATGGTTAAGGCCAATGAATGCCACTAAAGAAAGTAGCGCAATTCTCTAAATAGACCCTTTCATAAAATGTGTCACTGCTCAGTCAACCGTGAATGTAATGACATGATCAGGGTGTCATTTTAAAGAGGAGATTCAACCCCGACAGAGGATATCTCCCTTTGATTCCCATGTGCCCTACTTCTGTTACAATTAGCAATAATATCTCGGTTTCGTTTTTTTTATCCACCCTGTATAGAACTGTCTTAAATCTGCTTTGGATTATTTTGGTTAGAATTTTGTAGAGATGTGATAGAAGACTTATAGGTCTGTAATTCTTGATGCCAGCTTTGTCTCCTTTTTTATGAAGAAGAGTGACTTTGGCCTCTTTCCATGCACTTTCTTGGTATTTTTTGTTCCATAATGATTTGATTATATGGTTGACTGTGATATCCCCTTCCCTGAGTATGTCACTTGTTATATCATCCTCTCCTGGAGCCTTATTTCTTTTCATCTATTTCAGTGCATATTCGACTTCCGCTTTAGTTAAATGTGGTAGTTTCTGAGTATCTGATGAAACCTCTTCTGCTGCTTCTTCTTCAGATCATTTTGTTTTGGAACTATATAATTCCTGACAGAATTTAGAGCACACCTCAAGTACTTCGCCCCTACAGTAAGATCACCATCTTCCTTTCTCAGTCGTTGTATTCTTGTCTTTGTGTTATTTCTTTTCATGGTTTGCTTTGGCCCCCTTCCTGTTTCTAGTACTCTCTTGATTTGTTCCTCTTTTTTCGTCTGATTCTTTGGCGTCTCTTTTTTCTGCTTGTCTTAACTGCCTCAGCATACTCGGTTTTCTGCAGAGCTGTTTTGTGTGGTATTTGTTTGAGCTCTTTACGTCTTTTGTACTTTTTGTCGATGCTTCAATTCCTTTGTCCTCGCTGGTTTTCTTTCTGCCTGTTTTCGTTAGTGATGCGATATTTACTGCTTCTTCCATTATAGTAGTGGTTATTTTTGTTGCACCTTGTTTCCACATCAAAATTGTCTTCTTCTAGACCTTAAAATCTGTTTGTTTTTGAGTCTGAGTTGGAACTCCTGTCTCTGCCTTTGAAGTTTAAAGATATTTACTTTCTTGTTTTTCTTGTTGTTGATAAATGCCAGTCTGGACATTTTCTATTGATCTTTAAAGTGACTCTTATCATTCTGTAATCGCTGGCAATATCTACTTTGCCACTCGCAAAAGTCTATCACCGATCGTGAAAGTCCATCACCGATTCGATTATCACCTTAATGCCTCTTTGGCGTTCCATGGTGTTGCAATTAGCTGCGCGGTGGGAGGAGTTATGCAAGGATACATATTCGTGCATTGCTTTTAGGCCAAGCAGTGCGATTGTATCTGCGTATTGTTACTATAGGACTCCCATCAACGAGTCAGTGGTGTAACTACGGGGGGGGGGGGGGCACGGGAGGCACGTTCCCCCAGCTGACATCCGTGACCCCCCCCCCCGTGCCCCCATTTAAAATCTTGAAATGTACAAAAATTAGCTGCAGTTTATGTACTATCAGTGCCCCCTTGAAAAAATGTGTGCACCCCAGGTGCCCCCCAGAAATTTCACCCAGCTACGCTACTGCTTCGAGTACAGGTTGTAATGGGACACCATCACAAAAAACAAGTAATTATGTAAAGCATAATTATTATAGACATTTAATATCAACAGTTTCAATTTGGAAAGCTTGTACTGTAATATAATCCACACAAAATATATGCCATCAGGAGCGCGCTCCTGACACCTTTAGAACAGCATGCTCATCACTGACTTCGCGCTAATTCTTCTTCCTCAATGTTTAATTAAGGTAAGAATTAATTGTATTTTTAAAACAAAGACTGGTGTAATTATACAGCTACATATAGATGATGAGAAATTTAAAGCAGTCAGGGGTCAGTCAAAGGGTCAGTACTCATGCAGAAGAGTCTGCTCGCCGTGATGACTCGAGAGACCGATTCGTGAGCAGTGTTCTGTCGCGTGGCGGTTGCCCTGTTCCCTTTTAGATGATTGGACTTACCAAACTAGTTTGCAGCATACACGCGCGAACAGGAGTGTCATTTTGATAGTTAGATGACAGGGTTTTGATTTTATTGAGGGAAATGTTGGTGTAAGATGATGATGAAAGATGACAAAACGCAACACGAGAAATAAAGATGGCTACCGCGATGCTCGGTGAACGTGCAACACCGCACAAATGTCATAGCTTCTTGTAGATGTAGTGACATGGCTAGGTTATTGGACATTGACAATAAATTTACAGGGACTTTTAAATTAATATTTGTGTGCAAAACTATAGTTTTGCACAGAATATATTAGTCATATTTATTTTTGCACACAATTTATTAGTCTTTTAATTAGTCTGACAAAACCAATAATAACTATAGTTATTGGTTTTGTCAGACTAATTAAAAGACTAATTAATTTTGTTGTTTGACAAATTAATTTTCTTGCATTACTAATTACATTTCGAGCATTACCAATCTCAAGAAAAATTGGTAAAACTAAACCATTTTGAAAGACTAATTATTATTATTATTATTAGTCAATTAAAAAGTGAATTGACTAATCTTTTGATCTGTTGACCAATTAATTGCACTCACCACTCGAATGAGCTTGAAACTGTTCACTGTGTAATACACCGAGCGACTTAAATTACTGTGGCAAGTTTGCTTTGGCTGGGTGTCAAAATATTGTTATTAGTATTTCGTAATAAATTAGTCAGTCGACTAGTAATTTACATATTAGTCCGTCAATTCCTGTTGAGAAGACCAACCACATTAGTAAATCAGTGACGTCCAAAAGCAAACTTCGTCTTACGAAAATGCGTGTTAGTCTTTTAAAATTTTAAATTAGTACTTAATTTTGTTTAATTAGTCAACAGTAATTCCATTAGTATTTTAGATTGAACAATTAGTCAGACATAGAAAGACTGATTTGTATTACCTACTTGACTAATTTTCCCCTCAAATTGACTAGATTTTGTTTTCAGTGTGTATCACATTACCTATTATGTCTTGTCGCACTGACCAGTAATCCCAAAAGTTGGGTTGCGTATAAAGAACACGACTTCGGTTTGTTGTCATCATTCACCATATCAGCAGCCCTAAGTGCTTCTGCTAAAGTCTGTGCTTAAAGTTAACCTTTTAAGTTGCACCTAATTATATTGTTTTAATCAAATACCATTTCATTTTTAACATAAGCATACTTATTTTTACAGTCTTAATCACACTTATTTTGTGATTCTATTCTTTTGTGGCTAAATTTAACGTATTATTTAAGGTGCATTTACGTCTATTGTTTTATTCATATACAAATGTATACATTGTTAGTTAAGTCCCCGTTCTTTTTGCTTCCCGTCCATGTCTCTTTTATTTAATGACATAATGTATAGTTATGATCTCACTTTTAAGTCCAATTTCTCATTTTTTTGTCTGAGTTATTTAAAAAATATTATATATTCTTTTAAATTGCTAGTATTTATTTTATTTTAGGTAATTGTAACTGCTAGTTTTTGTTTTATCTTCTTTGTGATTGTAAAATACAATCAACGTGAGATTTTAATTAGAAAACGGACAGTAGAAAAGCAAGTCAAATTAGAAAGATTTACAAAATTAGACAATCGGTTTCATTTTCTGTTCGGTGCTGGAAGGGAGAAACACGAAAACATTGAGCTTGCATATTTTGTATCATCTTTAAACATCAGTTTGGATTGATTGAACATATATTGAAATTGACACAGTTGCTCAGCAAGGCCATAATATATGCTAATTGATAGTGCAGTGACAAGTTCATTCATGTACAATTCAGCCAATGGGAGCAACATATGCAAAGATTAGAAAATATGGCCGTTCGGGTATTCAGCAATACCAGCCAGCTTCATACCAAAGGAACCACACTATAAACAAAATCTTCCGCTATTATGGTGTCATTTTTAACAGGTTTTCTTTCGTCATTATGATCATTTCTTGTCATCAACGTGTTACTATGTTGTCAGCTTTTTATTATCTGGTCACGTTCCATTTCAGGCATCGAGTCATCACAGAAATATGCTATGATCGCAGTACATAAAAATCATAATTGAGTAAATTTAGAACCTCCGTAGACCCACGTGAGAGTTTTTGTTGCACACTTCTACTAATTAGTTAATTAATTAGTCTCTTGTGGAGCGGTCGATATTTTTGTTTTCCATGTTAACTCAAGTTGGACCAAGCCCTGTGGGAGGCATCCTTAAGTTATTCTAAAACCTTCCCCGTTATCCGGCGGATTTATTATTGTTATTCCAGGCCAGACACCGTTCCCACTCGTTTGGGTACAGAGTGCCCGTGCTGCACACTAGGGGTAAGGCGGAGGCCCTGTCATAAGGGAAAAATCCGTTGCAAGCTTCCACTTCAACTTGTCATTCTCACATAACAAAATTAATTGTCTTGTCGCAAAACAATTAATGTCTTGTCATCCTAAAAGTGGCGCATGCGCAAGGAACACGACAGCGCTTTCTTGTCAAAATGAAAATTATTTTCCATGCTACTTCGCTGCGCTCATACGCATGAAAAGCAGTTTGGTGTGATTGGACCGCCATAATGAGGAAAAGGGAGACGAAAGATTCATTTTAGGTGAATTTATTGTACAGCATGGGATGGAGGTGGGGGCACAAACACCGAGTTTCCACAACTGTTAGCATTACTATAAATAAAGGAATATGAAAAAGATGCCAAATGACATGATCTGTCGTTCATTAACAAGTTAACTTTGAAACAATCCTAGTCATCTGAACTCCTCGGGAAGCATGCAATTACTTTGTTATCTTTCATATTTTTAAACAACAGTGAAACTGGTCATCTGACTTGGGATCATCTCTTTTCTCCAAAATAATTATGTGAAACGAAAGTACAGAATAATACATGTGAAAGACAGGATGACGAATAATGTATTTTTTACAACTTATGAATTGGACACCTGACCTCCTTCGGAAAGTAATCATTTCTACTATCATCTTTTACACAGGGATGTGGTCATCTGCCCTTTTGGGATCACCTGATCCTTTCCTCCTTTATAATAATTAGGTAAAACGAAAGTACAGAATAATACATACATGTGCTAGACAAGATGATGAATAATGTGTCTCATTTCTTACAACTTATAAATTGGTCATCTGACCCTTCGGAAAGCAAACATTTCTACTATCATCTTTTACACAGGGAATCCGGATCTGGTCAACTGATCCTTTCCTCCTTTATAATAATTATGTGAAACTAAAAGTACAGAACAATACATGTGATAGACAAGATCACGAATAAAGTGTCGCATTTCTTACAACTTATAAATTGATCATCTGATCCTTCGGAAAGTAAACATTTCTACTATCCTCTTTCACACAGGGATCTGGTCATCTGATCCTTCCCTCCTTCATAATAATTATGTGAAACTAAAGTACAGAATAATACATGTGATGGACCAGATGACAAATAAAGTGTCGCATTACAACTTATAAATTGGTCATCTGACCCTTCGGAAAGCAAACATTTCTACTATCATCTTTTACACAGGGAATCCGGATCTGGTCAACTGATCCTTTCCTCCTTTATAATAATTATGTGAAACTAAAAGTACAGAACAATACATGTGATAGACAAGATGACGAATAAAGTGTCGCATTTCTTACAACTTATAAATTGATCATCTGATCCTTCGGAAAGTAAACATTTCTACTATCATCTTTTACACAGGGATCTGGTCATCTGATCCTTTCCTCCTTCATAATAATTATGTGAAACTAAAGTACAGAATACGTGTGACAACTGACAAGATGACAAATAATGTGTCGTATTTCTTACAACTTATAAATTGGTCATCTGAACTCCTTCGGAAAGCAATTATTTCTAACATCTTTCACACATACAGGAATCTGGTCATCCACCTTCTGGGATCATCTGATCCTCCGACCTTCTGGACCATCTGATCCTCCGATATTTCTTTTTCACTCGGCCATCTGACCGACTGGATCATCTGATCCTTTGTTTTCTCTCCTTTCTTTTTTACACATTCTCAAAGGGATTAGTTATTTATTGCCCACTCTAATTTATAATTGAAACAAAATATTATACAAAGAAACAAATTACGTTGCATAATACATGTATCAACAATGTAGATTCACATCAGTTGGTAGAATCTTGGAATGATTACTCTAAACAGACAGAGAGGCGTCAAGATATCGGCGTAGAAAAGGAGAGCGTATTTGAGAGAAACGTAACAGGCAGTTCCAAGGCCTAAAAGTGAGGCCTGGGGACATGCAAAAAGATAAATCATCGTTTTGACCCGATTGAGAAGAACTGGCCGTTTTTGCACAGGAGGGTGATGCAGTTCGCGCCTACCGCTAATGATGGCATATTGGATTAGACTTTAATGGCTTTACATTATGGGATTTACTTCAACATTGTACCTTAACATCGTTGAAACTGTTGCAAATGGCGGCCCTATACTGTGCCTTGTGTGGCTCCTAGTTGGTCAGAGGGGATCAAAGCTCTCTGAGAGGCTGGCAGATATATATACCACGAAACCGGAGAAAGGGACAGCTGGGCTGGCTCTTGCCCGGGTGGGTGCGGAAGCGAGAGAAGGCACCGGGAGCAGAAAGAGAAGGGGCAACTTCGTGACCAGTGGACCCTCAAAAGTTGGCATGCCTGGAAAAAAATCCAACAAAGAAAAGAGCGGCAACGAGAAATGCAAAACAATAATTCTTTGTATAGGGCGGGCTGCTGGTGGGATATACTTTAACAGGCTACAGCACCAGATCACATGTATGTGCAACATTTTTAATAGAGACAAAGAAGAATAAAAGAAGGAAAGTAAAGTCTACAATAGATGTACCCTATATGGGTGCATATGGGAGGATGTGAGTTTGTATATGCCGGCAATCGTGGACCTAGGACAAAAGAATTCGGGCGTAGACAAAGGGGTCCACGTTTGACCTAACGTCCACGATTGAAAACCGTGTACAAAACCAATGGGAGGCCTTAGAGTATAAACAAAAGAGGAACAATGGGAGGTCCACGATTGCACCCGTTTACATGACTGTGTGTGTGGATGTGTGTGTGGGTGAGTTTATATAGCTATTCAAACCGTGGACTTTTAACAAAGAGGACAATATGGTCCACGATTGAGTCAAGGTCCACGATTGAAAATCGTGTACAAAACATATGGGAGGCCTTCCGAAAAAGTTATAAAGTATAAACAAAAGAGGAACAATGGGAGGTCCGCGTGGGTGGGTGGACAGTTTCCATGCCACGCGTGTATCACGGCTTTGCAAGTTGATTGGGAATACATGTAGCTGTTTTGGTAACACTGGTGCGCATGCGTCTAATCTGGTCTAATCTGCATATTAGATCACGCCCCATTGCATTGCAAAATTCGCGGTTGAACGGTTCGTTCGTTGAACGGTTGAACCGAGTGAAGTTTTAACGCGTAAACCCGCCGTGGGCTGCACCACTTGGTACTTGTTATATATAACTCTATGACCATACCACACTACGCCCAGTTTTTCTTTCGGGAAGGCACCGAGTAGTACCAGTTTTCATTGGGGAAGGCACTGCGAGTGTGTGCATTAATCTGTCTCGCCTTTTGTCGAAGACCTCCGATTCGTCGTTTTAAGACAAGTTTCAAATAAACAGGTTTGTAAGTTGAATCTTTCATACTTTGTCATGTTGTTATTGATATGATACCGATTAAGTGCATGCAAAGGCTGGTTAATTGCTGATATTTGGATTTTTTGCGAAATAATGTATGTAATGGTGCTACAGTAAGTGTGCCTGTGAAATATTTACTACTTGTGTTACATTTCTTTTTGAAAACCATACCATATCCTTCTAATTTTGCTTGAGGTATGAAAATGTACTTGAAACACTTTGCCGCTACAATAAGCTGTGGCTAAAGTCTGATGTATATGGTTGACTTAAATACTTGCACATTGTCTGGTTATCATGTGTATTTAAATGTAGTGTACACGATTGGTAATCCTCCAATTTTTGTATTGAATTATTACGAAATACCTTACTAGACTGTAAGTTAACAGTAGTCTCAATCATCCTGTGAAATGATGGCACCAGGTGTGCTGTCGTTGTCAAGAAAAGTGGAAATTTATAACGTTTTCCAACGATTTTCGGCCGGAAATCGTTGGAAAACGGGCCTGTAGGTAGCCTTAGTCAAGGCGCGCGTGGCTACGTGGACGAGTGGCGCGTCCCGGATATGTTGGCATTCGGGGCGCGTCACGCGCCCAGATAGCCACGCGCGCCTTGACTAAAGGCTATCATCCGCCGCGCCCGACGGTTGAAAACGAACGCCGTTTTTCTCTCGTTTTTTTCGCCATCCAACAACGCAAAACTTTGAACAGGTCAGTGGAACGATATTTCCTATAAAATACTGACCCCCAAATCTGCCCATTTCTGAAAATTGCAGCAATGACCAATCATGTACAATTACTTTAACCATGTAGGAATGTGTTCTTATTCCTCCATGATTTAACTACGAAGAATGTTGCGAAGAAAAAACCAGAATTGACGCAATACGGGTGTAGGGCCTTAGTATAGGGGAGGCATTTGAAGCAAGATATTAGACAGATGGACCCCCCACACTTTTGTGTTGGTCATTGTGTTTCCGGAATCTCAGTAATTTCTTTTAGATATTCGGGGGATGTGTTTGGTAACAATAGTCCGGACTATATAGGGAATAGGGGATACCCCTTGGTCCCTTAAAGACCAACTAAAACGCCAATTTTGTTTGGACTTTTTGGACTTATCTGTTAGTTTATGCCTCCCCAAAACTAATGTAACAAGTTTCATGATTCTGAAAAAAATAAAAAAATGTTTTTGAGCCTTTTCCTTCTGAGCCACTTTGACTCGATTCAGAAAAAGCCGAGGTCAACTGCGTGCCGTATCGCGTGAGTGATGACGTATACGTGTAGAAACATATGACGTCACTGTATTATACGACGATGTTTTACGTAGAGTCTGTACGTATTTTTTTGTCTAAGGCTAGTATTACTTGCTGTGCTTTTTGCACATGATTCAGGTGTAACACTACGGTAAACATATTTTAAAGTGTTGACATCTTTGTGAGACACATTTAGAATTGCAACGGGGTTGTAGGTTTGTTCTTGCTGAAAAGCTAGTTATGAGTCGTACTTTCCTTTGTTTGCAGTCGGCTTTTATTGGGACCTGCGCGGTGAGTTTTGTGTGAGCACAATTTCTGTTATAAGGTACCAGACCCAAGCCGTGTGCGAACGACTGTCTGTGTGCCTCTTCCATTCAAAAAATAGGGGTGCTCAAAATAGTGTGAAAATAAATATCCATTTTAAAGGTTGTGTACACGATTGGTAATCCTCAATTTTTTTTACTGAATTATTACGAAATACCCAAAGTTAATAGTAGTCTCAATCATCCTGTGAAAATGATGGCACCAGGTGTGCTGCCGTTGTCAAGAAAAGTGGAAATGTATATCGTTTTCCAACGATTTCCAGCTGGAAATCGTTGGGAAAACTGCCCTGTAGCCGTCAGTCAAGGCGCGCGTGGCTACCCGGACAAGTGGCGCGCCCCGGACATGATGGCGCCATGTCATATCCAGGGCGCGTCACGCGCCCACATAGCCACGCGCGCCTTGACTAAAGGCTATCATCTGCCCGACTGTTAAAAACGATCGCCGTTTTTCTCTAGTTTTTTTGCCATCCAACAACGCAAAACTTTGAACAGGTCAGTGGAACGATGATATTTCTTATAAAATACTAACCCCCAAATCCGCCCATTTCGGAAAATTGCAACAATGACCAATCATGTACATACACTGCCTTTAAAGTCTCAATTGTAATGGTTTTGTTTTGTTTCTACCAACATTATTTAAGCTTTTCTTCTATATAAAATGTATACATTGGTCAATTATGTAAAGAAAATAAACAAAATCAATCTGTAATTGCTCCGTTTTGTCATGCAATGAAGCATGCTGCGACCACGTATGTTAATACAATGTTAGTGGTTTTGAAACTTCAATATGACCCCTATAAGTTGCGCTAAAAAATGGTTTATGTTTCAAAAACGCTTTTTTAACATTTAAAGGGACACATTGCCTTCAAATGTCATGAAATTTTGCTGTTTAGAAATGTTCCTTACCTTTGATAAGAGTTGTTCATGCAAAAAAACACGTATAATGTGTTGTAATTAGTGAGTAGTGATTACAAAACAAAAAATTTGCCGCTTACCCCTGACATCTGACCCGCGAAACATAGACTTATTTCCAGTACTAAATACCACCGTCTAAATAATGCGCAAATTACGCTGTAAGAGTCTTTAGGCTGGCGCCGCAGCCAGTGGCCTTGTGAACCTATCAGATGATCGCCATGTACAATTCTCTATACCTCGCGACACATATCGCCAGTGCTGCGCGCCGTGTACATCAAAATGGATCAACAGAACGTACTTCAACCAGATGCGACTGGAAATACGACTAGTGAACACAGTCCGCCATTTTGTGGATTCAAAAATTTGGTTCTACAAAATGGCGGACCGTTATTTGTCACGAAATTCAACAAAAACCACGCAATTTGAAGGGATAGTTATGTGAATCTTTATATTCTACTTTTAAAAAAGCTTCACAACCATATCCATTTCAGTTTTATAGCCCAAAACGCAAAATCCAAAGCAATGTGTCCCTTTAATTTTTCTCTCTAAATTTAATGCTTAACGTCTTTTGATTAAACTGTAACAATTTGAAGGAAATCCCTTTGTTCAACATGACCGTTTTGGGGAATTTTTTTTGAAAAAGAATGCCATGTCCCAACGAAATTTCTGTCAACGGCCGGCTTAGACTTGATTTCAAGTCCGAGATCGCGGTTATTGTTTTGTCTGCATCAGCCACGCTAAACGTCATTACCCATATTGGTTATCACACATTATACAACACCTGAATAAATCCCAGCCATCCGATTGGTGGATCGTCGATCACGTGCATTGAATTATTCGTCCCATCGCACGACGCGAACCCGCACCGCCAAAAAAGTTCTATCACATGGTTCTATCAAACGGTATACGCGTTTGATAGAACTTCCCCGCTGTCATTGGACTGGTTCCCGGTCCCTCCGTTGTCCTTCGGACTTCAAATGTATATTTTATACATACGGGGACCGAGAACCAGTCTAGGCTGTCATTCACACAAAATGGCGGACGGTGTTTCCGAACCGCGGTTTGTTTTCCTAACAGACGACGAAATATTGGAACTCGTAGGCGATGCTGACGCTGCTAACACAAAGAGACAAATGAAATATACAGTCAAACGATTAGAGGAATTTGCAAGACACGCAGGAACAACAATTAAAGCTTTAACTGATTCGGAACTGGACCACTTTTTGTCGCGGTTTTATGCGGGACTGAGAAGGTAAACGGCAAGTTGTACACCAAGAAATCCATGCATGCAATCTGTCGGATTTATTCAGGCGTTGTATAAAACAGATAATGAATGTTTCACATTCGTGCAATGGTAAGAATAATTTCATTCGGTGACAGATGGAATGTCCCATTCCACTCGACTTCGCCTCGTGGAATGGAACATTCAATCTGTCACCTCATGAAATTATTCTTACCATCGCACTCATAAACATTCATTATTTGTATACTAACTCGCGATCGGGCTCGCGATCTCGGACTTGACCCTAACGTGCATATGGAATAACTAAATTTACATAATAAAACGGGGGCCCATAGAGATGGCCAATCAGAAGGACACAAAAACCGTGTAGGCCGCGTCCATTACCAATAGGTTACAATACAGTGTTCTGTGTTACACTGTTCAGTCTCAAATTTGTATGATACTTGGCACAATGGTTTGGCATTTTTCGTGTCAATTCTTACTGGACTATGTGTACGGATCATAGCGTTGTGTACAATAGGTTTGCGTGCCTGCGATGTGTTAGACTTGATTTCAAGTCCGAGATCGCGGTTATTTTTTGGTCTGCATCAGCCACGCTATTCAAACGTCATTACCCATATTGGTTATCACAAACTAACTCATCGTGATCCAAGGTTAACTCACAAGAGGACGCAAGAGGGCGCTATTTCTGGCACTACTGTATTGACTATAATTAGACCGACAAAAACCACGATCACAGACTTGGAACCAAGTCTAGCGATGTGTATGCGCCGCGCGCGCAGTCCACGAAGGGAATGCATGAGATACGACCAAACGTTGGTGGCGCCCCCCTTCTCCCCCCCCCCTCCCCCCTCCCCCCTCCCCCTCCCCCCTCCCCCCTTCCCCCTTCCCCCTCCCCCCTCCCCCCCCCGAGCTGTACGAATCAAGTGTTAAACGACGCGGGGTTGAACGCGGGGTGAAATCAAAACTCAACCAAAGGCGGCCCCAAATTCGCCCGGAGTTCAACCCGGGATGAGAGGCTCTAGTGTGAAAAAGGCATATTGGTAATGACATTCTCTCTTTGTAGGTTTGTTCTTTTTCCTGGGCTGCCGAGGCAAACACAGCTAGCCACCATGAATTATTTCGTCGTTACCATGGCAATCTTTGGAGCAGTATGTGAGTATTCAATGATATTTCATTTCATTATTAATTTTTTCTGGTTCATTAAAATTTGTATCAGGCAGCAGTAAGCTTATATAAAAAAATAACTCGCCTATACTGGTTGTGGGTCAGTATGTGAAAGTTGTTGCAGATATGACGTCATTGATATCAGAAAAATCAACAGGTTAATCTTACACTAAATTCCATTGGCTGCTGTGTGCCACGTCATGAACGATTTCACCTGCCTGCATAGCAGAGTAAAAAGACGCTCAAAATTAACAATGCGCTAAACACACTCCATCCACGACACACTCCACAATTAACCGAAGGCTGTAGGCCTATTCATTACTAGTTACTCTCGAAAAAAAAAAGCTACTCGCTGAAAGTTTGCTATGCAAAATTATATTAAGACTCTATTCTTGGAGGAATCCGCCTTCCCTTTTGGGTGGCTTGGGCGGCTTGGGCGGCTTGGGCGGCTTGGGCGGCTTGGGCGGCTTGTGCGGCTTGTGCTTAAAGCGCTCGCCTCTCACCAATGTGGCCCAGGTTCGATTCCCGGCTGCGGACCATATGTGAGTAGAGTTGTGCATTGATTCTCTCCTGTGCCATGAGGGTTTTTCTCCGGGTTTTCCGGTTTTCCTCCCTCCGGAAAAATGAAACACTTTCGATCTCTGGCTGTGCTCCGTGGTCATATATTTATTTCTGATGTTTAACCAGGGTAACCTGTTCACATAATAAACGTGGTCTTCCACGGGGCCCTGGGGTTTTAAAATTATTAAGAAATAATAAAGTTAAAAATGTAAAATATTATTCCAAAAGCAGACCCAAAGCATGTAATGATATAAAAGGAAACACTTATAAAATTATAGAAATTAGAACCCTTCACCTAAAAACAATAAAACAGAATTAAACAGAATTAAAACAATAACAACAAAAAACAGTATAAAATACACATACACACAGGGCAAACGGAACGAACAGATAACAAGACAGGGAACAAATGAAACTGGCAAGATGTACAGAACAAACAGATAGATAGGACAATAGGACCATGGAGAAAGGAAACAATAAGACAAACAAACAATTATGACAGGTCATTAAACATAAAATACTTTAAAACAATAAAACAATAATACAAATTAAGAGGCAGATTCTGCAAGCCATTTCTTTACCTTAATCTTAAAACTGTCAAGTGAGCAAGATAACCGCAAGTTTGAAGGTAGGCTGTTCCACACCGTGATACAAGTTACAAGCGGACTATATTTGAGGCAGTCAGTTTTAAATTTCGGTAATAACAAATTGTCTGATGTTGACTGTCTTGTGGCATAACTGTGAACACTTGATAACTTGACGGTACATTCATTCAGATATTTTGGCATAAGACCATGATTACATTTATACATAAGGACTGCCCTGAGATAAAACAAATCGTTTCTCCAAGGAAAGCCAGTTAAGATCATTAAATAAATCACTAGAGGGGTAAGCATATCCTTTCCCTAAAATTATTCTAGCAGCATACTTTTGTAATTTAAGAAGTTTATCCAGATGTTTGTGAAATCGCTGCGACCAAATTTGCGAACAATAATCAAAATGCGGTAAAACAAAGACATCGTACAATAATTTTAAGGAATGAACTGGCAAGAATGGCTTCACCCGTCTCATCATACTCAGTTTGGCTTGAACAGTGCTTATGACTTTTTCAACGTGATCTGTCCACTTTAATTCTTCGTCTATAATGAGACCAAGACATTTGGCTTTGTGAACATGGGTAATTGTGTTACCATTCACCTCAATCTTAAAATCAACAATACTCTCTAATTTAGGCTTAGTTCCAATAATCATCACGTTAGTTTTATCATAATTTAAAACCAGACGATGTTTCTCTAGCCACGTACTAATTTCATCAAAAGCGACAGATAATTTCTGACTAATTTCAGTTGAAGTTTTACCGCAGACAGTAAGCGTTGTATCGTCTGCATACATATCCACTATGCCTTCACTGACTGAGTTTGGTAACGTGTTCACATGGATAGAGAATAACAAAGGACCAAGAATTGATCCTTGTGGTACACCGCATGTGACTGTAAGTGGACTAGAAAATACATTGTTCAAGCAAACCTTTTGAGCGCGTCCGGACAAATAGCTTTGAAACCATCTCAGCGTGTTCACAGATGAACCGATTGATTTAAGCTTGGCAAGAATAATATCATGATTTACGGTATCGAAGGCTTTCCTAAGATCAATGAATGCAACGCCATTTAAATTACCATTATCAACACTTCTGTCCACTTGTGTAACCAATTTGAAAAGGGCTGTAGTAGTTGAGTGTTGTGGTCGGAATCCTGACTGATTCGGATGAATGAATTCATAATTTCTATTTAAATAGGTCAGTAACTGATCATACACTGTCCGTTCTAAAACTTTACTTAATACTGGAAAAATGGAAATCGGGCGGTAATTACCAACATCACATTTGTCGCCCGATTTATAAAGAGGAACCACTTTGGCCTTTTTCATACCCTCTGGAACATACCCGTTTATTAAAGATAAATTAATAATTTTAGTAAGTGAATGCAAAATTGGCGCCAAAGCAAGTTTAAGAATTCGACAACTAATGCCGTCCTCACCGTTGCCTTATTGGCATCCATGTCTTTTATGGTCTTTTCAACAAAACAACTGGTTATGGGCATAATGTTAAAAACGGTGTTCTCACCACTGACATGGTTTTCCTCTAAAAAATCAATAACCGGGTGTTATTTTGGTAAATGTTGTGTAGCTTTCTGAGCGCAATTAACAAAATACTCGTTAAACACACTGCCAATTTCAGTTGTCTTATTGCAAGCTGTGCCATTAATTTCTATACAACTTGGCGCGGTGGCCTTAGGTTTTCCCGTTAGTTCCTTTAAGCTATTCCACATTTTCTTACTGTTATTAATATTATCTCGAATAAGACCACGATAATAGTTAGACTTGAGCGCATATGGGTCGATGTGGCCGGCTGCCAGAGGCGCCTTTACGTGCCAGCGACTCGACCACGTTGTATCCGCGTCCTTCGCAATTCAGCTTCTCAGCTGCGATGATTAGCGTCCCAAACTATTATAAAAAAGGTCGCCAGCGTCTTTAAGCAACTTGTCGCTGGTGCTTCCGCGTCAAGTATAAACCTAGTCTTAGTTCAAGACGACAGTGATCGATAATGGATCGTGTAGCGTCGTCATTCGTTCCATGCAGTGCGCCCCCTGACGGTACGATTAGAATAACTCATGGGCTCGCACTATCGTCTTGGGAATCCTGCAAAATGTGGGCGCGGCTGTAATATGCAAATAAGTTTGTTTGTGTTAATATTTATAACCTTCGAACAACATGGCGCGTCAAGCAGTCGGCGACCCCATGACATTATACGCGGCGATAGGTTTGTGGGAGGAAACCGAAGATCGTATGTACGCGTAGCCGAGTAGTTTTTTACTATGATCTTTGGAAGGAACATAAACATGCAAACATATTTCTCTGTTAAATAAACGTGACACAGCTTATGGTTTTATTGGGGATATCGTTGGAGATTATACTTCTGCATCACATGTGTGATTCATGTCACAAGTAATACTCAAAAGCACTGTCGAGAATCACGGACGCATTTTTCAAAGTGAAATTCGTACTCTGAAATTAAGTTCAATATATGGTTTATGATGGTTTTAAGATATCCCTATTTCCATTCATATTTGCCCCACCACCAACCACTCTTTCCTACGTATTTCCCCCAACTTCTCTAACTGGATGTAAGATTCGCCATGAGTAGCCTTGCTCGTACCCCGATTGTACTGAGACATAAGGCTCCCGGACTGCAAGAAGTCCCGTCCTCGATCGGCTGCTAAAAAGGGCCTCGGGGGCTTGCTAAAAACAAACGAATTAATACTGGCCCTGAGCGTCCTTCTTCAGCACCTCGTCGGTCAGGCTTTATCCAAAGCCAACTTGAGAGGTTTTGTCATGTATGATACTTCTAGGCTGCGACGAGTGATTTGGAAATTGGAGGCGAAGTTATTATTGAAATCAAAACAGAGAGGCACAGGTTTAAAAATGTAATGTTTACCGAACCCAGTCGGTAAACACACCATGAAAAACACAAACCCTTCCTGCATAGATGAACACACGAAACGGTCGTTCCCAGTCACAGTTGTTGTGCGATAATCGCATATCGCGCGCTCGGTGACGTGACAGTAGTATGGCCAGCTCGCCAGGCCGGCCATGCATGTTTACATTTTAGCCCTAGATCCCGACCGTTAATATATTCAGGCCATCACATAATTCATATGCATGTTCGTTTTGGAATCGCTGATTGGCTCCCTAGGAAAGCCTAGGGAGAAATAAAGAAAAAGTTAAACCGCTGGTGCAGGATTCCCAAGACGACAGCGCGAGCCCATGAGTTGGTCTAATCGTACCGTCAGAGGGCGCACTGCACGGAACGAATAAACGCGACGCTACACGATCCATTATCGATCACTGTCGTCTTGAACCAAGACTAGTATGGGCTCCGTGCACAACTACCCCCTCAGCGGAAAGAAAAGGCGAGTTGGGGGTCAATATCGACGCCATCTTAGAGCAAGTTCGGTTGGGCGACTAGAGTGACTAGACTTAACCATAGTCGATCTAGATGTCACCCGAACGCTGCGTGGTTTGACTAGCTAGTCCAACTGGATCAACCAAGCTCCGGACCATGGTTTCTCTAGTCACTCGCGAGTTACGTCACGGTTTCAAGATGGAGTCGAGGTAAACTGGGCAAGTTTTGCAAACGTTTACGGTAAATTGTTAGTTTTGTCCAATGATAATAACTCTTTGCAATAAGATAATGAATTATTTATTGCACTAGAGAAAATAAAAGAAATAAATAATAGAAAATAAAAATGACGTACCAACATTTGCTTCGTTAACGTTAACAATTACTAATTAGCAGACGACATTCTTTACAGTTGTTGTTGCTACACAAACTAGATGTGTCTTATTTCTCCATGATTTGACGTAGTTGATCGACTAGGTGCGTTCGAGTGAAAACAGACCACGCATGCGTGATTTAAATAGCAAAATTGACAAAAGGGACTAGATCAGCAGCACCCGAACTTGCTCTTACCTGACTTCAATTTAAGTGTCTGGTTCCCGCTGTGATATTCTTATTGAAAACTCAATTTTCGAGAGTCGGCAAACAGACAAAGCAATCCCACTGGTATACGAGTATCAAATGAACGAGGAGCGCGGTGCGGATACCAGCGACGTACTGCCCACGGAAGTGCTGTTGCTATGTGGACAGCGCCCTCATTCGACGGCGCACGGAGCCCATAAACCCTGCGTGAGAGGATCGCGTAACATTATTTTAGCTGCGATAATTAATATAATTATCGGAGTTAGCAGCTTTTTTTGATGTGCGATTAATGTCTGTCCCAGCTGTTTTAATAACAGTAAAAATATTAAAACGCATAAATAAGATATAGAACGTTTTCGATGCTTATTGATAGTGATATTTATTTTGTATGCCATATTTGCATATTAATCGTTTCTTATCGATCAGGCAATTCTATTGGCCCATTAAAAAAAGTGAGGTCAGCGATTATGTCAAAGTTTAATTGATTGAACTCTGTAGCGACGTCGCCAGCGTCTTTTAGCGACTAGTCGCTGGTGCTTCCCGCGTCAAGTATAAACCCTGCGTGAGAGGATCGCGCGTCAATTTTTAGTCGCGGCGACCATCGCGCGACCGACTATAGTCGGACGCGCGATAAAAATCGCCCGACGCTAATGGTCGCTGGACGCTAGGCCTTTTTTGTGCAGTTTATAGTCGTCACGCGACGTTTGTAAACACACGCGCAGCATACGCGCAGCGCGTCTGGAAATTTGAATGCGACGTGTGACGATCAACGCATCGCCACTGCTGAACGTATATTATTTTAGCTGCGATGAGTATTAATTATCGGAGTTAGCAGCTTTTTTTAATGTGTGATTAAATTCTGTCCCAGCTGTTTTGATAACAATAGATATTAAGACGCACAAATAAGATATAGGACGCTGTCGCTGTGTATTGATAGTGATATTTATTTTTTATGCTGTGTGCCATATTTGCATATTCATAGTTTCTTACCGATCAGGCAATTCTATTGGCCCAATGAAAATAAGTAAGGTCAGCGACCATGTCAAAGTTCAACTCTGTAGCGACGTCGCCAGCGTCTTTCAGCGACAAGTCGCTGGTGCTTCCGCGTCAACTATAAACCCTGCGTGAGAGGATCGCGCGTCAATTTTTTAGAAAGCTGAACTGATATTTCATTTCGATAGATTTCAATTACGGGCAGCTATTTTACTTACATTTATGCTCATATTTTTTGGTCAAAGGATAAAATGGGTCAAATTTGTGGCACTCAAGCGGTGAGAGACATCGTTGAATGCATGGCATGCCAGCGGGCCTACTCTCACGACGCGACGGCGACAGTCGGCAAAGTTGAACTTGGTTGATCTTTGCCGACTGTCGCCGTCCATGTTGGGAAAGTCCCCGACTCAACACGGGTCTCTCGCGGATGAAGACGAATAAAGGCGACATCCACATGATTCCCGCGCGGTTCGACACGGTTTGTTGGGCGGTTCCTGACGAATCAGGACGAATTAAGGCGTTTCCCGCGCGACTCCAGACGGACCCCCGCGGTGTTCACGCGAATTAGGAAGATTTGCATGCGGTTGACTGCGATTCCTGGCGGTTCATCACGTGGTGCACACGACCCCAACGCTTTGAATATAAATAGCGCCGATTTACCCAAGTGCAATCATTCTGTCTTTTTTTCTTGAGATGTCCAGACCTGCTGTCAAATTCACTTGAAAATGGCAAAAGACAAAACTTCCAAAAGTTCTGGGGCGATCAAACGCGAAGAGAAACGAATTTCTAATTTATAAAAATCGTCTGCAGATCGTCTGGGCATCGACTATGTGTAAACGTGGCTTAGGGATTGCCACTACGGTGAAAAATATATGTACATGTAAATCTTCAAAATCGGCCGTGTGTTGTTTTTTAATAGCACACTGACGAAATGCTCGTATTTTCGGCCAATGGTGTCAACATGAACGTGGCGGGGGGGGGGGGGGGAAAGAAAGGCCCTCTTCCCCCTGGAAATAAAAAAAAGACAAATAAATTAATAAATAAAACGACGAGGTGCGAAGTCAATGTCGTACTCAATTGAATGTATATTTAAAACACTTGAATCCTGCTGAAAGGGGCCTAAAATGCGGCTACAATAGCCTATCGCGGTATTGAACAAAACGTACCAGTACTTCGTCCATTGGTCAGCCACAAGTAACCTGGCCATCATGAACAGTGCCCCGCTGGTCCTACGCATAACGGGTGCGTGAGCCTATTTCTTTTTATACTTGACAATTTTTTTAAATAGATGTGTTGGTTTTCTAAAATATTAATTTTGACACCTATGGGCGTCGCCAATATTTTTTTCTACAGGGAGAAGGGGCAAAGCACTCACCAGAAAGCAGCAAAGGGAGAAATCACCGGCCGTGGAAAAATCGAAAGGGGAGGGGGGTGCTGGGCATCACTCGACGCTTTGTTCAATACCGCGATACCTAGGTCTATTGTAGCCGCATTTTAGGCCCCTTTCAGCAGGTTTCGAGTGTTTTAAATATACATTCAATTGAGTACGACATTGACTTCGCACCTCGTCGTTTTATTTATTAATTTATTTGTCTTTTTTTTATTTCCAGGGGGAAGAGGGCCTTTCTTGCCCCCCCCCCCCCCCCCCCCCCCCGCCACGTTCATGTTGACACCATTGGCCGAAAATACGAGCATTTCGTCAGTGTGCTATTAAAAAACAACACACGGCCGATTTTGAAGATTTACATGTACATATATTTTTCACCGTAGTGGCAATCCCTAAGCCACGTTTACACATAGTCGATGCCCAGACGATCTGCAGACGATTTTTATAAATTAGAAATTCGTTTCTCTTCGCGTTTGATCGCCCCAGAACTTTTGGAAGTTTTGTCTTTTGCCATTTTCAAGTGAATTTGACAGCAGGTCTGGACATCTCAAGAAAAAAAGACAGAATGATTGCACTTGGGTAAATCGGCGCTATTTATATTCAAAGCGTTGGGGTCGTGTGCACCACGTGATGAACCGCCAGGAATCGCAGTCAACCGCATGCAAATCTTCCTAATTCGCGTGAACACCGCGGGGGTCCGTCTGGAGTCGCGCGGGAAACGCCTTAATTCGTCCTGATTCGTCAGGAACCGCCCAACAAACCGTGTCGAACCGCGCGGGAATCATGTGGATGTCGCCTTTATTCGTCTTCATCCGCGAGAGACCCGTGTTGAGTCTAGTCGGGGACTTTCCCAACATGGACGGCGACAGTCGGCAAAGATCAACCAAGTTCAACTTTGCCGACTGTCGCCGTCGCGTCGTGAGAGTAGGCCCGCTGGCATGCCATGCATTCAACGATGTCTCTCACCGCTTGAGTGCCACAAATTTGACCCATTTTATCCTTTGACCAAAAAATATGAGCATAAATGTAAGTAAAATAGCTGCCCGTAATTGAAATCTATCGAAATGAAATATCAGTTCAGCTTTCTAAAAAATTGACGCGCGATCCTCTCACGCAGGGTTTATAGTTGACGCGGAAGCACCAGCGACTTGTCGCTGAAAGACGCTGGCGACGTCGCTACAGAGTTGAACTTTGACATGGTCGCTGACCTTACTTATTTTCATTGGGCCAATAGAATTGCCTGATCGGTAAGAAACTATGAATATGCAAATATGGCACACAGCATAAAAAATAAATATCACTATCAATACACAGCGACAGCGTCCTATATCTTATTTGTGCGTCTTGATATCTATTGTTATCAAAACAGCTGGGACAGAATTTAATCACACATTAAAAAAAGCTGCTAACTCCGATAATTAATACTCATCGCAGCTAAAATAATATACGTTCAGCAGTGGCGATGCGTTGATCGTCACACGTCGCATTCAAATTTCCAGACGCGCTGCGCGTATGCTGCGCGTGTGTTTACAAACGTCGCGTGACGACTATAAACTGCACAAAAAAGGCCTAGCGTCCAGCGACCATTAGCGTCGGGCGATTTTTATCGCGCGTCCGACTATAGTCGGTCGCGCGATGGTCGCCGCGACTAAAAATTGACGCGCGATCCTCTCACGCAGGGTTTATACTTGACGCGGGAAGCACCAGCGACTAGTCGCTAAAAGACGCTGGCGACGTCGCTACAGAGTTCAATCAATTTTTTTTAAATAGATGTGTTGGTTTTCTAAAATATTAATTTTGACACCTATGGGCGTCGCCAATATTTTTTTCTACAGGGAGAAGGGGCAAAGCACTCACCAGAAAGCAGCAAAGGGAGAAATCACCGGCCGTGGAAAAATCGAAAGGGGAGGGGGTGCTGGGCATCACTCGACGCTTTGTTCAATACCGCGATACCTAGGTCTATTGTAGCCGCATTTTAGGCCCCTTTCAGCAGGTTTCGAGTGTTTTAAATATACATTCAATTGAGTACGACATTGACTTCGCACCTCGTCTTCTTTTTAATTTTTGTTTGCCTTTTTTAAATTTTCAGTGGGGATAAGGGCCTAAAGTGGCAATCCCTTACCGCGACAGTTCGACTACACTCTTACCAGTTGCTGAAGCCTCTCTTACCTCGTCAATCCCACTTTGTCGCCACATATCAAGTACGTCTCTTACCGCATCAGTCCAACACGCTGTGTGCGAGTTGCCTGCTCGCTGAGGCGTGTCAGTTGACTGTGGGGTGTGATGAGTGTTGGTGGATGGTAGGATCGAATGCAAAATGTTGCTGATGAAAAAGCCGATGTCCTGGGGGACAGTGTCATGTTTATGAATCTCAATAGCCTCTCTGATACGACGGGTGTACCAATGCTTCTCCGGGGCTATGATCTTTGCATTCTGCCAGTCAATGATGTGGTCCAAATCGTGGAGTGTTTGATGATCGCAGATTTGTCACATTCCCCTCTGCGGCCGTGGGCCTTGTGTTCCTTGAGCTTGGTCGTAAGGTCTCTGCCGGTCTCGCCAATGTACACTTTACCATAAGTGCAAGGAATTCGGTAAACCCCCGCTTGACGGCTTGGATCATGTCTGTCCTTGTGGGTGTGTAACTTCGTTTCCAACTTGTTTCGAGTCCGGTAGTAGACCTTGATGTCAGCTTCCCTCAGGATACGCTGAATTTTGTGTGAAGTATGGCCAATGTACGGTAGGACGGCAATTGGTTTTTCGGTTGCGTCCGGGGGTTGAGGCGCGTTCCTAATCGGGAGGAACTTAAGCTTATCAGGTCTGTACCCATTGTCTCTTAACACGGCGTTAAGATGATTTAACTCGGATGGCAAGTGCTCTTTATCACTGATTGTGTGTGCCCTTCAAAGTATAGGGTGCGATTCACAGAGGATTTCACGGACGGTGGGTGGAACGGCCGGGCATTTATGTAGCGGTCTGTGTGTGTAGGTTTTCTGTAAACCGAATGCCCCAGTGAGCCATCAACCCGTTTGGAAATGAGTACATCTAGGAAAGGCAACGAGTCGGATGTCTCAGTTTCCATGGTGAATTGAATGCTCGGATGTTGCTGGTTGAGGTGACCGAGGAAGTCACTCAGTTTGTCAGAACCGTGCTGCCAAATGATGAAAGTATCATCTACGTATCGAAGCCATAGTTTGGGTTTGTGTCGTGCTGTCTCGAGGCTAGGGCTTTCTGTTCGAAATCTTCCATGAAGATGTTTGCTAGGACCGGGGATATCGGGGATCGCCCAAAGACTGTTGATAGTACGTCTTTCTCCATTGGAAGTATGAGGATTTCACACATATTGAAAGTATAGATCAACAATTTGATCTGGCTGGTCCGTTCCGGGAGCGTGCTATCATGTTCGAGTATCGACTTGGTTACGAGGATAGCCTCGTCTGTCGGTACATTGGTGAATAATTGACTTGACATCAAAACTTACTAGCATGTCGGAAGGCTGTAATATAGTTCCCTTTATGATGTTGATAAACCCCGCTAAATTGGGTACGTGGTGGGGCGTCTTACCCACGAGTGGGTGTAAAAGCTTCGTCAAGTGTTGGGCGAGGTTACACGTGGGGGAACCTCGGGATGAGACAATCGGTCGGAGCGGTCTGTCTGGTTTATGAATCTTTGGTAGGTCGAAGAATCTTGGGCATTTCGAGCTGGACGGACGGAGGTGCCTGTATAGTGCTGTGGGTAAGGCTGTGCTCCGGTTTAAGGAAAGAAGTTTTGCAGCGACTTTCTTTTCGGCTAACTAAACGGAATTGGGTTCTTTTTGAGGCGGGTGTAGGTATCCGTGTCGATGATATTTTGAACTTTCTGATCGTATTCCGAGCGGTCCATCACGACTGTGGCATACCCTTGTCTGCCTTTAGAATGTGTATTGTATAGTCATTACGGAGGCTATTAACCGCCTGATGTTCCAGTCTTGTGATATTGGATTTCGGAGGCTTCGCCCTCTTTAAGATCTGGTGTATCTGAATACGGATATCGTCTGCCTTTTGTTTTTCGAGCTTTCGGATGGAAGGTTCAATGGACTGTATGAATTCTTCCACGGAATCGTTTTTGGGGTGGTGGCAAAATTGATTCCCAAGGCTAAGATACTGGTTTCCGTGTGAGTTAGTTAGCGTTGGCTGAAGTTATTGATGACATTGTTTTGCTGAGAGAGGTAATTGCAAATGACCCCTACTCCTCATCTGAATCCGGGAAGTGGGAAGAAATATCAAATGCTACCAAACTTCGTGGGCTAAGTGGACGTCGATGCAGAGAGAGGACATCGCTTGTCCTCTCGTATTTCAAGAAGGAAGACGCAGAGGCACTCAAGAGGTATAATACTAACACTGCATGTACAGACACTGTATTATAGGCAAAGGATTTTACAAAATATGTTGATTACATATGCGATGACCAACACTCCTCTGATAGATTGACCTCTCATTAAATTGTGATTTAAACACACTTGGTGATCGAGATGTACAGTTTGGATTATCTTGTTGAAATTATTACGCCTATACAACATCTCGGATTTGTCCCCCACTACAATTTAATTATCAATCTCTTTTCCCCTTCGTTCGTTCTGCAATCCTTTCGGTCTTCCTGACGTTGTAACTCATTGCATCTGTTTAGATTTATTATAAAGATCTGGAACAGAGGAAGAGGTGGAAGAGCATCAGCTTCTTCAAGAGATCAAGGAGCTGCAGGAAGACCAAGTTTCTCGGACAGTGAGTGATAATAAGTAAAAGGAGAAGCAAAAAGAAATTAGATTGGCGATCAGAAAAGTGGCTTTGGAGACCATGACCAAGAAACGTACGTGTAAGATGCAATCTTCTGGGAAGCTTGGAGATGAGGGATTTTCTCTTCCATATTTATTATTTCCAATATTCTCTTTATTACCTATTGCAGCTGACGAAGCGCAGGGGGTGACTCCAACCCCGAGTGTGGTTTAACACCCAAAAAAGTGAAGAGGTCATCATCTTCCTCGGATCTGATGATGTACTTGAAGGCCAAAGGAGCCCGATAGATGGCATTGAGAGAGCAGGAGATGAATGTGAAGAGAAAACAACTAGAATTTGAACAAGAAAAGTTTGAGCTTGAGAAAAGAGAAAGGGAAACGAAGATGGAAACACAAAGCGAGGAAAGAAAGATGATCATATAATTCATAAGGAGACAGCTTATGAAGTAATGGTATTTTACATGTACTTGTTTATTAATTAAGACGGAGAAAGCATTCATCATTCAGTCTGGTATATCTGTTTTAAGAAAGGGTAAAACGTAATTTGTGATGACAGATATTTTTCATATTTACGTAAATATCGGGCTAACAAATGCCAACTTTGTTGTATGGAGTAAACAAAATGGTCTGCAGCTAATTACAGAAGCTTAACAATTAAGGATACAAACGTATTCACGGTCTTACTTCATAAATGTACCCACATCCGTACTATTTACTGCAAATAAATCTATGAGTATACTTTAGAATCACCAATTGTCTGTAGACTACTCGGTATGTTAATTGTGTCTGTAAAAATGTGTAAGTAGTACATGTCATAACCAAACCTCCAACAATCCCTAAATTCTAGTTTTTCTTCAAAATTACAGCAAGCTTATAGACAAAATAAATTCACAAGGAGTTTGGTAGGCCTACCCGTACTATCTTTAAACAATGTAATCTTAACAGATAGGCAGACATTTCATCAAAGTTCGACGCCATAGTTGAAACACGTGCACGTATACGTAAACGCAACGTCTAACTTAAAGGGGCTGTATCGTCACGATCATAGCAGGCTGCGCTTGCGGCTGTACACTGAATCCCGAACTGATGAACGCAGATGAACCTACAGGGCGCGCGCGCCAGATCAGATTAAAATTGCAATGACTGCTGCATGCATGATCCTGTAGTTATGATACATACTGCATGTACATGTATTTTGTATGTGTTTGTGCCACTAAAAACATACGATAGGCCTACAGTCAAACATAGTCGTGCCACCCACCCGCCGGCCAAACGCCAAAATACTATGACAGAACCAAACGAAAATAAGTAAATAAGTAAATCTGTATTTCTAATTGTAAAATAAATAATGTACCAGCCCCTTCCTATACAAAAATAAAGTTGTAGGCCTATGTATCGAAATAAATTTTTACTAAAATCGGCTGTGCGTGCAATGATGAGCAAATCAAAGTAAAACAGCTATACTGATGGCGATATTGAGTCCACGACCTTGTGTTACATTTGACGGCAGGACTTTATGGAAAGTTACATCATAAGAGTCATTTCAACACTATCAAATAATAAACACAATAATAACAGTTATTTCCAATAAATAATATACGCCAATGAAATGAGATTTCACCAGTGGCGAGTAAATTCGTGTAGAAAAGTGGGGATGATTATTGAATTTGTCAACGAAGTACTGCATCTTGAACTGTTCTCAACGGGGGATACCCCGCCCCAAACACCGCTTGAAATTTGAAACATCACTTTTAAATTTGTTTACGAAACAAAAAAGAAATACAAATGGCGGGCCCCTGAACTTCTTCCCCGTGTTTACGCCACTGGCGCACAGATCCCCACATCACTATGATAAAGATTCAAACAACCCTAATTTTCACCTGTTTTGCACGAATGATTCGCTTATTACTTTTTATGACATGAACAATTCACATACAAGGAGTACTGGATCGGATGTACTGTACATGTAATGTATGTACTGTACATGTTGACTATACATTACATGTAGACTTGATGTGCGGAAATATTGTTTCACACAGCGAGTTGTTGACAAGTGCCAGTGGAATAGCGACCAAGTGAAGTTGTTTCAGCCCCATCTATCAACTGTTTTTTTTTTAAATGTACTTCTAAGTTCTAGATTTTAATTTTTATTTTCGCTGCTAAAGAACTGTCTGCAGCCACTACCCCTCTATTAGTAGCATGATAATTTTGTTATTGAAGTGACGGGTCAAAATAAGCCTGAAGCTTTTTATCGACCTAAGTTTACAAGCAAGATACAAACAAGATACATCCAACACATAATACATAGACCCTTTTACGGATACCCCGCCTGTGGGATTTTGTGTACAAAATTTAGCGCAAACTGTCTCACAGCGACAAGACACGTTGCAGTTTTGCTGTGCACATTTACATGGACAAGCACCCCGTGTGCCGAGTCGTCCTCTCTGGCAAGAGTTTCGGCATGTACATGTCATGGTTCTCCAGCGTAAGGTTCTACTTCTATATCGCCAACCTCTAATTCCATGCAACTTTCAGACAAATATTCCATGGCACTTGTGTACATGTGAATACAATTTTATGAAATAAACAGATGAAATTTGAACGTTTTTTTATAATAATCTTACTCTTAGAGAACTGAGTGCCACGATGTGTGCTACTTGTTTATAAGTATATGTGTACACGTACGTATGTGTATGTCAGTACGCATGTGTGGACATGCGTGCGTGTTCCAGGGGGTGTAGTTTCCAAAAGCCAATTCTCAGAACAGCTATAACAAACGGATGGAGGTTAAAAATAGCACATAACCGAAATGAAGCGCAAGGGGGCGCACTCCAATATTTGATTCGTTAACCCCTTGCCACCAGTTGACAAAAATACGTGCAGATTGAAATTGCCACCTGACCGGTTGACGTCTATACACGCAAATGTTTGCATTTTCAATCCATTATTGGGGTATTGTGTACGTTATGCTTGGCTGCACAAGCCTCTTGTTTCCGTTTCGCCTGGCTGCATAACCCGGCCTGGTGCCCCGGCGCCACCCGGTGGCAAGGCGAGATGGCGCGACGATACAGCCCCTTTAAACCTCTTTTCAGCGTACGCGAACGGGAACGAGTTACTCAAAGAACTTCACGTACGCGTTGAGTTAAAACGCGTAACTTACTTAACCTCTCTAATATTTACTTCAGACGCTGTTGTTATTCACTCATGTTTCTTAACGCAAATACAACATTAAACTTTTTAATTTCCAAATGTCGTGACATTTAGTCAAGGATTAAAATATAAAACTGATTTGCCATTATAGGCAATACCGGTATTCTAAAACGATGATATTTTACTGCCGATGACGTCACACCCAGAAATAAACATTTTCGTGGGCGGTACATATCCCATTTATTTTTTGTTCGTAAGTCGTGATAAATTACTAAAGCACAAAAATACATCAACAGCTCAATTTTATAACATGTAATATTCTGATTTCTGTAGACTTTTTTTTAACAAAACAAAACAAATTGGTAAAATCGTTATGCGGGTAATTATCTGCCAACTTTGGTTGTTGTAACCGATAATTGATAAGAACAACCAATCTTTCTTTTTTTCAAGTGTATACCATTAATCTGTTTCCCTGTAAATGTGCATGCACCATCACAAATATTATTGCTCTGTTAAATCAAACGGAGCCAAAACAGTCTAGAAAAGAAAATGCCGTCGAAAACGTTGGCCCATAATTCCGGTCGAAAGTATACACACCCGCAGTCCTGCAAACAAGTCCCCATTTATTCATTCCAAGGCTGTGAATTATTGCATGAGGGGACTTCGTTTTAAACATATGGTTTTAATTCAACTGAAAATTTACAACAAAAATGCAAAAAACAGAAGAGCTGAAGAAAGGAAGGGAAAATGAACGGCAAAATGTATTTAAACTTTCGACCAGACCTGTACATAGCGATGTATTCAGGAAGCCGAAGAAATCGTTAGGAATGTATCTCCATGGAGTTGATTCATTTAGTGCTTTGGTTGCTTTTCAGTATCGGGCTTTCTTGAGGTCAAAGGTCAATGCTACAACTGCACTTACACCATCGTGGGGGACGGGCAGTTTACCGCTGGGTCAGTGGGATGCGGTGAACCGTTTGACAGCACAGGAATCCCGACCATACCATGCAATGGACAATGCAAAGTAAGCTTTACAAAATTATGAACACTGGAAAAAAGACACCAAGTACGGTCTCGTTTGAAATGTGCACCAAACTAACAAACACAATAAACGAATACTCAAATCTTCAGAGTATTAGACAAAAATATGGTTTCCTTTAAATGATTCATTTTCTATTATCTTGATGGTAGTGGTGTACATTGTTATAAAATATTCTTATAAAAATACCACCCTCCCCAAGGAAGGTTTTTTGTCAAACTGCAAACCAACCATCTTAAACAAGCTTATAGCAGCTAAAATAAAGGCCACTTTCGGTGGCCAATTTCGTTTATTGTCGCTTTCGTTCGAAGCCATATCGAATTGTGAAATTTCTCAATCTTTAAATGACACTACCCGCAAATGAAGACCTTTAAAATTCATGTTCTTAATTGATCCATACTTGTGACGTGCTTTCCCCTATTGAAAACCGCGTTTGGTCTACACTGTAAAAAAGCATGTAAATGATATTCGCTGTAAGTAACCGCGGGACTAGCGCGCGGGCAAACCCGTAAAAAGGCCGCTCATACGGTAGCAATTGCACGACCAATCAGAACTGGGGAAATCTGTGTTCACAAGTCATGTTAAACGTACAGTCCAAAAACGCACTTAATTGATCATAATATATTTTATTTAAGCAATTCCACAATAATATTTTGAGGTTTTACAAAATTAGAAGAAGAATCTCATTACATCTCCTTTCGTATTCAAATATTGAAATTGTTTATGAAAAACATGACTTCATAATGGCTAAAGCACGACACTAAGCAGTCTGTAATGCTTGTATAGGTTACCGTAGCATTTGTACACTTAGCATTTTTTGTACAACAGGTTCGCTCTGTTTAAATTGGTTCCCACTTAATCATTCATTTCTGTAAATTTGCAGTTACTTACTGGCAACTAGCTTCCAGTACTACCTTTGATCTTTCATTTGTCTAAAAAGAACGGTGTATGTAAAAATGGCAGTATTTAGACACACTTTTCACCATAACAAATACGGTTTATCAGTAAATACAAATGCGGTTCGACCGTAAAGAAAATACGGTAGACGGGGTCGCACCTTCCTGCACGACTTTCGACTATTGATTTACGTGTATTATTTTATTCAGACGGAATGCAATTCACTCATAGGACACGTTCCCCCATTTAGGTAAGAGAATAAAACGAATTGACATCGTATAAAACCGCCCTGAGGCAAATTTCATCTTCTGTCATTCGGTTACGGGAAAATCCTGAAGGCGTCGGCCCTAAACAGTACGTCCTAAGTTGGAGTCCCACCAGAGATACTCGAGACTTTTCACAAGATTTCGGGAAGCACCCAGCCTATACTATAGAGCTTATTCTGAAATGTGCAGTCCTTTAAAGCATATTCAGCACGATATGTGGGCAAGGGGTAACCCCCGGTCCCCCTTGTCCCCTATAGGCCTACACACTCCAGACTATACCTAACACACCCCCCTAGATTTTATAAACGAATTCCTGAGATTCTGGGAATGCAGTGACCGACACAAAAGAGGGGGGGGGGGGGTTCCCTTGCCCACATAATCGTGCTTCAAATGCTTGAAAGACAAACTTATCTGAAAACTTACTATACGCTGCATTTTGCTTACCATATTTTCAGAGTGCGCAAATAACCTTGGCTGCTGGCGGGGGTTTGCCCGAGATTACAGCATACCAACGCACCTGTCACGTTGAGGAATGGCCGTGCGTAGAATTCAAGGACTTTACATTGGACCAACAGACATTGACCCAAACCTGTTGCACGGGGGCGCTGTGTAACGGAGCAAATTAATACTGCTCACACTGCCGATGCTCCTGAAGTAACAATCCCGAAGCCAAATGGAGCAGGTGCCCTGCAATTCAGCATTAGCCATCTTTGCTCCACTTGGAGCATTGATGTTCTAGACTTTTTTGGATTTTTTTTCCTTAGGTACTGCGGAATCTTGGGTCAAAACACGTTTTAGCATAACTCTGAATTGATGGTCACAGTACAAACCAGTAACAGTACTAAAGTTTTCTCTTAGTGTCAAAATTTCAATTTGAAATGTGTCTGACTTTGAGATTATATAGCCGCTTATCCGGGAATTTGTTTTGACTCTGCTGATTTTTCAAAAAGTGTATTAGTTTTATTATTCGATAGGATGAATCATCTACCAAATGAAAACCAATAGTCCAATCCAATTCGAATAATCCACACAAATTTGCAAGCATCTCTACAAGAATGAAACGCATAAGTATGGATTGGTCTTTTCTAGTATTTACTCTGCCAGATTTGTAAAGAATGATGTTAGTTCTCGAGCGAATACATCATGATTAACACAGCTGCATGTGCTATCAAATTTAAATGTACCAAAACTTTTATTCAAAAGCTAACCTTGCTGCAAAACACCCAGATGATAAGATTAAGTCTAGCTACAACAAAAATAGGATGAAGATGTCTAACCAGCTCATTTCTGATAGTAATCGTTGGTTCAAAGGAAGGATGCCTTCGTTTATGAAACTTCGTGCAAGAACCTGAAACAGAAAGAGTTGACTGAACAAATTACAAGAACTAAATATTTCTGTGAACATTGTACAAAAATGCTTCGTGGATTCGATATGTAATAACAATTTGGAGATGATTAACTGAAATTAATTACTCAAATCTGGCGCTGATTTTGGAAGATCTTTTATCCCTTTCGATAATGAGGCAATTTCTGGATAAATGATGCACTGTGTGTTATGGACTGTAATTGTTTGTGGCGTTAGACTGTGCAAAGTACTACGTGCATGGAACACTGCATGCGTTTTATAAGTATACATGTGCACATGTGTTCAAAATCAACCCGTTCAAAATGTGAATCTTGTTTTTACTGATACGATTTGGCTTGACGGCCCACAGAAAATTATCTGCCTGGTATGTTATGAACGTCACCCGTCGGTGTAACTCATTACGGTATAACTCGGAATAAACAAACGAGGTTTAGGAGATAGCATTTTGAAATGAAATAAAATCTTTCTTTTTTTATTATTGTGGATTGTTTGACGAAATAGAATCAAAATATGGATTGCAACATGATTTTCAATTCATTATTGCGGATACCTTGTCTGTCAAAAAGTAAGTTTATGTCAGCAATATAGGGCCTATAGGCCAACATGCAAAAATGGAAAACTGATTGATAAGTTTGGGACTAAGCAATTTTTAAATAAGAACCTTTAGTGCACTTTAGTATTAAAATTAATAACAGAGTGTTCTTATTTTGACATGGTTTAACTGGAATAAAAGATGATTAATAACGGACAGGAATGGGCGGGAATAATGAATGTGGTCACTTGGCTTACTATTGTAAACGTGTTAAAATAATGACTTAATAAAAAAACGGAAAAGCGTTTTCCCACTTACAACTCTACAAAAATTTGCAGTGTATGCGGTCTTCGAGAAATACGGCTCTCAGAAAGCAAACAAAAAAATATCGATGACTGATAAATTACTTTGCACTTATGGATGAAGGCCAGTGGCGTATCCAGCGGGGGGGGGGGGGGGGGGGTAGGGGGCGGGGGGGACTTGTCCCCCCCCCTTGCGGCATTTGAGGAAACCAAAAGGAAATAGTGTTTTTGCGACGGTTTTAAGACGGTTCAGACGTTGTTTGCCCTCCTGGGGGGGGGGGGGGGGAGACGGGTGGGGGTATACTGGAGACAATGACACTGGGGGTACTGTTCATAATACAAACTTGGGTCTGGTTTACCCTATGTAGGCTGCGTACATCTTAATGCAGTGCCTGACAACACAACGGTAGGCCTACAAGTTTTTGTACTGTTTGTTTTCAGTTTTGTATACATTTTGAATCTTGGAAAGTTACAAGATCCATCCCCCTGGTCAAAAAGTGGGGGATTATACCCCCACCCCCGTGATTTACGCCGATGCTCTGAACTACGGCCCTGCGTATACGTATATAGTGATATACCTCTGAACTATGACCAGCGGCGTAGCAAAGGCTGTCTCCATGGGGGGGGGGGGGGGGTGAGGTGGGGGTGGTAGGGGATGGATGTTACAGTGGAGGGTGGGGCCGTTCTATTAAAGCAGTTAACCATGCATGACCACTTAATATATGACTTGGCGCTTAAAGTCACAATATTTTTCTAATACTATTATATTCTCCGTTTGCGACGGGGGATCGACGACTGGAGGGCGTCTGTTTTTTTATGGGGGATTGGCCCCCACACCTCCCCAGTGCTTGACCGGGCCGGGACCGGCGGTGAGGCCGCCGTCGAATCCCGCTCCTGCCAGTTTCTTTGTTCACTTTGAAAAAGTTATTTATAAAAGTAAAAATACATGATTTATCAGATTAACTCAAAGTTTGAACAGTTGATTTTAGCCGGAAGCTAACGTTAAGTTGGCATGAGCGCGAGCCTGCATTAGGATGCATATATGTGTTCATGTAACCAAAACAGTTGCTGCAATAAAAAAAGAAAGTTTGAGAAAAACCGTCTACATGATGCTCTATTTGGCAGGGGCAGGGCTATGTGAAGAGGAAGAGAGGGGGGTGGGTGGTGGTCAGGGGCGGCGGATCGCGGAACACTTTTGAAAGTGTGTGGGTGAGGGGCAAAGCAGCGCTGGTGCTGTTTTTATTTATGCCCTCGCCTATATAAGTCCTCGCCCGTAAAACCACTTGCGTACGGATGACGCCATATGGCGTTAAAAAAAAGTGCCACCAGGGCGGATGACGCCTTTTGCCGCCGTTTGTGCAGTTTCAATCCATTGTTAGATTATTGTTTATGATACGCTTGACTGCACAAACACATTGTAGCGGTTCGCTTGGCTGCCAGAACCGCCGCGATACCCCGACGTCTCCCGTAAAATACCGTGCTCAAGGGGTAATAATTCTACACTTGTTAAACCTTATTGGTTCTCGAAAATTATCACATTGTTTCTTTGTTCTTTATATCAGTGTGATCTTGTTTGATTTCTTTGTTGCATCTCAGAAAATTCAGGCTTTTTGAGTAATTTATATTTACGGATAGCTTGCAGATTTTCAAACCGTAACAAGGTATACGTGTGGTTGATGGGGATATAGGAGAACCGTGCATGCATGGTTAAAGGGCTTCACCCCGTATGAAGCGATGCGCGTGGTTGATGATGATTATAAGAGAACCGTGTTTTCATGCTCCTTCACTTCGCTCATACGCATGAAAAATAGTTTTCTGCTATTAGACAACACAATGATTAAACGCAAACACATTATTTCTGAATCGCATTAATTTATTCCGAGCATGGGATGCGGTCGCCTGTAACCGTCGAGTTATACACTGCTACGAGAATAATGTCATATATACCCCCCCCCCCCCCATTATCACATCTCAGTTCCTCCATTTACTTTCTCATAACATTTATATAAAATCATAATTTTAAAAGTATATTTACATGTACAGGTTATTCGACTGAATCATACAGTCGTACCTTCCCTTCGCCATCACATCTCAGTTCCTCCATGGAAAAATGCCCTTTAGGCCGGGACGTTCCGTCCATCTCGGTACATCGTACCATCCTCCAATGAGGCCTACTTTTTCATATCACAACATTTATATTAAAATCATTTTTTTTTTTTTTTTTTTTTTTTGGGTTTCGACTAGCAAGTGAATTATAAAAGTTATCCTACTCTTTATACATGCTGCTGTATCAGTCACCAACGCACCTCCAGCACACTTCGTGTGTAAGGCATTTTAATAAAGCAACTACGTGTATATCCTTAAATGCATCAGATGAAATCGTTCAATTACTATAAACTTAGCCTGAATTCTGCGATACATCATTAATTGTAGGTCTTTAAGTCACTAGTGTTTCATTCCTTATGAGTATCTCCGATACTTTCATTCTCTGATTGGCATCTTTCCTATGAAACTCACTTATTTGCTAAATGAGATGCAACGCCGGATCTCATACTGTGCATGCCATATTTCGTTGGGTGCTCAACGCCTACTTGCTCGAGTGCTTCGAGAAACAATCCCTGCATCTAGTATAGGCCGATGCAATATTGGCGTGTGTGATGTACTACGGCGAAACGACAGAGCCGTAAATAGATAAACATCCTGGCCAATTTCAACGTTACAATTTGACATATCTAAGTAATAATCGAACTGGCGAGTAGTCATCTCAGGTATCGGAAATAAAAATGTTGTATTTCCTGCTCTGAAAATATCCGTTTTCCACTAAACCACGAATAGACCCAAATAACTAAACAATCACACACTTGGAACAATAATTTGGATTGTGTTGGTCTGATTTCGCACCACTTATGCGTCACAATTTTGTGGTGTAAAACCTTGTACACAATTACAATTAATACAGACAATGTTGGTCGTTGCAGACATTCACAGATGTGATGTTGCATACGTGTGTAATGTAGATACATTCTAAACAGTTAGCAGACACATTAAGATTCCCATTTTCGAATTTGCAATTACTAATGTTGAAAACCTGGAATGACTTGAAAAACCAACTGTGATAGTAGCCGGCTACGAAAACTCGAAACTCGTTGAGAAAATTGAGAACGTAGTTTGGCCCCAAGCTTGCTATCTCTTGCCAACCAGCCTGGATTCTCCCGATTACAGACCGCATGGAATATCCAGGTTTTCAAAACTAGTAATGCTCTGCTATGTTGATATAAATATATATATATACACACAACACAGATGTGTGTTTTACACGTCTGTTCAGTGGTGCGAGCCAACGTGAAGTGAAGCTCACGCCACACCCAATCACCCTATATGCAGACCATTCGTGATCACATACCGTGGAGAAACCAAATATATGCCAATTCATCGGGGCGCCCAACCGCATATATTTCCGTTTTTTGATCTGGGAATGAATATACTCTAGCCTTTGTAGAAGTTCGAAATGACGAGCTTTAAGTTGTACCATTTCGTCATGTTTGAATAAGAGTACATTTTAGTGACACATAAGGGCAATTCCACCGTCACTCACGTAACATTGATATGACATGAGGCTACTTCGACCTCTCACTGCTTTCAAAGTATTCGTTCAAGCTGAATCAAAGTAGCCATACAACAACCTTGGGGTAAGGGGTACTCAAAAATGGAAAGAAATTCAACCTATTCATTCCTTCTTTTTAACACGCGCTTTGTTGGTCATTCACGTTACAAAAAATGTCTCCTCAAAGTCTCCTCAAACTGTACTTTGCAACACAAAAGTAACGGTTTTACCTCTCGCTCGACCCATAGCTAGATATAAAAAACCCATGTTGAATCAAAGCAGTGTGTATTTGAGATGAAAGGGACATGAGGTTACATACAGTGAGGTATCGTCACTCACGTTACTTCCTCTTCATGTTTTTTTTTTTTTTTTTTTTAACACGGCATAAAATCTAAATTTGATGAACTGCAACATAAATTCTTTTCCTGTAATATATGAACCTGTCTCTGCCTTAAATACAAAAACTCAATAACACGGTTTGCATGTTAAAACAAGGTGCCTAAAATACATTCCGTCTCAATGGCACACCACTTAAATGAAATATCTTTTTGTCCCCTTAAATTTGACACCACATATGATGTGATGCTTGTAATTCGGAAAATTTCATACATTTTCCCACTTTCTAGACTTGTCCACTTTTGCGTGGAATTGCCCATAAGCTGTTCGTGGATGTATTAGAGAACTTTCGGGAAGCCCGAATTTGGGACCATGGTTTTAACCAAAATCTAGAGAAAATGGTTCTTCTTGCTGGGGAGGATTATGCAGTACTCTTGAGCAGAAGGAGTATGTCGTACCATAGGCGAGTATGCGGGATAAGGCTTGGAAATAACAAGAGAGAAGCCATTTTAGGGCTGTTGCAGACGAAATACGTCAAGTATGTAAACTGCAATTACCTCAATCACGCACAGGCAATAGTGGAATGTTTTGTGGTCTTCGAGCCATGAAAAGAAAAAGCATATATTTGAACATATCCAGTTGTCCTGCTCTGGACAACGGCAAAAATACCAGCCTTGAATTCTTCCAATTCCTTCGGAAAACCACACCAGGATATCTGTTGGAAAATTATCTAATGCAGAAAGGAGAAAAAACAAATTAGTTATATCTGATCTGAGGCATGGAACTCTGGGCCAAATATCTTGTTATTTCTTCATTTTTCCAATACATTCAAGCCATTCAAGCCCTCTGCTGTAAAAATTCCTGGTATGCAAGGCTTTATAACACGACCAAAACAACGGCCAGAATGGAGAGAATGGCCACCATGGGCAAACCAATGCTCCACCCCCTTTTTTGTTTCCTTATACGCATGGAGATGTTGAAGCACACTAATACGGACCGTGGTTGACACTAGGAGACAATTTTCTTTCGACCAATCTTGTGCAAATGTACCTACCCCAGAAGTCCCTGGATTAGAGTGTCTTGAGAAAAAACGAAGCAGTCCACTGTGAGTGGACCCCATAAATCATTTGTTTGTAGTCTAGTGCTTTTGAAATTTCCCAAATCGTCTATATATATTAGTCTAACTTACTAGATCAGCCTCTTCGTTTTGATTTCTGGGAATCCATTGAACCTCGAATCGAATATAATTGGTGAGACAGGAATCGAAAATGTCAACAGCCAACTTCTGCAAATCCGTCATACCTCGACTATAGGAGCGGCTGACTGGCTCTGTATAAATATTCCACTGAATTAGAAACTATTGGAAGAAGGGAAAGGATTGCAAAAGGAATGGAATCTATTTCCTGCCATGTTGGGCTCTGTGTGGCTTCGGTCTCGGTCCACTGTTTATGGGCCGTATGAAAATCATTACAGAGAATCGCACCTGAACCCGATGAACTAGCATCGGCAACATGATATTTTGCTGATTTTTTCAGCTGTATGCAAATATATCTCGTACGTTCATTGAGACGTGATTCTTCCAGAATCCAATGTTGGATATAGGTACAATTCAACCAAACTTGTGAAATTGTCTGTGGGACTGGCTTTGGTGATTGCTATTTAACAGCGTTTGGTCATTAATCGAGTTATACAACCACAAACTGGACTACGGAAATCACTTGCCCTACGAAATAATGTCCAATCCTTGGAAGATGTGACCGTCGTAGGTCGGATATCGATAAGAGTATCTTATCTGTACGTTATTACAACCGGTAAGGTACCTTTCACCGTGTACTAATTCATACCTAACCATTGGGTACGAAAGGACTGATCCCTTTGGCTTTTCTCTGTATTATATGCCATGACGGGGGATGACTGGGTTCTTGGCGGGGCTCTGGAGAACATTGGTCCAGGGAAGTGCGGGCACTCTTGCCCAATGACCTGGCATCTTGCTGGTGAAACATGTCAGCATTTGGCAGGCCTGGCGGAAGGGAAAAATGGAATACCAACAAGCAAAAAGAATTCTGGAACTTAACGTTTCCTACCGAGTATAACTCACGGCGTGCGACGACCTGAACTGGTGCGATTTTTGCCGAGTAGCTCTTATATAGAGCTACACTGCATTGCATTTAACTTCTCCATAGTTAACCACTGATGCGTTACATTCCATGATCCACTCCCTATCGCTAATCCAAAACCCAGGGCGCTACAAAGGGCATTGTGCCGTCCAAACGAAGAAAACCTCATATGGTTGGTGGGCTTCACCCCTTATGAAGGGAAGAGCGTTGTTGATGATGATATAGGAGAACCGTGTATGGTTGATGAGCTTTACCCGGTATGAAGGGATGAGCGTGGTTGATGGAGATATTGGATACTTTTTTAAAATTAGTATTTGAAGTTTTCCGCCAATTTTATAGAAATCTTACTATATTTTAGATTGAATGGTGTCTATTAGTCGTGACAAGAACTCAGTTGAGGTTATGGTTATATTATGGAATTATTTAGTTCAATGTATGTTGAAAATAACAAATCATTCCAAATAAAAGTCGAAGTTCATGAACTTTCGCAAAAAACGGCAACTTCATAAATTTCATAAACAGAAAAGGCTGACTGCAGCGTTGGATAGAAGCAGCTGGCACCGATGCATGCATGATGCTTACCCTCAATATGGGTGATTCCATAAATGTGGGGGCCGGTGTCCCTCTTTACATTGTGATATTTGTTTCCCTTGTATTACCAACAGTGAAATATATATACAAATGATTTTAGTTGCTCAAATTATAGTACTTGTACCTAAATATCTGGTAGCAAAGGATGAAACATCTGACTAATTTCCTGACAGTATGGTGTCCTAAATAGTTCATGGTTTCTCGTGTAAAAGAGACACCAAAGCTGCGACATTTTAAAAACTGCTGTTGAAAAGCATTGTTTGGTTCTCAAATACTACCGTGTGCACTGTGTATGAAAAATTGCCCTTCATTATGTTAAAGCATGTTAATACTGCTTAAGAATGGCACCATATTTAAATGATTTAATAACTAGTTGACCGAGATTGACTGTGTGTTAGCCCAAATGTTTCACGTGTAAACAAGACCCACTTTTTTGGTGTCCCTTTTACACGTGAAATTTGTGTAATGTTTCTGAGAAATAGAAAGATAATTGGGTTTACTGGCAAATCCAAATCTATCACCATTAATTACATGTCCCACTTGATAAGTGTGAAATCATAACAAAGATTGCATGCTTGGAAATGTTTAATTTTGGGTCATTTACTAGGTTTCACGTGTATGTAAATAGGGACACCAAATGGTGTCCCCATACGCAATCATGCACCAAATTGTTATTTTTAGTCTAATCAAGTTATTTTCACAATAAACCTTGATGTTTTATCCTGGGTAATACATTTTAAAATAAACACACCACATTGAGCATGAATTATCACAAAAATAGCAGAAAACTAATTTGGTGTCCCCTTTACACGTGAAACCGTGAATGGGTTTTGACATGATATTTTGGCATTTCTGGAGTAAATAATGTCTGATTTTGGCTACAATTAATCAGGAATGTCAATATCTTTAAGTTATAGTGAAAATTATTAATAAATTTGTCCATTTTGGGTCAAAATGTCACAAGTTGGTACCCTAATTTATGGAATAACCCATATACAAAAACGCATCCAGAGACCTAAAATGTGAAACGTAGCTGATTTATTAACATGTCAAACGAATATCATTTCTATTGCTAACAGGACCAAACAAAGGAAATCAAATTTCTTGGCAAATGGATTACGCCCCCCAAAATAATACAATAAAGGAAAACTTATACACATTCCGACATGCAAATTGAATAGACAACAGCTGGACGTCTGTTAATTAAATTCACCAAGAGCAGATAGCAAAATCATACACTTGCTAAATGCTTGGGGAATAGTTGAGGCCAAGAGATATAATTATCTCCGCCAAATGGGCCGGTAGACAAGCATTTCCCCATTTTAAACCTTTGCTCTTTTCGACTTGACAAAAAAACACGAAACTTTTAGCATGTATTCATTTGCAGACGACTCTAATGTATTTTACAGCCATAAGACACGAACATCTATTTTGACACAGATCTTGTTCGGATCTCCGATTGGATTAAATCAAATCAAACACACTTTCTTTAAATATCATAACGACGACTACATGCATGCTGTTAATTTTCTAACTAATTTTCTACCAATGGGCATTTTTATTGATAAAAAGAAAGTTACGACAACATATTACATTACATTTTTTTCGGATTATAATTGAAGAATCATATTTGTTGTAAAATATAGGCATTATTATTGGGTAAAGTTTGATATATTCCTAATCATATTTGACTGACCTTATACAAAACTCATTAATTACGGAATTCTAGTTTGGGGACAGTTTCATTAATCGACTTCTATTTCTTTGGAAATTTGTTTACGTTTATATATTTTTATAGCACACCCATAGTTCTGTTTTTCATAAACATGGGACATTTGAAGTTAGTGATATAATATTATCTTTAGCTTGGACATTTTATGTTCCAAACAAAAGAGTTGCCAACCTGCCTTATCTCAATGTTTTCCATATGAATGATTTTTTTAACTCGCCAATCAGCTCAATTTCACTTTCAATTTTCACCAATTATCCGGATTTCTCTTTGCTCAAAAAGTATTCAATATTTGAGGGATCGACATTCTGTAATTCATTAGATAAATCCTTAGAAGGTTTAGCATCTTTGTCAATTTTAAAACCTAAATCATTAAACTATTAGTACAAAGCTTGTTCATTAATTTACTCTTAACTAGATTTCAGATTGAATATCTTACGGTTCTCTTTAAATATTGATGATTTATGTAGGGTATAACCAATTCATTGTAATTTTTGCAGATGATGCATTTATCAATCGATTGTTATGAATTGTTATTTATTGCTTTGTTTTTTAAAGAACCACGCTTTATGTTAATGTACATTGTATTATATTTCATTTCGCCCTCAGTTCACCACTATTTTTGTCGTTTTATGTTTTTCTAGTCCTGTATAAATGTATTAATTTATCGTTTCTTTCTTATTTTTTTACAGGGAAATCACACTCGGCAAGCCTTGCTTCTTGCGGGTCCTTTCCATCCCTGCTTTATAACTCAACGAATTTTGTCATGTTTTTGTATAATAAAGTAGCTAATTACTGCATTTGTACAGTTACCTAAGGATGGAAATAAAGAGATCCGGCCCTCGACTGTTTCCTTTTTATTGATTTGATAAAGACGTTTTTAAGTAATTTGGAATTTCCTGGAACCAAATGAAAAGGGTGCATGCAATGATAACAAAAAGTAGAGAAAAAATCCACACCGATCACCCGCGCAAAAATAGTAAACAACCTCTTACAAATTAAGTTGTCAATGCTATTTTGCAGTTAAAGGATGTGGTCGATGAGTACAATTACTTGAGAAAAGCTTCATGTTGTATAAAGGATGCACAATGCATGCCAATATAGCTCGTGCCTATAAGGTTTCACTCCACTAAATACGGTACTCATAGTAGCCAACAAAAAATCAGACAGAAAGCTAGGGCGCCGCCTCGTGACGCTCAGGAAGGTGGCAATGCTTTTTTACTGCAAATTGAAGCTTCAGGGTCATTTTCTTTTCACCGAATTTTTCGTTGACCGAATTATTTATTTTTATACTCCCCTCCCCAAACCACCCCTAAAATGGTGGCCCATCTTTGGCATATAGGTCTAAATCATGTAGCCCCCCCCCCCCCGCCTCCATGCCAAATAGACACATTTTTTGTGAACGGAATCTCCCTGAGTTGGAAGCCACGAGTCACAAATGCTTGATCTCCACAAATATTTCTATAATCAGTCCCATTTATATAGGCCACAAAAACGTTCAATAATTATACTGAATGCTTAATAAAAGAAAATATAAGAAACGTATAGAAATGTACAATTGCGGGCACAGATATGGGTGCATATTCTAAGAAGTCGAAGCTTGCAAATGTCATTAAACATAATAATAAATAGAGAAAAGACCGAACGACGAGACAGACAAAACATTCCTTGATTTTTTCCTTGATTTTGGCAAAACGTTCAATCTGCTTTTCTGGTAGCAGAAAAGTAGAAAATTACAAAAATGCATTTTACAAAAACGTTCAATCTGCTTTTCTGCTAATTTAACAGCAGAAAAGGATGTCCACTTTTGAACCTCCATACTCCATTCGTGCACGAACACGACACGGTGTCCTATCATATCCAGTCTTATGGCTGATCTCCGCCAAGAAAATGTTTTTCATTATGGCGTTATAACGCCATATTATGGCGTCTTATACAACACCTAAATAAATCTCCGCCATCCAATTGGTGGATCGTCGATCACGTGCATTGAATTATTTGACCCATCACACGACGCGAACCCGCACCGCCAAAAACGTTCTATCACATGGTTCTATCAAACGGTGCGCGCGCATTGATAGAACCAAAAGAACTTCCCTAATTTCACAGTCACTATTGGTGGCGCTACAACAGGGCTGTCATTCACACAACATGGCGGCCGAGTTTCCCGAGCTGCCGCGGTTTGTTCTCCTAACAGCCGACGGAATATTGGAACTCGTACTCTCGTAGGCGATGCTGACGCTCCAAATACAAAGAGACAAATCAAATGCAGTGAAACGATTAGATGAATTTGCAAGACACGCATGAACAACAATTGCAGCTTTAACTGATTCGGATCTCGACAATTTTTTGCCGCGGTTTTATGCGGGACTGAGAAGGTAAACGGCACGTTGTACACCAAGAAACCCCGGCCTGTCAAATAATTAAAACGGGGAGGGGGGGGGGGGGGGGGGGGGGGGGGGTGGATACTTGAGTCAATTATGACACTAGGCGTGCTGTTTATGGAGAGTGACCATTTTACCAAATTTCTGCTAGATCAGGCAGATTTATTTGAATACACACAAGGAAAACACCAGCAAATCTTTTTAGGAAACCTTTCGACTTTTTTGGATAACGTATCTATCAAGTCTACATCTGCATGCGAGATATGTGTTTATTTCGAGTATGCATTTTAGCATATTTTTTTGTCAAAAAACATTTTTAAATGCATCGAGCAGAATTTTGCGACTTTTAATCTCTGATCTGTGTCACCCTGTGTAGGCTGTGTACATGTGATAGAATTCGAAACTGCACGCTAATGTCCCTAATTGACAACAACGGTGAATTTAAAGTGTTTTTTCTCCGTTTGTAATACATTTTGCTTCTCACCACAGAAATCTGGGAAGGGGGCTGATCCAACGGCCCACCCCCTAGTATATTCCCCCACCCCCTGGATTTACGCCCATGGTTGTCCACTTTAGAGGAGCCGAAATAGCTGGGCCGTTAAAGTAAAATCCAGATTTCTGGTAGCAGAAAATTGAGTTTCTAAAAACAGGTGTCGCGTCTTGTAATTAAAAAACTTAATTAAAACCTGCAAGCAGAAAATGAAAAAATTGGGTCGTCCCCTTTTAGTGCTCAATAAAAGTCGTAAATTTAAGTAAAACCGAAATTTCTGCTAGCAGAAAATTTGGAAAATAGGGTTGTATATTTTTGGGGATTCATATTTCCTGTCGTTCTGATTTCACGGGTTGACTGTGGCCTGAATTACAATTCCATCATTATGTAGGCCCTAGCTGTCACCAAACATAGCGGCCGCCAGATAATTAAGTGGCGTGATAAATAAGTGGCGGCTGCCAGATAATTAAGTATGGCCGGATAATTAAGTGGCGGCCGCCAGATAAACGGTACAAAAACAATGTTTCCGCGCATTTGCAAAAAATATATCTATCCTTTTCAGTGGCACTATCCGGCTTCCGTATAAACAGGTAGAAAGTCGCGAATAAAAAGTCAGCTGTAAATTTAGGGCTTTATAACGCCGTAATAGGGCGTTATAACGCCGTATTCACGGCCCACAGCTTAAATTTCGCGCGTGTAAATCTATTATTCGCATGTACAAAGCAACAGAGGGCGCCCTTTTAGTTGTTGTTTAGTCTTCGCGACTCAAATTTCCAAATTTGCATACAAACTTCATAAATGAATATCTAATCACTGGGACTCTCCCACATCCGGGAAATTCGTGTAATGAATATGCATAAGTTCCCAACTAGATTTTTCGAAAATGGTGAAAATTGGCCTTCAGAGTATAGAATTATACGTTACGTAATCTCTTAATTAAACATAAAACATTGGAAGTACAATTTGTCCCCTATTTTTCACAAAAACTACCGAACTAGCTCAATACTCAACATTCCCGCCCTTGCACGTGACCTTCCAACCTTCGTCTATCAACCCGTAATGATTACAACAGCTGTTGTGGCTGGCCACCAGAAGAAATATTAGGTTAAAAAAAGTACCTCTGCTGACTTTCTTTTGCCAAAATGATGACGTCATCAATATTTATCCCTCCCCAAAATGTTTTAGAAGGACCATATCCAAGTAAATTTGGGGCCAAAATCTATTTTTATTTGATGAAGGAATTCATTGTCAACAATCCCGAAGCGATTCTGCTGCATACTCCACTTCCCCTGGTCACCCGACTCCGTTGTTTATACCAAGGTCAAATATGCACGACCCAACCCCTGGATTTTCCCGAGATGGAGAACAGCTGTCGTGCAACAAATCTCTTCTTTTTTGACGAATGGCTTCAATACTCACTTCAATTATACCTGTAAGACTTAGCTGAACTTCTAAACTCTGCATAAAACTTTGGCCAAGTCCATCCGTGCCTGGCCAGTATTTTAAAAATGCATTTTTCTTCACGGAACCCTAGTGCTTTTTGGGGGCGTCGCACATGTTGATATTCAGTGGGCATTTAAAAATGGCGTACATGGAAATTTTGTTCACGCGCGCGAAATCAGTGTTGATTCTCTGTGTGTTTTGGACGTGGAAAAATGAATGTATTCCCAGATTTGTTGTACTTGTTATTAAAAGGACGGGAAGTAGATTAATTTCAGCGTACATCGACATTCTGATGGTGTTACAATCGGCATAATTTCGACATGTAAGTACCACGTTTGGTGATGGCATGTAAGATCATGCACAACATAACGTAGTGTCCGTGCATGGCTATGTACAAATTGCACAATGAATTCTGCACGTATTATATGCGTGCAGTTGCATCAAAACAAACTCTGAACCGCATAGTTGGTGTCTGAAAGTAGGGCTCTATTCAGAAACTTTATTAAATATCACTGGGACAGACCCAGCATTATTGGGGGATGGGGGGAGTGAGATTTGTCAGGATTTTTCCATATTTCAGGATTTTTTGTCAGGATTTCAGAATTTTTAAAGAATCTCTTTTGCAATCTGGAATTCATAAGGGTGTTGTCCTAAATGTGTTTTTACCTGTAAAAAACCCGGATATTTCAAGGGGTGCCTTTAGGCAAATAAAAACTATTGATCTGGGGGGTCCCCATGAATTTTGTGAAATTTTCATTTTTGGCCAATCTCACCCCAGGGGGTAAGCTCTCTGTGAGAGGGGGCAGGCAGTGGGAAGACATTCTACTTTTTTCTGCATAAATTACCTATTTGTTGCAACCCAAAGGAAGGGGGTCGAAAAATCATGCAGATGGAAGTGGGGCATACCTGTTATTGTTAACAGCCCCCCCCCCCCCCCCACCCCCGAGAGCTGTCTCCCTTTTCAGCTAAAACTAGATCCACCCCTGGTTCAATCTTCCCCCACCCATAGATCAGAAATATTTCATCATAACCCATAACCTGAGCTTCCACAATATAATTGCACCTGAAATCCGAGTAAGAATAAAACAACAATTTTTTTTAAAATTAATTTAAATTAAAGACCCCCAATTGTTATTTCTTTACCATTCCTGTTCACTGCGGAAAAATGAAGCAAACTGTCCAGGTTGCCATCAAAGAGTACTCTCTTCCTGATTAAACAATTGTGATCACCATCGAACAGTGCTAAAAACGCTTCCAGTCCTAAGTCGTCTGGTTACTGGAAGATTTTTATCACAAGTACCACATGGACGACCGCCATCAGAGGATGCTTAGGAAAGACGTCCAGTCATACGTCGTCTGATTACTTGACGAAGAATTGCAGAAAGTACATGTACCACTCAACAAAATATTTGCAGCGGATTTTAAAAGTACAATACGCGCTTCATACAGTTGCGTAACTATATGGGCATGCATGGGGGACATGTGCCTCCTCCTCTCCCCATTTAAAATCTTGAACAAAAACAATTACATCGTTGCTTTTAGCCCCACCCCCCCCCCCCCCCCCCCCCCCCTGAAAAATATGTTCAATTAGGTGTTGTCAACCCCATGCTCAACCCAAGTAACGCCCCTGTTTTCATGTTGCAGTGGTTTTGACGTGGACTCAGATATTGATCTCAGGGTAGATGTCATGGATCCTCTTATCACACCCATGTCTTGTTTAAACATGGCCAATGATGCAAAGATCTGACCCACCCATGAAGAGATCCTTGTCATCATGTATCCACTTGACCAGACTACAACACCTTTGACTTTCATGACCCAATTACCCTACTAGCCTATTGCATAAATTGTCAAGACCTTTTTATGTAAAATGCAAAATATAAAGTTTTAAACAAAGGGCAACTATGGACTGACATGTTTTTTGTGACGAACCCTTAATTTTTCAAGAAAGGTACAATTTTGTTTAACTATACAGTTTCAAATTGTATGATTTGCCAAAAAAGTCAACTTGAATCAAACAAGTTTGATGTGTGTTCAATATTTTTTCCCCAGTTTTTTGGGGGTGAATGAAAAATGTGAAAGGTATTGGAGAGAAAAAAAATGTTATCCTTCACAAAGTCCACACAAATGGTGGTGATCTCTGATTTTGTGATGAACCTTGAATTAAAAGAAATAAATTTACATGTAACCTGTGAACATTGATTTAATTCAAATTTACATGTTTACAGTTACATGTACTCTACATGGTATTGGTATAATACTTGTCCCTCTCGCGACATGGGAAGCTACCAGTACTAATAACTGCAAACAAAAGTAAATATAATTAAATAAATCAACAAACGCTAACCCTACTAAATTCTAAAAAATAAATGTGATTTTGCATACACCCGAGCGGTCTACATAAATCTACATAAATCAACCTTACCATTACATGTAGTTACAAAAAACTTATTAATTTGGAAACAAGTGGTTTAGATTACTTCATTGGGTGTTTAATGACAACTGGATACCCCAAGACTTGTCATTAACCCAATTCAGTGCTCTAGACCAACTGTCACTATAAACAATAATAATCTAAGCTAAATCAACATTACCATTAGTTACAAAAAACATTAATTTGGAAACAAGTGGTTTAGATTACTTCATTGGGTGTTTAATGACAACTGGATACCCCAAGACTTGTCATGAACCCAACTAAGTGCTCTAGACCAACTGTCACTATAAACAATCTGGCTTATGCTTACACTGAAACCTGAAACTAAAAACCCTGCCTTAGTCTGAATTTTAAGTCCTTGTTTTTATTTATTAATAATTTAAATCTGGCCTGCAAAGGAATTTTTAAGGAAAACCCTTCCTAAACTTGAAAGTCAAGATCCGGTTATTAATTCTACATTTTGAAATGTCGCAACTGAGGAGAGCTGTACATGGCATGTTGTCTGAGCACAAGTTTTTGTCGCTTAGCAGGCTCGCGCACACTGACAAACATACGCTCTAATTTATTCGCATATGCATGAATGCTCTCTGTGGCCTGCTCAGACATCATGCCAACAGTTCCTAAAATCCTAGCCTGCCTTGGGACTTCAACTGTGAGAAGATGGAATTTTCGTTTGAGGTTTTCTGTTGGAAAATTGATTGGGAACCAGCAACCAAACTCGGAACACTGCAAGGCCAGCAACTCGACTTCATGCTTACACAGCAATCTATGTACAGTGTACAAGTCATAACATGATTTGAATTTGTCAAACATTGCACTAATTTTCTCAGACAATTCTTTGGACCCAAATGTTTGGAGCCCAGTGGGTGTGTTGAGACTGAAAGGAAGAAAAATTTCAGAAAAATGCTTGTAGTTGGCATCTTTCAACATCTTGTGTACATCACCCCCAATTAATGATCCGCCATGATACGACTGTCTCCTGATGCCTAATCCTTCTATGGCTGTGCTAAACCGATTCATAAATGGCCCTGGAACCCTCTGAATTTCATCTCTAACACCAGCCTGCACCTTTTCATTGCTACTAATGTCTTTGTCAATGCCTCGAATTCCTTTTTCAAGTCCCTTGATTTGAGTATTCAGCTGCTTAACCTGCTTTCTAGAATTCCTTGCAAGTAAACTGTTCATCGTTGAAATTTTTCGCAATCAGGTTTTTTTCAACAGATTCTGTGACAACGTGTTTTATCATATTTCCAACATCCATAACTCGGCTAAAGTGAACAGTGCTCCCCCCACTCCCTTGGAAAGAACCAAACTCATACTTGTCAGGAATTTCTGTTGAAGATTTCATTGCTTGTCGTGTTCCCAACAATTTTTGCCCCGTTTCTTTTTCTAGAGTTTTTTAAAGAAAAAGCCACATGGTCTCCGGCATCAGGCTACGCAACCCAGTTATTGTTTCCCTTGAGAACTGAGTGCAAACTTTCAAGCCTGCTGCTTTGGATGCTGTTGCATACTCTTCTTTCTTTTTCTTTATATTCCAAGCGCGCTGAGCAGCAACATCATCCAAAGGAGCTGGCACTGGGGTTGAGGAACGTGTTCCTGTCGCTGAGGGAGTAGTCGTACCAGAGCTTGACTGTGAACCAGCACTGAAAGTTGAAGTTGAAGGAAACATACTGCCAGATATGATTTTGTCTACCTTTTCAATCAACTGGCTCCTTCTACGGAGACTGTGTTTCGTACAAGTAGAACTTCCCACCTCAGCAACAGGAACCCTAACAAAAACCTTTGGACGCCCATGTTTGCCCTGAACTTTTAAGACATCTTTATCCCCCGTCCCTGAGGTAGCTGAAATATGTCGTAGTGCAGAATTTTTCAGTTGATGTGCCGGACATGTCCTATCAACTCCTAATTGTTGCTTTACATGTTTCTCGAATTCTCTGAGTTTCTTGTTTTCTGCTTCAAGAGTTTCTAATTTTCCTTTCAATTCTTCAAACTCGCTTGCGGGTGCTTCAAAATGCGCTTCTTGCTCTTCCTCCCCCCTTTTTTCTACTTGCTCTTCTATTTTTTTTTCCCGTCTTCCGCCGATTTGACGTTTATGAATCGCACCAAACTGACGCTTGCTATCCACGCGATGCGCGAAAGTTACTGATTTGTCTGCCCGAAATTTAACAATGGAAGATTTACACGATGTGCACAGCTCACCTTCACGCTCATCTTGAAGCAAAAAACAAGGTTTGATATCGTCCTTATAAACACTAGATGCATAAAATCTACAACTTACTCCTGTTCTGCAAATACAACAGTGTTTTCTAACTTCACGAGGCATTCTTAATCTGGCAATCAACGTAACGTTTTACTTAAAACTCTAATATCTTTCGAGGACAATACTTAGTTTTAGAAATCGCCACGTGTACGTGAGTACATGGCATGGAGTATGCAATTCGCAACGAGACGCGTTCCCCGAATTGCCAGCGTTGTAGTTAATCTGTTTATGTGTAAATAAGGCACCATGCTATTCACTGTCCCTAGGGATCCGATAGAGGGGGCTCTTTTAAATTATCACTTTTGTGATCCGTGATTACGGCGTTATAACGCCGTAATGAAAATTGTTCTTGGCGGAGATCAGCCACGAGCAAGTTCGGGTGTAGTCTAGGTTCCAAGACGTTCTTAGCGGTGCGACGTATAGCGGCCGACAGCGCCCTCTCGCTACACACACACACGCCAAGGCCAAATCGCTAACAACGTCTAGGGAATTTTGCAAGTTCCGCTCGCGAAATCGCGAGCAGAACTGTGTGGCATTTGCACGCGCGTGTGACGTCACTGTATTATCGCATGTAAATAGCCAACACTCACTAGTCTGGTTTCTGTACTCACGTGGGGTTTACGTGTACGTACGTATGAACGTGCAGCGCAGTACTAAGCCATTCGTTGTTTGTTGGAAAAAATGTCTGAGCGCGTGGACCAAGCGATTGATTTTACAGCAAACAAACTGGGCTTTGGAAAGCTAAAAAGTCATCAGATCAGTGCCATTCATCAATTTGTACGTGGCCATGATTTGTTTGTTAATTTACCAACGGGATTTGGCAAGAGTGTAATTTTTCAAGCTGCTCCATTGGTCTTAGATTTCTTGAACGAAGTAACCAAAGGTAAACAGGAGAAACGCTTGTTATTGTCGTCGTGCCATTGAAAGCCCTGGCCGTTGATCAGTTACATCATGGAGAAATAAGACATTTCTCCATGGTTACATCGTGCTGAACATCTGGGACTGAAGTCGGCAGATATAACGTCTGATATTTCAGATCACATTTTGGAACAATCCGAAGATTTCTCAATCCTGTTTGCCAGTCCAGAATCACTCTGCTCAGAACGTTAACAGACTAGTAAGTTATTACTTAAACATGAGTTTCCTCCAGTGCGCAAGCGCGATTATTCGTTTGACCCGCCTGTTAAATTATGCATGAGCAGGTCGCGCGCGCTCCCTTGCGAAATGCCCAAGACGTTCTTAGCGATTTGGCCTTGGCGTGTGTTTGTGTGTAGCTAGAGGGCGCTGCCGTTCGCGCTGTACGTCGCACCGCGATAAGAACGTCTTGGAACCAAGACTAGTTCGGGTGCTGCTGATCTAGTCCCTTTTGTCAATTTTGCGATTCAAATCACGCATGCGTGGTCTGTTTTCACTCGAACGCATCTAGTCGATCAACTACGTCAAATCTAGTTTGTGTAGCAACAACAAACTGTAAAGAATGTCCTCTGCTAATTGTTAACGAAGCAAATGTTGGTACGTCAATTTGATTTTCTATTATTTATTTCTATTATTTTCTGTACTTAACTTTGGTGCAATAAATAATTCATTATCTTATTGCAAAGAGTTATTATCATTGGACAAAACCAACAAATTATCGTAAACGTTTGCAAAACTTGCCCAGTTTACCGATCCTCCATCTTGAAACCGTGACGTAACTCGCGAGTGACTAGAGAAACCATGGTCCGGAGCTAGGTTGATCCAGTTGCACTAGCTAGTCAAACCGCGCAGCGTTCGGGTGACATCTAGATCGACTATGGTTAAGTCTAGTCACTCTAGTCGCCCAACCGAATTGCTCAACAATAAACAACGCGCGGATCGCATGCCAGCGTACCGCGCGCATCGCGCACCGTGTGATACGTGAGTTGTGGGCCTATAATTTTTGCATGATCATCATCAGCAGCCAGCCGGGCATCGGAGTATGTAGGCGCTCCCTACCAGTACCAGGTAAAGCATTTATTTGTCAACACAGCCTATGAGCTAATCAAATTACCACGAGAAATAATTTGCTGCTTTTGGTAGGCGTTTTCTTATCTCTCATTTTGGTGAAAGTTGGATAACAAGATTGTCAAATGTCATGTTGTATAGGCGGTTTTCTCCAGGTCTATGGGCGGGTTTTTGGTCACTTCGCCCAAAAACCACATCGCCCTTAGCCCAGGTTGGACGTCCTTATTTAATTGCATTACACAGAAGTCCAGGATATGAAATTACACGTATGATGCGAAAAAAACGACAACCGATTTTTCCCCTATTTTTACCTGGTGGAGGACACTGAACGCACCTCAAAAGGTCCCTGGAGTTCTAAGCATTGCAGCAGCTGGATTGATAAATTTCAAATCACATCTTGGATGAAAATATTTACAGAACAAAATCCTCTTTCAACGTAAATCGCTGTCACTCAACGTATTGAAATCACTGTCAAGTTCGTGTGTAGTCGGGCGCGCATGCTCGTGAACCGCATAGCAACCAGTCGTCGTGTACGCATGCGAGCGAGGGACGTGGGCGGTACTGGTGCACGTACGTCGATTGTGAAGTTGTTAAAACCCGCCCATGCACAGTTTCTTTTGCAAACTACAGCGAAGTTTGCAAAAGAAACTGTGCATGGGCGGGTTTTCACGATCGACACGTATACGTGCACTAGTAGGCCGCGCCCACATCCCTCGCGCGCATGCGTACACGACGACTGGTTGCTATGCGGTTCACGCGCGTGCGCGCCCGACTACAAATGAACTTGACAGCGATTTCAATACGTTGAGAGACAGCGATTTACGTTGAAAGAGGATTTTATTCTGTAAATATTTTCATCCAAGATGTGATTTGAAATCTATTAATCCAGCTGCTGCAATGCTTAGATTAGAACTCCAGGGACCTATTGAGGTACGTTCAGTGTCCTCCACCAGGTAAAAATAGGGGGAAAATCGCTTGTCGTTTTTTTCGCATTACACAAGCTTTTTATATCCTGGTCTCCGTAGTAGTGCAATGTAATGAAGATACTGAGGAGTCCAAATGAAGATACTGAGGAGTCCAACCTGGGCTACATCACCCTCAACCACTTCGCCCAAAAACCACTTCGCCCAAAAACCACTTCGCCCAAAAACCACTTCGCCCAAAAACCACTTCGCCCAAAAACCACTTCGCCCAAAAACCACTTCGCCCAAAAACCACTTCGCCCAAAAACCACTTCGCCCAAAAACCACTTCGCCCAAAAACCACTTACCATAGGGGACCCCATTGGAAATAAGTTGAAAAACTTTCATGGGCTATATAGGCTATCCCTGGTATTACCATGTTTTTAATGTATTGTAGTAATTGTTTGTTTGTTTGTACATATACATATATTTATATTTATATTTGTTTATATGGTAATACCGAATAAAATCAATCAATCAATTCAGTGTATTTTACTATTTATCAGTTCTAACTGAATGTTACCATGGAGGAAGGAACACTAACACTTAGTGTTCCTTCCTCCATGATGTTACTGAGACTTTTTGAGAAAAATGTCACCGCCACTGCCCTGAAAGAGTTTTAAGCCAAAAAAGGATAGGGCCGTGTTTTTCGAAAGTACAAAATGACTTTGTGTTTTGCCCAACTTTCAAGTTCTTTTTCGCGGTTTTTTGTTTCGCCCTTCCCGTACGAAAATAGTATATACTGGAATAAGTTAAAACCTTCTTTATTGTATATATATGCAGATTTAATTTATTTGTGTGGGTAACTAATGTACTTGTATGCGTGTATTTATATGCCATTTAGTCGTTTTTGTAATATAGGTTTTCCTGGCGGCCAATTTGCCGTTTTCGCTATTTAATCATTCAAATTCGCGTGGTTTTTTCACAACCGTGACTGATCAAATTAGGCCGGGAATCCATGTGTCTGTATTGCGTTATGCGTAAAAATGGAATTACACAGAAAGCAATGGATCACGCGAAACGGATAACGCAATTCGGATATGATCGCAATACCGTGGCGTTTGGGCGAAGTGGCGTGTGGGCGAAGTGGCGTGTGGGCGAAGTGGCGTGAGGGCGAAGTGGCGTGAGGGCGAAGTGGCGTGAGGGCGAAGTGGCGTGAGGGCGAAGTGGCGTGAGGGCGAAGTGGCGTGAGGGCGAAGTGGCGTGAGGGCGTGAGGGCGAAGTGGCGTGAGGGCGAAGTGGCGTGAGGGCGAAGTGGCGTGAGGGCGAAGTGGCGTGAGGGCGAAGTGGCGTGAGGGCGAAGTGGCGTGAGGGCGAAGTGGCGTGAGGGCGAAGTGGCGTGAGGGCGAAGTGGCTGTAAAGCTATGGGCGGACAAACCATGCCTATGAGTATGACTCTTTATCAGTTTATTGACAAACAGGTACAGGATTAGCCTTGGATTAATTAAAATAACAAAATAAATTCATACCCACTGAGGACCTATACAAGATACAAGATTTGGAAGTTAAACGTAGTGTACATGATTGGTTATCCTCAAATGTTTTGGTTTTGGAACGGTGTACTGAATTATTACGAAATAATACTAATGTTATAGACTGTAACTTATTCATCATCCTGTGAAATGATAGCACCAGGTGTGCTGTTGTCAAGAAAAATAGAAAACTGCACTGTAGTCTTTAGTCAAGGCGTGCACGGCTACCCGGACGAGTGGCGCGCCCCGGAAATGCTGGCATTCGGGTAGCTTGAAAAATTCCCGCTCTAGGCTCATGACATGCATGACATGTGAGATTCGCCATTATTTAGAGCTGGAAACACTCCTATTGGGCTGGCAAGGGTCAGTTTTTTATTGCCGATATCTTCCGTTTCCCTGAATATATCAACCAAACACTCACCTTACCGGCAGAGTAGTCATTCATGCAGCTTGTGATCCCCTCAAAATAGGAATATGCTCAAGATAAACCCCCCAAAAAAGTGAATTTTTCGTGCAATTTTGGTGCATGCACAAACCAGCTGTGTACAAAGTAATGGAGCGGATTTTTGAACATGAACGATGTGCCATTTTATTCATGGGGCAAAGAACACGCATTGCTAGCCCTACAAATAGAGCTGTAAATGGTTCATTTTTTATCTTCTGGCTTTTTACTGTCACCATTACAGCCCTACTCCAACGGCAGCCCTACACGCCGAGTTTTACAACCGGTCGACTTTGATTTTAAATATCTCCCCAAATTCTTATCGCTGAACACTTTTATATACATTATTGTATTCCTGACATGTTACAATTTCTACAGTATATAACAAGGCTTACTAAATGCTGAATTTGTCCAGCTGTGAGGTCTTCAAAAATGACAAATGCTCCAAAACCTTCCAAAACGTCTTTACATGGAGGACGCCATCTTGTATTCATCGCTTGGATCGAGAGAATTGAAGTCGGGGCACCCGGCGGTTGTAGAAAATGGTCTGTCATGAATTATGCACATTGATCTCCATTATAAACACTGGATAGGACACCACGTCATGTTTGTGCACGAATGCGCGGCCGCGCAATGGCGGCGCAAGAGGGTGGTTAAACGCGCAATGTGTGTTCGCTTTATGTAGGCTACTGTCTGGAGAAGTGGATTATCAAAAAAAATTCTTAGCCTGATAACGTTATGGGGAGTTTAAGCGCTCCCAAAAAAATCAGTAAGAAAAGTGAATTGTTGTTTCATTTTTATCACACTGTAAAAGTGTAAATCATTAGAGCAGTTGTATAATACAAATTTAATAATTGTATTGAATATTATTCTGAAATGACATCGTATTTTTTATTCTGAGCACCCAATGATACATGTATTATTTTATAAACTGAACACTCACAAAGAGAGAATGTATCGAGGTTCATTCAAATGTAACACAAATTTACTACAAAATGGAGCACAATTAGAAAGTAAAAAGTCAAGACAAAACTCGCTGGGAAATATGAAAAACTAATAAACAATCCTTCATCCTAAGGCACAACTTAAAGACTCATTGTGTAATGATTTTTGAACAGGATGTTTTTTGTCTCACTCGGTCTCCCTCGATTGCTTCTGTTAAAACGGGAAGACGGTTTAATACCCCCACCCCCACACACACCTGCAATCGCAGTTCCTCTTTTGTTTATATTTATACTTTTTCGGAAGGTGCCTCCCATATGTTTTGTACACGATTTTCAATCGTGGACGTTCGGTCAATCGTGGACCCTTTGTCTATGCCCTGACTCTTGTGTCCCTAGTCCACGCTGCCGGTATCAGTACACACCCACCCACACCTAAAATGCACACATGCACAGCTATAGTTCCCAGGCCTATCCTATCAAGGATGCCAATAAGTATGTTATAAGCGACCGCCCCTCGTATAAATTTCTCTATTTTTAATTGTGTTATTATAGAAGTTTTGTTTCTGTGCATTAACTTTTCTTTTTTGTAACGTTATACATGTACATTGATATCAAAGTTATAGACGCACCGTTAAATAATAATCATCAGCTTACTTCTGAATGGATATTCCTTTTTCCCGACTCAAGTTTCCATCCTTCTCCGGGCAATTCACTGCATGCTGCGCACACGTTAACCATTGTTCTTTTCTATTTTGACCAATTCGGTTGCGAAATCTTTTTTTCCACGAAAATGAAGAATTGAAGAAAAAAGTCTTCCCAGCTTTTCAAAACTCTGTTTGAAAGTACACACAACACAGTCGCGTCACGTTCGTTCTTTACCCTCTTTTAAAACGCGCACTCAGGACGGTGTTTAGACGCAGTGTCCTATCCAGTGTTTATAATGGAGATCAATGATTATGCATGATAGCATGTCATGTACGACGTGTGGTTGTTTTGTGAGAAGTCGGGGCATCATACTCGGCGGCTGCAGAAACTGGTCTTGTTATGAATTATGCATGAGGCGTCGCGCGGATATGCACACACGAATCCCTGGATGTTTTATGCATAATTCAAAACAAGAGCAGTGCCCTGACTTCTCACGAAACAACCGTGCGTCGTACATACTCATGCATAATTCATGACAGACCATTTTCTACAACCGCCGGGTGCCCCGACTTCTCTCGATCCTGGCGATGAATACAAGATGGCATCCTCCATGTAAAGACGTTTTGGAAGGTTTTGGAGCATTTGTCATTTTTGAAGACCTCACAGCCGAGCCGGACGAATTCAGCATTTAGTAAGCCTTGTTATATACTGTAGAAATTGCTAACATCTCAGGAATACAATGATGTATATGTTCAGCGATAAGAATTTGGGGAGATATTTGAAATCAAAGTCGACCGGTTGTAAAACTCGGCGTGTAGGCACTATGAACATCTAACAAAAGAAAACCCACGCAGTCCTTTGTTTGTAACAAAGGACTGCGTGGGTTTTCTTTTGTTAGATGTTCATAGTGAGGGCTGCCGTTGGAGTAGGGCTGTAATGGTGACAGTAAAAAGCCTGAAGTTAAAAAAGGAACCATTTACAGCCCTATTTGTAGGGCTAACGCATTGCTAGACGCGAGCGCATTTTGGAATAAACGCGTGATGACTTGGAAGTGCCAACGTTTTCGATTGATGATGCGTACACAGCAACGCGTGTAAATATATCTGCCTCTTAAAAGAGCAAGATGGCGCATATTACCATAAAAGTGCTTATTGTATATTAAAACACATGGCACAACCTCAAATTTTGGGCAGTGGTTATTTGACCGTGAACCGGCTGTATTGCCCTTTGCAGACAACATGATAGGGTCTACCGGAGACAAACATAACTTTTTGCTCTAACTCTGTTATGTACTGTGCCAGTGTGTACACGTATGTATATTTCCATGTGCTTTTTCCCATGATGCAACAGCTAGTGAGTATTATTCCCCACAATGGTGTTATTTTGCTTAGCATCCCTCCCATCTCCAAGTGTGCGTGTGTAGAGGGCGGTGTAACCTGTGCACGCTGTATGCATCGCGCGAAGGACGTCTTGGAACCAAGACTAGCCGTGACGGTGAATGGCTGGGCATCAAATGGGGTGGCAAGCTTGGAGGGTTTGTTGTCATGCACTACAAACACAGTGTCGCCAATGTCAATGTCATTATGGCGTATCGGCGTACTGTTTCTGCTTGAGTTTTGCCTTTTGGTGGTTCACTCGTGCCTGGTGATCTGATGAAGATGGATTGCCACAGAGCGCGCGCTCAGCAAGCAAGCGCATTCGTAATACCAAACTCGGTGACCTTTCGGACTCGACACTATTGTTCGAAAAGGTGGATCAAGCATAAGTGGGAATGCGATCACACCAAAATGCCGGATCTTATGATCCCCCTTTTCCCAATTCAAGTGGGAACGCAGTCAGTGTCAGAATATTTTGATGGTACGGGGGCTAAATATCCACTTTGTTTTTTCAAACGAAAAATTTCTGAGAACCTGTCATGGATAATAAGCAATCAGAGAAGACTGTCAGCAATTTCTTTTAGAATGTTTTGCCAGTGCAAAATTACTGGCAAAGTATTCAGTTTCACTGACTGTATGTGAATAAGACTTGCCTTGATTTTGACTCATACCCCAAATCTGAGATTTGCTGGCAAGGTGATCCTCTGAAGTACAATGGTACATGTACACATTGTATGTAGAGGTATGCTGACACTAATCATACTAACTGCGTACTAGGAGCTTTATTTATTTATTTGAAGTTTTTTTTTTTCAGGGGTTAGAAATTTTAGTGGACCAAAATGTATAGCATACTGACATCACAATCCCTGCTATTTCGCCTACAAATACAAAATAATTTGTATAAATTCATCACTCATGGTTGCAATTTTTTGAAAAGATAACAGAAACATTTGAGACATCAGTGTTGAATCAGTCAAATTCATCTCAATCTCCCTCAAATTAGGTGAAAGGAATTGTTCATGAACCTCTGAGTAAACACTTCTAGTAAATATTTGTTCAGTCCTGTCCTATGCATGCTTGTTAAACTCATAGTGTGAGTAGCAGTGATTAGTTAGGATATTCCTTAGTTGGCATTAAATTGTATCATATTTGTTTTGCTTTATTTTTCAGATCCAAGTTGGTGATCAGTTTATCCGACTTTGACCATATAATGATGCCGCAAGAAACACTTTCAGCAGCCAGGCTGGTACTACCACCAATTAAACCAGACATGCCAGATGAAGTCAGCAGCAAGATGTTGAAAAATAGTGTCACATATGACATGAAGATGTTTGAGTACCTTTCCGATGATAAACAGAGACATTCTTTGGTAAAAGACACCTTTAACCAAGTAGGTAACATTCCAGTGAACCAATCACAGCCCATGACTATGGTCTGACAAAAGAAATGGGCATGTAATACGGGCAGCCTATGGTCCATACGTCATAAATTGCATGTGAATAAATCTTTCCTCTTCCTCTTTCTTCTAATCGAGCAACTTGCCCTTTTCTGCTGTTGTCTTTGATGGTCTTCCTGGCCTATTTTGTTCAGAGAACCAAGGTTTCTAGCTGGTGCTCTACCACACTTTGCACTATAAGCACAGCTGACTGCTGTTAGAAACTACACGTAGACAGTTGAGCATAGAATTATATGATCACACGCTTGCGCTGTTGGCTTTGTTCAGTTGTAGCCAAGCAGTACACTGTTCAAAGGGTATTAATCCAAAGGCGAATGGTATTTGGGTAACTGCAGAAGATACATCGTAGTAATACGCATGGTTCAACTGTAGCAGTACAGCAACATTGACTTTGTCACTGTCTAATGGTTGTCTTGATTTTGTTCTTGTTATCCCAGTTGGAACTTGTAATTGTCATACAAAAACTACAAAAATGAAAGCACTTGTACATGTGTACTTTTGGACTGTTGGGGTTTCAAATGCATTTGCAAACTGGCACTGCGTAAATGCTGCACTACTGAATTTCCTAAAATTTAGGTTTCTCAAACCTAGCATAGCTGTTTTATCAAACTCAGAAATATGTAATGGACATGTTAACATTGTTGCATTTGACTTTGTACTTTGCAGTGCACTCAAAAATAATTAGAGTTCATAAATATTGTTGTACATGTAGGTGATAAGTCAGAAATATGACATGCAGTTTTGTGTGTTGCCCATATTCCACAGAATATTTCCTCTGATGTTACAGAAACTTTGGAAATTTGATTGAATCATCTGTCATAAAGCCATTTTTTCTAAAGCCATATTCTACCATCTTTCATCTTTTATACACGTGTAGCTTGTGGAGTATTTATCTGGATACCGCCCTCTATTGATAGCAATCAAAGCAGAATTTGAGGAGTGCATACAAACCATTGAACGAGGACATCAGGAGGCATTTTATCTGTCGGGAAAAGTGAAAACTATGGTGGCTGAACAAACTACTCTGAGTTATTATGCCAAGCGGGCTGACCAGCTAAAGCAAATGTGAGTTGATTCCTTAACTTTCCCATTTAATTTAAATTTTGTGGGGGTTCAGGATATACATACATGTACATGTACAGGACCTATCAAAAGCATATAGGCCTGTGGAAGAATGAAACCGGTGAACATGTAATAGTGGTCTGTTGTCAAAGATCTATAAGTCTCTTTAAATCAGTAAATTTAAATCATCGATTTAAGTCATTGAAAAAAAATATATTTAATAAATATCTTTATGATTTTGTAATTTTTGTGTGTGTCTTTTGGGTTGTAAAACTAACAATCTATTGATCAAAACTGCATTTTAAAACTTAACCAGTTCAGGTCGGATGACGTGTACATGTATACACAATTTTTTTTTGCGGTATTCAGAACGGATGACTGATAAACATGCACTCGATCGAGGTCAGTAATATCTGTCAGCGACCCACTCGCAGTGAGTGAGGCCGGCAGTATCAGGTTGTACTACCCCGCAGATTATGGCCTGATTCCACCTGAACCCGGCTGGCATTGAGGTTCGTTAAAAATAACCCCGCGCCTGGGTCCGGTGAATGTCAAAATAATCCTGACTTGAAGTGGTTAAATCAATATTTGGGCTTGTATTAAAGCCAGTTTCCTGAAGCCATGGTAAATATGTTGAACCATTCACAGTAGTGTGCAATCCATTCATCTCAACAGAAAGTATTCATCTTGTGGCTAGGTAATTTTTTTATTTTTGGGGGGGGGGGGGGGGAGCGGGTGGGGGGTTAAAAGGAAAATAATCATTTACACAGATGTTTGGTGCACTTTACTTTGTTAACCCCTTGCGTACGGATGACGCCAAATGGCACAACAAAAATATTGCCACCAGGCCGGATGACATCTACACACGTTTTTTTACACGCCATTTTCTGCATTTTCAATCCATTGTTGGATTATTGTGTATGTTACGCTTGACTGCACAAGCCTCTTGTGTCTGTTTCGCTTGGCTACACAGGCCGCCCCGGCACCCCGGCGCCTCACTATAATAACCATACTTAAGGGGTTAAATATATTATTTTATTCCATGATAGTTTGTTAGGAGGGAGCCTGTGAGTGGCTTGGATCAAAATTTTAATGACAGATAAAGATGAAGCTATGAACAGTGGAGATTTTTACTGGTACATGTATTTACGAGGGTCGGCTGAAAAGTTTGTAGGTTGACTCTGAGGGAATAATGCCAGATCAATGACACTTAGCAAGCATTTATTTCAACCCTTTTGATAACTAATTGCATGCTGTTGGAATCTCCAGTGAAAGAGTTGAGAACATTTTGAGTACAGAACTTGAAATGTCAAAGGTTTCTGCTCGGTGGGTGCCAAGTCTTCTGACCCCTGATCAAAAGCGCATATTAGGCTGGTCATGTCAAGGGATAACTTGGAGCATTTTGGAGCTAATTTCATCAAACGTTTCCTAACCCAGGATGATCTATGAGTGCTGGGTCAATCACTTTGAGCCCGAGACAAAGAGGCAATCTGTGCAGTGGAAACACACATCCTCACCCCCTCCAAAGAAGGCCAAGGTCGTTTCGATGCCACATTTTGTCAATTTTTACAAAGTCATCTACGAACCACCAAATACGGCCTTACCCGGAAACAAACAATGCAGTTAGTTATGAAAAGGGTTGAAATACATGCATGCTAAGTTTCATTGATCTGGCATTACTCCTTCAGAGTCAACCTACAAACTTTTCAGCCGACCCTCGCATAAGTTGAAAAAAGAAGAATTATTAGTAACAAAGAATGTTAGACTGTAAATATTTGAACCATTCAGGCACAATGTCAGTTACTTAAAGTTGCTATATCCGTGCTACCCAGAAGACTGGAAACTACTAGAAAACTACTTTTTAAACAAAGAATAAATTTACTTCACTCTGGAATCTCTTCATTAGTCCTCCACTGGGATGATAATTATCTGTATTCCTTGTAAATGTTTTTAATGAAAGTTGGTGAAGAGGTACACGTAGGTTGGTACTGTCTTGGTGTCAAGAGGTCAAAGTACAAGGTCACTGTGATGGGTTAGAGAGAGAAAAATTTGTTTGGGTTCATTTCTTCATTTTGTGTGTGTGCTCAAGTATGTTTTACCTTACACTTAAATAGAAGAATTGCCCAGTACTCAACAATTTTGTAAAACAAACTTTAGCTGAGGGGTTTGAACAGGGATAAACTCTCAATTGAATGTTTTGTTATATTGTCAGAATCTCTGTCATCGAGTACAACAATGAACAGTTAAACCTTCAAATTCAGGCCATCATGGGTAAACACAATACTCGTCTTCAAGTCACTCAGGAGGAAGTAATCACAACAAAAACAAGTAAATCAACCACACCCATGAAACTTCTGCCAGGTAAATATTATACATTCAAATGATGCTAAAACAGTCAAATGTCACATCTAAAATAAGAGCCAATATACAGGGTGAGTGAAAAAAGCAAGCCCACATTTCCTTTAAACCCTAGTAATAACTATCACAGCCTATCAAAAAATATACCCACCAACTCTCACAGCTTGTATGTGTTTCAACCTGTCACTTGATAGGTTTTGATATATAGGGTAGTTGGCTCCATTTTGGCCCTGAGAGAGGGAGGGTTAAGCTTAAAATCATGCACATCATTTTTTTTAGTTTGATTTTTTTTGTACTAAAGGAAACTAATAAGTTACAATTTAAAAATGACTTGCTCAAAAATAAATCAAAGTAAATAAAAGTGTATGGATTTAAATGGTTTGGAATATTTATTCCCCATCTTATTACATTATGAAAACCCACCTTGTATTTAATCAGAGTAATGTGATGGAGTTCATAAAGTCAGTCTTTCTCCCAGTCACTATCAAGATGACTTTAGCACTGTCCGCACTGGACCTTTTTGGGTAAAACTTACCGAGATGATGGGTACTTTTCCCATTTTAAGTCCAGTGCGGACAGCCTATGACGTTTTCCTCTCAGTTACTTTTCCTGAGTCCAGCGGTTACTTCTACCGGGCAACTGCTGCCCAGGAAAACTGACCAGGTAACTTTTCCTGAGACGATAAGTCCAGTGCAGACAGTGCGAGTCGGTAAAAGCGGCTCAGGAAAGCGTACATCCGGCCCGAACGCAAGGTCATGCTTTACAGGGACACCACGCATGCGCTTTGCATTGTTTCACCGTGGTGTGGTGCATATATGTGGCAAGTTTCCAAATTCCAGTGCGTTGTTCCTCTTTTGGCCGAAATCATGGCAGATTTTATTATTGATACAGTCAGAAGTTTGATTGGTGCCTGACATAGGCCTGCATGTACACATCGGCCGGAAAAATGAAAAGGCACCCGTGATTTGGGTCAATCGCGTTAATGTAGAAAGGTCACGCAAAAGCGCCCTCATGAGTCGTTAAATTGACAGCTCGGTTACTTCTATCACGGTCTCGGTAAAATGTTCCCGTGTCGAAAGTCCAAGTGCGGACAGTAGTCACATTTGACCATTTTTCATTTTACCATCGTCTCGGTAAAACCTTCCCAAAAAATAGTCCAGTGCGGACCCGGCTTTTTTGATATCAGTAGATTGTATTGCCATTTTTGTTGAGAACTTTTATCATGTTGAGAACTTGTTGATCAACAAGCACACAGGCTTGGGGACGTTTTGGGGTATTAAAGCCCTGGGCTTTTCTAGGGCATATAGGCATCTTTCTAGAGGTAATTTTGCCTCCAAAACCATTTAAAACCTGTTTCGAAGCCCCAAGTGCAATAGTTTTTAAAATAAATTTCACTGTCCAAATTTATCATTCGCACGAAAAAGAAATTGACACTTATTTGCAACGCAAGGAATTTATTTATCATTTCTTAGTCAACACCAACATACTATTATTTTTAATAATAGTTCATGCCTCATTTATTAATTAAATTTATTCATTCACACCTCTTCTGAACAAGGGCAGCAACTTGCAGCCCATGTATTGCAAGTCAAGGAATCCTGTTCCGATGAACCTGTGTAGGTTAAGTGTACCAGACCAATTTGATTGTTGATAAAATTTTACTTAATATTATATAGTTACCTTTAAGCTATATCATAAACTTACCCTTCTCTCCATAGCATATTATTTACATGTACATGTACATGTAACTAACCTTCAGCTATGTAAGCCGTGAATGTTGATGAAGAAGAATATAAAAATACGCCGCTATTTTTGCCAAATTGTGGACAATTGGCTGCTTGTAAAATTTAGTTTTTCTCGAAAACGCAAAGGTTTCGCGAAGACAGTTTTTAGATATTGTCTAAATAATATGTCGAGGAACAAGCTTCAAGCATTCCTAGGTGCCCCACTCTGCTCCATAAAAGTGTAGCTGAATTTTTAACCTGGCCAAGCAAAAATGTCCACATTTTTATAGCAAAATGTTGCCTAAAGACATTTTTTTCTAAATGTTTATATTTTTCCATTTAATCAGTGCCCCAAACCAATTCTATCTCCAATATATGGCCTATGGCAGTTGTAGAATGCCAACAGATACATGTAGTTGTTTGAGGGTTTTTCTGATTTTTTTTTGTCACATTTCAAAGTAGGCTGTAAAAAATTGTGAACATTTCTCAATGATCAACATTTTCAGTCAAACGTCTGAGTTTTCTGACCTTTAAAGTTGCATAAAATCCCTTCCTGAAGGGCTAGGAAGCTCATCTAAAAAGCAAAATGACCCCAAATGGTCAATGCTTTTAGCCCATGTCCCCATTATGCCCCACGGTGTAGCATTCTTCTTGCTGGAAAATCGAAAGATACAAAAGCTCTGATTGGTTTAAAAGTATGGCGACACAGCATGACTAATGGTAGACCTCTCCATGTGGGGGAGGCAATTTTCCTGCTCCTGTTTGGGGTTAGCTTGGCTAAGTTTGGAGCGTCTAGTATTATTTGAGAAAAAAGCATCATTAACCATCAAAAATCTTCAGCAAAATGCTGGCAAGAACACTATGCTAGCTTGCCTACATACGTTACACCTTCTAATTATGATTTTCTCAACAGGGTTGATGCTTGGAGATTCATTTGACATTGACTATTTGCACAAACAAAGATCCAGCTTAGATCAGCAAGTCAAAGACCTGCATCAAGCTAGAAAACTTTGTTATGCACCAAGAGAGCAAAAGAATCAATTGAAAATGCAGTTGGCCAGTAAGACTAAAGCAAAGGACCATGTCACAGAGAAAAATTTGCAACTGAAAGGAAGGTTAGTCATGTCTAATTGTTTTTTTTTTCTGTCTTCTTTTCCAGAAGGATATCAGTTATATGCCCATTTGTTCCCTGCAGATGTAACTTACACCATGGTGTAGGATTTACACCATGTAAATGATGTGCGGCTGTGTAACATCATTGTGATCTATTTCATGAAACATTACATCCATGTGGCTGTGCAATGTTTAATTTTGTATTTGTATCACACACTTTTCAACAAATGTTAGAGTGTAATAGTATACAAATAATAAATGTTTATGAGTGCGATGGTAAGAATAATTTCATGAGGTGACAGATTGAATGTTCCATTCCACGAGGCGAAACCGAGTCGAATGGGACATTCCATCTGTCACCGAATGAAATTATTCTTACCATTGCACGAATGTGAAACATTCATTATTTGTTTTATACAACGCCTGAATAAATTGCATGCATGGATTTCTTGGTGTACAAGGTGCCGTTTACCTTCTCAGTCCCGCATAAAACCGCGACAAAAAGTGGTCCAGTTCCGAATCAGTTAAAAGCTTTAATTGTTGTTGCTGCGTGTCTTGCAAATTCCTCTAATTGTTGACTACATGTTTCATTTGTCTCTTTGTTTTAGCAGTGTCAGCATCGCCTACTACGAGTTACAATATTTCGTCGTCTGTTAGGAAAACAAACCGCTGTTCGGAAACACCGTCCGCCATTTTGTGTGAATGACAGCCTAGACTGGTTCCTGGTCCCCATATGTATATAATATACATTTGAAGTCCGAAGGACAATGGAGGGACCGGGAACTAGTCCAATGACAGCCGTGTTGTGGTGGCGGGGAAGTTCTATCAAACGCGTTACCGTTTGATAGAACCATGTGATAGAACTTTTTTTGGCGGTGCGGGTTCGCGTCGTGCGATGGGACGAATTATTCAGTGCACGTGATCGACGATCCACCAATCGGATGGAGGTGATTTATTCAGGTGTATAAAAATTCATAGACCAGTAGTAAAATACATATGTAACCAGGGTGGCACCATTTTGAAACTTTTAATGTCCTTCGCTTCCAAACATTTGTGGCAACTTTTGGAAGTACCTCACAGGTATTAAACCTACAGTGGATGATAATTTCATTACCCTCATAAATAATTTAAAGAATTTATTAAATAACTTGAGCAACAAGCGGCTCTAGGATGCTCATGCTAACCTAGTTTAACTCATCATGTTGGGGTTAGTGCAGACCACCTACATGTTGTATAACTAGTGCATCAGTTACACTATAGTTTATGGTGCAAGCCAGTACACACTGCGTAACTTTCGTGAAGTCAGCTTCAATTATGTCATTGCAACTTCTGCAGTGAAATGCAATTGTGCAAGGCTTGGTGAAATCGGCTGCTGCTGTTCTAGATTGTAAACGAGTTATAACAATGGCAGTTAATTGAAACATCTGATCCTACTACAGGTTAGCTGCAGAATTACCTAATTATTACAAAGCGAGTTAAATGAAACTTGTAAGTCCAAATTAATTGTCATATTTTGCTACCCAAAAACTTACTTACATGTAGGTGCTCTTTTGTGTTATGAAATCTTTTAAAGATTTTTCAGTGTTAAGACTTTCTCTAGATGCAAGGAAGAAATATCAGATTACACATAGAAATTACCAGAACCACATTAATAAAGTGATTTAATATTTTGAAAAGCAAAACTAATTATTGTAAAGTTTAAATTAACACATTACTTTTCATACAAAGCACATTATAAACAGGGGTATTGGTCTACACCTGTGCTCCCATAGGGTGCACTATGCGAAAAAGAGGCATTTGCCCAAACCATGGCACACATGGATTGGTTAATTCTACACAATTTAGAAATTCCATTGCTTTTCAGTTTTTTTGTTTTTTTGCAGGTTGCATATTTTATGATGATGAATTTTTAAAACCTCAGTATCCATGTGAAATTGAGAATACTAGTTACCGTATCTTTTAATGAATGGAGTGAAGGGTGGAATTTGTTGTACATTGTTTTAGTAAAATGAATCTGACTACTAAATATATTTTTAGGTTGGTAATTAATGTTGAAGTTGCCCATAGCAAGTGACTCCGAAATGGATTTGGGTTTTTCAAATGTATACGTGTATAAGCATAGCTTCATAGTCCAATTGGCTGTGCAAAAGAAGGGTACTGGATATGCCAAACTCCGATCCAGCACCCTTGATTTTGATGGACTTAGGGCATGAGGCCCTGTGCAATGTTTCAGATGTGTTGCCTTACAATACTAAACTCACTAAAATCCAACTATATGTTTGTACACAAATAAGATGCAAACTTGACCCTTACATTTCTCCACACCTGGGAGTATTGCCCCCCACAGGCTTACACAACCATGTACCCACTCAAGCACAGTCCAATGCTCAGTACCACTGGCCGGTCACTGTACAAACTCACCCCCTGTGTCCTTTGTTCCTCAGTCTAACAAAGTCAAACAACATGTTCATAATGTTTAGTACTGAACCATCAAAAACTTGGCAAAACCTACTGTTGGAGTTTGATGGGCTTGTGCAACATAAACAAGGACTTTGGCACTTTCCTTACATCATTCAGTCCTTTTTGGTCAAATTATAGATATCAGTTTTAATCTCTGCACCAGAAAAGGAATATCTAGCTAGATTTCTTAAATGACAGATGCACCAGGTATATATTTTGATACAGTCTTTATTTCTTTCAGGCTTTGGTACATTTTTACACTGTCTGTCCTGGCAAGGGCGCTTTGGATTGCCTGCTCTGTGGGTTCTTGATGGCTTCTTTAAGGCTTTCTGCACCTTAATGTCGTGTCATAACCTTCTCCCTAGCTAGTGTTGTTCCACCAGTCTCCCTTGTCATGATTTGTTGCAGTGACAGGCAACCCCTTTTCTTTCTTTCTTTCTTTGGACTCTTCGTGCAACAGGTGCTTCGGGTTGAAACTGTTTGGCGCCCTTATGAGGTATGCCAGGTGCCTCATTTGGAGTTGATGGGTGAGCTCCCGGCTCCAAGACTGGAACAGTCCTGCAGATCCAAAACAGCTTCGCATTTGTCATTCCGTTTGATGCCTCTGTGGACCATGCAACGGAGAAATCCAGCAAAACTCACTGTGTTGATTTGAGACGTTTGTTTTTCTGTTAGGGTCAATGTCTAGCAGGAATAGGCGAGAGTTGTTTGGACGAAGGCATTTAGCAGGTTCATGTGGGTGCTGAGCAATATTGTTTTTGTTGAGGAAAAAGTTCCTGTGGTCGCAAAATTTGATTGTGGCCAGCTGAATGCAGTGGATCTCAATCTCCTGTTGATGGTTCATTGTAGGCGATTTGGGTACCGGGGTACTTGAAGCTTTGGACATTGGTGAGATACTCTTCGCCCAGGGAGATGACTGTGCCTGCATATGGATCAGACAACTCCAGATGATGGTAGTTTGGAAACGTGTCCATTTTCACATTGATAGTAAGACTGAAACGACAAAATTCCCGATCCCAGGGTGGAGCAGCTTTTTGGAATGTTGTATTAAAACAGTTAATCTATTTTGAGGATATAAACTGCTAACAACAAGGGAGACAATTCACAATTTGCACTTCAGAGTACAACTTGAGAGACCATTTTGCCCTCTTAAATTTCCAATTCAGAATGCACTTTGAAACGTTTTTATGATGTCCAATCTGTACATTTTGTAAATTTAATTCTCTCTGAAGGTGCCGGAAACTACGTGCTGCATTGGATGCTTTTAAAGTGTACGGGAAGGATCCCCCTGTAGGACAGACACCAGCTGAGGCCATCATTAATGCACTAACTCGATCAAACTCAAAGATGAGCTCTAGAAGTGAGTATCGCTATAAAAGGATTATGCTAAAGTAGAGAAGTAACACCATGTAAAATTGATCTCTGTTGAGTCGTGTGGTTCTGAAAAGAACCGGTTTGTTACAACTCGACATTTCAAACAGTATGCTCTGTTCGTCATCAAGAGACTGCCGAACTGTAGCTGGTGCAGGGGCTTAAGTAGTGCTGGCTGGGATCCAGTGCTGGGGGATTAGCTCGGTGAACCATATTGAGGCAGGAGATTCTGTGGCAGGATGCTGAGTTGGCGGGGAAGGGTGTTGTAAGCACACAACACCCTGATGACAGAGCATAATGTTAGAAAAGTACCGGTAGTGTACATGATTGGTCATTGTTGCAATTTTCAGAAATGAGCGGATTTGGGGGTTTAGTATTTTATAGGAAATATCGTTCCACTGACCTGTTCAAAATTTTGCGTTGTTGGATGGCGAAAAATTTTACCTGTCCGAGAACAACACAACATGTTTTTTTTGCCTTATTCTGATGCTTGTAGGTGGGGATATGACATCTTCTACATTTGATGATGATGACCCAAGTAAAGAGAGAGAAGCAGAGATGCTCCTGGATTATATTGAACACTTTAATGAGCTATTTGAGGATGGAAACTACAAAGATGCTGCCATGCATGCTGCAAAAAGTCCAAAAGGAATACTCAGAAATTCGGAGACTCTTACAAGGTTTAGAGGTAGGACAAAAAGATCTTGCATATTCTTCTGCAAACCGCCAGGTTAATACACAAGAAGTGTGCCGAACTGGACTTATTTTATGTGTGAAAATTTACCAGGACAATGGTAAAATATCCAACGGTTAAATCTTACCACTGTTCACACTTGGACTTGAGACCCAGGAGAAGTTTTGCCGAGATCATTGTTCATGTAACAGAGTGGGTAATAATAATGCATCTGCCATGCCATCCTGTCCCCATTTATCATAGTGTACGACCTTATTAACATTTTCTGCTACACACACACAATTGTGTTTTTACATCCTGTGGAGACATGGCATTGTTCTCCCCTTTGTCCCTGTACTTAAAGGAACCATGTTTCTCAAATTGACCGGATCACATTTTATTTCATAAATAAATTCATTTATATGTATTAAATGTGAATTAAAAGCCAAACTCGGGTTCAAGCGAAGTTTTAGTGTGATTATTTGCCACTCAAAAATTGACCCCCCCTATTTAAAATTTGTTGAGATCAAATTGAGGGCGCTGTTCGTGACGTAGACCGAGGCACCGAAATTCATGGATCGACTTGATAGTCTGGACCCGGCCCGTATACGCACACTAGGTCTACACGTGCAATTTCGTAAGTTGCAACAACAACATCGAACTTACCCTGATTTTCTCCCTTTTAGCGAAGGCTCCTCGGGGAATGGGCCGTTTAACTGCTTTCGCCTTTATCTTACTCGCATCTGGGAACTTTGTTGGGATGGCAGTGGACTTGAGCATATTTTTATTGGTCATCCCAACGGATTTGAAAATACCAGTATCGAAACACGACGGCTCAAAGTGGTCGCTAATATACATAACGCTGAAAAGCTGCTGGGGCCGGACCTCTTTGCTCTTGTCACCTTCATCACTTTCGCCGTCCAAATTCTCCGATATTTCGTTTCAGTTGGAAATAAATGAAGGCTTACTCCACCCGTCGTTGTTTTGCTGCACCCAGCAGCCACACACCTTGTCGGCATGGCCGAAAAACACTATATTTTCCTTAGATTTTGGACGAAGAATTTTCGCCGTACAATGTACACACAATGCATACCCGTGATGAATGGGTAATGTGCCTCGATCTACGTCACACACTTATGTTAATGAGGGTCCCACTCAGGGGGCGGAGTAGCTTGGACAAACATTTTCAAAAATTGTTTTCTCATATTTAATCTGGGAAATAATTGTCTCTGGATACAAAATATCATTGTCAAGATAATACTTTATTGTTTTAAGCAGGAATAATGCAATTTAAATCCTAAATCATGTTTCCTTTAAGCAAACCCCCATAGACTTTGTACACAAAATTCCTTGTTGAGACAACCTAACCCATAGAATTGCCTAGTGGAGACCTATTCAGTCCCTTTGTTCCTATTGTGTTCATGTCCCCACAGGGTACCGAATAAGGAGCATGTAATCATCACCGTATGATACTTTGTTATGAAGTGTAATCAAATTTGTAACCAGTATTAATGTAACTCCCTTTTTCTTCCAAAGCGATTCATTCTAGATCTGGCAAGACATCACCTCTTTTGGTGTATTGTGAGGCACTGATGTCATCAGTTCCAGCAGTGGGCATACTGCCAAATGCAGAGACATCACTTGAGTGTGTAAAGAGTGCCCTAATGGAGGACAGGCTCAACCTTGTGATGCATTGGCTTGCTCAAGAAAGGTTTGTTCATTTTTTCTTCTACAAATCTAAATGTATTCTTTTTTTTCTCCAATATATCTTGAAATGTACAGGTATGTTGTGGGGAGGAGATTTTGAAACGTATGTTGGGGGTGGAGAGATCATTATCTTAACCCTTGTAAAACTTAATTATTTTAAATGATTTCAAATGAGACATGTGCAGATCAAAAACACTCCACATGGAATGGAATGTGAAATATCATAAGTGTCAGAAATAGAATAATGTTTAGGTTTAAAATGGCTTTAAAAGTATGATATAGCTTTAGTGATGATCAAAACCAAAATGTTTTAATTTGAAACGTATAGGAATGGTTTGTAGGGATGATACCAGCACCAATCCTCCAAGTTTTTTTAAGTAAAGAAATCTACTCATAATAATTATTTTCATTGTGAAAAAGGTCACAAATCCAGTGCTGCGGACTCCTGTAACAACAATGAACCTATTCAATCGTGCAGAAGGGTGTGATATACAAGTATAGAATCAAAAGCGCTTGACAATTCAGTCACGAATATATAGTATCTCAGCTCCCTGACAGAAGTATACCAGAATATTTAAGTAATTGGCAAGAGATATTTTCAAGCTCCGTAAACCTTTGTTGACTTGTTTTTCATATCAATACCTCAGACTGACATGCTCAGAGCCCCTAGGCCATCTACTCTACAACTACACACAAGGGAAGAGTGCAGAAATCATTGGGCGATGTCTTCCCCTTGCCGAGGCTATGTATACCAAGGTTGGGGCTCATATACAAACGGCTGTATGTATGTGTAAACAGGGTAAAGTGCAAGCCATGATGGATTATGCAATCAGCGCTGATTTTGGAAAAGGTGAGTTTTTACCTGAAACATTTTAGTATATTAGGTGCACTCAATTGGGCTGCCGCATGGTGGAATCAGTGTTCCCAAATTATTTCTTATCTATAACAAAAAGTTACAAAAATAAAGTTTAACCCCTTGAGTACATTTTTTATGGGAGACGTCGGGGTGTCGCGGCGGTTCTGGCAGCCAAGCGAACAGCTACAATGTGTTTGTGCAGTCAAGCGTAACAAACAATAATCCAACAATGTACAGTCGACTCCGTTATAACGAGCTCGGTCATAACGATATCCCGGATGTAACGAGCACATTCTCCCAGTCCCGATCAATTCGTGTACATTACTATGGGGAAATATTTGGTTATTACGGGCACGGACATTACGAGACTCCGGCTAAAACGACGATTTTGGCCGACCCCAGGCGAGCAAAACCATTGTTCTCAACCCATTTACAACGACATCTTTTCAAAACTACGGACACTGCAGCTTGTCAACGACCAACCTTTTGTCCCGATACGGGCATCATGCTCCCGTCTTCTAATTCAGGTAACGCACCTAAGCTTCACCCATCAATGTACCTTTGTAAGGACTTCAACCCAACGTTATTTCATCTCGCCGATCTTAAATACATTCAATGGGACGGTGATAATCAGCGCAGTGGGTCTAGTCGCTAATCCCCCCGCTGCGGTTTCCCTTAGCATGACCTTAGCATGACCAGGCTCAGGAGATAAGTGTTATCATTGTAAGGAATAGCCTTTAGTGCTGCCGCCCGAACATCGTTATTGCGGGAATATAAGGAGGGGGATTTTTCCCATGAAGCCATACGTTTATCGTACTCCATCGAGACAACTGTCAAGATTATACTGCAATGGCTTCTATCAAGAACAAGCGAAAGGGACATTCCATCGAGACCAAGATGGAAATCATCAGGGCCGTCGATGCCGGATGTAAGAAGGCTGATGTTGCGCGCCAGTACGGGATCGTTTCAAGTACCCTGGCAGCCATCCTGAAGAACCGAGAAAGCATCATGTCAAACTTTGAGTCTTCAAAGTTTGAACCCTCACGAAAGAGATTTCGCACTGCCACTTTCGAATATGTCAAGGAGGCCCTACTCCGTTGGTTTCGTGGGACCCGAGCCAAGAATCTTCCCGTCAACGGCCCGATGCTGCGAGAGAAAGCTGATCAGCTGTCCCAGATGATGGGGCACGGGGCATTCCAAGCAAGTTCCGGGTGGCTATCCCGCTTCAAGGAGCGCCACGGCATTATGCATAAGCAGATTTGTGGGGAGAGCAACAGCGTCGACCAGGTCACCGTCACGGACTGGTTGAAAGAAACACTTCCCCGCATTTTACATGGGTTCGCACCGAGAGACATCTTCAATGCCGATGAGACTGGCCTATTTTATCGACTCACCCCCGATAAAACCATGGCTTTCAAGGGAGAGCAATGTCATGGCGGTAAGCATGGATGGCACAGAGAAGCTGAAACCCCTCCTCATCGGAAAGTTCAAGAAACCTTGGTGTTTCAAGAACGTGACATATCTGCCAGTCAGCTACCGTGCCAACCGGAAGGCGTGGATGGTATCAGATCTATTCACTGAGTGGGTTCACCGTCTAGACAAGAAGTACACCAGGCAGAAACGGAAAGTTCTTCTTTTCGTAGACAACTGCGCAGCCCATCCGAAAGTCCCCCATCTGAACTCCATCACACTTCAGTTCCTGCCACCGAACACGACAGCTTCAGCCTGTGGACCAAGGTGTGATAATGAACATGAAGGTTCATTACCGTCGCAAGCTGCTACAGAGTCTTCTCAATGCCTACGACGCCGCGGAAACACCTCGGCCCATCGACGTCTTGCAGGCCATCAATATGGTTCACACAGCGTGGGGAGCCGTCAAGCAAGATTGCATCGCTAACTGCTTCCGTAAAGCAGGCTTCCTACAGCAACCAGCACAGCCACCACAACCACCGACACCGCCACCGCCACCGCCTCCACCACCAGCGAATAACATCTGGGAGAGACTTCAAGCCCAAGATCAAGATCAAGATCAAGACCAAGACCAAGATCAAGCCCAAAATAAAAGTCAAGATCCAGATGATCGCCCGGATAATATCTGGGAACGTCTGGCTCAGCACATGAACCTACCCATCACTTTGGAAGACTACACAACAGCTGATACAGATCTTCAGGTGACAGACGAGCCAAGTGATGAGGAGATTGCTGCGGAGATAACATAGGAGAGAGCCGGTGACGGTCCAGATGAGGAGGAGGCGGAAGCAGAAGAGGCCCAGAAAGAACAACTAACGGTCCGGCAGTGCATCAACATGATGACTCAAGTGCAACATTTCCTTTGCACTCGGGCCAACATGACAGATGAGGTCTACCACAACACAGCTGGCATCATGAACTAGCATCGGACGAGCAGCATCGGACGAGCATCCAGAGGAAAATCACCCATTTTTTCCACAAGTAAAAACAACACGGCGGCAGCATCATAAACCAAACGGCTCTTTTCAGAGCCACCACAATTTCCAAAAAGAGATAAGTTCAGTCTGTCGAAAATAAAACAAAGGTTATTCCGAAGAATAAAGTTTAAAAGTTAAACAAATAACGACTGTCTCCCCCCCCCCAACAATTAAAAAAACCCACTGACAACAGGTCCCCCACCAAAAACCAAACACAAAGGTTATTCCGAAGAATAAGTTCGAAAAACTGAAGGTTACTAAATACCCTTAACAAACCCCCCCCCCCCCCGCCAAAAAAAAAGTCCCACTGAAAACAGGTGTCCCAGAAACTTTAAACGCCCCACCAAAAAACATAGGTTAATCACAAATTATAACTTAAAAGAATCCCTCCAGAAACAATAAATCCCCAATTACTCCACAAAGTCAACAACAAAAATTAAAATTTCACATCCAAGGAGACACTAAAACCCAGAAGTAATATTGGCGCCCTCTCTTGCCCGATTCCAGCAAATGCAAAACGAAAGCAAAATGTCACTCGGCACGATTTGTGCGAGTAACCTACTTGCCTGATTCTTCTCGGCGATTCTTCTCAGCGATGATGACTTCTCCTCCAGATTCAGGTCGTCAAATATTACACAATGTATCTTAAAGGTATTTTATTTATTTCATTTTATTTATCACCATCAGTTAAATATTATAATAACAGACGTACACATGTACATACCAACATATGTTCATCTTTTCATGAGTTCGGACGTGCGTTACACGATTACAACACGTGTAGCACAAATACATGTAGCACATAACTTGTGCACAACGAATGGGAAAACTGCGCTCCGGTTGTAGCGAGGTTCCGGCTATAACGACAGAATTGTGAAAGTCTGCCGGACCTCGTTATAACGGGAGTCGACTGTATTGAAACTGCACAAACAGCGGCAAATGGCGTCATCCGGCCTGTTGGCACTTTTTTTTGTTGACGCCATATGGCGTCATCCGTACGCAAGGGGTTAATAATAGTATAGTGCATCTAGGTTTTGGGACCTGAGAATCAAATGTTGATCTTTATATCACTGTATAGCCCGTTTCACACGACCGTTGGAAACACGGGTCCCGTGCGATAAAATCACATCGATGTCAAACGCACGGATTCCGTGCCATGTAAAAATGTATCTCTGTCACTAAATCGCAACGATCACCGAGATTGATCGTGTGAATGTATCGATGCGATTTTCGCAAGGATAGTGTGCAGTGAAATCGCCTTTACGCATGTACAGTTTGCTGTTTGGATTTTGTAAACACAACTTTCTTTAGTTCTGATTGGTCAGTTGCTGCTTGATGAGATTGTGTAGGAGAACAGTAAATTCTCTGTAAATAAACAACACTTCGTTAGTGTTGCTGTATATTTACAGCAAATTATGATAAAATGGTCTTGTACATTTACATCCTCTTTGAATAATTGACGTTAAAACACAAAAACTACGGACACGTGATATTTTCTAGGTCACAGTACCGTAAGTTTACGTCCAAAATCTGTTAAAAACTATTAAAACTAAAATACAGTGCATGTCTGTTTTAAAGAGGGGAAAAAACTTTTAAGGGCCGGTCACACTGGCCACGATAACGACAACGAAAACGGTGAGAATGAATGCCAATGATTGGTGGAATTGTCGCACGTGTAATACGCGTGCGTTCAACCCACCAATAGAGAGCATTTATTTGCATCGTTTTTGTTTCCGTCACCGTTATCGTGGTCAGTGTGACTGGCCCTTTATTTTACAGAATTTTTCTAAATCCATTGAAAAATAGTGAAAATACTTTTTTCAAAATTATGATGCGGGTAAAACACATTTTTGGCCGAGTATACATGACATGGTGTTATAAAAGTCAACATTTTAAGCATTTGGGGGTGGAAAAAAAATGGAGTTGATATGGTGAAAATATAAAGTCCAAATATGTGTTTAAAATACAAATTGGAAAAATTGAAACAAATTAAGATTTTGTTGTCATTGTAATTGTAGGAAAATAGCTTAAGTGTCACACCATGCTTCATGAAATGTGACGGCAGGTGGATTTTTTAAGACCTGGAAATCTGCAAAAGTGCCTACATGTAAGTGTTTGACATTTGCCTTTCAGATATGTACATTGGAGTTCTTGTAGCCTGCCCTTCACTTGCTCTGGGTGAGGTCCTTGTCCAACCACGGATTCCAACTGGGAAGCCTGCTCTCTCTGTTGGTACTGTGGTTATTGAACTGCTACAAACTGAAAATTATGCCATTGGAGTACAGCTTCTGGACAAAATATATCAATACATTAAGTCAGGTAGGCAGTGACGTATTGTTCTCATGACTATAGAATGTTGCAGAATAAATGTGAATGTGATGAGATGGTTGCACAAGATTATTTCAAAGTTACATTGGAAGTTTCTGCATGTGCATGGGATCCTATGAAGGGGGCATTTTAGGGATGTGCTAGGAAAACATATTCTTTTTTACAAGGCACAGGGTTGTTTGATTATCTCATAAACCTAAGCCATCAATCATTTAATTTAAATCAATGTGTAAATCATGGGAGAGAAACTTGCCTATAAAAAATTCTTTTTGTTTTTAATCTTTAAATGTTAATGTTGTTTTGGGGTGTAAAAAACAAAAAAACGTATTCATCAAAACTGTTCTTTTAAACTTAAATCAGCACAGATGGTTGTATTGGAACCAGTTTTTGAAGCCAGGCCTGATCATGTTGAACAATCACAGTAGTGCGACCCATTTATCTTAATTTCTTTATATAAGTAACATTCAAAATCCAAAAACATCAATCCAAATCAATGTTTAAAATTAATTCATAAATACCTAAGACAGTTTACCCGTTCCTATTGGTCGAGAGCCCATCACGTGGGTGGTTTTAAACGGCCGATAAAACACCAACCGGTTTTAAACACTTTTTCCGGTATCACACGAAATTTAGAGTCCTACGAAATCTGGTCCATTTTATTGGTTGAACACTCGAGCGACCAGTCACTCTCCTAATAACGCAAGCGCAATACTACCGATGCGTCCGTATTTAGAGTCCATAATTTCACACTACAACGGCACTGCTGCGTTCTGCACCACCTGGCGAGTGCGTCGCGCACGTGTGCGTCAATTTCCATTTTAGGAAATGTTTAGCACTACTCGTGCGTGGCACGAACCATTAAATAGCTAAAGGGGTGTTTTACAAATCAAGGTAAACAAAATTGAACAAAATCATTGGAAATTTATAATTTTCGGAGGTTTTTGCTGAATTATACAAAAAGGTATTTTATGAATGGGAATAAATATGTGCTGGGCTGGTTTTGGAAAGAGTTCCATATCCGGCCATCACTTATTTTCCCTTAATATGACTTAAAAACTACCAAAAAGTGTAAATCTGATGAAGAAACACGAATTTAGGAGGGAAAAAGTTTCAACTTTTTCTTTGAAAATACATGGCCCATAGACTTTGTGCACGAGGTCTAAGTGATGGCCGGATATGGAACTCTTTCCCTGGTTTTAAACGTATTTCGGCTCGGGTCATTATCAAGCGCCCAGGCCCCAAGGCGGTTTTAAACGTACATTTAAAACCCACCCCAGCACATATTTATTCCCTTAATAAAGACGTGTGTTAAATTGAAGTGGTATGTATTGTTGCAGCTACCTGTAAATTTGATTTTGGATTGGTTGTTGTCTAGTCTGGATGATGAAAAACCACATCCAGCCCATCTGGCTGTCGATTCTAAAATTTGTATCCCTGCGGACACATGGCTTTGTTCTTTCCTTTGTTTCTGTACTTATAAGCATTCCCTCATGACTTTGTGCACAAATGTCCTTGTGGAGACATCCTCCACTTTTATAGGATTTCCCTGTGGAGACTTTTTCATCCTTTTGTCCTCTATTGTTTCTCGGTCTGGATATATATATGTATAACTCTAAATTCGAATTTAGAGTTGTTATACATATCCCTGTTTCCTGAACCAGTGACTCTGGACTTGTTTAATACTTAAATTCTTCTGTACTTGTCCTGTATTACAGAACTTAAATTTGGTATAGTCAGTCCAGACTTGTATGACTCGTGACTCGGACTCGAGTCACGATGACAAATGCTCGGACTCGGACTCGACCTGCGTGACTTGTGACTCGACCCCAAAAAATACCATAAAGAACTCTTTTTAACAAGAAACTTGCAACTTCTTTGAGCAAGCGATACAGGCAGTGTACGCAGATCCGACGCATCTCGAGATCTCATGTATAATACATGCGTGTGTGCGGTTGGCTTGTTTCCGATATATTGATTAGGGAAATCAATGTATCGAAACATGTACCCTGGCGTCCACATGTGATACTGCGTGAATAAAAGTTGATATTGTCTGGTGTAGCGTGAAATTTTGTCACCATGAAATATTGTGGTATCCGTTCCAGGCACAGACTGGCGCCTTTCCAGGCAATACATGTAGCTTTGAATCATGTGTGTTGCTGTATGAAGCATCTGAGTCCAGCTGGTTACCCTCGTTTATGGATCTGACGTACTTTGTAAAATTCTTATTGTATCATTTGGTCAAAGGCTTCGACATGGAAAGTGTAAATTAACCACGTTTGTAAAAGTTCCATTTCTTATGTTAATTAAATAAAGGACAAGGTATACAGGTCACTTCTAGATCAAATGACTTCAATGGCTAATCTCATGGTTTATTTGACATACTTTACATATATGGTACATTAATTTCTAGTTAATTTAATTAGAGAATACTGTATGTACATTAATTTCTAGTTCATTAAATTAAAGAAAAGCTGTAAACAAATGTAAACCATTTACACTGTTAGCTTTTCGCGGTACCTCAAAATGTATTTCCAATACAGTAGTTAAAGGTGACTTGTGACTCGGACTCGTGACTCGACCTTTGTGACTCGTGACTTGGACTCGATGTTTGGTGACTCGAATACTGAGTCAGTCACTGATGAACATCCATGGATCAAAACATCTGATAAACACTCTGTTGGGTTATTTATTTGCGTTGTTGCAAAGTGCAATTACTTTGGCTACTGCATAGAAATGAGCCAGTTTTATTCAAACTGATTTTAGTGTTAAATTTCAAAATATTTGCCTACTTTTACTCCAGATCCTCGCTCATCATTGCATAATTAACCCTTTCAGCTGTACTATCCCCCCAAAACCCTCTATCCCCATCCTCCTTTCACATGTACAAGTGTTTCCATACCAGTTAGTTTCTGTTTGTGCCATTTAGCCTTAAAAACGCTTCTAGGATCAAAGCGTCAGGCCCTCAGTCAGTTTTTCAATATATATATTTTCCAGTTAGCAAGCAGTTTAAAGCAGTATATTATAATTTCATTTTCTTTTGAAATGAAATAGTTTTAATTAATTGGAAATTTAATTAGGAACCCGAGTTCAGGCAAAGCAAGCCAGAAGGAGAATAATTTAATTTCTTTTTCTCTTTCTTTTAGGGGCATACACTGCTAGTGTACAGGATATTGTCTTTGGTGATTTGGACACAGATTCCGGTGATTGGTTCCAGATAATTCAAAGATGTCAGGAGAGTGGTCTGTATGATGTTGGAATAGAGCTCCTTGCTGCTATAACAGTACTTGATACCATCAAAAAAGCCACAGTAGTAGTATCTTCGTAGCAGGCTTTGCAAGATTTTAAGAGCAGCTAGAGATTTTGTTTAAATTGTATCTTCCTTGAAGTCGGCACTAGTGTCTGGAATAAGGTTTCTGCCTGGCTTACCCCATGTTTTGGAATGAAAACACAAATAAATATATAACACCATTACAGTCTAAGTTTTTGCTACCAATTCCATCCAAATCAGGACATGTTGAGTATATTATAAAATGTCCATGAATACCTGCACAAACAAATGTATTTCAGGTTTGTAATTGTGTTATACAGGAGTGTGTATTGAAATAACCTTGTGAACGTGAAGCACTAGGCAAAACTGGTATTCATCTACTCTTTATGTCTGTTTTGTCAGGCATTTGACCTGATAAAAATTGCAATTAAATTGTCATTTAAATTGCAATCAAATTGGCATTTTTCTCAACATTTTGTAAATCCCCAGTTATGTAGCCACTGCCTGAGGATTGAGGGTAGTTACTGTGAGCAGCCTTAGAACCTTCTTCTGGTTTGTGTCACCATAAAACACATTATGAACACGTCCAAATTGTCCTTGTATACCTGTACAGGAGGAGAAAGAAAATACAAAGAAACCTTTCAGTCCTCGCAAATCAAGTATTTTGTTGAAATACGTGCTTAGTCTGTGGGGTTGGGTTATATTAAAGGAACAATAGGAAAAACAAAGCATTGTCCCCGGAAGTATTAGGAAAGTACGACTGCGTGTACAGTGTTGTGACTAACGAAGTGGTTTTGAATTGTATACTCGTGTTACACTTATAATACTTCTTACAGGATAATAAATTGTGGGGGTCTGCAGTTGGCAGCTTTGTGGATACTGATAGACTCTGATATTTAAAAAGATGTTTCAAGACCAGGGCTGTAGTCGAGTCCCTGCAAGTCCTTTCACAAGTCCAGTCATAAGTCCTTTCATAAAGCCAGTCACAAGTAAACTGGATGAACAATGGCAAAGGAATGCCTTTGTCAAAGCTCATTTAAATAGCTTGTGATTGGAATTAGGACTCGATGGTTTGTGATGGACTTGCAGAGACTTGTGATGGACTCGACTGCAGCCCTGTTCAAGACCTCGACAAGGGCCATTTGCCGAGGCAGGGGCTGGGGGGGGGGGGAGGGAGGAGTCTGGATGGCTGTGTACGTATACCTTATGCTTTAGCCTGTATGGGGGTTAAATTTTAAACTTTTTATTTGCTGGGGAGGCCCACTGCGCAAATGTCATCTGAAGAGGCAGCATTATTATCACAAAAGGGCAGTTCGACTTAAACTCTGCCATTACTCTGAATAATCAGTCTAATGCAGCCCTGCAAACCTGCTACTCTAGGCGTTTTCTTTTTGTCTTAAAATTGCTGTGGTTGGAAAGGCCACTAAAAAGTAGAATATAATAATGTACACAACCATCCCTTGAAAATGCTCCGCTAGTCTGCAAATAATTGACAAAAACTATGCATGCTATCAGGTCGAACTTTTCCAAACCACACTTTCACCCGTGAAAGTATTTTGGGCCAATGATTTTCAGACAAATGGTGCATTTTCGAGGGATGGTCATTATTATAATTAATCTACTTTTTATGATCTTTCCAACCATAGCAATTTTAGGACAACTGCATTTTTTGCCTCCAAGGCAATGTCCTCCTTTAGGGAGCACTGCCTAACCCATGGTCGGGCCAGGCCGTTAAAAAGCCTGGCCAAGCCCTGGGCCTTCCATAATCCCCTGGTTGTACACAATAAACTGCCCACTAATGCTGGAGTCCAGCCAGCTCCCATTGTTCACCCAGACTTGATCTCCGGCCCGTGAACAGAATGACAAAAGCAATCACTAGTAGATGCTCTCTGTTAGGTGATTTGTGGCTCACAATAGCAAGACTAAAAGCCAGAAGGCCTGGGCGTGGCCAGGCTTTTCAACGGCCTGGCCCGACCATGGGTTAGGCAGTGCTCCCTTAATTAAGCTTTGGACAACTTTTCAAAGCATGGTAATAAGCATGTCTTCTTTTCTTGTTCAACCTAAACAAGGGTAAAAGGCACTCGAGGTACAGGGCTACAAAAAGAAATAGAATCAAAGTGTAGAAGGTAGGAATTGAGATCCCTCTTGAAGCAGAAAAGATGCCATGGTCTAAGATTTCAGAGGATATTGCTCAACTGAGCTTGCAGTTCTCATTGAATAAAATTATTGATGGTATTGAGAACAAGCAATTTTTTTGCTGTTGGGATCTTCCTTGACCCTTCAGTCTTTTGACACCGCCAAATACAATAACCTTGTAAAATAAATTAGAGCATTATTCAGAGGTTTTATATCAAATAGAAAACTGTTCATTCATATCCATAGGACAGTCAATCACTTGTATCCCTCAAGGCACTGTGCTAAGTCTCTTATTATTTATACTAACATTTGCACTTCTGATGTGATATTGTTCCGTTATTTGAAGATGTATGTAAATATTGCGCTTGTTAAAGTAGATGACTTATTTCCATCAACTGGTCTTTTTATCTGCACAGAATGATTCTTTGCTAGATGCAAGTATAAAAACATGGTTACTTTTAGTCTGGATGCCATTTACTAAATCAAGTCAAGCTTACTCAATTTGTTTTGTTTTTTATGAGAATCTCACCTGGCATAACTGTATTCGTATTGTGATGTTCTGAACTGATTTTAGCCACTTAATATTGAACCATGCCATACTTTGGTGTGTGGGAGGAATAGGGTATAAGCACAAGCCATTTGTATTGTAAAATGACACAAATTACCGTGATCTGAAACTGAATGGCCTTTACTGTCATCAACTAGGTAAATTTGTTTGAAACAAGCGTAGCGTGTACATGTATACACCAGATCGACACTGTATATTGCGCTTGTATGTAATTGCCCCACCAGGTACCCCAAAATGTATCGCAAGTGCTAGATAGGTGCCTTGGTCAAGGCTAACATTATGGTAGAATTTTTACACTCATACCTTGGAAATAGGTAACTAACCAAAGAGGTTAAATTTTGGGGATTTCAGGGCAATGTGTGCATTTAATGTTGGGTTAAAACAGTCAGCTACTCCGGTAAATGATGGTAAATTCACTCCTTTTTGTTTTTAAAAACTATTATCATGAAACTGCCGTTTGGAATACTGTATTTTCATGTACAAACACATTGAAGATGTCAATAATAAAATCTAATTGAATTGAATTCCTTTTCTTGTGGGTGAATTTATTAAAGTGTGTTGGTCTTATCTGTGACCCTTTCAATTCCATATCCAGGATATCCCGGGTTGTCATGTGCCTTCAGATCCCGCACCTAAGATATCCCCAGCAGTTTGAATGTGTACTTAGAGTACATATGTGGGAAAGTATATGGTTCAGGAATCCATGCACTCGTTATTCTGTTTTATATACATTGTTTTTGTGTGTGTTGGAAGAGTGTAGAACCAATCTTGAGGCTGTGCAGTGTTCCCATGACTAAAGTTAGGCACACATTATGAAGGCTACTCACCATAGATAGAAGCCGTGTATAATAAGGCTTCCAAGCTGTTGGGCAGTCTAAAGATAAAAAAATGGTAACGAGATTTCACAAACCTGGCCATTATAACCACTCGCCTTCTATCAGTGATGGGTGACACAACTACGATTGTTATAATTCATGTTATTACCACTATGAATGTTATAATTTCTCCAAGTTAACATACCAAAAGCAGGCCAGATTTCAAAGGTTTTTGTTGTAATATTTTTGGTAACAATTTAAACAAATATATGGATTAAATTTTGAGGGACTTTGAGACACCCAAGACACTGTGCTCCTTTAAAATGTCCCGTTTTTTAACAATCTGTAATAACCACAAGCTTGTATTTATATTACTACATGTAGTTCAAAAGTGAAAGATTTTATTGTAAAAATATTGCACATAAGTCTACCTTTTTGTGGTCCAGGGACTCACACCAGGCAAAAATATCTTCTAACCTCATAGATGTTGATAGAAATCAAGCATTATCCAGAGCTGCCAACCTTTTCAAACTCATTTCAGTATTCAGAAAGCAACAAATCTGTATTTTTCATGAAATGTAAATTTTACCTGAAAAATCCGATTTTTTTTCTGAGCTCATGCTATGCGTGCACGCCACATGCCTGGTGAGTTTAACACAATTATCCAACTGTGAACAAAAAAGCAACTTCATTGTTTTCTGTACATGTATATAGCATGTATTTTTTGGCACATCGCTGACCATTCTTCGGATTGGAAAATATCTTTCACATCTAAGGAGGCCTTCATAATACTTGAGATGTTCAAAGATCCTTCTTGAGAACTGACTCAAATTTTTTTATCTATTGACTTAACTTTTTCATATGAAATACACAATATCAACAGGTATCTTAACCCCTTGCATACGGATGACGCCAAATGGCGTAAAAAAAACACTGCCACCAGGCCGGATGACGCCTACAGCTCCTATTTGTGCAGTTTCAATCCAATGTTGGATTATTGTGTATGTTACGCTTGACTGCATAAGCACATTGTGTCCATTTCGCTTGCCTGCAAAAGCCGACGCGACACACCGGCGCCTCCTGTAAATAACCGTACTCAAGGGGTTAATTACTCCAGCTTTATGATTTGCCATTCCTCATTTAGGGATCCTTGCATTCAAAGCCCGCCTTATATGTATTATGAGAATCACCTTTTCTACTCCTTAGCATCTGTTGGGGATCCAGAAAACCTTCATGTGAGAGCGTGCTTTATGTCAAACTGCACAACTACAAGTTCAGTAACACTTGACATCAATTAGTGAACATGAGTGGCAAAAGGATCTAGTTTGTTAAACCTCTTCAAGTTTTGAACGATAAACTTCCAGTTACCCTTTTTAATGTAGAATTAAAATAAGTAAAATGCAAATTATTTGGCTACTTTTTGTGGAATGTATTTTTTAGGAATGCAATGACTCATAATACATTTTTCAAAAACTGAAAAGGTTTTTCTGCAAATCTTGAATTTACTCTCAATTGTTGGCTTAAGTTAAAGATAATAAGGTATTGGATGTTTACTTCTGAAAATCCAATCTATTGGACTACACTGTTTCCAAGCAGATACTGAGATTCTACATGTATACACAAATCAGAACAAAAGACTAAACAGCACAATAGGAATTGATGTCAACAAAAAATACACAACCTTTTGCAGTCAAGCTGATATTTGTCCATGCATAATAACATACCGCTAATCCTTTCCAATGTGCCAATTTACACAAGAAACGTGTGCATACATGTACATACATGTACATACTTGTACATTTGGGGGGGGGGGGGGGGGGGTGTTAAGTCTCTTTTTAGTCACAGACATTTCATTAGGCATATTTTCATATAATATAATGGAGAACAAAAGAGTGCTACCAACAGAGTACTACTAACCCTCCCCCCTCTTCAAAATAAATTGAAACGTTTCACTCATCATTTACATCCTAATCCCACCTCAAACAGCAAAAGGTCAAAAGGTAAAACTTCCAACTCCTTCCTTCATCAGACGATCCTGTGACTTCCTCTCCACATGTCTACGGTACCGTTGCAGTTCCTATCATTAATAAAGAAAAAACAAATTAAATGTAGTTGTCTTTTGATTACATATATTACCTTCACTTGTAAAGTCACGGAAGAATTGGTGTCAGCCATCAAGGTGGAAAAAGATCACTTTTCCTTCAACATGGCATCTGCTTTTTCATCCGAGGTCAGAGAACGTGACTAACTTCCACTCAAAAAACTATAATGAAAATATAAAAGCTCCCCCTTCCTTTTTAAAAAACCCTGGATGCTAAACATGTTGGTTTTTTGACATGGCCTTACCTTTCTGGGAATATTGTTAATAAGATACATTGTCCAATTGCTTTTCCAATTTTTCCCCCTTCTAAATGGTTCCTTAAACACAATATTCATGTTAATGAAAAAAACCCACCCTTTGCTATTTTGGGCATATGCAACCCTCAAAAAAGAACTTTTATTCCTGGTTGCTTTCTTGTATCTATTGCACACAACTATACACCATTGCAAATAATTCAACATTTGTAAAATAATTATTCAGTAACTTAACGTGCATGGTTTTTGTTTGTTCAATATCTCATTCAAATGAGGTTAACTTTTAAATTGCAATTAATCTTTTGGACAGTCAGTCAGTCAGTCAGTCATCTTTAGGTTTATTAGAAGCGACTTACTTTATCTTTTTGTTCTCGCATAATATCCACAGCTGGCTCTGCATACTGTTCGTCTTTACCAGGGTCGTCAACCGCTAACTTATCCCCAACATTCTGCAAAATAGTTGCAGACAGAATTGTTTTATTTTTCAGTCCATATTGGCAACAACAATAATATTATACACAATGGATGAATTTTATGTCTTGCAAAAATGAGTTGCAGTGTATTGAACCGAAAGGGAGAAATAACACAGTCAATCAGTTCAACTTTCTCCCTGAATACTCAATTGTACTAGTTGATGCCAGAGTTGATAAAAATTGTACATTTGTTTATTATTTGAATTGATTTTTGTTTAAATTACAATTTAACTGACCGCCATTGAGTATCAACTATAATGACTGACATCAAGAGCATGTTTATGTTAAATACTTATTATAATCAGTAATTTCTCATCTCTATTTAGATTGACATCAAACAGATATAACTACATTTTGTATAAACAGTATATTTAAACTCCTCTGTTCATACTTCAACAAATCCAAAGCAACCTCACCTAAAACCATCGTAGAAAAGAAAATGTGGGAGTCTAAGATAATCAGGGTTTTAAACAAACTCAAAAATTGGATAGTGCATTATGTACAAAGTGCTGGACATGTACAATTGTACATAATGCAAGGTAGTTTAAATGCAATTGAACAGAAAGTTTGGATTTTTAACTCTCAAGAAATGCATTCTGAGTAATTACTGAGAAGATAAAGTTGTCCAAAATTATAGATGAACCCTGGAATAAGAGCTTGGCCAAGTTGGTTGTATTAACATACAAGGTTGCCAGTGTAAGTATGACAAAATAAAGCAGATATCTTGACATTCAAGTACAACACTGGTTTGTGCACACAGTCGTACTTCCCCAATACGTCCGAGGACAATGCTTTGTGTTTCCTATTGTTCCTTTAATATAACCAACCCCCATAGACTAAGCACGTATCCTTACGTTCGAGGACCGATTTCAACAAAAGACTCTACGTTCGAGGACTGAAAGGTTTCTTTGTGTTTCCTTTCTTCTCTTGTCCTCGGAGATATATACAGTGCACGTACACCTGTGTTTGGAATGTGTGTATAAAAAAATGGGCTACATGTGTACCTAAAACGCATGGGTTCAAGTGCAATTATACACATGTGGCATTCTGAAGCCACATTCTGAAGTTGTCTGATTACAAAGGCTACATTTACTTTCGCTTCCCCTTTAGCACTATAAAGTACTATTTATATGTAATTCAACATTAAGTTAATCCAGCAATGAGTTAAAGCCATAAGTAACAAAATGATTACAAACAAACATGCCCAAGTATCCAACATCTGGTATTCCTCTATTAGCACAGTATAACAAACAATATTTCTGTGAATATTCTTTTGCTAGTAACAATGTTTTAAATAGATTGATGATGATGTGTAGAATCTTATAACATAGGCAAATTAAAACAAATACATGCTTTGTTACTGCACAAGAATTGTGACTACCTATACATGGTACGCATACCTGCTGTGGAAAGAAAGAAGTATATGCTTTCTTCCAAAGGTCCATTGGTGTGCGAGCATCAAGACGACCGACATCACCTTCAGATACGGGAGGTAAACCTGTGTATAAAACATGAACATTACAGTTACTGTGAATGGCAATCCCTTTCACAAGCAGCATTAACTTCAGGGTTTAAATATGCAGGGCTCTATAGACAGTGCGTGAAGCAAATGCACTCATTTGCACTGCACTTCTGGATAAAAAATGACATCACACTTATGAAGACGAAAGGCTGGCCCATACCACCCTACAGGACATGTGCGGATTGTCTTGATCACAAATATTACTTCTGCTATTGCATAAATTATTGACCAGTACAGTGCTCAGTGCACCTGTAAAATGTGGAAAGTTTGTGGTTTCTCCTCTGCACTGGGTAGTAGTTATGCTTCCATCAGCCAACACTTAGCAAAACAAATAAAATTGTTTGGTTTTCCTCCACACCCCTTAGCCAGTGGGGGGCGGGCAGGCGGAAATTATTATTATTTTTGTATTTTGTATTTTTTTACATTTCCCGGAAGTCCAACTTTAAACCATACACAAAGTAAAACAAACACAATTGTTGTTAGGCCGATAAACAGTTTAATATACGTTATACCGCTGCCTCTTCAGCGTTGGCCGCCGGGTCCTTCACTCCAACCGAACAACACATACCGTAGCCCTAAGGCTGCCAGTGCTGACACTATCTACTGGGGCTCAATGTCACTCTATGGACCACTTTTTGGTGGACGCGACCTTTCAGCTTCAGCTGTATTTGAGCTGGCTCAACATTCGACCAAAAAACCTCACGAAGTTTCGATGTGGTAGCCACACTGCACATACAATCAAACAAGACTTTTACACCCAGTTTGCAGTGAATGCTGAGCGTGTATTAAAAACGCCATCTTGGCTTCCCCTGTGCATATTTATACATGTTCAGTTGATGCATTTTTTTGTTTGAATATTTATTATTTAATCGTTTGTGTAAATATACAACAAAAAAATTCCAAACTAAATATTAAAATATATAGTGATTAAAGAATATAATTAGAAAAATGTTGAGATTTTATCTTTTCATAAGTTTATTTATCAAAAAGCGATTTTCATAACATTTTAGCCTTGTGCGTTATACATGTGTGCACTGTGGCCAAGATCTTGGGAATTTTAGTGGGGAAAATATGGATTGCACATGCGCAAAGTGCTTATTCCGATGCTCTTTGCACAGTGTTTTCCCATCGCCTTGGGAATTCTTGGGAATTTTACTGGATGAATCTTGGGAATTTGAAATTTGATGAGTGGCCACGCTGCGCTGCACCGTGTGTATTTCCATCGAGATATTTATTGTGCGAAGTCACACACTGATACTAGAATATGAACTTTCAAACTATGGAGTAAGAGGTAGGGTCGTGTTTGTGCATTACAAATAACAAAAAAAGATGGAAATGGATTGGAACGAATCAACCAGCGAAATCAATTCGAGTTTTGAGAAAAAATTTAGGGGCAGGCGGTCAACCAAACAAAATTTTTTTTTGGCCTTATTTGTAGTCGGTGAATGATGCATTCCATAAATACATCTACCACAGCTTCCTGTTTTTCTACCAAAGGTGCACAGTTGAACATCACAGAAAACCCCCATTATTGTAACACGTGCCAAGAAACTTCACTGCGCATTCATGATTTTGGTCTTCAAGCGATATGTCCAGATGAGGAATGGGTCTGACAAATGGGTAGTACATTATGACCAGTATATAGTGTTCTTGAGGCTGACCACCTTTTTTTGTGATGTCTTTTGCCAGAGGTACATATCGAGGTCCAATATAACTTTATAAATTGAAGTCGGGCTTCAGATCAGGAAGTAGTTTGCTGTACTGGCTGGATGCCTGACCAGAAGATGAAAAGATGATGAATTCTGCACCCTCGCAGACCTTTCACACCCTTTTTTCACCAAAAGACTCAGCATTTGATACTTCCTACAGACAAGTTCTTTCAGCAATTTTCCTGGGGACTTCAGAGAAACTAATGAGGACTTCAGAGGAACTAAGCGAGGCGATCATCTACGGATATTGTGTGTGCCACTTCCTTAGGATGGGAAAAGGCTACTGGGATATCCACCCGTGCCCTGATATGGGAAAGCTCTTTGTCAAATCCCAGGGGTATAGAGTACTAAAGTATGATGCCATTTGCCACTGTGCCACACACGCGTCTTTATTCAATTGTGCAACTGAACTAGAAATACAAGCTACAGTATGGTACTCTATGAGGCCACATCAAAGAAACGACCTTGCAAAAGCCGGACAAATTTTTAGTGAGCATGGACTTGGGAATTTTAGGTTAGACACTAGATAGGGTTAAGAGGGGGAGGGGATGGTGAGGGGGAGGGGAGGGAGAAGGGGAGGGAGAAGGGGAGGGAGAAGGGGAGGGAGAAGGGGAGGGGAAGGGGGAGGAGGTTTCACAACCCAACAATTTAATAACAAACTAATAGAATCAAAAAAGGAATGGTATCACTCACCAATTTGTTCCAAAGAATCCATTCCAAACGGAACCATCATTGGTCGTCCATGGTCAAAGTTCACCATTTTGGCACTGTAACAGTAATTACCAACAGGTCCCTTTGTGATTTTGTTGTACAAGTGTTGTATCAAACTAACAAAGTGGTTGGAAAGACAGACCTTTGACTGAAAATGTGGTGTTGTAATTAATTATCAATGTATTAAGGAATTAATAATAATTAATGCAATTATCAATGTATGGAGAAAATAAAAAACATTGTATGGAGGTCAAAGTATCTTTGACCCTAGCTCAACAGACAGAAAGCATTCAAGCGCACAGCATTATGTGGGCCTCAATCCCTAATTTTTTTTTAAATTCCACATATTTTTTTAAAAGCTGTTCCAAACTCGATTGGCAGCACAGATAAAGCTTCCATCCAGCTGTTTTCAGAAAGCATGATTTAACTCCATGAAATAAATCACATTTGTCACTCTAAGAAACAGAGGTCCCTGGTTGTTATAAAATGCACTGTTTGGTTATTTTTATAATTGACTGTTTTTAAAATAGACTGTGCATATTGCATTAACTCTTTCAGTGCCAAGGTCGTACATGTACGATCTACTCGATGTACTCCGAAAGTGCCATTATCGTATATGTACGATCCATGCTTTGTATTTCAAAAGTGCCATCAATCGTACATGTACGACCTACACTATTCGGATTATCGCAAGAGGGCGCTATTGCTCTATCGTATTCTACCCATTTCGTACATGTACTTTTTTTAATGTTTTTTTTATTCGGGTTCTTGCGAGAGGGCGCATCGGTCTCTGAGCTGTTTTGATGTATTCTATATTTAGCTACGGTTGTCTGCTTGTGGTGACGTATTGAAATGATTGCGGCCCCCTGTAAACCTGCACGTTTTACTCTTGAAGAAGTTTGTACAAGAGCAAGATACAGCTTGTTTGGTGGGTGAAACTTATTTATTTATTTTTTAACAGAATTTTGAAAACTCCCAAAAAGCTGGGCACTTTAGGGTCAAAATGCTAAAAAGCATGGGCACTGAAAGAGTTAATACAAAAAAAGGAATAGCCATGAGAGAAAGCAATGCTTACAAACAACCAAGGTCTAAATGTAGAAATCCTTATACAAACACTGTGAAAGGGCAATACTTGAACTGACTTACTTTGAAGACATGGGAACTCCAAAGACCAGATGTCCAACATACGCCTTAGTTCGATTCATTAATCCTTCATGCTTGGAGCTACAAAACTTCAGTGAGAACACACACAAAAATAGAAATAAAGATCTTTATTTCAAAATCTTGTTCACATTTACAAAATGTAACTAATAATACATAAATCTCACACATATAAATAACATGGCACAAGTCTTGTAAATTCCAGTTTTCATTATGCACAGGTCCTATGAATGTCTCAAATATGCTGCAGATCAGTCAATAAAACAATTGAATGATTCTTCAATGTGGGAACATTAACATGAGTTAGGAAAAAATAATTATGGCTATCTGCAGTGTCTGCAGTTTCTAAGGTCTGTAAAGGAGCCAAAACTGGTTAACATTGTCTTCTCTGGCATAATAATTTGGTAACACCAGGTACGTTAATTTTGTTTACTACAATGATTAAAATGTAATCAGGTTGAAAGCAATTTCACAAATTGATCATTTATGTTAATTCAAATTTATTTTATATTCATGAAATTCAAACTAATTTTTATTTATTTATTAAACTTTTGTATCTGATATTTCAGGTTCCTAGAGGCAGGTTTCATGTCTGTTGTTAATTTCAGGTTCAGTCTCTATGTTTCAACCCCACATTCTACCCCAATTTGTTGTTTCATACAAACCAAGTTTATCTTCTCCCAGGGTGAGTTCAACCAAGAGCACAGATGTTTCACACCTGACTGCACCAGGCAACCCTTGGGTGAATTTTTGTAACCCCTGATGAACATAAATCCCTTGAATATAGCATTTGTCTTACCTGTAAGGCAGCTCCATAATTATGAGCAAGGAATCGCAATGTCCTCCCAATCATCTTTCGTTTCTCAGAATCAAAATCCTGAAAGCCCATAAAAAAACCTGTGTCTTTGTATGCTACACAATTTACTCTCAAAAATCTACACGAAAACTTTATTTAGGCCTGGTTTTACTTAATTTGTATTGTTGTCCTCAAGTATTTATACCTGTTATTTACTGCAACTACTTGTGTGAGACAGGGTGGGTAGACATACACTACGTAGTGGGGGCATTTCTATTTGTTAGGCATATTAGGAACAAGTTTAACCCCTTGCGTACGGATGATGCCTGTGGGCGCAAAACAACCAGTGTCACTAGGCCGGATGACGCCACTGGCCGCTGTTTGTGCAGTTTCAATCCATTGTTGGATTATTGTTTATGATACGCTTGACTGCACGAACACATTGTAGCGGTTCGATTTGGCTGCCAGAACCGCCGCGACACCCCGACGTCTCCCGTAAAATACCGTGCCCAAGGGGTTAAGAGAACATTTCTCTGTCCCCATAATGATTTTGGTCCCCACGACGTCTATCGCACAACCAGCGTATGTGCCCACAAAAAAACTGTTCCCCAACTCTTTTTTTGCTGATATAAAAAACAATTGGTTACCCCTAACCTCTCCTAAAGCTACAAAATACTACTAGTAGCAAACTGTTGCAGTACTCTCACTGCACTGGCATATTAGAAATCATGTAGTATATTGTACTCCAAATTAATGCCTAGGACGTTACGGTTAATATGGAAATGTAAATAATTTTGAGTTCTTAAGGGATCACTTTTCATTGCCAAAAATTGAAAGTCACCTAAATACTGTTCAGAGTGTCACATTACGAGCATTCCTAATTAAAAAATGAGAATTGTGTCCTTGATGTAGGAATTAGCCTTTTAGAGGTATGGCGGACACAATAGGAGGGCGCTATTTGATTTGGGTATACCTTTTGTATGGCACAAAAGGTATACCCAAATCAAATAGCGCCCTCCTATTGTGTCCGCCATACCTCTAAAAGGCTAATGCTGACTTTGACAGACTAGGTACCATTTTGAATCATGCAGATTGCATTAATATTACTGATAAACAGCCTGCAGATATCGCTTGGGAAATGTTCAAAGAAATATACCATACAGATATCACTGAAAGCATTCCCAAGAAACTATGACATAACAAATTTATTGTACTATCAACAGATGGGCCATCAGAATAGTGATGAAAACAATATTGACTTCATCTTTAAAAGATAAAATACTTTACATTTGGTGTAAAACCAGATCAGGGAGTTCAAATCAGTGGAATGATTATTCTAGGCACAATCTTTTGTACAAGTGCAGTTTATGAGCAATGATCTTCATACTACGGCGGTAAACCCTTTTAAGAATCATGAGAGGTTGAAAAAAATCAAAATAAAAAACAAAATTATGCCCAACAATTATAGACCATTTCCAAATGGGTTGGGGACGAACCTGATTCCCACCCTCTACACCAAAAAAAAAACACTTACCTGCAAAACATCATATTTTGTGCCTACAATGACCAACGGCAAAGGGAAGGGGTCAATCATATCCAGGTCCTGTAAAACAAAGCAAAGCATAGAAGCTGTGGTTACATAATGCTGGTGATAATGGGTAAGAAAACATGGTTTTCCTGAGCAAAGATATAAATATAGGATTCCAGAGAAATTATTTCAATTTTCAGACCTAGACCCAGGCAGGGTAGCTTCCACCTTTGCTGAGACCAACTCACTTTCAACCCTTAAGCTCCGATCCCGCTTACGCGAATTTGACGACGAATCAGCGCGACATGAAATTCGTTGTGATTCGTTGCGGGGTGGCCTCTAGAGCGCATTTTATAGGAAATGGTTACAAAACGTTACAACTCTCACGATTTGATTGCGAACCAATACGAAACGGTTACAATACAAATACGAAATGTGACGAATAGTTTACAAAACAGACTGAAAGTGTTACGAATTAACATGACATGTTACGAGGTATTAACGACTTCACGACGCGTATACAACGCATTTACGACATTTTTCGATATATATGAACTTGTTGCGAACTTAATGTCACGTGGTGACACGCGCGTTGAGAACCTGTACTTGTATTTTCTCATTTTGCATCATGTTCACCAACTCTGATGTACTGGTAGCGCCTGCTGTTGAAGAGGAAAACCTCCTCGTGGCGGCTGCGGTTCTCGTTCTTCAAGGAATCCGGCGACGACAACAACATAGACGTCCGAACAGTGGTGAAAGTGAAGACAAAACGCCGCGAACTGCTGATTCATCATGTGTTTCCCACGTGTTCTCATTGGGGTCGTCACGTGTTCGTAACCGCTTCGGCAAGTTCGTAACCGCGTCGTAAGTGCTTCTTCAAAGTCACAAACGCTTCATAACTGAGTTGCAATGTTGTAATGGTTTTGCGAATGAATTCGTCGTCATTCTCATCAATAAAGACAGTGAAAATCCGCTCGAAAATTTTGCATTTTCTGTTCCGCAATTTTGTAAATTCCGTTTTTTTTCGTTTTCCTGGAATTTGAAGCCTTTTGAATAGACTTACCTCCCCGATGACTAAAAAATTGGTAAAATCACTAACCTGAAAGCGTCCCCATTGCATACATGATTATGAGTTGTCTGGTGTAATCGCCCAATCATTACATGTACGTCCCTCCCCCAAAGAAATATCCAGAAGTGAACAATTAATAACGAACCCAAAGTTATAAACCTGACAATCCGACTGATTCTAAATGATTTTGGACGGGAAGTTTTCTATTTTGACCAGCACAGCGGGCATTTTAGGGAGATGGAATAAAATCTTCGCAACGTGAAATGTTTAACAGTAACAGGTTTCACCCCTATGTTGGCTTGGCATGATTGGGCCACGAATCCGACCGCTGGTTCATTGCGCCAGTTCCCACATCAAGGTATTCGTTCTGCCGCAGTATACCAGCGGAATAGAATGAAATCGGGTCAGGCCCCAAGTGCGTGACTAACCCAAATTCTGTCGTGTACAGTACATGTACATAATCGGCTGGAGTTTACGTTGCGTGATTAATGGTATGCTGCCTCGTCATTTTAACGTGATTCTTCTGTTATTTAAAAAGCTTATCGGTAAATTGTTATAATATTTAATTTAATTTAATATCATTCTCATTCAATCTTATTTTGAAATGCGTTTTCCTTTTTTTTTCGTTCAAAATCTTCAATTCCGTTTTTGACACTTGATTCCGTGATTCTGTCCGTAATTTCGCGATCGCGGATTTTCACTGTCTCTACATCAATTCGTAACCAAATTCGTAAACGGTTCGCGCCAAAACACAGGTGTTTCGTGTTGACGCTACTTTTTCGGCTTGGTTCGTAACCATTTCGTAATTACTTCGTTACCATGTCGTAAACTTCGTAACGTGTCGTAACTGCTTCACAACTACTTCGTGAACTGTCGTGACACTTCGTTGAGGGAAAAATTTGCCCGATATGGTTACAAAAGATTACGATGCATTCGCGAAGCAATTACGACAAGTTACGACACCGTTGCGACATATTGCAAAGGCTTACGAAATCGTAACGCTTCGTAAAAGTTTTGAAAATTTCAAAATTGGCACCACGACTTACGCGACAATACGAGGTGTTTACGAAGTCTTGCGAATAATTACGACACTCAACGAATTCAATTACGAAATACTTACGACACGTTTGCGATTCATTATGAAATGACACAAATCGACTTCGCGTTAATTCGTCGGCAAATTCGCGTAAGTGGGATCGGTGCTTTACCTGAAAATATTGTATGCACAAAGCAATCATGCCATGCATGCACACAAAATGTAATTTTAACTTCATGGCTATTGTACACGTATACATGTTATAATTTTTCTTTAAAAATGCAAAAAGAATGAAAATATTCAGTGTCAGTTTAAAGCTTGCTCCTTTTAAATAGAGTCAAAACATCTGAATATCTCACGTTTTTTTTTTCTTAAGTTGACTTTTGACCAGAGAAACTGTTGTAAAAGATTGTCCAAGGCATCACCACTGTGACATTACAGCTCATCCGTTTTTAGAAAGACACATCTATGTTACAAAACTCTAAAAAAATTAAGACAAGGCAACTAACTTTCATCATTCCTCTGTCTTCATCTTACTTTTCACTTCTTCCTATCTCAATTCATCAGGATGCTTGAAAATTCCCAATTGTGTTCCAACACATTTTTAAAAAAGTGTTCCTAAAAAGGTTTCCCCTAATCTTGTTCTAATGTCAATGACGCAATTCCATTTGGTCAAGTCCACTGAATGAAAGTGTTTTTTTGTTTTGTTTTTTAAACCACACTAAAAAATCAACAATAACAAAACTGGGATGCCAGTGAGGATCTTGTCCACAGCCTGGAAATGAGGCAAGTTAAGCAGTATAGGTAACTTGTGATATCACTAATAATGGGCTATTATAGCTAATAACTGTCTTTCTTTTACATTGCCAATGATGCTGATTCTGTTTAACACATACTTACAGGATGATCTTCTCCAAATCTTTTCCGTGACCTTGTCATGACCTCTTCGTGGATTCTTGGACAAGTTGCTGACAGTTTGGTCAAGACTTGTTCAACTCTCTTCAAAGTGGCTTTAATAAGAATCTCCATAGTGACCCAAAGTTCATTGGGATGAGAGAGATCTAGGACAAGCATAACTGACGAAGTGCTGGTAAGGTGAGAAAAGTACCAGTTCTTCACAATGTGTTCAAACAATCATTCATTCAGAGATTTACATAAGCATGTACATGTATATTATGCAGCCTTTCCAATGGAATCACAAATTCCTGCTATCATTTACCAGAGCCTTACTTATCACTGATCTTTCATATGGGTTTGATTGACACCATTCAAATTCAGGCAGTTTTTCTAATTCAATCAAACTAGAGTTTCTTTTTCGACGCCTTCAATACATTTTTGTGTACATGTAAGATCGTTTCAGTCATACTGTTTCATTTCTATGCATTCAAAACTTTCATCATACTTCAGTTGAATTTCTAGCACCCATTTACCATTGGAGCAATCAATTATCAGTCATCAAAGTTCACAGAATTTTGTATCAATTAGTTTTGGCTTCTTTGTTTGCCGTTATTTTGTAATATTTGCCAGCAGAACACGCCACGTCCATTTCAGAAAATGTACTTGCTTATATGCCCACACAAACAAGTTGCAAACTTTTCAGCAGGGAAATCAGCAGAATAAATATTATGTGATCCACATACCTATCACATGGACTTATACTTCACTAGAATTCCTACAATGCCAACCATATTTCTTTAATTCAAACTTTGGAATTTTTACTGTTAAAAAAATTAGAGATTTTTTTTAACCCTCCTACTATTATAACTATCACAACCTGTCAAAAAACCAAATCCTCTCCTCTCCCACAGCTTGTGTGTCTCAACCTGTCACTCAATAGGTTTTGATAGATAGGTTAGTTGGCTCCAATTTGGCACTGAGAGAGGGAGGGTTAATCTTAAATAAGTTATTTTGGTTTTATGTATTGTCACTCATACAATCACTGTACGTATGACTACGATTTGAATCGACATATGGATGGGTTGGAAAATTTTTTTTCAAAATTGAAAACAAAATGTACATGTACTTACAGAATATTTTCCGCTTTGATGGGTACCTCCACCAGTTCAGATAAAAATGTACCACCTCCAAGTTCCCAGATATGTGCTACATCCTTTGTCTGTAATAAATAGTGCAAAAAATTACATATAACCTAATGTAATGCTTTTTGCAGGGTATAATTAAACAGATAATGTTTGACCAAATCATCACTTCTATTAAGAGAAGAAAGGTTTACAACTCCAATTCAAGGTAATGTTCTGAGCATCTTGTGAGAAAATGATGAATTGACAGTAAGCCAGCAGTTCTCTCAAAAAGCAGCATTTATAGAACTACTACATTTTGAAGAGAAAGACCACATTTAAGTTACAGTGGAACGCCGCTATAACGAACACCGCTATACCGAACATTCGGCTATACCGAACACCATTATTGGCTCCCAAATTTTGTGTACAAAACTTACCGAACATTGTTGTTGAAAAAAAGGCAACGGATTAAAAAATGTAAGGGGTATTTGGGCTGTTTGCAATTCAGAACGGCCGCAGCTTTATGTTGAAGAGTGACAGGTGGCTATTATTTCCTCAAGGAATAGAAGGGAAAAGCCAACTGTTGCTTTAGAATTCGGTAAGCTTAGAAAGTATGAACATGTAATTACATGATTCAATGGCCGGCACATGTTCATTAACCGGCGGCTGAAAATCGTTATACCGAACAAAATCTGTGGATCCTGCGATGTTCGTTATAGCGGCGTTCCACTGTATATGCAATCAAAGAGTATACTTTATGCATAGAAAATTCTGACTGAAAGACAGGCACAAGTCTTGCTACAGCCCTGCTATGTATGGACAACGCTGCTATATTTAAAAGGAGTAGCTACAAAAATACCTCTCATCGGTCTCTACCTACTTGGGAAAGATTTTACTGTAATACCTCCAACCAAAATGGGTCAGGAACAGAACCATCATGGGAAAATAATGACCACCTCTGCTTTCCTTTCAAACTGCAAGTTAAACGTGGTCCTTGAAGGGCAATCATCTCCTACTCGTTCTGTCAATTCTGGTGTACCACAGGGCTCTGTTCTGGTTTATATCAATGGTATGTCTGATAATGTCTTGTATCAGCTCGCCATGTATGTTGATGACTTTACACTGTCTTTCTCCCAATTCTTCAAGCACTTCTCCCAATTCTTCTAGCACGTCTTGTAAGGAAGTGGATGCTTTCACTGAACAATGATCTGGAGAGTGTGTTGACCTGGGAGATAGACTTCAATGCGAAGAAAACTAAACCATTGTCTGCCTCGATCTAGAGACGATTCATTTCCTTCAGTTCATATAGGTCCCTTGACTTTGCCTGAGATGACCTATGTCTTCTTGGATTTCAGCTCCCCTAACCTTAGCCATATCTCAGGTATTGCAAAAAGTGCTTCCATGCGAGTTGGGTGTCTTTATCAAGCTCAGAATTGTATCATCCTCCTGATGCTATCCTTTACCCTTACAAGACAACTATACATCCTCTTTTGGAGTACTCTTCCCACATGTGGGCTGGTGCTTTTGCTTGTCACTTTAACCCTAACCCTCTAGGGCATTTTTGCTAGAACCCTGCCAGACGCATCAGATTGTATACTTTGTCACATTGACTTGTGTGGAGAGTGCAGCAAAGTGGAGCTGTCAGCACAGGTGCACTTTAGGGTTAGGGTTAATATTTTTTATAAGATACAGAGTACAGAAGCGCATTGTTAATTTGGTCAAAGAAGAGTTGGGCTCATCCTTACAATCACTCTCTCACCGGAAATCTGTTGCTACTCTTAGTTTGTTCTACAGATATATTAATGGTAAATGTTCCACCAGCTTGTCCAACTTGGTTCCTCCAGTTAGGATCTTTGAGTGTGAAACCTGGCTTTCTGCCTGTTCCCACCAATATACTATACATGTAGCTATACCTAGATGTAGAACAAAAAGCTATGCCAATAGCTTTTACTCTTGTTCTGCATCTCTATGGAATTCTTTACCTGGTGCATGTTTCCCTTCATCTTATGATCTTTCCTGCTTCAAGAGGAATGTTAATTCCTACCTCTTTGATTCTTTTTCTTTTTGTAGCCACATACCTCGAGTGGCTTGTAGCCTTGTTCGGGGGAGCTTGCATAAAAAACAAAGCAAAACAAAACACCACACAACCCTGGGAAATTTCAAATTAGCTCTGAAAACCCTGCTCACTTGAAACTACTTATTTAATTTTCTTTTCCCTTTGTACAGCGCATTGGTTTATAATTATTAACACAGTAAGAGAGATTGAAAAAGTACCATATTATGTCCTTTGGCTTTTCTGCCGAATGTATATTCCAGTGCAGTGGTTGGCTTTGGGTGTTCCTCTTTCTCAAGAAATCTCAGAATTATCGATGTTTTGCCCTGAAATATTCAAAAAGAAATTCCGATTAGAACACTTTAATATGAAGCATGAAGTACAGCAACTCCAAGCAAGTCTGATAATAAGTCAGACTGGCCAGATGGCTTTTCAAACAAATACCGGTAGTATATTATGTAGCTTTACTAAAATTAATCTTGCAACCCGAGAAAAACACAAATGTGGCGTGGCCCATTGAAATGAACAGAAAATCACACTATGACACTGAGTTACAAGCACAAATAACATGATTTTTTTAGTAGAAAGTCAAATTTTAATAACTAAACTCAATCTCAAAATGTTATTTTGGGGGACTGTTGGGTGGATGTTTGGATGTTTGTTTTTTGCACTGAGAGTATAGTTTACATAGTTCACAGACTTTGAACTGTTTTCTGAAAAAAGTTGCCATGGTTATAGCATGGGCTAAAAATAAGCTACAGAAACACACAATATCAAACTAACGTTTATCACCTGTACTTTCAGGAAATACTACAATCTCAATTTTGGAATGAGATTGCGTAACTGTTAACGTACACGTAAATGTTCTTTTTACATCATCTGAGCAATTTAAAGGCTTCATTTGTTGATACTCAACAAAATTTCAAAACAGTGGAACACTCAGGATTTGTTGGAGGGGGCGGGGCCTCACAAATTTCTTTTTTTTTAACTTGGGTGCCTCGAAAAATATGTGCAAATATACCTTGGTATTCACTTATAACTTAGTACACCTATCCTTTTGTACATTGTTCCACGTAAAAAAAAAAGGTGAAATAAACACGTTAAAATTCGACAGCATTTTTGATGGAGAGTGGAGAGTGGAGAGGGGAAAAGGGGAGGGCCTCAATTTCCCAATCGTCTTGATCCTCCCGCCCCCTTTTGTGCATCACAGACGTAAAAATGTAAACTCTAAAAATGTAAGCTGCTGTAAAACGTGTATTCAGCTAGAACAAAAAGCTGATAATTAGTTCCAGTACTTTTATGCAATCAGCTCATTGCTCACGACTTACCTAATTCTTTTGAACGAATGTTTAGGAATAATACTACTATTCACCGACATAATACCAGACAGTCTAGGGATTTCCATATCCCATACATACGCACTACTCAAGCTAAAAAGTTTATTGTCTATCAGGGACCCAAATTCTGGAACTCATTAAGTCATACTCTTAAAAATGTGTTAATAGTCGGCCTTTGTTTAAGAGTCTGCGGCTTATGCAAAAATACTGTAAGGTTTAATCTTAACTATTCTCATTTTCTGTGTATAGATTTGTTCATTGATTTCCCATGGAGGTTCTGCTCCTTATACTGTACTTGATTTGTTTTTGTCTTGTCCTGTTTGTGTTGGCCCCTTGTCACTGCATGTGTAATTTAAAGTTTATTTTATGTGTAGCTTAACCCTAACAGTCTTGAATCCTCCAATTTCAATACGATTTTTCACACCACCTAGGGAGTTAGGGTTAAAGGAACTATTGTAATAAGTATGAATCTTGAAAACAATTTTGTTTACACATTTTGGGCTTCTCCACTCGACAAGCTTGCTTTTTGGAGAGGCACACTGCTTAATCTAATCTAATCTAATCTAATCTAATCTAATCTAATCTAATCTAATCTAATCTAATCTAATCTAATCTAATCTAATCTAATCTAATCTAATCTAATCTAATCTAATCTAATCTAATCTAATCTAATCTAATCTAATCTAATCTAATCTAATCTAATCTAATCTAATCTAATCTAATCTAAACTAAACTAAACTAAACTAAACTAAACTAAACTAAACTAAACTAAACTAAACTAAACTAAACTAAACTAAACTAAACTAAACTAAACTAAACTAAACTAAACTAAACTAAACTAAACTAAACTATCTATTTAAATTATTGTCTCAACTTCTTGTATCTATGTTAATTAAGTGGAAATAAATATGAATATGACATTTATAGAAAATTAGTGCTACTCACCGCACTCTTACTTCCCATGAAAATGATAGTAGATTCTGCTCCATCTTGAGTATCTCCTTTATCTCCCAAATCTATCAATTAATGATTATTTCAAAAGTTTTACTGAACTTCAACATATTGAAACACTTCCAGCTGTTATTGGTGCATCTGCAATCTGTTGGGTCATTCCATAGTCAATGCACATGTATGTATCACAGATTTGAAACTTGCTGCATGAGGGATACAGAACTGAAACACCAGCAAGAAATCTCACCAACTACATGTACATACATGCTACTGCACGTGTCCATTAAGATTGTGTAATTTGTCTCCAAGAATGTGTTCTACATATATGGGCTCATTTCGAAATATCCTGGTTTAATTGCGTTCAAATCTGAGCTTCTTTATAGTCATTTACATGTTTATCCTGTTTTTGTTCTGTTGTTGAGATACTGAAATTGTGGCATTTTGCAAGTTGCATTTTCTGTTTTCGTTTGCCAATATATCATACACAATTCTTCGTCAAACAAACCACAAGACTAGGTAAATTTGAATAAATGTTCAAAGAGAACAAAGAAAACTGGCAGGAGCGGGATTTGAACCTGCAACCTCCGGAATACCGTAAAGGCACTCTCCCAACTGAGCTATCTTGCCCTATGTTGGCTGTCTCCCAAATTGTCAGTGTCTTTGTTCAGGGGGCGCTAGTCAGAAGTCATAAACCCATAATGCGGTATAGCCAGGGATACAGACCTGGCTATACAGCATTATGGGTTTATGACTTCTGACGAGCACCCCCGAACAAAGACCATTTTAAAGTCAAGGTTTTGAAAAGGTCTCAATAATAATAGTGATACCTTTAACCCTAACCCCTTGGGTAACTTTACTAAGAAAGTATCCTGAATCCGCCAAAATCCACCTATTTTGTCATGCACAAAAAGTTGGTTTTGGTGACTGCTCAATATGGAGGTATCCTGAATCCATCAAAATCCTGCAGTACCGCTAGGCTTACAATCCTCAATCCATCAAAATCCCCCAGTTTTGAATATGGAGGTATCCTGAATCCGCCAAAATCCTCCTAAACAGGGATATTGATTCTGATGGATTCAGGTAGGTTAGGGTTTAAAATGGGGTTTATACACATACACCTATATGTACACACATAGTGTGTTTTAATAAGGGAATAAATATGTGCTGGGCCGGTTTTAAACGTACGTTTAAAACCGCCTTGGGGCCTGGGCGCTTATCATTATCAGCGCCCAGGCCCCAAGGCGGTTTTAAACGTACGTTTAAAATCGGCCCAGCACATATTTATTCCCATTCATAAAATACCTTTCTGTATAATTGAGCAAAAATCACCGAAAATTATAAATTTCCAATGATTTTGTTCAATTTTGTTTTACCTTGGTTTGTAAAACACCCCTTCAGCTATTTAGTGGTTCATGCCACGCGCGAGTAGTGGTAAAAATTTCCTTTATGGAAATTGACGCGCGCTCGACGCGCTCGCCAGGTGGTTGCAGAACCGATGTAGTGTGAAATTATGGACTCTAAATACGGACGCATCGGTAGTATTGCGCTTGCGTTATTAGGAGAGTGACTGGTCACTCGAGTGTTCAACCAATAAAATGGACCAGATTTTGTAGGACTCTACATTTCGTGTGACACCGGAAAAAAAGTTTAAAACCGCGCCGTGTTTAAACAACTTCCAGCCGTGTTTAAACAACCGTTTAAACACACCCACGTGACAGGCTCTCGACCAATAGGGATAGTGAAACTCGCTGAGGCATTTATGAATATATTTTCAGTACAAAAAAAATATGTCACTTTTCATAACTTTGGGATAACTTTCTGTCCCTGCTAAGGCCAAAAAAAAATGATTCTGCTTCCGGTTACCCTACCTACCCTATTTTAATGGCCCCAACCCTAAAAAAAACAATGCTGTAAATACTACCTTTAAACCTTGACTACATGTAGACACCTATATGCTCAGCACAAACAAAAAATGCCAACAAAAAATTCCCTACCTACATTGTACCTGCCCTATTTTCAAATGCCATGTAATTGGAAGCAGAACTATTATTTTTTTGGCCTAAGGAACCTGGTGGTTCCTAAAAGAAATTCTCTAACTTAAAAAAGGCAATTAATGTAATTGTAACAAATATACTCATACACGTACATTGTGTACACAGATGCCTTTTGTCATACAATTTAGACACACAAGATGCTTGGCAGTGGTTCAGTCTTGCCCAAGCTGGTCTAAACTCGTCAAGTCCATTTCATGCCCAATTAAATTTTATTTTATTTTATTGATTTTATGCTTACCCTTAATTTGATGCTCTACCTGAGAAGCCCGTTCAGCTTCATGGATCGCGATGTCCCACAAATTGTCCCTGTGTTCATGAGTATACATATCATGCATTCATTATTTTAAACAAAAGTATTTCATGAGACAAATTAAGAAACAGAAAAGTACGGTAGCGGAATTATGTTTTTTGCTAAGGTATGAAACAGCATTGGTAGTGCTGAAAACACAGTTGCAGACAGTGTTCATACTTCGCTGGATTCACCATACATGAAATAACAAACCTATTAAAAGTTCGAGCTCAATCTGTCAACCGAGTCACAAGAAAATATTGAAATACGCTTCTCCTTTTAACAGTGATTTTGTGCATGTTCATATGTGCTTATTTTGATTGTTGAAATCGAAATAAGACACAGCATTTCAGACGGATTTTTTTTCTCAGGATGATTGGTATTAGCAGCCTATAAACAGTAAGCTTTACCATACCTTCAACTGACAAATTAAATTACACTTGGGGTTTGGCTGAATTTAAGTCGTGGACTGGAACATGTTGTTTTCAAAATATTGAATAAAATTGATAAATTCTGAGGCTTAACATTCTGGGCTTTGGTAGGGCTGTTCATTTTCAAATAATTTAGTATTCGATTATTCGAAACTGGGTTTGACCGAATATTCAAATATTCGATACTCGCCGAACAAGTTTTTTTTTTACGTGTCTGTTGCAACTGCATGCCGCGCCGGTAAAAAGTTGCACGTAAAGCAAGCCAGTGTTGTATGATCGATGCGGCGATCGATATTATAGACTGCCCGACCCGACATTTTTGCATGCACCTGTTATATCAAGATCATTACGAGTACGTATAATATTGTGATAACAAGAAACCAAACTCCAGCCTCCGTTTTTGCAGTAACTATTTTATAAGTTTCAAGGGTTTTACGGATGGGAACAATAAATCTCCATCCACAAAAAGTTACCGTCGACAAAAATGCTGCATTTGACACTGCTAAGTGCTGTAACTTGTCTGTTAAAGTAGCATCGGAGTTATATAATTCTTTTTCGAATATTCGAACCAGCAAAAAGGTATTCAAATATTCGGTTGACGATCGAATATTCTGTATATTCGGGACAGCCCTAGGCTTTGGAAACTTATTCTTTGTAATGATAGGAACAGAATTATGTTAAACACTAGAATTATGACTTTGGGCTTGTTTCAAAAAGAAAATCACAGGTATGCATCAAAAATACAACTTTGAAAGCAGAATTCCTATTCATTGCAATAGACATGATAGAGTCAGACGTGCTATTGTGACAACCTGCACAAAGAGACCACCTGTATGTATGGTTCCGGACATTTCTAATAGAGTAAACCAAGACTATGGGTGTGCATGTGAATTCAGAGTATGAATTGTGGGTGTGAATTCAGAGCCAAAAAATTGGAAATTTTTGAACACAGTTTTGGACAAAAATTGTGGACTTCTTTACCAAAAAGCATATAAACAACATAAACAACATGTACATTGTACATACCCTTTCTGCGGCATGTTGAATGATAGCAGGCTGTAACAAGGTTGCGAAGTTTGATGATGAACTACATAAAGTTGCAACAATTGTAACTCTTTCTGTCAAATCAGTGGTACATCAAGGCTGTGTCTTTAGAAATGAAGAGATGGAATACATGGTTTCAGGTCAACTCGGACTGAGGTCAACTCGGTCAGAGGTCAACTCGGTCTGAGGTCAACTCGGTCTGAGGTCAACTCGGTCTGAGGTCAACTCGGTCTGAGGTCAACTCGGTCTGAAGTCAACTCGGTCCAAAGTCAACTTGGTCTGAGGTCAACTTGATCCAAAGTCAATATATATAAATGTGGGGTGTTTTGCACAATGGTGTCACTCGCAACAATGCGATCAAGGACCTTAACCCCTTGCGTACGGGTATTATATGGGAGCGACGGGGCGCCAGGCCGGGTTATGCAGCCAAACGAAACAGAAACAAGAGGCTTGTGCAGCCAAGCATAACGTACACAATACCCCAATAATAAATTGAAAATCCAGAGATTGGCGTGTATAGACGTCAACCTGCCAGGTGGCAATTTTCAATCTGCACATATACTTGCCATCCGTACACAAGGGGTTAAAATTGGTGTCACGCAGCCGGCACATCTTTTTTTATTCAATGTAGCTAGTAGACATACAAATGTAGCCAAGTGCGGCGAAACACTTTTGAAAGTGAGGGCCAAAGCAGTGCCGGTGCCGGCCCGCTGCTGCCCTTTTCTATGTTTTTCTTGTGCGGAACTGCCAAAAGAGGGGGGCCATTTCCCTCATGTGAAAAAAGTGGAGGGGGGGGGGGCAATGGTCTCCCACCCCCCCCCCCCCCCCCATTCTGCTGCCTGTGGACATGGCCAGGTGCACCAAAATGGTTGCCGTATTTCGATTGTGTGGGCCAGCAGGTGCAGCAGTCCGAAAGACGGAAAAGTAAGGTTTGAAAACCAAATCAAAATACCCAAAATTTGTCTTCTGGTAGCACTTATTTCATTTTAAAAGTGTAAAGGTGAAATGGGTGTCAGTGCAGTCGCCTTGTAAGGTAAGTACTCTTCAACCTTTGGCAGAATGCAGAATACTTGCCTGAACTCAGGAACCCCAGGTGCACAATTTCACAAACATTTTGTCTCATTCAGTCTGAGTTGACTTCAGATCAAGTTATTAGTTCAGATTGAGTTGACCTCACCTCAGACCGAGTTGACTCGGACTTACACAATGTACATGTAGTTGACCTGGACAAAGTGATTACTGTCCACCTGTGGTTGAGTCAGAGTCAGCTACTTTTACTATGAAGAAATAAGTTGCACACAAAACTTCTAAATATGTAGTCTGTGCTATTGGACAAACTGGGATTTTGTGTGCGCAGTCGAATGAGGGCGCTGTCCACATAGCAACCGCATTTCCGTTCCATGGGCAGTACATCGCTGATATCCGCACCGCGCTCCTCGTTCATTTGATACTCGTATACCAGTGGGATTGCTTTGTCTGTTCGCTGACTCTCGATAATTGCATTTTCAATAAGAATATCACAGTGGTAACTAGACACTTAAATTGGAGTCAGGTAAGATGGCGTCGATATTGACCCGCCTTTTCTTTCCGCTGAGGGGGTAGTTGTGCATGGAGCTCATAGGGAGAACTGAATTATTGTTGGACTGCAGATAATTTAAAATTAATTAATAGTTGCACTTTTTTTTTATTAAGCTGAAAATATAGTGCCCTCTTGTACTGTACATAACATAAAATAACAAACATAAACATTTTGTGACTGCTGTCGAGCCAACACATGGCCTAGTGGTTAACGCTCCTGGCTCATAAGCAATGGTGCTAGGTTCGAATCTCTCGACGTTTTCTTTTTTTTTCCCAAAAAGAAGCAACAATTGTCTTTCTTTATTGTGTTTAATTGATTCCTAATTTATTTGTAGATTATTTCATTTTGTTTTTCATCGCCCTGGAGGATTTTGTTTTTTAACAAAGTGTTTATTTTGCCGTGAACCAGTGTCGTCTTTTTCTGCTATTCAGCCGTGAAATCCTCTGGGCATGTGCAGTCAGTCGTTTCTCAGCGTGCTCAGCTGTAAACTGCCCCATCTGTCGAGCTGGCAAATGGCCGAGTGGTAAACGCGCCTCACTAGAGCACATGATCGAAAGCGGTAGCGCCGCCCCATGCAGGTTTGACACTGCGCCATGCCATGTGTGGGTTTCGGTTTTTTTTCTCTCGTAACAAAAAAAAATCTGAACCTTTTTACTAAAAACCAAACCCTGATTTAATTGCAGATAATAAGCATTTACAATTTACTTTTTCTGATTCATCTCTCTAGAGGAGTTATTAAAAGGAAAATAGAGACCGCAATTGCATTTGGTCTGATTCCAATCTCGAATGACAACGAAGGCATGGAACCAAATGAATATTCTAAGTCCCCAAAACACTTTAATACTGTGCATGTTCAGTGCCATGCCAGTCAAATAGCTACCATTTTGTAAAATAAAGCTGATGCCAGTTCACGGCAAAATAACAACTGTCTTTTTTAAAAGGGAATTAAAACCCTAACCCACCATAATCCTCCGAAATCCTCCTTGCAGTTTTTGAGGATTTTTGAGGATTGAGGATGAATGGTGTTTCAAGCGGAGGATTTTGGAGAATTGAGGATGAATGCATTTTTGGGGGCAGGGCAATTGGGAGGATTGAGGATGTTTCCTAGCAAAAAGGGTCTAGAGGGTTAGGGTTATAAAGTCCGAAATTGCATTTGGTCTGATAATTCCCATCTTGTGAATATATATGAAGTCAAAATGACAGTAAAGGCATGGAACCAGATAAAACTCGTTATGGTACAAATTTATAACTTACACATTCAGTGCTGTGCCGGCCAAATAACCACTGCCTTAAAAATTTGCCAAGTTCTATAACTAAACATGGGCGGATTTTAACCTTTGTACATGTACTGCTAGAATGTAACAACTGCCAAAAAAAGAACCAAAACTTGAAAAGAGCGTCGATTAGGGCCCTGTTCCCTATAAGGGAACAAAAATCCACTCTTATTGGAATTGCCAAACTAGCTAGCAACATTACAAACCAACAGGTAAGCCGTAGATAAAGGGCAGGGTTTTAGTTTTGGCAGACTTAGCTATTGTTATGGCATCCCTCGTTATGGTATCCCTGACGTAATGGTATTCAACGTCACGATGTTTGCTGTTGGAACCAGACTATCAACCAAATGGTTCTCGGACTTTAATTTTTTTTTTTAATTCCCCAAAACCACTGAAATCAAAGGGAAGAAAATAAAATCTACTTCAATAAAAATAACCATTTGATTAAAAACCTAAAACTTAAGAAATCTTTTTGAAATAAAAAAACTAATAAAAATAATCGGCCAGCACTGCAGGGATTTGATCCAGGGCCCCCGGCCATCAAAATCAGACGTGCAGACGCCTTACCAATCACGCTACCGAAGCGCTCTGGCAGGATGGACAGTTTTTAAATCTGATAAGTTCACATTGTATGAAAGTTGCGTTACGGCTGCCGTAAAAATAGCCACTGCGTTTAGTTTTTGAGGGACATTTTGGGGTAAAGCGATGATAAAAACGACAAAACACAACGCGAAAATAAAGATTGCATTCACCGCGACGCACAGTAAACACGCAAAACCACGTTGATTCGCATGGCAAGTTGGCAACTGCCATAAAGCGCGTGAGAAAAAATGTTACATTTTCTACCGTGATAAACTGTTCAAAATTACAAAAAAAGAGAGAAGAGTGCTTTAGGTTGAAAAAGCAATTTTGAATGAGAAAAAATATCCTTGACTCGAATTTGATCAAACTAAAGAGGGGCCCTATGCTACACTACACAATCACCAATAGAGCATGCCATTCTCGCGGTGGGACAGCCGGGAACTTTGCTTGAATTTTGTACAGAGATCAATGGGTTGCTACGCAAAAAAAATATGTGCCGTACTATAAATTAATAGACGAAGGGGAAGATGTGACGTCATGCCGACCTTGAGAATATAGGGTATACATGGTATGGTCTATACTGCATAGGGCCTACATGTAGTATAGGCCTTGGCCTACGACTTAAAGGTAGTGTACACGATTGGTAATCCTCCAATTTGTTTTTTTTACTGAATTATTAGGAAATACCTTACTATAGGGACCACAAACCATTTTTCAAAGTGTCTAGGAGAGCTATATTTTGTACATCTTTGAAGCTCACGTAATTCTTTACACATAGCAGTTTGAATTTTTAAAATCGGACAAGAAATAACAGAGATATGATTTTTTTAATGATTTATGCGGAGGACTGTTTTTGGACCGCTGGTCTATGGCCAAGCTTGGTAAAAAGGTAGGGTCTCCTGGCTTTGTTTACAGACACTTTTTTATAAACAATAGAGTAAACAATTTCAAATTTGAGTAACTTCGTAATTAGTGAATCGGATAGTCTGAAAATACAGATGCATGATCCTGAGGAATGTACATTGTCGAACAAGGGGAATTTGACACGACTTGTTTGTGGTTTGAACCAGAGGTTACCACGGCAACAAGAATAAACAACAAAACTGATAAAACTCCCTAAGGTGTGTGGAAAATCATATTAAAATTGGAGGATTAAGGACTGTTAGGGTTAAGTTGTTTTTACCACAATTGTTTACATACATTCGTACGTAAACAAAAAGTATAAACAAAATAAACTTAAAATATCTCCTTAACCCCTTGCGTACGGATGCCGCAAATGTGCGCAAAAAAAACAGTGCCACCAGCCTGGATGACGCAATTGTCCGCCGTTTGTGCAGTTTCAATCCATTGTTGGATTAAACAGTGCCACCAGGCCGGATGACACCATTGGCCGCTTTGGATTATTGTGTATAGGTTACGCTTGACTGCACAAACACATTGTAGCGGTTCGCTTGGCTGCCATAACCGCCGTGGCACCCCGACGTCTCCCGTAAAATGCCGTACTCAAAGGGTTAATTAAAGGATGCATCAGGTAAATTTCTTCAGTACTTTTGGATATAAGAATCAAACAATTCAACAGGGCTTTTTTCCTCTTCCTGATAGCTGTTAAATGCAGGTTTTGTTGTCATGGAAACAGGGACTAAATATCTAAATATGGAAATATTTAGGAATGATTTCTTTATTTTACAAAAATTACATGAGCTACGACGGCAAACGGAGACAAATGTGATGGATGACTAATTCTCAATTATTATTTCCAGGTTTCCTGTAGACGGCCTCATCATTGTCCGGGACCTGCAAGATGACCTTTAAATACCTCCTTGCTGTCCGTATCCTCCTCTTGACTGACGAATGTGTGTTTGATCCTTTTGCCAACAAGAGGGATTGTTCTTTTTTCATTGGCACTTTTCAAAATTGAACACGATGTTCCCACTGCTACAGCAGCATTTATTAGATGCCCCTGTCTTTTAATAACTTCCCCAATTGCTGAAAGATTCTGTGGTGTGATATTGCCAGGAAAATCTATGTTGAGTTTCTCCATCCATAGTAGGACTTCCTTTGTGACAGTCGTAGATTTTTTCCCTAGTTTTCTTCAGTTGGCATAATTGGTAAATGTGCTAGAGGTATATCTTTCCGGCTTGTTTTATAGCATGGTTTTCCTTCTAATCATTTAAGAGTTCTGTTGACAAGTCTGGAATCACAGGCACTGCAATCTAAAAATGAGTGTGGGTAATTGTATTTTTAATTTTTTAAACTAAATTGTTAACAACATTTTTGTTCTTTTAATTTACTTAATACTAACTTTTAATATTAATAGAAAGTGAATTTAAAAGGAAATTTAAAGAAAATTTAAAGTAAATTCCAAGGACACTTTGCAATAAATATGCTGATGATCTCATCAAATTTTAAGGCGAGACATATTTTATATTTTATAGTAAGACAGCCGTAACCTCATACTGAGGTTTGGGAACTGGCTTGGCAACCTCATCTGCTCTGAATTAATGAAAAAAATCAGTGTGATTTGTCATTAATTTCCTGTTTGTATTTATATCGGTTTATTTAATGGCATGTTTATTTTTCTTATGCGCTTTTAATCATTTTCTAAATGGAAACAGCGTAATTTTTTTATTTTTTATTACCATTTAATTAATTAATTAATTTATTTATTATTATTATTATTATCATTATTATTAAGGCCAAATAAATATCTTTTTCTATTTATGGCAAGCACTACCCCTGGTACTTATTTTTATTTACATGTATTATTTTTGTTAAAGAGGGGACGAAGCAAATCTGACCAGTCCTTTAACCCTAACCCCCTAGGCCCTTATTGCTAGGAACCATCCTCAATCCTCCAAAATCCTCCTGTGCTTCAATCACCATTCATCCTCAATCCTCCAAAATCCTTTGCTTCAATCACCATTCCTCCTCAATCCTCCTGTGCTTCAATCACCATTCATCCTCAATCCTCCAAAATCCTCCAAAACCACCATGAGGATTTTGGAGGATTGAGGAGGGTTAGGGTTTAAGCATTTTGGGCACACATTAATTGAACAGAAATTGAAGTAGAAATACACAAAAACATGTATAGAAACAAAAATTGGCTGATGAAGGCTGAACACACAACAATGAGTCAAAGCCAAAGGCAGACTAAACGACATAAAACAAATTAATAAAAAAATGGGAAAAAAATAGAAAACACCATCCCCAGATGCATGATTCTCCAAAACAAAACAATTGATAAGAAACAGACAAACTATTGTAAACTTTTAAATCAAAATTATAACTTGTCAAACAATCCACAAGGGAAACTGACTAGGTAAATTTGAATACATTTTCAAAGTGAACAAAGAAACTGGCAGGAGCGGGATTCGATAGCTCAGTTAGATAGCTCAGTTGGTAGTCAGTTTCCCTTGTGGATTGTTTGACGAATTATAAGTTAAAAAGTCGTATCCTCATTGAGTGATCCCCACAATGTCACTTCCCAGGTTGTATCGTAAAATTGGGTGTGATCCCTGGATATACGGCATTCTGGGTTTATGATTTCTGACTAGCGCCCACCCAAACAAAGATACTGACAAATTGGGAGACCGCCAACATAGGGCAAGATAGCTCAGTTGGTAGAGCGCCGGTATGGTAACCCGGAGGTCGAAAGTTCGAATCCCGCTCCTGCCAGTTTCTTTGTTCACTTTGAAAATTATAACTTATTAGGCAAAAGGAACCCCCCCCCCCCAATTTTTTTTTAACAAATTAAAAAGTCCAACAAACCTCTTCATCCCCAGACAAATCTCTAAAATGCCTAATTAAATTTGTTTAAAACTAATGCTAAGGCAAAAAATTGCTACAACTCCCCCACCCCCCCCCAATAAAAAAAATCCCCTCCCCCCCAAAAAAGTCACAAAAATCTATTCATCCCAAAGCAAATTCTTCAAAACAAAACAGTTGATAATAAACAGAAAACCTATTTTTAAAATTTAACTCGACTTCTTTCTCATCAAATAAAACACATTCCATCTGACCATGGAGAATTTGTCCAAAACAAAATTTAAAAATTCCATAAATGGCCAACTGCGGTATACTGCGCCACGTGACACGATCGTGTCAATCATTTATAGGTAAAATAGGGGAAGCCACCTGCCTGCATCATTTTCCTTTTCAATTGGATGTTAAAATAGGCCTAATAAATTATTTTATAAGGCCTTATGGCAGCTTTTTTACACCAAGTCCGAGTAACCATGGTAACTTGGACCCTTATCGCCATTTAAAACCCCTTGCCACCGGGTGGCGCCGGGGCACCAGGCCGGGTTATGCAGCCAAGTGAAACGGAAACAAGAGGCTTAATTGTGCAGCCAAGCATAACGTACACAATACCCCAATAATGGATTGAAAATGCAGAAATTGACGTGTATAGACGTCACCCGGCCAGGTGGCAATTTCAATCTGCACGTATTTGTGTCAAGGTCCCCGTACGCAAGAGGGTTAACATTTCGACATGTTGTTAGCATGGTTAGCCCATGGTTAGCCGGATGTCGGACAACTCGACCGTTGAGACAACTCGACCGTTGAGACAACTCGACCGTTGAGACAACTCGACCGTTGAGACAACTCGACCGTTGAGACAACTCGACCGTTGAGACAACTCGACCGTTGAGACAACTCGACCGTTGAGACAACTCGACCGTTGAGACAACTCGACCGTTGACATGGAGACAACTCGACCGTGCGATGCGTTGTACATGCGTGGGGACCCGGTCAGGTGTATGGTGACACGTAGTGCTGGGCGTTACGACGATAAAATCGCGATGATGCGATATTCGCCGCCCAAAAATCGAAATCGGCTACATATTTTTTTAAATAGAAAAATCGAGATATCGCTGATATCGTTTTTAAAATCGGCGATTTTTTTCGGAACCCCTATTTTCCCTTTTAAAAATTAATTTCCTGGTAAGCGAGGTTCAAGTCGAAGTGACATCATCCTTTCGAACTTTTTATTTATAGTGTAAATAAGATAATTGACGACTTGTCTCAACGGACGACTTGTCTCAACGGACGACTTGTCTCAACGGACGACTTGTCTCAACGGACGACTTGTCTCAACGGACGACTTGTCTCAACGGACGACTTGTCTCAACGGACGACTTGTCTCAACGGACGACTTGTCTCAACGGACGACTTGTCTTCCCATTTGACAAAAAACGGTCGAGTTGTCTGAACGGTCGAGTTGTCTCGAGTCGAGTCAGCCAACGGTCGATTTGTCCGAGCGCAATTTTCAAAGGCGCGCATTTTTTAAAAATGCGCACTGCACAATTTTTGAACACGAAAATTGAGTTGGCTTGCGTAAATTTAAAATTTGCGCATTATATGAAACCCTCTCCTCTTCACAAATTTTTTGAAAGTATAGTCATAGGTAGTCCGAGTAACTTGGACCCTTTATCGCCTTTTTTAACATTTGGACATGATCTGGCGATAGTAGGGTCCAAGGAGAAGTTAGTCGCTGCTCTATTCAGTAATTCAATACGTCAAAAATCCACTCAAAAAAAATCATAATTCAACCTTAAAAAGGCCACCAAAATACTTGATACCCCACCATATTGACAAGTGGAGTTCCATGACCATTTGAATGTACCCAGGTTTACTTAACATCTAACAATCATCTATACTTCCAAAAATTTAAGGCTCAACGGAGAGCCTTACAATTTGGGTGTTGGTAAAAGTCGGAGGTGGTCGGAGCTAGCCGGAGCTAGCCGGAGGTAGCTTTATACACGATTTATACGACGTTTTCAAGTCTTAGAAATGGTTACCTGTTAATAATATTATACTTCCGTACTTTCTACCCCCCAAAAAATAAAAATGACTATTTATCTGCCATTTCAAAGTTGTCATTCCTCAACCTCCGGGTTTCACCGATTTAATGGTTATAATCGTACGTACAATATACGTACGTACGGCACTGCTTCACGCGCGCACGGCCGATGTTCGGTATAGTAGTGCGCCCTCGCATGACTAGTTTTTGCTATTTTATTTACTACGGAGGGGCTTATATGACATCACAAAGCTAATGAAACCAGTTTGTGTATACACCTCTGGTTTTATGCCGCTCATAAAATGCTACCGTGGAACGACCGTTATTATAGGAAACAATTATTGTGAAACTTATTTAACTTGGAACAATGGCAATCACAATTTTGAAGAAGAAAAATTTACCGGTACACTGGTGCATCATAAAATTGTGAGAAAAAGTACAACTGACGCTCCATTTGGTGAGACGGAGGTTGATATAAAATATTTGGTAGAGCTCTGAAAAAGATATAAACCTGGAAAATAATATTTTGTACATGTGAGAACATTGCGTTCTGGTCAAAATGATTGTTCACAGTTCTGTGTTAGGAAGAAACCACGCGCGAATATTGCCCGCAGAAAAGTACAAACAGTATCTGACGCTCCGTTTTGCATATATTTCGCGTCCAAATAGTGAGCCGGAGGTTGATATAAAATATTTGTTACAACTCCAAAAACCATATAAATCTGGGAAATTATACTTTGTACATATGGGAACATTGCGTCCTGGTCACAATTATTGTTCAAAGTTCTGTGTTAGGAGTAAATCAGGCGCTAATATTGCCCGCAGGAAAGTACAAAAAGTACATCTGACGCTCCGTTTTCCATTATTTTCACGTCCAAATAGTGAGCCGGAGGTTGATATAAAATATTTGTTACAACTCTAAAAACCATATAAACCTGGGAAATGATACTTTGTACATGTGGGAATATTGCGTTCTGGTCACAATTATTGTTCAAAGTTCTGTGTTAAGAGGACGTCAGGCGCCAATAGTGCCCGCAGAAAAGTACAAAAAGTACATCTGACGCTCCGTTCTCCAATATTTTCGCGTCCAAATAGTGAGCCGGAGGTTGATATAAAATATTTGTTACAGCTCTAAAAACCATATAAACCTGGGATGTGATACTTTGTACATATGGGAACATTGCGTTCTGGTCACAATTATTGTTCAAAGTTCTGTGTTAAGAGGGCGTCAGGCGCCAATAATTGCCCGCAGAAAAGTATAAAACGTACATCTGACGCTCCGTTTTCCATTATTTTCGCGTCCAAATAGTGAGCCGGAGGTTGATATAAAATATTTGTCACAACTCTAAAAACCATATAAACCTGGGAAATAATACTTTGTACATGTGGGAATATTGCGTTCTGGTCACAATCATTGTTCAAAGTTCTGTGTTAAAGCCAATGACCCTTAAATGTATATTACAAGACCGAAATTATTGGGGGGACACTGCTAGACATTGTGTAACATCTCTATGTTACACATCATGAAACTTAATAGGCCTAGTGCCAAGTAAAAAAAACAGTTCCTTTTTTAAGCCGCATCCTTGTTTTATTTGTTATTTTTTTCCTCTGAAAAGGCTAGATTTCCCATGTACATGTATTTTACTTTATCCTGTCACTATTCTTTCTCTGATCAATTTCAATTGCCTTTTTTTTTTACTTCTACAAAACCAGCGAGGGAGGTAGTTCACTCTCTTTTAACTCTTGTATTTTGTCCCGCCAAACACCACTGTAGCGCGGTACCGTTGTTCATGCTGGCAGGCCCGTCACCAGCTCCAGGCATAAGGGGGCCACAGTGCTTGATGGGGGGGGGGGGGGGGGGGGGGGGAGGCCACATCACAAGAAATAAACACAACGTTCCACATGTTATCACACGCTACTTATTTTCTCTCAATCACCTTTAATGTTGAAAAGAACACCAAATCTATAGTTAGGCCATATACAGTGTCGGCGCTGGGGGATGGGGGGATGGGGGGGGGGGGGGGGGGGCATTTTCCCCCCTCCAATCGTCGGCCTTGCCCCCCCCCCCCAGTTCCCCCCCCCAAGAAAATCCAGCGGGAGAGAAAAAAGTACCAAATTAATTAATAGAAAAGTACCAAATAAAGGAACAGACTCATAGCAAAAGTTTTATTGCACTGTGACTGCTTATTTAAAACTGGAAATCCTCGGGAAAAAACTTATAGCATGGCCAAATGTAGGCCTAAATATACGTATCTTAATGTTTTGAACAGCACCCTAATGCGTCAAATGATGTCCACCCCCCCCCCGCCCCCCCTTCGATTTTCGACGGCCGGTGATTTTTTAGTCTTCCTATATGCTTTATTTCGCCATTCAATACAGTTCACTTGAGTGACCTAATAATTTCAGTGTCTGGCAAAACTGAAGGTTGGTTCAAGGTCTTTATTCACACAAAAAACGCCAAACATATGCGAAATCGCAAGGAATCATTACCGGTAGCTGTACAAACAAAATTCTCAGGCTCACAAAAAATGATAATAGGTTTAGCAGCACGTTTCCTGCGAACGTCAACGCGTAATTTCTGTTTGACCGGCCCATATACATACCGGCCACGCCAAAATGTCTTGTGCGCTCGCGTTGACGTTCTCGTAACACGTGATGCTAATTTGATCCCCCCCCCCCCCCCCTCCTTGTGACGGGCCTGCATGCTGGAAAATCGCAAACAGAATTAAGAAAACATCTAGCAAAATCGTCTTTTTACACATTTCAAATGCAGCGTTCAGGCTTTTTGTTTCACCGCACGCTTATGAGCATGCGCGCATTAATTTCAATTTATTAGCGGATTAGTCCATGAACAAGTTCGGTATTTCAACTGCACATTTTCACAATGGCATGGAGCAAGTTCGATCAAGGACTATAGTTAACCATAGTTCGACTAACTCTGATCGAACGCACGCTAGTCGACGATGGTTGGACTAGTCTAGTCGACGATTCGCGACCAGCCTACCGAGGTTGGTCGCATCGCTGGTTACCAATAGCCGTTTTAAATTAGCATGAGAAAAGAGTATTTTAAGGACGTCTTCGTTGTCATCGCAAAATCATTGTCATCATCATAAGTACCAAACGGCTTCTGCCCTTAAAATACTTCGAGATTTTCTGGAAGAGATGGCCCTATTGAAACAAATATTTTAATTACTCATCCTAATACCGTTTTAGAGTGGTGTAATGGGTACGAGGGCATTGTAACACGCCCCCTCCGCCATTGAGGCCTCCACCACTTGTGCTCCCCATCCTACCCCATTATCATTATAACTTTGGGAGAAAGAAATACATTTGTTATTGTTAACACGTATTAATTGCAGCAAAGAATCGGGGTCAAACTTTATGGAATTAGCCGTATTGAGGGTAATTCCTTTTCACAGAAATGTGAACTTTTCCAAAAAAATCGCACAAAAACCCTAAAATTTGACATCAACTATAAGGACAAATTTTGTCGGCAAGTTATTTTATCTGGCTGCAAAATAATATCAATCCGGTTAATAACATCAGTTCGGTTAAAATATGGCTATAGGCTAACTGAGTCTGTGATCGATTAAATAAAAGTAACAACTTGGCTACAACGGTTTTACGTGAAATGCTTTATGATGAGCCTGTATAAAGCGTGTAAGTTGACCCCGAGAACGTACGAGAGTTTATACGAAAAACCGAACTTCAGGGCACCTCGAATAGGAGCTTCAACGTGTAAAGCGAGTAGTTTTCTTGAAATAATTTGTTTTGAAGCTGTTCTTTTTACTGAAAGGTAGATACAAACTTTTAAAAAAATAATATTTTTCATTTCAATTTACAAAATGTGAACGATATATCAAATTAGGGAAAAGGAGAACGAAAAAGTATTGTACATCAAACGTACGTCATTCCCCATTGTTCTGGTGGTTCACGCGCCAAAGTATATTATAGGCGGTCGTTGCATTATGTTTGTACGTTCACTTACGTCCGCAGCGTGGACAGTACAGGGGTTTTGGGGGCCGGGCCGGGCTCTCTCTTTCCGACAACGAGCCAATCACGTTGCAACCTGACGCTCAGGTCAAACATTTGTTTCTACTTTTCTTCAATAATTTAGCCAGTCGTGCATGTTTTTATATATTGTAAAATTAATTTTGAATTCATCATCCATATTTATGGCCGTTTCATGGTTCAGGTCTTTGTTAAAACAAAGTATAATAATTATAGAAAACAAAATCAACCACACGTTAAAGTCCTATAGCCGGCGGCTCGGAGGTGCCCATAAGTTCAATCGTGACCTTTATGCGCGAGACTTACACGCTCCATTGGCTAATCATTGTTACAATTTGGGTATCAGGAATTGGTTAATATCACATTCGTATGTAGAAATCGGCATTTTTAAGAGCTTAAATCACATTTCCCCAAGTACCAAATTGGTTGAAATTTCTGTGTGTGTTCGGGGCAACCATTATAACGGTTTATGAGTAGAAATTCCGTGAAGAAAAATGCCAGGGTTGGGCATTTTTCATGTCAATTCTTACTGGACTATATTAGATGGAGCGAACCAGATCTGTGTGAAACGGGCCGATATACAGCGTCGCAATTAGGGTTGCATTTCTAGGGGGGGGGGGGGGGGGGCACCTGGGGGTGCACCAATATTTTAAGGGGGGCACCGAATGGCAACAGATGTATTGTTTGTGTGCAATTCGAAATTTCAAATGGTGGGGGGAATGTGCCCCCCCCCCCCCCCCCCCGTAGTTACGCCACTGCCGATATATTCAAGAGCCGATTGGGGGAGCTTAAACCTCCGGCTCAGTATTTGGACGCGAACATTATGCAAAACGAAGCGTCAGTTGTACTTTTCTGCGGGCAATATAAGCGCATAATTTCCTTTTAACACAGAACTGTGAACAATCATTTTGACCAGAACGCAATATTCCCACATGTACAAAGTATCATTTCCCAGGTTTATATGGTTTTCAGAGCTGTAACAAATATTTTATATCAACCTCCGGCTCACTATTTGGACGCGAAAATATTGAAAAACGGAGCGCCAGTTGTACTTTTCGGCCGGCAATATATAGCACGTGCCTCTTAACACAGAAGTGTGAACAATCATTTTGACCAGAACGCAATGTTCCCACATGTACAAAGTATCATTTTCCAGGTTTATATGGTTTTCAGAGCTGTAACAAATATTTTACATCAACCTCCGGCTCACTATTTGGACGCGAAAATAATGCAAAACGGAGCGTCAAAAAACTGATGTACTTTTTGTACCGTACTTTTCGGCGGGCAATATTAGCGCCTGATTTCCTCCTAACACAGAACTGTGAACAATAATTTTGACCAGAACGCAATGTTCACATATGTACAAAGTATCATTTCCCAGGTTTATATGGTTTTTAGAGTTGTAACAAATATTTTATATCAACCTCCGGCTCACTATTTGGACGCGAAAATATTGAAAAACGGAGTGCCAGTTGTACTTTTCGGCCGGCAATATATAGCACGTGCCTCTTAACACAGAAGTGTGAACAATCATTTTGACCAGAACGCAATGTTCCCACATGTACAAAGTATCATTTCCCAGGTTTATATGGTTTTTAGAGTTGTAACAAATATTTTATATCAACCTCCGGCTCACTATTTGGACGCGAAAATAATGCAAAACGGAGCGTCAGATGTACTTTTTGTACTTTTCTGCGGGCAATATGGCGCCTGACGTCATCCTCTTAACACAGAACTTTGAACAATAATTGTGACCAGAACGCAATGTTCCCACATGTACAAAGTATCATTTTCCAGGTTTATATGGTTTTCAGAGCTGTAACAAATATTTTACATCAACCTCCGGCTCACTATTTGGACGCGAAAATAATGCAAAACGGAGCGTCAAAAAACTGATGTACTTTTTGTACCGTACTTTTCGGCGGGCAATATTAGCGCCTGATTTCCTCCTAACACAGAACTGTGAACAATAATTTTGACCAGAACGCAATGTTCACATATGTACAAAGTATCATTTCCCAGGTTTATATGGTTTTTAGAGTTGTAACAAATATTTTATATCAACCTCCGGCTCACTATTTGGACGCGAAAATATTGAAAAACGGAGTGCCAGTTGTACTTTTCGGCCGGCAATATATAGCACGTGCCTCTTAACACAGAAGTGTGAACAATCATTTTGACCAGAACGCAATGTTCCCACATGTACAAAGTGTCATTTCCCAGGTTTATATGGTTTTTAGAGTTGTAACAAATATTTTATATCAACCTCCGGCTCACTATTTGGACGCGAAAATAATGCAAAACGGAGCGTCAGATGTACTTTTTGTACTTTTCTGCGGGCAATATGGCGCCTGACGTCATCCTCTTAACACAGAACTTTGAACAATCATTTTGACCAGAACGCAATGTTCCCACATGTACAAAGTATCATTTCCCAGGTTTATATGATTTTTAGAGTTGTAACAAATATTTTATATCAACCTCCGGCTCACTATTTGGACGCGAAAATAATGCAAAACGGAGCGTCAGATGTACTTTTTGTACTTTTCTGCGGGCAATATGGCGCCTGACGTCATCCTCTTAACACAGAACTTTGAACAATCATTTTGACCAGAACGCAATGTTCCCACATGTACAAAGTATCATTTCCCAGGTTTATATGGTTTTCAGAGCTGTAACAAATATTTTATATCAACCTCCGGCTCACTATTTGGACGCGAAAATATTGAAAAACGGAGCGCCAGTTGTACTTTTCGGCCGGCAATATATAGCACGTGCCTCTTAACACAGAAGTGTGAACAATCATTTTGACCAGAACGCAATGTTCCCATATGTACAAAGTATCATTTTCCAGGTTTATATGGTTTTCAGAGCTGTAACAAATATTTTACATCAACCTCCGGCTCACTATTTGGACGCGAAAATAATGCAAAACGGAGCGTCAAAAAACTGATGTACTTTTTGTACCGTACTTTTCGGCGGGCAATATTAGCGCCTGATTTCCTCCTAACACAGAACTGTGAACAATAATTTTGACCAGAACGCAATGTTCACATATGTACAAAGTATCATTTCCCAGGTTTATATGGTTTTTAGAGTTGTAACAAATATTTTATATCAACCTCCGGCTCACTATTTGGACGCGAAATATATGCAAAACGGAGCGTCAGTTGTACTTTTCGGCCGGCAATATATAGCACGTGCCTCTTAACACAGAAGTGTGAACAATCATTTTGACCAGAACGCAATGTTCCCACATGTACAAAGTGTCATTTCCCAGGTTTATATGGTTTTTAGAGTTGTAACAAATATTTTATATCAACCTCCGGCTCACTATTTGGACGCGAAAATAATGCAAAACGGAGCGTCAGATGTACTTTTTGTACTTTTCTGCGGGCAATATGGCGCCTGACGTCATCCTCTTAACACAGAACTTTGAACAATCATTTTGACCAGAACGCAATGTTCCCACATGTACAAAGTATCATTTCCCAGGTTTATATGATTTTTAGAGTTGTAACAAATATTTTATATCAACCTCCGGCTCACTATTTGGACGCGAAAATAATGCAAAACGGAGCGTCAGATGTACTTTTTGTACTTTTCTGCGGGCAATATGGCGCCTGACGTCATCCTCTTAACACAGAACTTTGAACAATCATTTTGACCAGAACGCAATGTTCCCACATGTACAAAGTATCATTTCCCAGGTTTATATGGTTTTCAGAGCTGTAACAAATATTTTATATCAACCTCCGGCTCACTATTTGGACGCGAAAATATTGAAAAACGGAGCGCCAGTTGTACTTTTCGGCCGGCAATATATAGCACGTGCCTCTTAACACAGAAGTGTGAACAATCATTTTGACCAGAACGCAATGTTCCCATATGTACAAAGTATCATTTTCCAGGTTTATATGGTTTTCAGAGCTGTAACAAATATTTTACATCAACCTCCGGCTCACTATTTGGACGCGAAAATAATGCAAAACGGAGCGTCAAAAAACTGATGTACTTTTTGTACCGTACTTTTCGGCGGGCAATATTAGCGCCTGATTTCCTCCTAACACAGAACTGTGAACAATAATTTTGACCAGAACGCAATGTTCACATATGTACAAAGTATCATTTCCCAGGTTTATATGGTTTTTAGAGTTGTAACAAATATTTTATATCAACCTCCGGCTCACTATTTGGACGCGAAATATATGCAAAACGGAGCGTCAGATGTACTTTTTGTACTTTTCTGCGGGCACTATTTGCGCCTGACGTCCTCTTAACACAGAACTTTGAACAATAATTGTGACCAGAACGCAATATTCCCACATGTACAAAGTATGATTTCCTAGGTTTATATGGTTTTTAGAGCTGTAACAAATATTTTATATCAACCTCCGGCTCACTATTTGGACGCGAAAATAATGCAAAACGGGGTGGGTGCGTCAGGTGTACTTTTTGTACTTTTGTCAGTTGTACTTTTTCTCACAATTTTATGATGCACCAGTGTACCGGTAACTTTTTCTTCTTCAAAATTGTGATTGCCATTGTTCCAAGTAAAATACGTTTAACAATAATTGTTTCCTATAATAACGGTCGTTCCACGGTAGCATTTTATGAGCGGCATAAAACCAGAGGTGTATACACAAACTGGTTTCATTAGCTTTGTGATGTCATATAAGCCCCTCCGTAGTAAATAGAATAGCCAAAACTAGTCATGCGAGGGCGCACTACTATACGAACATCGGCCGTGCGCGCGTGAAGCAGTGCCGTACGTACGTATATTGTACGTACGATATAACCATTAAATCGGTGAAACCCGGAGGTCGAGGAATGACAACTTTGAAATGGCAGATAAATAGTCATTTTTATTTTTTTGGGGGTAGAAAGTACGGAAGTATAATATTATTAACAGGTAACCATTTCTAAGACTTGAAAACGTCGTATAAATCGTGTATAAAGCTACCTCCGGCTAGCTCCGGCTAGCTCCGACCACCTCCGACTTTTACCAACACCCTTACAATTTACATTTTTGGAAGTAGTTACAATGCAGATCGCCAGATCATGTCCAAGTTACTTCCCAAACTACAAGTACAAGTTTATTCATTTGAAACAAATCAGGTGGCATATTGTAGTCAAAATAAAGAACGAAAACTTACCAATATGATTTTAAAAACAATTTTTGACACTGACTGCATGCATTTAATACTTCGCAACAACCCGACGTCTCCAATAACAACTGAAGGTACGTCATGACATGCGTTTGTGGGTAATAGACTGGTTCCTAGTCCCTCTTTTTTATACTTAATTTGTTGCAATGCATCATGGGTCATACATGTCATACGTACTTGCTAGCGCCGCGCCGCCTGGCCGCCATGGTTTGTATGAGGATCGTACATTTCTCAGCGGCAACATGGGAGACTCTTCTTCTAACATGTCAAATTCAAACGTAAGCTCACTGACTGAACCTGCTCAGGAAGCGTGCTACAATCATGTGAAAGTCCTAGGGAAAGGGGCATTCGGTGAAGCTGTACTTTACAGTAAAACAGAGGTAGGCCAATCAACATTTTTTCCTAGACAGCTTCGCTTCGGTCATTTTTGTCGGTAGGACTAGGTCTAGGACTTTGTGAGTGATACTGAGTGATATAGTATTATAGCCTAACTACTAAACTCTGAACTAGGGCCAAGCCCAGATTGGACTCCTCCGTTGTGTGTACAACGCGACGGAGTCCAGATTATCAATTTCTGCTGCCATTGCGAAATTTTTTACAAACATTTTTTTTCATATTTTTACCAGATGAAGGAAGCTGGAATTTCGCTCACATTATTCCTTGTGCCCGGAATTACAAAGATGCTTGGTTTAGAAAGAGTAAATATGTCCTTGGGTGACGTGTTTACAGAAAATAACTCGCAAATCTACACTTTCGACGTCAACAAAATCCTGTACAAACTTCTCGTGCAAAGACTTACGCGCACTCATGCACGAAATGCATAGCAACTGTGTGCCTTTCACGCATGCGTGGTAGAGTTGTGGGTACTTCCAAAAATGTAAGGCTCTCCGTTAGCCTTACAACGATATTCCTTTTTGGACCCCGTAACTCAATGGGATTTGCAATACGCTCTTGTTAGATCAGTTACAATGTTCTAGAATTCCACTTTCCCAAACGTTAATCTCCCCAGAAGGTTATCCAATCCCTCCTACAGATCTTTGAGACTTTTGCGGCACATTTGCGGAACATTGAAACGGACAATTTATTGAGAAATCAGAGTTTTTACTCACCAACCGACGTATTCAGCCTAGATGAACATGGCGTCGCACAGCTGACTAATAATAATAATAATAATAATAATAATAAGTTCTTATAAAGCGCTATTTCGTGTAGATCACAGCGCTATGATAAGCATCAAACCTCATAAGATACAACGTTCTAGAAAAATACTGAACGAACGTAAATAAACAAGAATACTACAAAGTTGAAAATAAGTGTTTCTTTAAGTGCTTCCTAAATAATTGAATAGTGTCTAACAATTTGATTTGAGATGGGAGTTCATTCCAAAGTCTGGGAGCAGCGTTAGTGAAAGCTTTGTCACCAGCAGAGTTTACAGTCCTATGTTCATCAAGAACAGTGCAGTCAGAGCCAAAGCGAAGGCCAGGTCATCCAGGTTTGTATTGATATATGCATTCATTGAGGTAGCTATAGCTAGGACCTACTCCATGAAAACACTTAAAAGCATATAAGTTCATTTTGAAGTGTATTCGTTGACGAACTGGAAGCCAGTGAAGAGTGCGAAGGAAAGGAGTGGCCGATTCCCAGCGTTTTGCTCCAAACACCAGGCGAGCTGCCCGGTCCTGAACTTGTTGTAGCTTGTTCAAGTCGGTTTCATTCGCACCAAACAGCAAACAGTTTCCATAATCAAGTCTGGACAGCACAAGTGCACGAGCCACTTGATGACAGGAATCAAAATCAAGAAATCTCCGAATTCTACTGATATTACGTAAGTGGAAGTTGATGTTGCAACGAAGATTGGTTACATGCTTTGTCATTGACATTTGTGAGTCAAAAATAATTCCAAGATTGCGCACGTTCTGGGATGGTTTTATTAAAGTATTTCCGATCTTAAGCTCAATCCGTGGCATGTTGCGTAGTGAATAGGAGGAAGCAGCAACAACAAATTTCGTTTTATCCTCATTTAACTGAAGCAAGTTTTCAGTCATCCAAGATTTTATTTCTTGAATGCACGCAGTCAATTTCATTATTGCTGTGTTAATCGATGCTGGGTTCTTGGGGTCAAACCTGCAGTAAATTTGTGTATCGTCCGCATAGATGTGAAATTGAAGGTCATGACTACGAATAATGTTACCAATAGGCATGATGTAGATAGTGAAGGCCAAGGGACCGATCACCGAACCCTGTGGAACGCCATAATTCAGAGATCGGGGTTCTGAAAGTTCGCCATCGATGCAAACCCTTCAAATAGCTGCTGAACCAGTCCAATGCTGTTCCGTCTAACCCGACAGAGTCTCGGAGCCTTTGGAGAAGAATCTGATGGTCCACCGTATCAAAGGCTGCGCTTAGGTCTAGCAGCACCATGAGCACGCCTTTTTTCTCACCCATTGCCCGCATGATGTCATCCTTTACTTTAAGAAGGGCAGTCTCAGTACTGTGGTCAGATTTGTAGGCAGATTGGAATGGCTCCGATAGGTTATGACTTTCCACATGTTCGATGATACGCCTCGCTACTATTTTCTCAATGACTTTAGAGAGAAATGCTAGGTTAGAGATAGGACGATAATTCTTGAATACATTGTTGTCCAATGAAGACTTCTTCAGAATCGGCGTGATGACAGCATGTTTAAGCTGGTCAGGAAATTTACCAGTTGTTAGCGAGGAGTTTACAATATGAGTAATGACTGGAACAAAGATTTCAATGTTCGACTTTACTAACCATGTAGGTACTGGATCCAAACTGCATGATTTGGAAGGTGACAGGCTTAATAATCTGCGGATCTCATCCTCGGATGTCAAGTCAAAATCACAGTCCACCAGACTTCGCATGCGCGTGGAGTTTTCGAAGAGATTTGGGGCTCGACCATTTTTTGAAGGGGGGTGGTGCATCTTGTCTACATCGCGCTTTGGTGATGAGTGGAATGTAATTAATTAATGGCGCGCTATTATACCTAGTGTGGTTCCTTGGCCTGACAATGTTTGTTATGCCCATACATGTACGTCTAAATTTCATGGTGGGTAGCCACGTAGCTATTTTTAGATGATGCAACAAATCAAATTATAACGACTTCTCCAAAATAGGCACAACCCCTAGCTGCATTGACTTTAAATATAGTGAAATTTTGCATTTCGTCTGATGTTTTTTTAACGTTATAATGATCCAATACCGACTATTAATCAGCACAAAAATATTTCCGTAAATGTTCATTTTAAAACCGAAGGAATGTTCAAACACACACAACAATGTGTAAAGCGCGTCATGCACACATCACCAAAGCGCGATGTAGACAAGATGCACCACCCCCCTTCAAAAAATGGTCGAGCCCCAAATCTCTTCGAAAACTCCACGCGCATGCGCAGTCTGGTGGACTGTATTAGTCAGCTGTGCAGCGCCATGTTCATCTCGGCTGAATACGTCGGTTGGTGAGTAAAAACTCCATTACTCAATAAATTGTCCGTTTCAATGTTCCGCAAATGTGCCGCAAAAGTCTCAAAGATCTGTAGGAGGGATTGGATAACTTTCTGGGGAGATTAACGTTTGGGAAAGTGGAATTCTAGAACATTGTAACTGATCTAACGAGAGCGTATTGCAAATCCCATTGAGTTACGGGGTCCAAAAAGGAATATCTTTGTAAGGCTAATGGAGAGCCTTACATATTTTAAGGTAAGTTGTGGGCGTATATGTTTTTGCACGTCACACACGGTGAAGTCATGCAAATTCGCTGTTTCGGTTTCTGAATTTCCTCAATTTTGCCGTCTTTCGACTGCCGTGTGATGTCTTCGTCTTCGGTAATTTGTGGTAATTGCCAAACGGCCACCTTCAAAAAGGCCGAGAGGGGTTACAAGATATTTTTGATAAAGGTTTTGTCTAGCCACGGCACATTCAGAAAAGTCTTTAGCCGCCATAACACCCCTTGAATGTAAGACGCAATTCCTATGTTCACAGTGAGGACACTTTGATTTCCCAGACCGTCCCATAAAAGGAACCTTTCATCAAATAAATCCACTTCCGAAACTGCAAAACGACAGTTCTTTTAAGACGAATTTCTAAAATTAATTCAGAAAATCTAAAAGCTTTGACGAATATACACGCCCACAACTCTACCACGCATGCGTGGAAGCAACACAGTTGCTATGCATTTCGCGCATGCGCGTAAGTCATTGCGTGAAGTTCATACAGGATGTTTACGTCGGAAGCGTGGATCTGCGATTTATGTTCTGGAAAAAACGTCGCCCAGGGACATATTTACTTTTTCTAAACCAAGCATCTTTGTAATTCCGGACACAAGGACTATGTGAGCGAAATCTCAGCTTCCTTCATCTGGTAAAAATAAGGAAAAAATTGTTGTAAAATGTTTTCTGTGGCAGCAGAAATTTTATACCCTGGACGTCAGTCGTAATGCAATGAAGACATCGTCCAACCTGGGCTAAACTAGGCCTAACTGTGTTAGACCATGGAGGAAGTTCCTTCCTTCATGGTTAGACCTTCTCATCGCAACTATGCCTGGTTGAGATGTACAGTGGTCAAAAGGCATTGTGGGAACGAAACGGGAGCGATGTTTGTGCTTGTTTTCTTTCCACAATGCATTTTAACCATTGTGACGTCTCAACCAGGCAGTATTGCGACTGTGAATGTGATACAGCATGGATGTTGGCATTGGGCGCGATCAAATCCAGTAGGCCTAAGGCTATGACCAGGAAAGACTTTACTTTGATACCCCCCAGAAAAAGGTGATTTGGCGTATCTCAATCTGGACAAAAAGGTGTGGAATACATTAATAAACCTTTTTGACATTCTCAATGCATTGCGGGTTTGGAGGCCAACCAAACCATGTAATTTATACACAAACATATGGCACTGTGAACCAGTCTAAATATTAATTGATTTTATGCTAAATATCTGTCATGAGTTGAGCTATACCCTTTTCATATATCTTTGCATGGAACATAAGGAAAATAATAACCAGAAAAATCAATTTTAAATGGCAATAAAAATAAAGGAAATAATTGGGGAATCCCTCTCAGGGTACCAGTTACTGATGAATGCAAATTTATGGAATTAGAACAGCTAGTAATGTCACATTATTAGCCAATCAGAAGAGGATTTTTGCAAGCATGACAACGAACATGTGACCAATGGCATGCGACCAATCACGTACGTTCTAATGTGCTTGCTCTTCTAATGCCAGTTAGAGCTGATGCAGTTCCCATGATGCTTTGAGAATGTCGAAAAGGTTTATTGGGGTGTGCCTGTGTGGCAGGGTGGGTATGGTGAGGGGGACAGGGGATAGGATGGGTGGGGGAAAAAACCTACATTTTGTCGGTTTCGTAAAAAAAAATGCTGCCATCCTTCCGATGGCCTCATGGCCTTTCCACCCACTCCCTCTTCACCCACTCCCCTCACACCTCCCCGACCTCGTCTCCTTTTGCAGTTTCCTTTCCTTCTCCCTTTTCCAACCTTTTCTGGTAGCCTACTCCTGCTGAGAATCGAACCTCCATCGGCAGACATCAGTCGGTTTAGCATCTATCAGTCTAGACCGCTAGGCCAAGCACATCGTTGCTGGTTTGGGTGACATTGTCATTCTTGAATATTTCCCCCCCCCCACCCGTTTTTTAGACGCACTTTACTTTAGTAAAATTAGTGGGCGTTCACTTCTTGTGGATCATTCCATGGGTGTGTGTGAGTTGTGACAATAAAATTGTGCTATTTCAATGCATAAACTCTGTGTCTTTTCGTCTGTCTGTGACATAAGAAACACAAACAATAAGAAGAAGAATCATTATGTAAGAACGAATTCCCATTGATATGTTGTTGTATAAAAGATGTCCCGAACTGGACCAGTTTTCATATTAAAAAATGGCGACGTGGAATTGGTGGCGGCTCTGTGACAGATTGCGTTCTACCGAGAGCAGTGTGGCATTTTGCAGGGAGCTCTGGCTCCTGGCGCGTGCCACATGTTGCTCTCGGTGTCGGAGACCCCTCGCTAAGCATGCGAAGGCACAGCTGAGTGACAGGGTCTCCTGGCGGTGTAAGAACAGAAAATGCCGCCACCACAACAAAGATAAAACACTTATTCCTTTAACCCTAACCCTGCCAGACGCAGCACAGTGCATCTGTGGTGACAGCTTGACCTTGCTGCATTCTGCACACAGGTCAATGTGACAAAGTATGCAATCTGATGGGTCTGGCAGGGTTTCTAGTAAAAATACCCTGGAGGGTTAGGGTTAATAAAGGAATATGTGGCCGCCGGACCCACAGTCATGACTGATGACTGCTGGAGCAGTTATGAGTGCCTCAGTAGTGAGGAGAACTTCGACCATCTCACAGTAAATCATTCCCTAAACTTTGATCCTGCCACCGGAGCTCATACTTAGAATGGTGGCAGATCAAACGCAATTTGCCTAGCACCCACACCAGCCAAAACGAGATGTTCGGCTTCCACCTGGGTGAGTTCATGTGGAGGTGCGACGGCCGCCGCGGCAATATCGATGACTTTGACCGGATCCTGAAGGATATCCTGCTGCTATACAAATGTATACCCCCTTGTGCATTTGTTTGAATTTTTTTTTTACCCCGGAACCACCACCACAAAAATAGAAATAAAAAAAAAAATAAAAACTAGATGTATGGTGTAGTGTTTGTGGACAAACACAGGGCTGTTTTTTTTTTTTTGTGATTGAAATGAAATTTCAAAAATTGAAAAAAATCATTGAAAATTTGCCGATGACGTCATCATAATGCACTTCGGATTTTGCATGCTAGTGACAGTATCTACCAACCCACCAATTTTCATGACAATTGGACCTACCCTTATATGTGTCTCAAAAAAGCCCCTTTAAGATGACGTCACGTGACATGTTATGACGTCGTCATGACGTAAAAGTTTGGCGCACATTCTGAGCAGTTGGTGTGTCTGTCTACGACTTGTCTAACGACTTGAAAAAAGAATAGAGATCAACTCATTTTATAGACAGCATGCCACATGAAAGCCATGGTTAATATTCTGCCCTTCCTGGAATTCCTTTGTGTTATATTGAATTTGGTCTAAATTTTCAAATGGCTGTTATTTCTTACTTGAGTGAGCCACGATCATGAAATTTTGGAATTAGGTAGAGAAAAATTCAATGTATACATTTTTGTAATCGGACCGACCCTTACATGCGTACAAAAAATATAAACATTCGATGACGTCATCATGACGTCACACAATTTTCGACTTTTAGGGCATATCTTTGAGACATACCAAAGCTGTATCAAAAAGAATTTTCAAAATATCTTGTTTTGTTCGCTAGATATATTGAAAAAAAAGTTTTAAAATGTTAAAAATTCAAAAATTCATAAAAAATCATCATGACGTAAAAGTTTGGGACACATTCTGAGCAATTGGTCTGTCTGCCAAGTTTAAAGGCAATCGGTTGCACAAAAGTAGCCAAAGTGCCGGTAAGAAAGAAAACGTGTACAAATGCTATGGGCAAAAGTCTGAAAAGGAAAAAAAAAAAAAAAAAAAAAAAACGAGAGCTATATGTCTGTTTCCTAAACAGAACATAGGGCTTTTCCATATTATTTGCTATAATGTCACTTAGAATATTGCCTACTAATGAGAAATTCGACTACCCACCAAGTTTCGTGACAATCCGACGGATCTACCAATTTATATGTGTCTATAAATTACGCCTTTAATAACGTCATTATGATGTTCCACATCAATCGCCTCTATTTTTTACATATTATTTATGACCTAACAAACTTATTTCAAAAAGAATTTTGAAAGTAGTTTGTTCTGTTGACGGGATATGGCTTACAGATTCAAGAACGTAACCATGTTAAAATCATATTCAATTACCAGCCTTTTAACATACCAGGTTTCACCCTAATCGGTCCAACAACTGTCTAGATATGGCCCCTTTTAAAAACGCACCTTTAAGGTGACGTCACGTGACACATAATGACATCATCATGACGTCACTTCGGAGTTTGCATTCTTGTGACAATATCTGTATACCCACCAATTTTCGTGACGATCGGATGTACCCTTATACGTGTTTCAAAAAAGCACATTTTTTGATGACGTCCTCATGACAACACACATTTTTCACATTTATATACAATTATGTATGATCTAACAAACCTATTACAAAAAGATTTTCTAAATTAGCATGTTCTGTTGATGATATATGGCTTTAAGGTCCAAAAACTTAAACAATACTATAAAATCATATGATGACGTCATCATGACGTCACATCAATATTTATCTATAACATGCTCACCTACCAGCCTACCACGTTTGATCTAATCAGACCTACGGTTCTCTAAATATAGGCCCTTCAAAAATGCACCTTTAAGATGACGTCATGTGACACGTAATGACGTCATCATGACGTCAGAGCAATATGCACGATTTCAGCACAGGGTCTCAGTCTACGCAAACTTTCATCAAGATGAAAGATCTGTTACCTGGCAAAAGCGCCGGCGAGAATGAAACGTGCATTGCCTATGGGATTTTTGATATCCCACGATTTGCGATGTCCCTTCTGAGCCACCTTACACCATTGGTACACGCTGCATGCACTGCAGAGCTGCGTGTATCACTTTGTATCGCACCCCGCCGGGCCACAAACACTCTACACTGACTTTGCTCGTACAGCGCAACTCCACACACGTTTACGTTGGATTGTAGAAACGTGCAACATGACACCCATGGTTACACTGCCTTCCCAGAATTCCTTTATCATATTGTTGGGGGGCTAAATATTGAAATGGGTATATTTTGACGCTGGAGTGAGCTATGATCATAAGAACTTGGAATTAGGTACACAAAAATACAGTGTATGACACTTCCGAAGGTTTTTGTCATAAGAGATTGCTAAATATACACAATTTTGACTTGAATTTAATGACCTCTAGATGACGTCATCATGACGTCACATCAATTTTTTTTATCTGTAACAAATCCTGGCCTATCAGCATTAAGACTGCACCCAATCGGACTTACGGTTCTCTAGATATAGGACCTTAAAGTGTGCACCTTTAAGATGACGTCACGTGACCCACGATGACGTCATCACAACTGTACTTGTCGAAGCAAACATTTGCAACGTGGTCTTGGCCTGGATCGAGTTTGTAGTCAATCTGATCAATGACAGTGTAAGTTTTTGAGTGTATAATGAAATTTGAAACATTAAAAAATCATAGAAAATCAGCCGATGACGTCATCATGACGTCACTTCGGATTTTGCATGCTAGTGACAATATCTGCCTACCCACCAATTTTTGTGATGATCGGACCTACCCTTATATGTGTTTTAAAAAAGCACATTTTTGATGACGTCATGATGACGTCATACATTTTTCACATTTATATGTAAGTATCTATGATCTAACAAACCTATTACAAAAAGAATTTCGAAATTAGCATGTTCAGTTGATGAGATATGGCTTAAGGGTTCAAAACTTTAAAAATTACTGCAAAATCGTATGATGACGTCATCATGACGTCACGTCGATTTTCATCTATAACACAAGCCGGTCCACCAACAAATCAAGTTTGAGCTCAATCGGACGTAGGGTTCTCTAGATATAGGCCCTTCAAAAACGCACTTTTGAGATGACGTCACGTGCCACGTGATGACGTCATCATGATGTCAGAGTAATATGCACGAGTTCGGTACAGGGTCCAAGTCTATGCAAACTCTCATTATTAAGATTGAAGTCTGTTTAATGGCAAAAGTGGCGGCGAGAATAAAACGTGTGCTTTGTCTATGGCATTTTTGAAAGAACAAGAAGGAGAAGGAGAAGAAGAAGAAGAAGAAGAAGAAGAACAAAAAAAAAAAAAAAAAATCAGAACAAAAACAAAGGCTTTTCCGAAAAATTTCGGAAAAGCCCAAAAAAAAAAAAAAATTTAAAAAGAATTTAAAAAAAATCTTAACGAAAACAAGGGCTGTTTTGGAAAAGTTTCCAAAACAGCCAATGATAAAACGTCAAACTAAAAAAAAAAAAACACAGAACCCACACGAAAAACCAAAGGCAGGATCCTATATTTCATAATTTGTGGGGGCCCAATGTTGGTATGTAGGAAATAGAGGAAAATGTACCATTCCAGTGCCTTTATGGCAAGGGAGTGGGGGGGGGGGGGGGGGGGGGGGGCAGGCGGGATGAGCGGGGATAACAAGTGCATGCCTTACAATAATAGAATTCGGCTGCATGTGTTTTATTTTTACATCACATCACACGTATATGTAGACCAAAAGTGGACACCCTTCCAGCACGGAATGAAACTGCCCTTGAGTCAGGTGGTAATACATTATGAATAATGATGAGTCTGTAGTAACCGGCCAAAATGGCGCACGTCTTGGTCGACCGTGAATGTTGGTGTCGCAAATCTTTTCGGAATATTGTTTCATTTTGATGGCCAATTCCTGGCTAATCATCTCCTGTTTTGGATGCAGAGACCCTGATCTGGGATATTTCTTGTCTCCACTCTCCAACCAGGGAAGACACTGAGAATAGATGATTTGTAGGCAAAATGTAGCCTCCCGTTGCATGCGATTGACCGTACAATTCTCTCTCCATTGCCTTCTACATAGAGAATATACACAACAGAAATGAGTCAAAATTCCCCCTTTACAAGGAAAAAAGCAACATATATTACTTATTAAAGTCATCCTGCCAGACAATGACACTAATCTACATAACAATAGCCGGTCTATTGTGGACTTGCATGTAGTTTATTTTTCACCCCTCTTTCTTGGGGGTTTTAAAGTAAAATCTTATCGATGACCGCAGTAAAATACCCAAAATTTCCCAAGATAATTATGGCAACGTCACCCCGTTTGATCAGAATAGCAGCACAAAAGACCAACATTTAATGGTGCAGTCATTTGGGAAAAGTGACCTGACAGGGCCTCCAGGCAGGACAGGAAGGATAGAACACTATCGCAGTTGAGTGGGAACCTCTTCTTAATTTGGATGCACATTGCACAACTCAACTAAAAACTGTCTACAATCCTCGTTGAAGCAGACTTCATTCTCCTGAAGCAGTATCTGCTATATCACCACGTACATTGTCCACCAACAACACTTCCAGGAGGTTTCTAGATGTTTCTGTTAGACATGTTAGATGGCTGTATTTGATCAATGTCAGAGCTGTTGATGGCTTCATTGCAGATCTATGCACTTTGCACTATGCACTTTGTGGTACATACATGTACATTATTGTAGATATCTGAAGACAGTGTGGATCCTTACATGTACACATTCAGATGCAGTCAGTCTTTGGCAGAATGTACATGTACATTGTACATGTACATGTACATGTAGTTGAGAAATTGTACTTCCTACTGGGAGTTTGCACCATTTTGCGGTCAACTGGCTCCATCGATGTGGTCAACTGGCTCCATCGATGTGGTCAACTGGTGACTCGGATTGGAAATACATACATGTACATGTACAAACGACAGTGGCATCCCATTGTTTGATGATTCACGAGATAACTGCACATGTACATGTAACTTTAATATTTGATGATGAGGAGTGTCAATAACTTCTTGGATCAGCTGTAATTTGTGAATGTGTTTGCTGCTTCTTGAAAAGTAGCAGCAGATCTCTTTCCTAACTACAAGTACCTCCAGCCAAGGTGGTAGACATTCACAGGTACATGTACATGTACGTCTGAGAATAAAAAATCCAGCTGTATATATGTCCTTCTTCAACCCAGCCTGAAATCCACTGTTGGTGCCCATCATCTTTGAGCAAATTGTTGCTTGCAAAGCCTAAGTGTATGTTTTCCATGACAGTGTTCAGTTTCTGAACTACCATTTTCACTGCATTCTACAGTCCCTCCACCCTCCATCACCACAGTCATCAGTAACCTTATGCTGATGATAAAATCAGACTACTAGTACTATTGCTAATATCTGAGACACAGAAATGTCTCTCGACTCATCAATAATAAGGAAAAAGTTGTGTTCTGGCATATGGCCGCTACTGATCTTCTCTCTTGCATGACATACATATGTATGATGCTTAGGTTTTTTCCATTGTCAGATTTGTGTACAATATCACTGTCGGGGAACATGGAACGCATTGTGTGGGTCAGATGGTCTGTCTGTCAGAATGGCATATTGTGTTCCACCATAAATCCTGCAAGAACTTCAGCATTCACCATCATTTTGAACAAGTTACCAAGTTCTTGCCCAAATTCACAAGATTTAGCAGAAATCCCAAGGAATGGCTATGCTGATCGCGCTGTTTTTTTCATCACACAATCTATCGTTCGCACAAGCATTGGTCGATTGTGTAGTGCAGACTTTGTGCAAACTACCGATCCTGGCAGTTTTTGCTGTGCGATCTGCTGATCACGCTAGGTAAAGTTACGTTGATTGATCGATTGCGAAGGACAGGTTGAAGATCGACCGATGGAACAGAACTTGCCGAAATGGGTTTGCCCGATCGGTTGTCGTCTTCTATTTTAAGATCATTTCAGGCAGTATTTTCCAAGATTTCCATTCTGTGCTTTTGGGGTGTATAACCCTAAATAATTTTCAGATTGAATGATTAATTTTTTAGCATTAGGTTTAAGCTTTCCACTAAGACATTCAACATAAAAAAACTGACCAATAATAAGTAACAGATTTGTAAAATTTCAAATTTTGAATTACATAGTGTGTACGAATCTTCACACATAGCACATAATAAAACAGCATACATGTACATGTATGTTGAATATCAAGTGCCTTTTTGTTCCAAAATGCAGTTACTTACATGTATCTTCCATAATTTGTTAATAGAGCGAAATCCATTAAGTTGAAATTTTTAAAGCATGGACATACATGTAACAGCTTTAACAAAATGATAGATGGTACATAAAATGAAGAGAAAAATTGCCAAAGATGGGTTGAAAAAAACTTCATTCCTTAAACATAAGGGGTAATTAAATGGTAAATGATATCAATTTCCACTTTTCTTGAAAACGACAGCACACATGGTGCCATCATTTCACAGGATGATTGAGACTACTATTAACTTATTCTAGTGAGGTATTTCGTAATTCAGTAAAAAATAAATTGGAGGATTACCAATCGTGTACACTAAACTGCTGCAAACTGCTGATTGACTGGATTGACCTGAAATGTAGGAACCAAAAATTAGCTGACCTAACGTTTTAAACTTAACCCTTACCCGCAAGGCATTTTTACTAGAAGGCTTCCTCAACCTGTCAAAATCCAACACTGCAGTAAACCTATGGCACATTCTTTGGACTTAGACAAATTGTGTAGAGAGAGGAAATTGTACTCAAGTGTCTTTCCCAAGGGCACAGTACAAACACTGTGTTCTTGGCAGGGTTCGAACCCACGCACCATCGTACACAAGTCGAACACCGTAACCACTGGGCCATGGCATGCATGGGTGGATAGAAAAACACAAGAGGGATTAAGGGGCAAGGGAGTGTAGCATTAGTTAAGGTAAATAATTTAGTCTTTTATCTTTATGTTATAGGATAACTCCTTGGTCGTCTGGAAAGAGATAAATTTAGCACAAGCAACTGAGAAGACTAAACGAGATGCACAGAATGAGATTGAGATTCTGTCCATGCTCAATCATGCCAATGTCATCACATACTTTAACCACTTTGTGGACGAGAGCTCATTATTTATTGAGATGGAATATGCAAATGGTAAGTACAATGTGAATTATCCTGTAGGGTACTTTTGAAATTGACCTACACAATGTACATGTATTGCCAGTCATAAGCTGCGGCCAATCACAATGTTTTAATAGCGCATGATGAATAAATTCCAACACAAATTCCTGAGACAAATTCCAACACATGCATTCCGACATATACTGTGCTGTGTTTGCGCACACACAATACCAAACCCATGTAATTAGCCTTTTTGGGATATGGCGGACACGATAGGAGGGCGCTATTTGACTTTTACCCAATTCAAATAGCACCCTCCTATATATTGTCCGCCATCCCACAGTGTAATTGCATTGCATGTGCTAATTTTTACTATTCACAAGCATTTTGTTTTCCAACAAAATTAGTGACAGTACATGTCATATATTTTCTTTTGGAAACTTTTGATCTTCTGCCAGTGACTGTAATTTGGAACTTTATAAGTAATAACAGAACATAAAAGTTGAAATAACAAATGACTGAACTTGAGAGGGAAAAAGATGCAATGATTTCCCTTGCGCTGTGGTCAGTGATACTGAGGCTGAATGACATTTTGTCATCAATGAGATAATTTTACAGATCCCAAGGACTAGCCGATGGTCCACCTTAATTAACCCGACACCCCCCCCCCCCCCCCCCCCCCCGGCTTTTTTACTAGGAAACTTGTGTCCTCAACCTGTTAAAATCTAACACTGTGCAGTTTACCCGTGGCACATTCTTTGGACTTGGACAAATTGGGGCATCATACATGTAGCTCCATGTAAAGTAATGGTGCCCAGGCGCTACATCCCTGAACTCTTCAAAATTCAACACAACCTGCTGTTGGAGTAAGGCTTGGGGTAGTTAGGGTTAATATTGAACTGATTTCAACTGATTTGGTCCCACAAGAAAAGGTCATGTACATGTACCAAACTCCATGCACCCATGGAGTCATTCTTCCAATTCGTAACCGTTGATATTGTTCAAACTGCAGTGTTCAAACTTCAGTGGACAAAGTCCTGAAATAGTGTCTTCCTTTGAAAGTAATTACATGTTCATGCACATTGTACATAAGTCTCCAAATTACAAGAGATTTCTGTACTATATGAGGCAGATAGCATGCCTTTATACTTCAGTACTTTTAAAAATGAATGATATGCAACTTTTTCAAATACTAGAAAACATGTAGTGCTTTTTGTTTTGTTTTTGTAACTTACCCTAACATGGAAACATACATAATATTTATTTTCGTGTTGAATATTTAAATACACAGGTGGAACACTTTATGAGAAGATAGTTCACCAAGGTGAAAACTTGTTTCCTGAAGAGGTTTGTTCATTTTTGTGTTGTACCATATGTAACCCTCCTACTCTTGAGGCAATTTATAAGAAAGTTTATTCACCATACAAAACCATACAGTGAATCACTGAGTGTACAGCAGGTATACCATAAAAACCCGACAGCTGTCTGGTTTTGTATGGTCAAAAGACTTGCCTGTACTGAACTATGTCAGGTGATGAATGGTAAATCAACTTGACCTCTGTGTGGCACTGTAAGGTTTTGTATGGTTGTACAGGCTGTGTCTGCTGGCAGGTGCAAGGTTTTGTATGGTGAACCAACTCCATTGTGTACTGGGGAACATTGATGAATAGGCCTATACCATTTTATAATTAGGGTGGTTTCTCTTTATACATTATATATAACTCACCATAGCCCCAAGTAAGTCTGTTGATAAGCCACAATAAAGCATATTCATAACACAAAACCATTTGGCATACACTGTCCACCACAGTGAAGCATGTTTACCATTCAAAACCATGTGTATGGTTTTGCCATGTCAATAAGCTTGCTATAGCATTACACTGTATGGTTTCGCCATGTGTGTGTTAATGCTATGGTAAAATTTGGATATGAAAATTTTGTAAAGTTTTGTATGGTGAAATAGGAGGGATTTATGCATGCAAAAAAAAAAAAATGCTTTCCATCCTACTCATGTACTGAAAACTTTCTACCAACCCTTTACAAATGACGTGCCTACATACACGTACAATGTATGTAGTTGCTTTTAGAGTGTTTCAAACAAATATCTAGCAACATGCCAAGGCTCGACCTTAGCGGTCGCCCGGTCGCCAAATGCGAGTGAAAACAGCGGCGTGCGAGTCAAAACCCTACCCTTTTGTAGTCCGCCGGGCGAGTCAAAAATAAAGTGTATTAAAAAAAAAGTTTCTGTTGTGTTATATTATGTACCATTGTTCTGCTGATAACGTTATCTCTTTGCCGAGAAAGGGATCCAAGTGCGTTCCGATCCTTGACGCCGGTCCCGACCCGACAATGCGGTGCTGGATTCTGAGTCTCCACAAAATGTGGCCAAATAACGTTCACAAAGTTCACGAAGACTAACAGTTATTTACAGTTGACGAAGACGAGAACGAAATACATGTAGACGGAGATATTTACAATGTCTGACGAATGACAGCAACACAAAAGCTTGCTAAAGTTCGGTGAAAACGAATTGATTATCTCTAACGACGTGCATAAAAAATGGAGAGTGAAAAACGTGGTCGTTTGTTTGTTGGAGTAAAACTGCCTCCAGTAACCACTCACTTTGACCTCAGAACGCAACAACATGTAAAGCGTATGGTCGGAAAAAAGGACAAAATAGTTACTTGTTTGCGGCAAGTGAAAAAGCTTGCGGACTACCCAAAAGTCTGGTTGAGTAGTCCGGCCGGCGAGTAAAAAAAAGATAAGGGCAAGCCCTGCATGCTTACATGATTAGAATATTTTGCACACTATGTTTGCACATGTGTTATGGTGCAGAATATACGATCATGTAATTTTGACTCCCAAAGTGACAGTCAGTATGTATGCTCTCTGGGGGGAAAACCCGTGTAAATTGCTTTACTTGCTTGAAATAGTGGTCCATTAAAAACAGATTCTTGCAAATTCATCAAACGTGACATAAATTACTATTTCTATTTCTACTGTTCAGTCAGTCAAAATGTAAATTTACTCTATTATAGAATGTAAAATTGGCTGAATTCACGATACGATCCTATACTACAGCAAGCTCTTTTTCTTAATGTAGGAAGTGGTATGGTACTTATTCCAAATTGTGTCTGCAATTGATCACATACACACCAATGGTATATTGCACAGGTAAGTTATATTAACTGTAACATTTAATAGCAATGGAGTAAGAGGAAATCTACGATCATTTGTAGGAAGTGATCAATGAGACATTCAATACACAATACCTACACATGTACATGTGGTCTTGAGGTCTACAGTTTGTTCAACCATTTTTGCATATCTTTCTGTGTTCTTTGTTTTCCCTATGTTGTTTCTTCTTTTGATCTCTCTATCGTGGCCCTGAAGGGACATCACATATCGTCAAAAATAACCCGATACAAATCTGCAAAGAATTGTGTGATAAAATGTGCGACATCGCAAATATCTGCGTAGAAATCTGCAAAGAATTGTGTGATAAAATGTGCGACATCGCAAATATCTGCATAGAAATCTGCGATAAAATGTGCGAGAAATCTGCGATGTGAGATGTCCCTTTGGGGCCACGATACCTCTCATCTTTTCAGGTGTGGGAACCACTTTCCAGTCATTTTTTGGCTGTTTCGAAAGCTTTTCGAAACAGCCCTTGTTTTCGTTAAGATTTTTTTTTTTTTCTTTTTTTTTTTTCTTCTTCTTTTTCAGACTTTTGCCCATAGCATTTGTACACGTTTTCTTTCTGACCGGCACTTTGGCTACTTTTAAGCAACCGATTGCATTTAAACTTAGCAGACACTTAGACCAACTGCTCAGAATGTATGCCGATCTTTTACGTCATGATGACGTCATCACGTGATTTTTTATGAATTTTTGAAATTTGAAAATCGTAACATTCTTTTCAATATATCTAGCGAACAAAACAAGATATTTTCAAAATTCTTTTTGTTACAGCTTTGGTATGTCTCAAAGATATGCCCTAAAAAGCGAAAACTGTGCGACGTCATGATGACGTCATCAAAAATGTGTTGTTTTTTTTACGCATGTAAGGGTCAATCCGATTACAAAAATGTATACATTGAATTTTTCTGTACCTAATTCCAAAATTTCATGATCGTGGCTCACTCAAGTAAGAAATAAGAGCCATTTCAAAATTTAGACCAAATTCAATATAACACAAAGGAATTCTGGGACGGAAAGATAACCATGGCTATTATGTGCTTGCTGTTTATAAAAGGGTTGATTTGTAGTCTTTTTTCAAGTCGCTAAATTTTTGAAGTTTTAAAATCGTAACATTCTTTTCAATATATCTAGCGAACAAAACACGATATTTTCAATTTTTTTTTTGTGATAGCTTTGGTATGTCTCAAAGATATGCCCTAAAAGGGAAAAAATGTGTGACGTCATGATGACGTCATCAAAAGTGTGATTTTTTAAAACACATATAAGGATAAGTCCGATCGTCATGAAAAGTGGTGGGTAGGTAGATACTGTCACTAGCATGCAAAATCCAAAATGAGGTCATAATGACGTCATCACGTGACTTTTTATGAATTTTTGAAATTTTAAAATCGTAACATTGTTTTCAATATATCTAGCGAACAAAACAATATATTTTCAAAATTCTTTTTGTTATAGCTTTGGTATGTCTCAAAGATATCCCCTAAAAGGGAGAAAATGTGTGACGTCATGATGACGTCATCAAAACATTTCTTTTTTTAAACGCATGTAAGGGTCAATCCGATTACAAAAATGTATATATTGAATTTTCCTCTCCCTGATTCCAAAATTTCATGATCGTGGCTCACTCAAGTAAGAAATAACAGCCATTTCAAAATTTAGACCAAATTCAATATAACACAAAGGAATTCTGGGACGGGCAGATAACCATGGCTATTATGTGCTTGCTGTTTATAAAAGGGGTTGATTTCTAGTCTTTTTTCAAGTCGCTAAATTTTTGAAGTTTTAAAATCGTAACATTCTTTTCAATATATCTAGCGAACAAAACAAGGCATTTTCAAAATTATTTTTGTTACAGCTTTGGTATGTCTCAAAGATATGCCCTAAAAAGCGAAAATTGTGTGACGTCATGATGACGTCATAAAACAATTCTTTTTTTAAAGTCGCTAGAATATTGCCCATAGCAATTGTAAATTTTTTCTTTCTTACCAGCCACTTTGGCTACTTTTAAACTTGGCAGACACTTACCCCAACTGCTCACAATGTGTGCCGAACTTTTACGTCATGGTGACGTCATCACATGTCACGTGACGTCCTCTTTAAAGGGGCATTTTTCGAAGTCATATATCTACAAAAGTACAAGTCCGATTAAGTTGGAACGTAATATCTAGGTATGCCACCGGGTGTTATAGATGAACATTGACATAACGTTATGATCAAGTCATAACATGTCACGTGGTTTCATCTTAAAGGGGCACTCGCTAGATTATTGCCCTTAGCATTTGTAAACGTTTTCTTTCTTACCGTTCACTTTGGCTACTTTTAAACTTGGCAGACACTTACCCCAACTGCTCACAACGTGTGCCAAACTTTTACGTCATGATGATGTCATCACATGTCACGTGACGTCATCTTAAAGGGGCATTTTTTCGAAGCCATATATCTACAAAAGTACAAGTCCGATTAAGTTGAAAAGTAATATCTAGGTAGCCTAGTAGGTTTATAGATGAAAATTGACATTACATTATGATGACGTCATCACATGTTACGTGACGTCATCTTAAAGGGGCAGTTTTTGAAGCCATATATATTAAGAAGTACAAGTCCGATTAAGTTGAAACGTGGTATCTAACATGAATTTTAAACAATTTTGTATAATTATTTTTGTAATATATTTTTAGGTCATACACACTTAAATATAAATGTGAAAAATGTGTGACGTCTGATGACGTAATCATGGTCATCAACTGCTTGTATGCTCACATTTCTAAAAAGATTATGAATAAGCACGTGATTGCTTGACCTAGACGACCATAAAACGAGATATTTTATCCACCATTGAAATCTCAAGAATAAGAATCAAACTACCAAAAAAAACCAAAACGAAACAGCCCTGTGTTTGTCCACAAACACTAAAGCTCTAGTTTGTTTTGTTTTTCTTTTATGAGCAAGGATGGACTATCACATCTATTAACAAGGATAGACTATCACATTTTTATTTTTTCAAAGTGAACAAAGAAACTGGCAGGAGCGGGATTCGAACCTGCGACCTCCGGGTTACCGTACCGGCGCTCTACCAACTGAGCTATCTTGCCCTGTGTTGGCATTCTCCCAAATTGTCAGTATCTTTGTTCGGGTGGGCGCTAGTCAGAAGTCATAAACCCAGAATGCCGTATTGCTAGGGATCACATTTTTATTTTGTTAGAACAAAAAAAAATCAAAATCTGAGTCAGGCATCTTAAAACGTCTAGGCGATTTGGCATGAAATGACTTGTGTATACATTGTATACTGGACGTGATATGCCCGTGATGAGAGGGGACACACACTGGTTGCTACTCTAATTACTGTATTTGTTAATTCATTCTGACCCTCTAGAGACATCAAGACATTGAACATCTTTTTGACCAAGCAGAATCTGATCAAGTTGGGTGACTTTGGCATCTCCAAGGTGTTGATAAACACACACATGGCAGAGACAGTTGAGTAATAATCTTGTTTCCTTTAGCCCGTTTCACACGAGCGCTGGAAACACACATCTGCGATGATTGGCGCCTGGTGTCTGACCCCCAAGGATGCCATGTTAAATTGTAGTGTTTCCTTCCTCCTTGTGTAGAGCAACAGCAAACTATGCATGCGTAAAGGCGATTTAACTACACAGTATTCATGCAAAAATCGCATCGATACATTCACACGACCAATCTCGGTGATCGTCGCACGGATGTCGCATCGATGCGAAATTTTGGAGGAGGTCTCGAACGGCATGGGACCCATGCGATTTGGTGACAGGGATACACTTTCACACACCACGGAATCTGTGCGTTCGTGACATCGATGCGATTTTATCACACCGGACCTGTGTTTCCAACGCTCGTGTGAAAAGGGCTTTTGTCAACTGTTTTTTGGAGAGGGGACTTATATTTTCATATGTGTATATAAACATGTACACAGAACTTGATGCATTTTACCTTGTGATGTTTTTCCCTTGCAACAAGGTTTTTTTTTTCATGGTATTGGAATTTCTGGGGAGATGATTTTATGGACCATAATAATAATGGAAATTTGTAAAGCATGCGAATCCCCTGATACTATGGTGCTCAAGGCACTATATTATTACCCCTGCTCCTCGGGCCCATTAATCATTCCTGGAACCACCTCAGCTCCCTGGGGAGCATGAAGCCCTGGCTGCAAGTTAAGCACACATGGGCTAATCAAACACATGACGATCACTCACAGCATTTACACTGCTCATTCACCTTGCACACTGGCCCACAGTGCCTCCACAAACATGACAAAGCTAAAAAATACGCATCGCTGATTGGCCTGCAATTAAAATCTACACGATGACGTGCATAGCGCATATCACATATCACTTCCCTAAGTAATCATAGTTTTTGCGTAAAAAAAACAAACATCTTTTTATAAAATTTAACTTCTGCAAAGATGATGTCTGTTAGTTTTACAAGATATTTATTGTGTCAAGATTTTCTGGAGTACTGGCTCGAATCGGATCGAACGTTTAACCTAGTAAAACGTATGATTTTCTTCAAACTTTGCTACGGTTGTTGTTGTTCTATGACACGCTGCGGGCTATACACAAACACGGAATTATTTATGGATGGAAAAATAAGTAACATTACACGAATGAAAAAGGTTTAGAAACGGACGACTTTCCAGTACGCAACGAAAATTGTAAAAGGCCTAGGACGTACACATGTGCGCTGCATGCATCACGCATGTGTGGTGACACATTTTGTATACAGCCTGTAGTTCAGTAGTTGTTTATTGTGCATGTCGTGCACGTGGGAAATTTTCACATGAGCTACACGCCTAAACGTATTTCTTCGTTCATCAGACCGCACACTTTTCACGCCACTCGTGCACCAGCCGGATATTGACAGGTCAAATTGCCGGATCAGATCCACCTTTTGCGTTCCCACTTGATCGTGATCCACCAATTGCAGGATCTGATCCGGCAATTTGGCAAAAGGTGGATCAGATCCCCCAATTGGTCATGTTGGTGGATCTAGTGGGAACGGGACCTTAGCCACGAGGCCACAGCATCCCCCCCTTCCTGACTATAAAGTGGGGGTATGTATGTCCCCTTCCACCAGGATTTACACCCGTGGGATTTTGAACTAGGAGGTTGGCTTCCAAGTGATTACCAATGTACTTGAAAAACAGTACTCCTCCATCATCGCTATTTAGATTTTTTAAGGACTGGAAGGGGTGAAAACAAAAAGCCATACATGTATGTATTGTATTTGTAGTTCTGAATTTTGTTAAGTGGAAATAATTTCTTACCAGTTTTCAAGCCACAATTGCTTTTGTTTCCATAATTCCAGGTGGTAGGCACTCCATACTACATGTCTCCTGAGCTTATGCGTGGTCAACAGTAAGTTTCAAACTATTACAGAACATTTAACTATAAGTATACATAGTAAATACTACGTATTATTTTCTATACCAGAGAACAACTGCATCATATGTACATGTACATCAGACATATTTTTGTGGATCCCATGATATAGGAATTCACTGTTCTATTACTGGTGGGAACTAAGCCATAAATTCAACAGCACAAGTGTTGAAAAGTAGGTTTTTTATTGGTCTACACAGTGAACAAAGATCTTTGTTCTTGCTGTCAGATTCTGTTGGATTCAGCAGCCAACACTCGAACGAGGTTAGGTTTTAACTGAATTGTGTGGGTGTTGTGTGTCCCAAAAAATTGTATCCGGGCAATAACTTGAGAAATACTTACAACTTCAAATTTGTTTAGGGATTGTTCTTGGTACATGTAGTTCTTAGAAGCCTGTTGCATTTGGGGCTGAAAAGTAAAAGACCTGTCAAGGTCTTAACAGGTAAAACAATACAAATTTTGTCAGTGCCAGATCTTAAGAAACACATGCTTGCTGATTGGTCTTGGTAGCAGCTGAAAGAATGTCTTAAAATAGTTTCTAACTTCTTTGTGAGAGTCAGACAGCAATTTGCAAGACATTTTATTTCAAACATTCCAAAAATAAATATTGGCCTAAAAAAATCATTGCAAATCAATAGTAGGTTACCTTATTTGCCAAATTATTCTTCTGTTCATTAAAATAATAATTTTATTCAAAAACTTATTTATTATATTGAGCCATGTCCTAATAATCACAGAATTTCCCTTGGTCTTGGATCTACATTGTGTATTCCCAACCCAAACTTAAGCAGATTGAAGAATGCTTTATGGCATTATGTTGTATACACATGTACAGCCCTAGACATCTTGTAGGCCATGTTACATGTACATGGCTATGCGAAAAAAGAGTGTCGTGGTTCATTGGGCCATGTACATGGCACATTAAATGTACATGTTGCTTTATTTCCATTATCTTTCATACTTCTTTAGATACGACATTAAAAGTGACATGTGGGCATTGGGCTGTGTGTTATATGAAATGCTTTCACTCAAACGCAGCTTTGATGCATCGGTAAGAAGCTTTAGTTAAAACTCTTTGATTGTGATTATGTCTATTGCTTAAAAGTTCATGGTTTTCAATATTGATATTAATATTCAAGTGGTATATGTCGTTTGTATTTAGTTTGGCACTGTCCATGGAAAATTCAAAGTAGTCATGTCCTGAGTGTCACTTGCACACATTTGGGTAATTACATGCCACTACCCATCTTTGCAGCTAGAGTTTTTCCTATAGTGCTGTGTAAACTTGGGAATACTTTAACTTCATGTATCTGAGGTTAATGATAAGAGTGTTCTTGAAATAATTTCTTGTTACACGTATGCATGAATTGTTCTTTCTGAAATGTTGCAGTTGTGATAAATGTTGAATTGTTTTCAAAAGACTTTCTACATGTAGATTGATTTTTTTTCTGTAGAACCCGCTCAAGTTGGTATGGGGAATTGTTCAGAAGGAGATTGATGAAGAGTTGCTAGATCCAATGTATTCACCTGAAATCAAGTCCTTAGTGTGTAAGCTTTTGTCAAAGGTAAGGCTAACTCTACATGTATGTATTTTTAATCAATGTAGTAGTAGAAAAACAACAAGACATCTATGACAAAAACAAATATTTTAGTGATTAACAAATTAGGCAGAACGCTGATCAATGAAAATAATCGGTTTACCTTCTTAGACAGCGCAAGTCAGTTGTAGGTTGACTTCAAAAAAGTGCAATGAAATTACCCTATGCATTATTTTGAACCCTAGAAAGTAAGATCTGAGGAAAGCCCATGTGATCAAGTAGGGACTGACAGTTTGCTTTGATACAGAGGGGAGTTAAGTATGTTAACCAATATGCCTTTTTGAGTGCCCCCAAGGCATTTTGGCTAGAAACCTTCCCAAATAGTGATTTTTGAAACAAAATGGCACAGGACCACATCCACCAAAATCTGCCAGTGCTTATTGCTGTGCAGGACTGAATCCATCAAAATCCACTATCAAGTGTGAGTGATTTTGTCTGGCTCAGTACCAATACCTTGGTACATTGTAGGTTGTCGGTTTGCTACATGTATGTTGACTTTAGAAAATCCATTGTGGTAATATATATGTACAGTATCCCTCAGAATCCATCAATATCGGGTGTTGGATTTTGGCAGAATGTGGGAAGTTAGCTTAAACCAACATTCACTGTAACTTCATTTTGAATTTGGATTGTTTACCTTTGTCAGTAATTAATTTGTTTATATTGATATTACAAGTCAGAACAGTTATGCTCAATGGGAAGAGTTTTCAGGGCATGTGCACAGGGATGTCCGAATTTAAAAATGCAATGAAATCTGTACAACGATGTAAAATGGTGCATCTCTTTCATGCATGCCTGTCTGCGATGCCTCTGCATTCACACAAAACTCCATACATAGATGCCCACAGAACTTCTTGTACAATTTTTTGAAAGAATGTGGCGCAAAGCTATACTCTATTTTAAATGCTATTTTATAAAATGGTATTTTTGAATGGGAATAAAAGTCTCAGAGATGCACATGGTCAGTCCATTGCTACTGTCAAAGGACCATGCCTTTAGCTTGGTAAGTTAACAGTGGCCAGGCTTTACCGCAGCCATTGCTCACTTGCTGAAGATTGGGTGCTATCACTTTTATACCCACACCAACACAGTTGATCCGATGAACTTTCTAGCTCAGACTGTTTGTAGTGATTCAGTTGGTACCTTTGACCAGATGTCCGTATTAAATTCTTTCCTCCTTGGCATTGGTTTTTCTAACTTCAGCAGAAAGATAAATGGATCTATCTACTTGTACATGCTGACAGTGAGAGCCATCCTTTCTGGCTTTGCACAACTTCAACATCATCAGGGCAAAAATAGTTCTTGATGTTTTACTTTAGTTTTCATCATATTTTTATCTTCGTACTAATATGCTGTATGGAATATCAGTTAGGAGGGGCTTATTGTCTGATTTTCTGTTCAATGGCACCCATAGGACCCTGAGAAGAGACCCTCAGCATCTCAGGTATTAAGCCACACGGTGATACAGAACATCAACGAGTAAGTTTGATCTATGGTTTTCATCATGCAGTGATTGAATTTGCTGTATTGTTTCTGTACATTGTTGGTGAGAACAGTCCTCAAAGCAGGAGAGAATGCAGATTCTAGAATTCTGTGTATCAACACAATGTGGAATTGTACATTCTCAAAGATATTATTCTCATAATAATTCATATGAAATATTAGTGTTCAGATATAAAACATGCATTTCAAAGTGCAGCATATATTACCAAGAATGGAAGTTACACATTTGTATTGCTTTCATATTGAAATTATATCACTACATTGTATTTTGCATTATCTTTCTGGTGCTCCCTTTTCAGGCTTACTCAAATCTTCTGAAATAAAGAAATTATGTTGGAATAAAAATAGTACAGAAATACACATGTTGGAAATACATCCTTTTTTCAGAAGTATGGAGAAGAAAGTATGGTTACTGAATGCATCAGCAAGGAAAGCGAGGATAGCTAGCAGTACTGCAACAGAGACAATACCAGTAGTTAAATCCAAGACAAGTGAAGTATGTCTAAGAAATAGCAATGAATTAATGTATTTAACAGAATTTGATTTATCCATCTTTTTGGTTTTTTGGCATGGATGCCGGCAAAGGCTTTGATTCAGTTCTTATTTTGGAGAATGTTCCAGACTATTCGATAATTTGGTTTTTTTTCTACATACCTAATAGACCCAGCAGCCGATTTCACGAAACCTTGCGCAATTGTGCAACTCTACTTACGCCACAATTTATTGCGTAAGTTGCGCAACATTTTAAAATCGATTTCACGAAAGTTACGCAGTGCGTAAGTCGCTGACTTGCGCCACAAATTATGGCGTAACTTACACACTCGTTTTAGGTGGCTTAAGTTGTTGGCACAAAACACCGAAATTATGACTTAGCTAGCTGAGCGTGAGCACAGCAGAGCCGTTAGTTGTTCAAATCATTAATTAAATTCACTAGATTATTTCAGAGAGTAATCAAATGATCATCCGCTGCAGGTTTACCTGTGAGATATTTCCGAAAGTTGCCATCAATTTTTTTTCGGAGCGATGATTTAAAAGTGAAAAGTTTCAAAATGGCGCCCCACAGTTTAATTTTACGACTGTTACATGTATTTTTATTGTTGTACTAAAACAGTCGTCGTAAAAGCGGCATTCAGCCTCGTCCGCGATGTATAAAATAAATAAAACATTGCGCAGCTACGCACTGTTTCATGAAATGGATCGTAAGGATGTAGCGCAGCTGCGCAACATTTTTATAGCGCAAGTCTTACGCAATGGCGTAAGTTGCGCACGGTTTCGTGAAATCGGCTGCAGGTGAAGGCTCAATTTTACATCTCTTGAATTTCTTTAAATGATGGGCAAAGAAACAAATTTTGATTTTTGCCGGGAAGTACCTGGTACTGGTGTCATATAAATATCCGACTCCCATGAAATGTTTCTCTTTCCTATTGGTTAAACCCTGTCACGTGACTGGTCACTGTCCTAATTATCTCACCTAGGCATGCGCAGTAGAACCACTAAGTCGGCTTTTCCGGAAGACGGATATTCATGCGACACCGGCATGGGGTATTACATATATTCAGATAATAGCCCATTATTGTATGGCTGTTATATCTTTTGATTTCTTAAGCTCTGACTGAACATTTTAACTGATTGGATTTCCCTCTGCTAACAAATTATGGAAGAAAACTGCATTTTTAAATGAAAAACCTCTTACTGCACTGTGCACTCTGTTTGATCTTCCTAAAATCTGTTGGTTTATTACATGTATGTGCTACATGTGAAGATTGATACAATAATACTTCAGGAATTAGAGGCTTCACACTTCTAATTCAAAATTTGAAATTAATTAATTCTGTTACTTATCGTTGATAGATTATCGTGTGGAATGTCTCATTGGAAAGCTCATCTCGTATCTAATGCTAACAAATTAGCAATCCATTTGTAAAGTGAACAAAGAAAACTATGACCTCCGGAATATTGTCCAGCGCTATACCAACTGAGCCATCTTGCCCTATGTTGCCGGTCTTCCAAATTGTTTGTTTCGTTCAGTGCCTTTGTTTGGGGGGGGGGGGGGGGGGAACTAGCAATCCAGTTAGAAAATTTAGAATTTGTTTTTCAGAATGATGCACTCCATAAACATAGATGTACAAGCTTTAACCAGTTCATGCCGGGATTATTTTTCACGAGCCTGGGTGCCAGACGGGTTCAGGCCTTTAATTATCTGTGGGTAGCACACCCTGTTCTCGCTCACTGCGAGCCGGTCGCTGACAGATATTTCCGCTGGACCCTTGCCTCACTGAGTGCGTGTCATCCGACGCGAACTGGTTAAATGTATGTGCCTCCTTGATGTATTTTTCTTTTGGGGGGGGGGGGGGGGGGGTGCCTGTACTCAACAAACTATGCTTTTTGCAGAAACTCCATCCTTGCCTCTGTATGAATTCAAAGTATGTATGTCTTGAATGATGTTGCGTTGATACTTAAGTCAATTGTATCTCTTGCAAATTTTATTGTATGTATATGTAAATTAATGAAGCATAGTTTTATTGTAAAACAAAGTACATGATTTGGAATTACAGGTATACTATTGGGGAGGTGGTCGACTAACACCCCACAAGCTGCAAACCTTTTCGAAAGGTGATGCGGCCTTGCAAGTAGCAGCAGGCAACCAACACTTTGCTGCTGTTACAGTGGAAAAGGAACTGTATACTTGGGCTGTAAGTTGCATTTGTGTTTTATAGAATTTGATCTGTATTGTGAAAAGGCAATATTAATATGTCTTGTTTTTTTGTACAAATCAAACAATGACTGCTTGATATTCCATCTGTGTTTTTTTTAATTTCCAATATTTAACAATGTCAGAGCAAATTGCCTCTTATTTTAGTGACTAGATATCTTGAACACTTGTGCATGAATGATCAAGCTGAACATGGCTCACAAACAATATGAGCTGTGACCCAAGATGCCATAATTATTAATTAAAAGCAAAAATAATAGTTAGTCCTTCAGATCAGCCAACTAATGAATTACTGTTTGTGTATTTTCATCACTAGTCATTTCGATGTTTAATGATCCCAAATACACCTACCAACTTTTACCCGTTATAAATGTGTATGGCTGATTTTTTCTCAAGACCTTGATGTATAGTTTTGTCGGACATGTACACAGGATGTTTAGTTTTTCAGTGGCAGTGCTTTCAGTAGTCTTTATACATACATCCAAACTGGATGCACATCAGCATACAACAGATGGACCATTCAATTTGATCCATTCTTAACATGGACTTTGGGGGGGGGGGGGGGGGAGGTACAGGCCTGGTTTTATACGCAAAGTGCAGACTACATGCGTGTAAATTGTACTACACAAATTTGGTTTTTTAACCCTAACCTACCTGAATCCATAAAAATCCATACCCCTGTTTTGGAGGATTTCGGCGGATTCAGGATACCTCCATATTGAAACCTGGGGGATTTTGATGGATTGAGGATTGTAAGCCTAGCAGTACTGCAGGATTTTGATGGATTCAGGATACCTCCATATTGAGCAGTCACCAAAACCAACTTTTTGTGCATGACAAAATAGGTGGATTTTGGCAGATTCAGGATACTTTCTAGTAAAGTTACCCAAGGGGTTAGGGTTAATGAATCATTGTTCTACCACCACTGATTTGCCACCCCAACTAGTTTGCAAGTTTGCAGGTGCAATTTGCTTGTTGGTTGCAAGTTGCATGCAGTTTTTGTTAAGGACTGAATTTATTTTGTTCATGATCAGAATGTACAGGGTGGACAATCCTTGGTGGGCCAACTAGGCCATGGAGACACAGCTTGCTATAAGAATCCCAAGAAAGTAGAGTCATTGCAGAATGTTAAAGCAGTTTCATGTGGAGAAGAATTCACTGCGTGTATCACAGGTAAATAATGGAAATATTGTCCGGTTCTGTCATGTTTAATATTTCACCAAGTACGCTTGTAACTTAAAGGTAGTGTACACGATTGGTAATCCTCTCAATTTTTTTTACTGAATTATTATGAAATACCGTACTAGACTGTAAGCTAAATCATCCTGTGCAATTATAGCACCAGGTGTGGAAATATATATCGTTTTCCAACGATTTCCAGCTGGAAATTGTTGGAAACTGCCCTGTAACCTTTAGTCAAGGCGCGCGTGGCTACCTAGACGAGTGGCGCGCCCCGTACATGCTGGCATTCAGGGCGCGTCACGCGTCCAGGTAGCCACGTGCGCCTTGACTAAAGGCTATCATCCGCCCGACGGTTAAAAACGAGCGCCGTTTTTCTCTTGTTTTTTTTTCGCCACCCAACAACGCAAAACTTTGAACAGATCAGTGGAACGATATTTCCTATAAAATACCAACCCCAAAATCTGCCCATTTCTGAAAATTGCAACAATGACCAATCGTGTACACTGCCTTTAAGCACATTGCAAATTTCTTCCTCTTTTAAAGTGAACCGTGACCTACTTGTGTTTTCTAATGGGCGCATAGCCACGTCCCCAAGACATCGCCCTAGAATTGTATGCAGCAATTATTTGCGTTGCTTTTAGTTAGCACATTAAAGATTAAATTATAGCCGATGTGACTTGACATTATTTCACAAGCTACACACATGCTTTACAGTAATTTTTTGCAATATGAGTATCATGATACTTGGGAAAAAATGTGATAATTATCATGATGTACACCCTGAATACAAATGTACTAAAAAATGAAGTACAACAGAAAGTAGTCTGAATTACCCACACATGCAGCATTCAGTCCACACATATGTCACTCATGCAATACTTAGAGTACATTGGTCATGAATAACACACAGCCTTTGCTTTTATCATATCAATAGCACTCACAATTTAGTACAAATGTATAAGCATGCTTAAATATACAAAAAAATATCAAAACGTCTCTTAAAACTGGTTTGAAATCAAAAGCATCAGTTCATGTACACATATTTATGCCAATATTTACATGGTTCCTGTCTCCTTTATATACCACTGCCAGAATTGAAATATGGTTGTGATACTAAGAACTCATCTTGTGTACACGTAATTCCACAGTAGTTCCACATTAGTGAAGTTTACATTAGCAGGTTTTAACCAATCAAAATAAAGAATTGGCAAAAGGTGTGTCGTACTAACTCGAAAATACTGTTGTCATGTACTGTTTAAATTGGGATGGATAACATTTGTTACCGGTTCATTGTGTTTATAGATGAGGGTGAGCTGTATACATGTGGTTCTGATTACTACGGGTGTCTTGGCTGTGATCATGCTGAAGAAGATGAAGTGACTGTACCCATTCTGGTTGAGTTCTTCAATGGCAGGCCTGTAGAACAGGTATCTTGTGGAGAATGCCATATCGTTGCATTGACTAAAGACAGGGAGGTGTATTCTTGGGGATGTGGAGAGTTTGGTAAGTTCCCTGGTTATTGCTTCTTGATATATGGCTTCTTAATTTGTTTTCATCAGTGTTGGAGTACTCGTACTCGAGTACCAGTACCCGAACTTGATTTTGAGTACTCAAAATAAATTGGACTCGGCACATGCTTGGCTTTTTGTACTCGGCATTTTGTACTCAGTACTCAACACCCATACTCGGGAATACAATTGATTATATTCTCTTTGATAATGCATCATCAGGACTGGAAAGTACACGTACAAAAACAGTTCTTGGGCTGCTGGGTAAATTCCCAGAAGGAGAAATGTCTGGCTCAATCACATTTAATGTGCAACCTTTTAAGTAGGGTTCATCATGTGTAAAAATTAAATAAAAAACATGAAAATAAAGTGAAATAGTCAATCTCTTGAACTGTTGGTGTTCAGACTCTTGATGATGCAGATATTATCCTTAACCCTCTAGGGCATTTTTGCTAGAACCCTGCCAGACGCATCAGATTGGAGGTTTGTCACATTGACTTGTGTACAGAGTCTAGCAAAGTGGAGCTGTCAGCACATATGCACTGTGCTGCATCTGGCAGGGTTAGGGTTAAAATAACGTTCAGAACATATAACTTGGAATTTTTGTTTCATATGGTGTACTCGAACTCGGCCCATACTCTACTGTTTATGCACTTGTACTAAGCCCGTACTCGGGCCCCGAAAAGCTCGGACTCAAATTTTTGGCCCAGGACTCGATCATTAACCCTCCTATGCAAACATACATTCTGATCCATGTTGTTGTATGGGTCAAAATCAGTCAAGGTGATTGTTTTTGACCCTCCTGCCATAGTACAAAACCACATGTAATCTGGTCATGTCTGTGTAAAAGTATAGCAGGGGAGGTGGAAGGAAATTTTGACTGATTTTGACCTTTTAAATGGTAGGAGAAGGGAGCTGAGAAGGTTTTAGGTGTGATTGATAGGCCTGATGATAGGGAGTAATAAGGCCACAAAAATACATGTAGTTGTGTTGCCCTCCACGACCGCAAAAGTCACAAAAGTCGGGTTGTGTTTTCCTGCACAAAATAAACAAGTTTTATTCAAATCATTGTCTTTAAATACAGCTATGACGGCACAATTGTGTATTTCGCCATCTCACTTTTTAATGGTAACAAAATAAGTAACAAAATTAAAATCGACCGACCGACCCTCCCTCTTGATTTTCCCCGTTTAAGGGCAACACAAGTTTTTGTTTTTTTTGCCTAATGTAGCACTTTGAAATTGACTGTTTTTTCTGAAGTGTGCATTATACGTCTATTATTATCATTATTAATTATGCTTCAATACAATTTTGTTCAGCAACATACCCCAAAAAAATCTTTCTAATTTACAACATCCCCGATGTAAACTTCCATCTACACATCGGTTACGTGGTAGCCACTGCTATATTGGATTCTAATCGGCCAGCCGATCCTGGCAAGCTCGGTGGTCGAGTGATCAAGACGTCTGCACTAGTAAGAAGGAGGTCGTGGGTTCGAGTCCCACCTTTGTAAGCCTGTGAATTTGTTTTGCCCACAGGCTCTCGGAAAGCACTGAGCACACAGCGCTTCATACACTGTCGGGAAAGGGCAAAAAATTTCCTTTCTAATTAACATATGCATTCCTCTCAACAGGTCGCCTTGGACTTGGCAGTGAAGACGATTGCAGTCTACCTCAGAAAGTAAGGCCATTGACAAATAGTTGAAAAAAGGTTCTTAATTAATTTTGGGCAATTGAAAATTCTGTCAGTAGCATATTGTATCAGATTATGTTTGACTCACTAGTTTGACGAGTGCTCCAGTGCACCGAAATGATTTCGATGCTGACTTTGGTCACCCATGGCTTGTGGCCTCACAGCAATTTTTTAGAGGGCCATAGATAGGTCTTACAGGTTGGCATATCCATCCACTCTAGTCACTCGATTCTGGTTCTGCCTCTGATGATGAATTAGTGCTGCAACTGATCCTCCAGGTTCGGTTCGGTTCGGATTCGGTTCGGATTTTTTTTTTGAACATCGGTTTGGTTCGGGTTCGTAAGTACATATGCATTACAAAAAAATCTCTCAATTCGCGATCACGCTGATCGATAGTACATACACATACAATGTCCTTCCGGGAATTCCCCGGCCCTCCCCACTGCAGTCATAACAAGTTGATTGGCACGTTGCCAAACCCGCAGGGCGCAAGATAGATAATAATGGAACAATGGTCACACCCTGCTGGCCACCGCCGCGCCAATGCTTGACTGTACATTGTATCTGATTTTCAGAAATGCATATTCAGTGTTTAGTCACGATTTCATCGAGTGATTCAGAGATCCATGTGAGTACATGAACATGATCGTTAGCGCATGTGTGCGTGATAAGCAAAATTGACAACCATTTTTTGAAATTATGGTAAAAAGTACAAATTTAATTAAGTCAAAACTTTTGACAAAACGTAATTTTATTCTGGAACGTTTTTGTTCTTCAACATTTTTTTGGCGAGCAGAGAAGGACTGGCGCATGGCGGATAAAGTGCTGCAACATATAATTCACAAGGCAGGAGTTTTTGCTTTATAGGAAGGAATGTACATGTACATGTAGAATCCTACCACCATTTTCGGGGGTACAATTTTGCAATAAATGCAAGTATTTTTGTTCTAAACTAAAAGGTGTCCATGAGAGAGTACCTGGAATCTGATTGGGCCCTGGCCCCAAAAGGCTTCATCACGCCGTACGCGCTCACAAACTTCAAACTTTATTTTCTTAGAATCTCATCCCTGGACTGTGCATCCCCACAAAACGAGAAATGTATATTCATGTTGTGTCGCCGTGTGAACAACCAATCATTGCATAATGCGGGGCTCGCTTTCGAGTACACTACATTTTTTAGGCGGGGGTGGAGGGATGGAAACTCGCATGGCCGGCCGATGCAAGCGGTTGCGACTTGGTCTTTTATGATTTTTGTTTACCTTCCTGGAATGGAAAAGGCTTTATCTTTTCTTTTATTTAATTCTATCGACTGTCTACATTGCATGCAGTACCTGGGCTAATGTAACCGTTTACACGGTACATGTACATGTTCTCGACTCCAAACCTGCTACAATGTAAGGCCGAAAAAGGGCCTTATCAACAGGTAAATTCAATCAGCCCGTGTGTGCTAATTTTGTCCTATCACCGCATGCATTTCTAGCGCTATCAATATGTGTGCGTAAAGTTTGCCGAACTTCCGAACCAACAATTTTGGTTCGGTTCGGTTCGGTTCGGTTCGGAAGGCCATGTTCGGCCATTTTTAGTTCGGTTCGGCGGTTCGGCTACAGCACTATGATGAATCCAGGCTGCCTCAGCAATGTGAGTTGTTAATGTAGTTTCTTGATGGCTCTTGGGGCAGCACTGCTTCTTCTGTCATGGGTAACATTGGAGATGTTGAGGAAGAGATGTAAGTGGGACCTTGGTTGTCGGGTCCAAGAGTCCCATCTAATCACATCCTCTCCAGCCACTCTGTCTGGGCACTTTCCACATACTGCAGATACTCTTTCTCTCTCGCTCTTGTCTTGAAGCAGATTTTCTCTGACTTCCTTCGAACTTGCAGCATTTCCAAGGTCCCGTTCAGCCTCCACGTTGTTAACTGTCTTAAGGAGCTGCTGGTGTGACCCACCCTCTCCTACTGTATTTCCAGTGAGACTGTCTCCACTTGCATTATGTGCATTAGCTCCTTGTGATTGTGCCACACACATTGTTCTTTTTATGCAAGTTTGCCCTGAACAAGGCTAGAAGCCACTTGAGGTACGGAGCTACAAAAACGAAAAGAATCAAAGATACAAGGGGTAGGAATGAATATTCCTCCTGAAGCAGGAAAGATCATACGATGCAGGGAAACATGCACCAGGTAAAGAATTCCACAGAGATACAGAATGAGGGAAAAAGCTACTGGCATAGCTTTTTGTTGTACATCTAGGTACAGCTCTTAAAAGTCAAGTTTCACACACTTAAACACCCTATCTGGAGGAACCAAGCTGGACAAGGAGGTGGAATATTTACCATGAAAATATCTGTAAAACAGAGCAGCAACAGATCTCCGGCGAGGGAGTGATTGTAAGGATGAGCCCAATTCCTTTCTAACCAAATTAACAATGCACTTAAATGTGGTTGCACTTGAAATCACACCATGGACACCAGCAGTACAATTTTGCCCATGTTCTACAATGCCAGATCAATGAAACTTGGGATGCACTTATTTCAACCCTTTTGACAACTAATTGCATTGTTTGTTTCCATGTAAGGCCTTTAATTCAGCATGATGAACTTTCTCCTTTTTGTAAATGCATTTCACTGGAGCAAAATTTCCTCAGTTGCTCCATGTTGCTTTGCTGTGTATTGATTTCTGGGAAGTTATCTTCAGGCGTGCAACTTTTCCTCGGATCAGCTGATTTCCTTGTTTTTCACTTCACACTGATGCCATTGAAAATTGAAAAAAACTGTCAGGCCTCAAATTTAACGGCGGCCACGACGGCCAGTGCCGTCGATGCCCTTAAGTTTGCCGTGGTGCCCTTCACAAAATCGCACTCTTCACGGCCAGTCTTGCCGTGCCCTTTTCCAAACTGGCCGTAGTGCCCTCGTTGCCGGCCCACGTGTACCCACCCGTGCCGTGCCGACGGGCCGGGCCGGGCCGGCCATAGTTGGCGCAGTGCGGCAACAGTGCACGCGGGCTAGACCGGTACGGTATGTACTACATGTACATACATACGTACGGCTGCTGCAGCATGCATACGTCACGAAGCTTGATATAGACTGGTTTCGATTCCTCCATCAGCATTTTAATTTCGAATGCAGGGGGCAGAAGCCAGATTTAATCTTAAAGCACGTACACGCACGGTACGGCCAAGTTCAATCAGTGACTATTTGCCAACCACTCGTCGATTGTGCCTGGTACCCAGGTTATATTTTGTGCTTAGGTTACCAGGCAAAATCGACCAAGTTGGTTGTCACGTTCGCTCGCGCTTTCATTATTGAGTTGTGTACGTGCGGCGCTTGGCATCATTCATTGTATGACCGATGTATTGTCTGTTGTTTATAATATCCCGAACTATCAAGTTTGTAAGAATGCCACGAAAAGATCGATTAAAGCGACAAACATTCATGTAAATGCACATGTATCTGTGGAGTTTTACAGAGCTTGTAGAGTTTTACAGGGCTTCACAGAATATTTCTAATAGAAGTAATAATGACTGGCCTCTATGCCCTTTAAAACAAATGCCATTGGCCTTAGTGCCCTGCCAAATTTTTTATTATCGAAGGCAAAATGGCCGTGCCCTAGAAAATCTTAAATTTGAGGCCTGCACTGTACAAAGTCTTATAAAGATTGGAATTTCCTCTTTTTTTGTTAATTCCAAGTTGCATGCCTATATCTTTTAGTTGTTGAACAAACCCGAGTGTTTGGTAGCCTTCTGTGGTATTAATCATAAATGGAGTGCATTATACAACACCTGAATCCGATTGGTGGATCGTCGATCACGTGCATTTAATTATTCATCCCATCGCACGACGCGAACCTGCAATGCCAACAAAAAGTTCTATCACATGGTTCTATCAAATGGTAACGCATTTGATAGAACTTCCCCGCCGCCACAACACGGCTGTCATTGGACTGGTTCCCGGTCCCCCCATTGTTCTTCGGACTTCAATGTATATTATATACATATGGGGACCGGGAACCAGTCCAGCCTGTCATTCACACAAAATGGCAGATGGAGTTTCCGAACCGTGGTTTGTTTTCCTAACAGACGACGAAATATTGGAACTCATTGGTGATGCTGACGCTGCTAACACAAAGAGACAAATGAAATATACAGTCAAACGATTAGAGGAATTTGCAAGACACACAGGAACAACAATTAAAGCTTTAACTGATTCGGAACTGGACCACTTTTTGTCGCAGTTTTATGCGGTACTGAGAAGGTATTAAACGGCACGTTGTACATACCAAGAAATCCATGCATGCAATCTGTCAGATTTATCCAGGCGTTGTATAAAGCAAATAATGAATGTTTCACATTCGTGCAATGGTAAGAATAATTTCATTCGGTGACAGATGGAATGTCCCATTCCACTTGGCTTCGCCTCGTGGAATAGAACATTCCATCTGTCACCTCATGAAATTGTTCTTACTATCGCACTCATAAACATTCATTATTTGTATACTATCAGATGCACATAACATTCCATCTTTTCTGCCCTTTAGGTTCACATCTATGGTAATAAAACCATTCGATGGGTGTGTGCAGGCTTTGATGGCACATTCTTTGGCACCTCAGATGGCAAGATGCTGGCCTGTGGAAGTAATGAAAATAACAAACTTGGTTTCAACACCATCACAAAAGGCCTCAAGAAACGCCAAGTCAAGGTACTCATCATGCCTCTCTGTGCTTTGCAACCAGGGGCCATTTACATGACAATTTCATGGACTCGTGCATTACAGGTACACATTGCCTTGGAAGTTGAAAAAGTGTTCATCCTCAAATTGCTGTAGTTGGAAAGATCATTAAAAAGTAGAACAATATAATGTACACGACCATCCCTTGAAAATGCACCATTTGTCTGAAAATTTTTGACGAAAACTGCGTACTATCTGGTTACAAATGGTCCAACTTTAATCCTTGTCAGTGATTTTTAGAAAAACTGTACTTTCAAGAGAGGGCCATGTTAATATATTCTACATTTTAATAATCTTTCCAGGATAGGAATTTCAAGACGAATGCTTTTTGTAGCCTGATTGGACACCTCCAATGCAATGTGTCCCTGTGTGCGATGTATGCTGGAATTCAGTGTAAAATTTAAGGTGGATCCAGGGCTCAAGCCCATTTGCAGTGAGCCTGTTTTCCCAGTTTTGAAAATGTATAGCCTCCAGTTTACTTTTTTGCTTTGGACTTGGATCCAGACATGGATTATACCACTACTCTGTCTTACATTTTTTAGCTTTACTTATAGCAATTTATTTATTGGTGTACATAAATCAGATAACATAGATAGCAAAGGATCTCAATCTTACCCTCTCCAACATCAAAGGCTCGTTACTTAAAATACACAGGGTGACAGCTTGTACTCATTTTCACAATGCTTTGCACAAAACAAAATGTTTTGTTTTTTTTCACTATGAGCCTTTTCACACTAGACAAGTCTCGGGGTTGATACAAAACAAGCAGTGTTTCACACTTGACAATTTTCAACCTTGTGCCACCCCCGAGATTGATATTCAACATGGCTTGAAGCCAACCCTGCTCCAGATCAGAGTTGAGATTCTTGCCCCAGGTTGAAACACTTGCCGGGGTTGAAAACAGTGTTGTGAAATAAACAGGTGAGTTCACCCCAGGTTGAGGTCGATACAAGTGTGAAACAACACAGGGTTTAATGCGGGGTTGAAAAATTGAGATTCAACCCAGAACGTTCACCCTGGGTTAATTTCAACCTGAGATATGATGAGAGGCTGTAGTGTTAAAAGGCCTTATGATTCACTATTACAAAAAACAGACTACACTGGGCCTGAAATAAACTAGCTTGCAGGTAGTCTAAAACAGAAAACCATTAGTATAGACAATGATAAATGATTTTTACTCAATAGATGTACATTTGCAGTCAAAAGTTGACATATACCATACATGTGTAGTCCTGCAAACAAATTCCCAATTCATCCCAAAGCTGTGAACCAAATGTAAATGCTCACACATGCATGAGGAAGGACTTTCAAAGCATGATTTTATTGATACACTGAGAATTATTACTATTAACCCTAACCCCTTGGGTAACTTTACTAGAAAGTATCCTGAATCCGCCAAAATCCACCTATTTTGTCATGCACAAAAAGTTGGTTTTGGTGACTGCTCAATATGGAGGTATCCTGAATCCATCAAAATCCTGCAGTACTGCTAGGCTTACAATCCTCAATCCATCAAAATCCCCCAGTTTTCAATATGGAGGTATCATGAATCCGCCGAAATCCTCCAAAACAGGGGTATGGATTTTGATGGATTCAGGTACATGTAGGTTACGGTTAACAGAACAGCTCTAGGAACAATTGAAGGAACATTTTTCAAGTGCATGTAAACTGTTGCTGCTAAAGCCACACCAGTAATGCCATGCAAAAACAAAAGTTGTCCCTATGAAGTTTAAATTATTTGGTTTGGAAGAGAAATTGATTTTTTTAGTTACTCAAGTTTTTGAAGCATGTAGAATCATTATACAGCAGAGGGTTTAGGTCAGTTCTTAGGTGATTGTGACATAATGTAACTTCTGGATGGAATTTTCTAATCATAATGAAACAGGGGATAAAGAGATTGTGATTTTAACAAAAGGTATCAAACTGCAGCCTGCACCCACTTTATATTCAAATCTGAAGTCTGCGAAATATTGTTGCACATTGACAAAAAGTACTTTGTTCCTTACGAGTATAAGAACTTTGCTTATTGTGATTCTGGGTTTCAGACTTGATTTATGATGCCTGTTAGCAACAATAAGGCAACATTTCTGAATAAAATCATAATTATTAATCGCTATTAATTTAGTTTGTTGACATTTTAAAGTAAAAAATATATGTGAAAGGAAATAAAAGTTTGCTGGAGTACATGTACATGTATGTATAAACTTGTGTTTTGTAACTGGTGAGAAGCCTGGTTATAATGGTACCCACCTTTGTCTTGGACTGTTATCAGCAACTGGGCCCCCTCATCAGTTTTGCTCCAGCACACTTTTATTCTGTTAAAGTGGAAGTAGTAATATTAACATTTTGGTTGATTATTTTCAGGAGAGTTATGACATTCCATGCAAGGATGTTCCTGCTATCGTGAGGCCACTGAACAGGTATCACATTATTTCAGCTTCTGCTGGAAAGGACCATTCTGCTGTTATTGATGGTAGGTTTCAATGTGCACCAAAGTTTGTGATGTCGTTGAACTAAAATGAAAATTTTAGTTACATCATTTCACAGGCATTTACACGTTAAATATTTTATAGTGTTTTGATATCTTGGCATTACTGTCATAAGGATAAATTGCTGTCATGATCAATTTGTTCTAAGGACCACTTACTGTATTCCATACATGTATCAAGACCAGCACCCGATTTTACGAAGCACTACGACAAGTCATTTATATGATGCTTGTGTCAAAGGTCAAGTACTGAGCTCAAAGGTCATTTGAGGTCAAGTTGTAAAATAGGCTGGAATTGTAAAATTGGTCTTATATGCAAAGTTAAAGTCTAATTGCAATCAAACTTGGCTCATACATTCAATATTGCAACCTTTATATGATGCTTGCTGTCAAGTTCTAAAATAGGCTGGAATTGTCCAACTTGTCTCATTTGAAAACTGGAAGTCCAATTGGAATAAAACTGGGTCATGCATGCTTTTTTTTTTGGGGGGGGGAGTTTGCTGGCTTCTATTATATCTATATTTTTCTAATTTCTTTTCAGAAACATTAATATTGATGAATAAAGATGAACAAATTAATATTGAAACCAAATTACTTCTATCTCATTTTTTTCTATCTCTAAATGCACTTTCGTTAAATTGGAAAATATGAGTATACAAATGTCAAGATATCTCGAGAACACAAAGTGCCACAGGGGTCAAACTGACACCAAATTAAAGCTAAAGGGATGTGACAAATTCAACTATGTGTATAACTCGTTTTTAAAAATTTTGTAACATAATATCCATTTTTGCAGAGCCGGTCACAAATTTGGTTTTGGTTCCAAACTTGACCCCCAGTTAAAGGAAACATGCTTCTCAAACTAGCCGGATCACATTTCATAAATAAATTCATTTATATGTATTAAATGTGAATTAAAAGCCAAACTGGTTCAAGTGAAGTTTTAGTGTGATTATTTGCCGCCCAAAAATTGACCCCCCCTTTTTGGAATTTCTTGAGACTCAAATTGAGGGCGCTGTTCGAGGTCTACACGTGCAATTTCGTAAGTTGCAACAACTAACATCGGACCTACCCTGATTTTCTCCCTTTAAGCAAAGGCTCCTCGGGGAATGGGCCGTTTAACTGCTTTCGCCTGTACCTTACTCACATCTGGGAACTTTGTTGGGATGGCAGTGGACTTAAGCATATTTTTAATGGTCATCCCATGATTTGAAAATACCAGTATCAAAACACGACAGCTCAAAGTGGTCGCTACATAAACGCTCTTGTCACCTTCACTTTCGCCGTCTAAATTCTCCGATATTTCGCATCAGTTGGAAATAAATGAAGGCTTACTCCATCCTTCGTTGTTTTGCTGCACCCAGCAGCCACACACCTTGTCGGCATGGCCGAAAAACACTATTTTGCTTAGATTTTGAACGAAGAATTTTCGCCGTTCTGCACACACACGTACATGTACACTCAATGCATATGCGTAATATGAATCTGTAATGTGCCTTGGTCTACGTCACACACTTAAATGTTAATGAGGGTCCCACTCAGGGGGCGGAGTAGCTTGGACAAACATTTTCAAAAAGATTTTTCTCATATTTAATCTGGGAAATAATTGTCTCTGGACACAAAATATCATTGTCAAGATAATACTTTATTGTTTTAAGCAGGAATAATGCAATATAAATCCTAAATCATGTTTCCTTAAAAGTTAGGAAAAGTCACCAAACTTAAAGTCAATTGGCCAAAGTGTTCTGGGATATTATTTAAAAAAAAAAGACATCATGGTGACACCCCTCCCCTTCTCCCCAGTCCTGATAGGGTTAAGTTTTGCTTTTGATATTTCTTACCGTAATTTCAATATACCTTTCTGTGTCTGAAGATACTGGTAGGTTAATCACGTTTGGACTAAACAAACATGGTCAGCTTGGTGTAGGGGACTGCAAGGAAAGATTAGGAGTCAATGCAATAAGTGGAGTACTCGGTAGCAAGCAGGTACTGCGTGCAGCATGTGGAGATGGCTTCACAGTCATTGCAACCAGGGGTAAGTCTTGCCTATTTAGAATGACAGAAGTAGTTAGAGTTCAGTGTTTGAGTAAGAAGTACTAGGGTTTGGACTTCAGTGTGTGCCATTTTTTGTCGGTCATTGTCGAATTTCAAATTTTTCAAAACCCATAAATTCTAAGCCATTTTTACGCCATTTGCTACCCAAAAATGCATTTGCTATCTTAAATGTAAAATCTTTATATTTGTGGAATGACCATTTTATTCAGTTATGCATCTTGCAGCTACATAATTTATTTGGGGCTTGACAAGCTGCATAGTACAACTTGTGCTTACAAAATTTGCTGTTGGCTGGGTGCACAAACTAGGGTAAGGCAAATTTTGTGATTTAGTACAGAAAATCTACATTGGGTAGTACATAATTAAACAAACATGCTGACCAATGGATCACAATAGCATTGAATATCTTGTAACTTGTGAAATGTATTAGTCTACAGACACAATGCTCCATGTCATAGCAACCAATCAGAGGACTTCTGTCTCCAGTGCTGGATTTAGGCAAAAAAAAAGAACTTGTGTTGTCCTTTTTTTATTACCATTCATGAAAACATCAAAACAATACATGTACTACATGTCGTGTAACTTAGCTGTCGAAAGACAAAAAGTGAGATAGAGAAATGCGACGTAGATGTATTTAAAGACAATGATTTTAATTTGTGCCGGAAAAGGTGAGATTTTGAAAATTCCTTTAAAAAAAGTTTCTTAACACGAGTTCCCCATTCTTGCGGCCGAACGGCGGGAACGCGACCCCAGAACATTGCACTTGGAACAAGATCACACCACCAACCAGTCGGGGTTTACAAGAACATGATGTAATTTGACGCGACGTAGAAGATGACCAAAGATGGCGGATGATCTGACGAAGCATAAAAAGTCGGCATACAATTGCCTAAAATTCCCTTCCATACGTTTTGAAAATAAAGCTATTTCTGAACAAACGGGGAAAATGCAGTCGAAATATTGTGCTTATGTTAAATTATTTTACATCTAAAATTCAGGTTTTTCAAACGAATGCTTGAATAACGTACATGGGCGCATTACATTTTGCGTGGTTACCAGCGATAGATGGCGCTCTTGCAATGCCATGGGGCTATCGGACGTTCTTAGGCGTTCGAGTGGCCGGAACACAACGAAGACACGAGTTCTTCTTAAGCAAATAAGAACAACTCGCCCGAACTCGGCCATAATGTATTAAGCAGACATGGGATGACAAAACATCTGGTGGAAACATTTTTGGGGGTCTGATAGCATGGTGTTTTAGTCAGTTAGGACCAAGAAAAATTATAAAGGTAATTTATACTTTTAGATATGCAGTTAAAACATTTCAACATTTTAATTCTTTAATTTGTCTGGAGTTGTTTTCAAGTGGAATGCAACTAATGGATGTGCTTTATAAATGGTATTTATTATTAAAGTGTCCTTTAAAACATGAGACAAATAGCTTTTATACATAGTTGGTAGCAGTATGTTCATTGTCAAGGCTTGTGTTTTCTTCAATGAAAGTTGTCAGTATTTGTGGCAAATTCAAGCTGTAATATTGATCTATACAGCGAAATATAATTCTGGAAAGTTTCATGATTTGTAACTTTACCAAAATAGACTAATTTTTACAGATCCAGTGAACAACAGTTTAGTAACTTAAGTTTATATTTAATTTTTTTTATACAGATAGCCAAATCTACTCCTTTGGGAATGTTGAGAGTGGTAGACTTGGTATACCTGTTGACCCTAGCCTCACTCATCGCAAGAAATTGGCCATTTCAACACCCAAGCCAATATTTGGATCATTACATCTTGTGTCAGATGTATCTTGTAGACACTGGCATTGCATTGTCATTGTTGGTAAGTTCAGCTTAAAAAACATTTTGGGTGAGAAGAGATTGTTATTAAAGCAACCAACTACTGAATGTTAGATCTGCAATGGGACACTAATGGGTCATTTCATAAATTTGTTGGTCCAAAAGTGTGACAATTGTGGTGTCCCTGTTACATAGTGACATGTATAAGATTTTGTAATTCCGGACACATTTTTTAATGCCTTCTATCTCCAAGAGTGATTGTGTTAAGCAAAGTACCTGCCAAACAAGTAAAAAATAGCGTGAAGTCAATTTGAATGATACTTGATGGAAATCTTTGTACACAGGTCAGGTGTAGCAGGGACACAAAAAAAGGTCACTCTTTTGGATCCCAAATTTACGGAATGACCCTGATCCATGTTCATCACTATAGTGGCCTGATTTTCAACTGTTAAACAGAACACAGTAAGCAAAGGAAGAAAATTGTCACTCTCAGTTTGAATCATTATTTAGTGAGAGGGAGACGTATAATTTAATTATTGCTGGGCTGGTTATTCAGATTTGTTACACTTGACTAATTGTGCTGCAATGACTCATGAGTATTAACTAGTCACAAATATTCAACCCAGTTATCAACAAATATAACCGTTGTTGAATGATGGACGGTGGTAGCCCAAATTCACGTAGGACTGTGTGATCTCGCAGAAAAATTGTGTACGCACGGAAGCATCAAAATTTCCCAACTCACCTGTGCTTACAGTGCTAGTCTGCATTAGTCTGCACGCCCCAAACAGTTGGCTCAGTGGAAGAGCAAGTGGCACACTAATGAAGTTGAGCAACATTAACCAGTTCGCATCGGAGGACGAGTTAACACGCACTGGCTGTTTTTATACACGGGCACGGCTGACGGGTTAAAACGTCAAGCTTGCCTCGACTCACCTCTGGATGACGTCTCAACACGCTAATCCCTCATTTGTTTTGTACACACACACAAAGTCCAAAAGGTCTGTAGAGTCCGACCGTGTGTGGAACTTGAACTTGGCCGCTGTGCACGGCATGTTCTACAATTTACGCTCCAGTGGGCACACCGGAGTATTGAAATATATGAGGTTTCGGCAAGAAATATTGTACAAATACTGTTGAAATGACTCTTGCGAATCAGTATTTGTTGCGTTTGGCTGTATGTCAGAAGTTGGCTGCTATATTTTGATTTTTTTGAAAACCGAAATAATCCTGGCGTGAACTGGTTAAGCAATTGACTACCAGCAGTGTTTAGATGGGAGACCATGCCATGTACTGTTTGCATTGGCGTGCAATATTATTCTTAATTCGTCTAACAATCCCCAAGGGAAAATGACTAGGTAACTTTGAATTTTCAAAGTGAACAAAGAAACTGGCAGGAGCGGGATTTGAACCTGCGACCTCCGGGTTACCGTACCGGCGCTTTACCAACTGAGCTATCTTGCCCTATGTTGCCGGTCTCCCAAATTGTCAGTATCTTTGTTTTGGTGGGCGCTAGTCAGAAGTCATAAACCCAGAATGCCTTATAGCCAGGGATCACACCCAAGTTTTTTACGATACAACCTGGGAAGCGACATTGTAGGGATCACTCAATGAGGATACGACTTTTTAACTTATAATTCGTCAAACAATCCACAAGGGAAACTGACTAGGTAAATTTGAATACATTTTCAAAGTGAACAAAGAAACTGGCAGGAGCGGGATTCTAACCTCCGGGTTACTGTACCGGCGCTTTACCAACTGAGCTATCTTGCCCTATGTTGCCGGTCTCCCAAATTGTCAGTATCTTTGTTCGGGTGAGCGCTAGTCAGAAGTAATAAACCTAGAATGCCGTATAGCTAGGGATCACACCCAAGTTTTTTACGATACAATGTACAACCTGGGAAGCGACATTGTGGGGATCACTCAATGAGTGATTATTCTTAGTAGTAGTAGCTCTATTAGCCTTTTGGGGATGTGGCTGACACAACCTTTTGTGCCATACAAATTGTTTACCTAAATCAAATAGTGCCCTCCTATTGTGCCCGCCATATTTCAAAAAGGCTAATGGGTAAGATGCAGTAGACCTCCCTCCACTCATATTGAGGGGATCTGGGTCTATTGGGGAATACTTATTATTGGGAGGGAGGATTGGGAGGGAGGATTGGGAGGGAGGATTGGGAGGGAGGATTGGGAGGGAGGATTGGGAGGGAGGATTGGGAGGGAGGATTGGGAGGGAGGGGGATTGGGGGGGTTTCTCTTCACCTTTTGACTTTAAGAAATCAGTGCCACGGACAATGTGATCTTTGTCATCCAAATTGTAATCTGGAATATTTTAGTCAGTTTAATTTTATTTTCACAAGTTTTACAGTTTCTTTGATTTTATTTCATGCAGAAAAAGTCCTGAAGTCTAAAACTATTCGGTCTCATCAAGACAGCTTCACTTCAAGCAGAGGTAAGTTCACTAAATATTTTTTTTTATATCTACTACCCTCCACAGTATACACCTGTGTACAAACGTTGACCTCCTAGCAGTATTTTTGTATGTCTTGGATCACCCAAAGCCAAATGGAAATTGTATGTAATGAGGAATTGTGCTTGGATGTTATTGACTTATGTGGGGAAGGATGTGGAAAGGTTCACCTACACAAAGTAAAATTGGTTTCCTATGGATTGTTCGAGTATCGTCAGTTTATGGTCACTTTTTGGTACCAAGGCCAAAAAGTGATTATGATAATCACTTTTTGGCCTTGGTACCAAAAAGTGTAGTCTGGTCCCAAACTCCTTAACCCTCCTATAGTTATAACTATCACAGCCTCTCAAAAAATCTACCCACCAACTCTCACAGCTTGTGTGTGTTTCAACCTGTCACTTGATAGGTTTTGATATATAGGCCTAGGTAGTTGGCTCCATTTTAGCCCTGAGAGAGGGTACTTCCAGAACTGTAAGGTTTTCACAAACCTTACAGAGAGACACATTGAACCTGCTGTGGACGATTTTCTTCCATAGTTTTGACCCTCAATAACTTTCTAGTCACAAAATTTTGTGCCCCAAGATTTCACATGCCTTCACTTGATATGGCCATGTACACATAGGCTAGGTTCACTTCCTTGAAATGTAACCCAAAAAGTGAAATTTTACGGAAATTTCGCTTACCAAGACCACATCAATCGCCAATCCGCAGTTTCGCATCCGTTTTTGTCGACTGAGGGCGCCTCAATGCTCTTGACCAACCACAGCGCGGCTTTCATATCAACGCGTGAGGCAAAAAACACACAAAATTGACGGATTGTTTTCGCAGGAAACAGTCGTCAAAAAAACTAGCAGCCGCATGCCTCGCGGCGCGGTAACGCGGCTGCTAGTATGCCGTACGAACCTGAAACAAATATTCATGACTGTTTCCTGCAAAAACAATTCATCAATTTTGTGTGTTTTTTGCCTCACGCATTGATATGAAAGCCGCGCTGTGGTTGGTCAAGAGCATTGAGGCGCCCTCAGTCGACAAAAACGGATGCGAAACTGCGGATTGGCGATTGATGTGGTCTTGGTAAGCGAAACTTCCGTAAAAATTTCACGTTTTGGGTTACATTTCAAGGAAGTGAACCTAGCCTATGTGTACATGGCCATATCAAGTGAAGGCATGTGAAATCTTGGGGCACAAAATTTCGTGACTAGAAAGTTATTGAGGGTCAAAACTATGGAAGAAAATCGTCCACAGCAGGTTCAATGTGTCTCTCTGTAAGGTTTGTGAAAACCTTACAGTTCTGGAAGTAGAGAGAGGGAGGGTTAATATGTCTTTACCCAATAATATTGTGCCTGATTGAAGTTGACGTTAGTCACAGTAAGTTTTTGCATTATATTTTCCTCATCAATTTGCAATAATCACATGTTTTGAATTGGAATTGAATTTTCTGTAACAAAACCACATTATTGCAGTTTTGCAGCTAGTGCCAATATAAATTAGTGTTATTCAATTGGACGCCGTGTAAACGAAGCTCCTTTATGATGTTGAGGTTAACTTACACATTCTATTCCGTTATGATCGATAATTTTTCATCAGACAAACAAGTGCGATAAAATGGAAAGTACAGTGATACAAAACAAATTGTCAAAACAACCATGCATGTATTTGTCAGGGGAGGGGAGCATGGTCATGCTATATGCTGGTGTGACGCCTGCGTGTTCTTGACATTTGATACGCACGCACTTTTTGCAAAGGTGTGAACACATCATTGACTGTCGGAAGCATGAAGCACATGGAAAAATTTACGCTTGATGCAAAAAATGCCAAGATATCACCACCAATATATCTCCCGACGACGACATCTTAACCATGCAAGTAAAAATGTTGAGAAGACCTCTAATATAATAAGTGGAATCACTACATCACCATAGAAATTATTACACGGTGTAACCACAAACCAATACTGATATTCAACCTCACCCGTTTCCAGTGATTTTTCCTTCTGTACATTTAACTGTAGTGATTAGTGAAGCTTCTGTTTGGTATTATTGTGTTACATGAAGTTGACTATAAACTAAACAAGACGACCTGACCAAAAGTAACATACCCAAACTTGTGGATTGTGATTTCTTTCTAATTCTAACAGGCTCCCAAATGTCAGATCCCAGTCAAGATGATAGTGTCTTTACTAGTGAAAGCTACAACATTACAGATAATGCTGACAGCGAGGGCGCTGTAACTAACAATGACGATGCACAGGATGGAGTCACAGATTGTAGTTGTGATACCAACTCGAGGAAAGGGGATGATAGTGTGCCACCATGGCTAGCTGTGGTGAGTTAACCAAGTAGAAACTAGAATACCAATGGTAGAGTTTATTGTCTAGCTCATGCATTGGCTGAGAACGTGGTATTCTCTATTATTATTTACTGTATTACTGTATCACTACTCAAAAAGACTATCCAGCGGCCCAAAAATTACTGTCCATGGCTACCAAAGTACTATACCTGCAGCAACCAGGGATCCTATGTAAAGCATTGTATTTTATTTCAGTGGCATGACGCTCCTACACAGTGCAATATTTGGTGGAGAACATTTTGTGGGGGGGGGGGGGGGGGGAGGGAATTCTCACAAATTGTTATATCCCCAAAATACATAAACTGGTAAAGGCCTAATTTATTATCATCGTCTATGAATGAGGTGTTAGAAAACAAATATGGACTGTTTTCACTCCCGACACAGTAAATCTAGCCTCCCTTGGTGATTCCCATTACATTCCGTTTTTCCCCTTGGCTGCACCTTGTGAAAAATAAAATGCTCTGGGAATCACCTCCAGAGGCTAGTTTTACTGTATCACTCGTAAACTGTCCATATTTGTATACTATACCACTTCTGCTGACACTGGAAGTTTAGTACAGTGACATATTCACATGTACACTTATAGGCTGCTTTTGTTTATAATCTTCAGACACTGGGTATTTTTGTTCAAGGTTTTTGCTTGTAACACAAAACCCACGGGGGAAATTGTAACAAATTCTCAGTGATCACAAATGTATTATCCGATTAGTTACAACTTTGATCCATCAGTACATGTACACTAACTTTATTTTCATGACTTACATACACTATCATTCTTTATAAATTCACAGTGTAAAACATACTAAGTTTCAGTCTGTTTGGTCATTTCAAGTGTTTGTTTTCTGCATCATTTACTACTTCATTTCAGGAGCTGGAAAATGCAGAATTTATACCCATGGAAAGCAAAAATGCTCCAACTTCTGAACCTACGAATCTGCCTCCTCTTGACCACCCACCTTGTGATGATGACCAACATTCTGACCAACCACCAGACCTACCACCATCAACCTTGTCCACATCACTCAACCAGAAGTCTCTCAATGCCAGTTCCATATCAGTAGGAGTTCCTGCTAGTCAACCTGCCCATGTGCCCCCACCCTCCGTACCCCCACTATGTCTGGATGCCCTGTCAGGGTCTGGGGATTCGATTCGGCTGCAGATGATTCAGGACAGGGAAAGAGATGAAGAGCTTGAGGCACTCAATCAAAGGGTTGTTCATCTGGAAGCCGAGAACAAGACAGTAAGAAAATCAATTTGTATTTATCAGCCAGAGTGAATTGTTTGCTGTTCAAAGTGGCTAATATAATTTTTCAGGAAAATATCTCACATAAAATCAAAGTCCAACATTACACATTGATTTTCTAGATTTCAATACTATTTTTTCTATAATCTTTAACTGAAGCAAGATGAAACAACATAATTTCCAAAAATAAATTGTTTCGAAGCTCCAAAAAGTTCAGATGCTGATGTTTAGATTTAAAAACTATTTTGTATCTCTGTTCGTGCATTCATTTTTGCTTTGGCAAGGTAATTTTTTACTAAAAATATATTTTTTTTAAATTCTAAACTACAAGTCTCATCACAGTCTTGCCTGTCCTTGTCCCATTATGACTGTTTTGTCAGGTGTTTTATATCTAAAGCCACGTACTGGACCTATTTTTGATGCAATTTTACCCAGACAATTGTAAATAATTCCAGTTCACATTTGGAGATTGGACTCAGGAAAATTTTATTAAGACTATGGTTAAAGCTGGTAATCAGATACGCCATGCTGTCCTCATTCATTGTAATATTACAACCCTATGAAATGTTTTTTCGCCAATATCGGTGATTAATGCACCATTACAAAGTCTGATAAAAACGTAGGGTATCATTAACAATAGGGCTATAAAACAAGAGAGCATTTATCAGATTACCTACCATAGAGTACCCGAGTGTGATGTCATTTACCAGTGTTCTGGTTCATGCAAGTGAACCAGAAATATGCACTGCACTTCGATACTCCATAATAATCTTCCTATGGTGTGGGAGACTGCAGTTACAGTATGTGGGTAATGATACCCCAAGAGGGAATAGAAGTCCAGCGTGAAATCCTGCACTCCCAAATTGCCTATTTTGTTTAGCACTTGTACCGTGTGTGAAAATTACAAGCCAGAAAAATAAAATGAAAATAGAAATTAAAGACATTATTTTAGGGAGAGATTGATGAAGAAGAGTTAGCTTAAAAACTAGATCTTTTCATGCTGTTTTTGTGGCATATTTCAGGGGTGAGATTTGTCAGGATTTTTCCTGATTTCAGAATTTGTAAAGAATCTCTTTTGCAATCTGGATTTCCTGAGGTGTTATCCTAAAGGTGTTTTTACCTGTAAAAGTGGATATTTTAAGGGGGTGCCCTTAGGCAAATACAAACTATATGTTGATCTGGGGTCCTCGTGGATTTTTCATTTTTGGCCAATCTCGCCCCTTATGACAGTATCCACCTCTCTGTTCAGTACACCCCTGTGAAATGTTCGTTAGATCCATTAACCTTATGTTAAATTTCATTGCATCCACAGCTGCAGCACAGAGTAACAGAACAGGGAGCAATGATACAACAATTAGAAAGAAAGGTATGTCAGCTAAGTGGCTTGGAGCTTGAGGAAGGGAGCATTGGGAATGTGTAATTGTCCAGTCACTGGTGTATGAACTCCTAACATGAGCACATTATTGCAATGCCACTAATCTAAGGAATGATGTACCCTTCATATAAGACAACTTGATCAGTGTGTGGGAGTTCATTCCTGGCTGTACCACTGTGCAATAATGGGTAGTTATCTTGGAGTTTTTGACTTTAACTTCAAATGTGCAAACATTTCTGCAGAAAGGCATTTTTCTTTGGCTGGTGTGTGGGGAATTTGTGAAAACCTTGGGGTGCTTAATACCAGCTGTTCTTGCTGTGAATAATTGCACCTTTAGCCTGACTAACAAGATGACATTATCATGTGGCTTTCATACAAGAATATTCATTTCAAATAATGCCTGGTTCTTTCTGAATGAGTTCATCAGGTATTATTTGTGTTGATTTTTTTGCATCTTTTAGCTGTGGCATTACATTCTTAATAATCTTTACTGTAATAAAAATGTATTTATAGGAGAATCTCTGACAAGAAATGATAGTCATACAAGTAAGTTTCTCTTGAATGTTTTGTACACATTAATATGAAACATCACTGTTAGTCCGACACATTGGAAAGACAAACTTTTGAAATTCATTTATTTGTTTTTATCGTTGAACAACATATACTTAAACATTGCTAAATGTGCATATGTGATGCGATCAAGCAAAAACAGTCGGAACTCGGCAAACCTTGTTTTGAGATATGGGCCAAAATTTGTTCGTAGTGGAAAAATCAAAATTGACTTTTTTACAAAAACAGAAGAGAAAAACATTCTTCTTTCACAAGAAAATATGACATGTATTATAAATGTGCTAAAAATGACCCAAAGTACTGTAACTTTAAACTTGATTTTTCTCAGTTTCTTTCTTTTTAATGTGCCGGTGTTCAAATATTTGTAACTTTTTAACTAAAGGTCGTATTCACATGGGGTTTTCACTAATATGGAGCTTGAAGTACACTACAAATGAATATGTAAAAATCCCAAAATTGACCAGGGCCTACTTCAGACTGATTTTGCTTGATCGCATCACATAGACACCCGATAAATTTCATGCACTCGGATTTCAGTAAACCAAAGGGAATTCTTGATCTTATTATGTCATGTGAAATGACTTTATACTGTTCTACAGCTAAAATGTTTTGGAAATAAAAGTAGTCAATCTGTACTACTTTTTGCTTAACGAGTATGAAAATAATGCTTAAAATTGCCTATTGGCTCTAATTTTGAAGATATGTAATCAGGATGGTAGCTATTATCCTTGACTTGGGAAGGGATGAGGGTAATTAAACAGTGATTCAAACCCACAATGCATAATAGGTTAAATTAATAGGTTATTTTTCATGGGTAGCTCGGGTAGAATCAATAAGTGACTGCATTTTCATTGTACTTATATACATACATATGTACAATATGACACATTGGAAACAGCAGCCAATCAATTGTTTTTATGGTCATATTCATTTTCAGCACCCCAAAAACCATAAAGGGAAATGCATTTATTCTCCGAAGCACAACATTTGTAGACTGTTATCAGTCAGTATCACACAGTAGGATATTGTTCATTGCTACATGGATAGTCAAGAACAATTTCACTTCCTCACTGTCTCCCTCCTTTCCCAATCTTTTTCTGAACCTTTCTTTGGTTTTGCCTAAATCTACATATATTACAAAAAAGTGAAAAATAAAATTACCTCCATCTCAAATATGTGTATGGAAGTACTGCTTTTAACATTTACATGTACATATGTACATATATGTATGGGCATTTTAAAATCATTTTTTCCCGCCTGAAGATAAACCTTCTGCAAAATTAATATGAAATTTAAGCATGTTCCTACAACCTAGTTTTACTTGTGAAAAATCAAATGTCTTGAAAGTGCAATATTCCTCTGGAATTTATATCATGTATGTTTCTAGCTGCTGTTGTTTAAACTTGATGACTGTACAGGTATCAGGGCAGTCCATACATGTATCATAAATACAACAACAGATTGAATGAACATACAGTGCTGTGAAGAATAATTATTTTCTTAATCTAAATTTGTAATGGGAACATATCCACTAACATGGTGCCGAAGGCACCTCGTCACTGTTAACCCAGCTAATTAGGCCCTTGAATCATTCCATTGACTACATGTAGCTCAAATCCCCCGGGAGTATGCAACCCAATATGCTGCCATTTGGCAGGAAGGTCCAATTGAAACACAACCAAATCTGGCCTCACAGGTACCCATGTATTCCTGGGTAGAGAGAGAAGCATCTTGTCACAAAGTTGCTTGCTCAAGAACACAGGTACCAGGGTCTCATGGCTAGATTTGAATCCACACTGTGGAATTGTCCACAAGATCTCGAGCTTGATACATCCAACTACAAGGCCTCATTTCCGTGTAAAATTTGAAATATGTTTGTATTGTTGAAAAACTCTTAAGACTAAAAGTAGAACTTGCAAGGGTGCAATACATAAATTAGTCCAAATAGTTCAAGAACATTGACTGTTGCAGCAACAAGTACTTTTTGTGTGTAACTAATAGCAACAAAATGCGCTGCAAATTTAAAAGAAAACACATGAATACATGGGTTTTTTAAGGAAGGGGCTTCCTTACCTCACATTTGGCTTTGAAGAACCTTGATAGCCTGTCAAATTGTAATGTTATTTTTGTCCATTACACTGAAAAGTTTAATCGGAGGGTTTTTGTTTTCTGGATGACAGCATTTCTTGTTAAACCTGCTGTTATTGAGCCAATGCATGTGTACCTTTTCAAAAAGATGAAGTGAAAAAGGTCTTTACATGTTTGGTCAATGAAAGATCTTCCTGTAATGGGTTAGAGCAGAGAGTTTGGAATAGCAGTTTTATTTGTCAGTATTTGTACGTGCTTGGTAAAGTAGCGTTGAACTTGGTTGAACTCCATACATGGATTACATTTAAATTGGCATACACTTTACATGTACAATTTTAGGAGCTTATTATTACTTTCCTGCTTCTGTGCAGCTTTATCTAAATTTTCTTTCCTTCTTGTAAGTTCTCACTGTGCAATACTACGTTTACTCTTCAAAGTAAACATGTGGTTTCGCAAGAGCTATTTGAAAATTATTTTAATGAATGGGAGACTTTTGCGATGCTGGTGACAGCAGACATCCCAGTCCATTTTCATTGTTATCACCAGGCGCTTGCTCAGAATTACACATGCATGATTAGAACTACGAGCACGTGCTCAGAACTAGCAAAAAGGACCAGTCTGTCTGCTTCCACCAACGTCTTAAAAGTCTGCCATTGAAGAAGCACACATATTGTGTTCAAATACTTGATACTGATAGTTTGGCCAAGTTTCTTGCAGTGGGTTGATGTAAAGTGAAGTAAACAGAGCTATGAATGGAGTATGCATACTTTTCACGAGTACAAGTTCATTTCCGGAAGTACGAGTACTGGTACCGGTACTCTCCTTTTAGTATGCATGCGTGTAGTTACATGTCAAAGTCTGGCTGTACTTATAATGTTCAAGATTAGATGTTTGCAAAATAAATCTAAATTGCAGTGAACAAAATGTATATTTGAAAAAAAGTTCTCTTTTATGCTTAAATTATGTAGAACAGTGAGGAGATTATTAATGGAGTTATGGAGGCAAAATAAAGGGCCACATCCTTTTTAGTAGTCCTTGCAAAATGGCAGTGTGGAACATCTGTAAAATCTGTTTTAATTAACACACCTCGGAATAAAAAGCCATGAAGCAAAGGTGCATTAGATACTAGGCAATACAATGTATAAGTATGTCATATACTCTCTGCCTTGAGTATGAATACAAATATACTAAACAAAATAAAGGATCAAACTTAATTATTACATTTTTTTTCTAACCCCTCCAGTCAATTTGACTTTGAAACACCTGACTGAGCAATTGCATCATCTCACATTCTGTGGTGCTTAACCAAGCATGGACATGCGCTGCAGTGTACAATGAGTAAAATCAACTTCAGTACACACCTGACTGAAATTTTCAAAGGCAAATGTCTGATCCTTTAATTTTTTTGAGTAGTATATATTTTTGTTCATAATGAGTAAACATTTTCACAAGTAAAAGAGGAAATACATGTAAACAAACCTAGTAGGTATTAGTGTGCTGCTGTCTGAACTTCAACGGTCATCAGAATGCGTCTTTTGTGCTGATGATCTGTTTAGCCAAATTACTTAACTTTCAAAAATCTGACATTTTTCAACTTCTTTGTAATCACTATATGTGTATAAAACATTAAATATGATGTTTGCTATTTCCTGACTTCCAAGACTGACAAATGTTTGGGGACTCGGCCTCTGCGTGCCCGCAAGGTGGAGGGGGGGGGGGGGGGGGGGGTGGGGTGGGGTGGGGTGGGGTGGGGTGGGGTGGGCTGCTTGAGGGAACTTGCACAGTATTTCTTTCATATTGCTCCAGCAGAACCAGCAAGACTCATTGAATCATGAGCACTATGGTCACAGACATTAACCAATCACTAAGGTAATGCTCTTTTAAAATGTGGTTAAAAATCTAAATCATGTTACTTCAAACTATAGTAGAGATTTCGTAGTGTGAAACAAAAATCTAACTGCACAGTAAAAGAAATGTGTAAAAACATATTTAACATCTGAATGAAAAATATACATGTATTTTCAAATTTCTGAACTTATTAACCTTTACTTTTTGTCCTAAATGGAAGTGTAAAAGTATCCAAATCCATCATGGATTGTTTTTGTAATACTTGTGTATTTATGAAAGATTAAATATTTATTTACATTTATTCAAGCCTGTTATTAGTGTTACAGTCAAGCCATGCTGTTTGCCAGCTTTTCCGTTTCTTTCTTGTAGGGTACGTTTTTTGTAGTGTAACTACACATACATGTGTTTGCCAATGTGGCAATGTCTATTGTAAAATATCTTGTCTGTCAGTTATTTGCCACCAATAATAGTTGTTGCCAGTTGTCCCTGATATGGTAGTAGCATTTACAATCCAACCATTTGTTTTAGGGCAGCATGTCTATGACATTTCAAAGGGATCAGTCCTCCCCTCTGGAACAGTCCTCAATATTAGAAGTTCATGAATTTTACTTTTACTTCTTTACATTTTTGTCTTTTTCTGATGCATAAATTCGATTCTAAGAATATTTTTACATTTAGCTCTGGAAAAGAGCTGTCGGCGATTTTTGAAAACGGGAGTGAGGGCTACAAAGTTGGCCTTCTTAAAGCACTATTGAGCAGTAATGACGAATCCCGAACTGACGAAAATTGCACCGATCTGCGTACTTCCTGGTTTGAAAGTGAGGATCTTGGGGCCTGTTCGTTTCACACGAATCCGGAATGCGATCAGTGATCCATGCGTTGGTTCCCACATCAGATTCCGCCTAGCCTAAACGCCATTGGTGTTGATGATCTGTAAATTAAATCTGCTGGTGTGTACTTGCAGGCTAACATATCCGCATATTTACTACCTGCGTCGCAAAAGTAACAAGCAAGTACTGTTAAATGGCATCACTGTGGTTGAAACACTAATCCTGTTCACGCGAATATATAACGTTGCCATCTCTTTTCCTTCCTCCATGGAATATCTAACCATGAATATCCAACTCTTTTCCCGTGATGCGTTTCAACACAATTGTGCTTTTATATAAAGAACGTAATAAGTTTTGTCAATGGCATAACCTTTAACCTTATTCTCACCCTTATCCTATGTTTCTCATCGTTTGGGTGTACAGGGACTACTGAGCATGCACAGTATAACCAACAAGTCAGATTTTCAGGGAGTCGGATATTCACGCAACACCGTCAATGCTAATTATTTGCACTGTGAAAGTTTTGGACGTCAATTTCGTTTCGTGTTCGCATTCATTTGAATTTGGGTATATGAATACAGTTTGTTAAAACATGTCAGTCATGCGATTAAAGGCTTGTTCATACTTCGCGCGAATACCAGACGAGTTGATTCGCACATTTTAAAATGTGCCCGAATTTGGCCCGACACGCATAGGCCCTATTTGGCATTGACGTATGCTTGAAGTATGAACCGGTCTGTAGTTTTCCGATATTGCTGTCCAATCCCCTGCTAGCACTATGCATGCTTTATCTGTCTGCTTATGTAGATTTGCTGTCTATCCCCTGTTCTCAAACTCCACCCCTGTGATCTTTACAGCTGTGCTTTTGTATCTCGTTCTATAATCATGAGCCTTTGAAATGCTGTTTTTGCCTAATGCATCGGCCAAATTTCAACCAAACTTGACCATAAGGACACTATATATTGACCCAAGCTTGATGGGATGTAAGGATGTATGATATCGGTAGGGTTCTTTTATAAAGAAATACAAAGTGTTGCTTTTAGTGTAGGCCCGACACTTTGGACCAAAATATTGGTAAGAAACTTTAGACTAGTACCATTTCTCAAACTTGGTCGGCTGTGGCTTTGGCTTCTTGTAAAGGCCGGTTTATGCAAATGCAAAGCAAATTTGACGTCATAAAACATTTGCGGCGAAGATTTGCACAAGTTGAAATGTATTCAACTTTTGCAAATTCGCAGCGCGAATATTTGGCGTTGACGTATGAACCGGCCTTTACTTTATAGTCCTCAGATGTGGCAAGATCGGGACATTTTTTGTGGCAAGATCGGGACATTTTTTGTTACATGTACTTAAAACATTTCAGAGCCAGCGCCTGTTCATTTTCAAGCCTTCAAACTGGCATTACAGCCGGGGAATAGCTGGGGATAAAGTAAAAGAATAAGCCGCCGTGGTTTGAGAAATGGGCAAGGGTTTATAATGGGGCGAGACGGTCTAGGGGTCATATTGGGGTCAAACAAATGCTAGTCTAAATTTTCCAGCTGATTTTGATGAGAAATGGTTAGAATCCTTTGCCAAGGGTTCATATAGGTATAGGCAGATTAATATCAAAGGTCACGTCATGATGGTCATTTATCACAATACAAAACTGCTAGTGCGTGCTTTGTTCTTCAGCCAATTTCAGCTGCACTTTCGTCCGTGATTAACAGCGGCTAAAATAAGCCCCTCATTAACTGCGAGTTAATGTGCTTCGTGGTATCTGCGAGATTTAAACCTGAAAGTAAACCTCAACAAAAATAAGTTCCCTCCTAAATGAATCCTTAGGTCATCAGTGGGACCCATGGAACAAATACTGAAACTGACTAGCCCATACCTACTGTTATGCATGAATGAGCAGAGTGTAAAAGTGAAATAGACACACTTCAAAAATTGCAGAATGGTATGTGTCCAGTGCAGGCATAATTCAACATTCAGTCTTTATCAGTGCCAAAGGACAGTTCCAGCTCTGTGTTTAGCAAAATAATGCCTCGCCTGTCGATCCAAGAGAGGGCAATGCAATGCGTGATCGATGTCTTCAGGTGATACAAAATTGCAGTGGATACACAACGCTATTGAATAAATGGATCAGATTGAGCTAATTTCTGTAGAGTTTGTGTCCTGAATAAAATTTGTACGGTGGAAAACAATTTGCAATTTTTGAAGTGTCAATATCTCCTTTACACTCTGCTAGCTCATGCATAACAGTATGGGCTAGTGAGTTTCAGTATTTGTTTCATTGGTCCCACTGATGATCTCCACCAAGGTTAATAAAAATCCTGTGTACATCTTAGGAAATATACAGATTCATGAGGGGAACTTACTTTTGTTGAGGTGTTTAGTTAGATTATTTTGTACTTACTGCCTTTACATTTTTGCAGATATCCCCAATACTTGGCAGGGACAAGAAGTTGTGGCAAAGCCTGAATACCTGGGAAAGAGAATGCCAAGCTGCAAACAGCAGTTCTGAGACCAAACAGCCAGTCTTATCCCAGAAACCAAGAAGAGTGCCGTCACGTACAGCAAGTCTTGTACTATATCCAACACACAAACATAAACCGACCTACGATTATGAGTCCATAGTCCATACAATGATTGGTGGAAAGGGGAAAACAAACACGAAAAGTTGGTGTGCTCAGACTGACCAAATTATTCAAGCACCCACAAAGAAATACATGCATCAGCACACCCAGACAGATCCATCTTATGCACATGATCATACAAATAGACATGGACATACGGACACACCACCATAGACATGGTTATACGGTCCCTCCACCTACTAGAAGTAGGAAAATACTCTACAGACATCAACATACAAACACTGATAACCCACACTGTGGCAGCGATTAAAAAGTTATATTGTACATGTTGACACATGGCAACTTCGACAACATGGAGGCAGTTCCTTGGGGACATTTTCCCAAAATATTATGTTATGAATTCATTAAAAGGCACAAAATGTTTGCCCATGCCTGTCCAATGGTAACAAAGACATTAACCTGGAAGATGATAATAACCACTGCGAATAAGGTCTATTGGCTGCTATTGGGGAGAAATGGTGCTACAAATGTCGGAAAATGGGGTAAGCTTCAACAAAAATGTCGACCCCGGCCTTAAAACCTCCTGAAAGATTTTCATTTCCTACATATTACCGTCAAATACCTTCAACCGTAAACTATCGGGAGTCCATGGCCAAATAAAAAAGTAGGCCAACCCCTTGCATACTACGACAGTGGACACATACTAGAGTGCAATACAGCAACGCACGATCCAAATTCCAACAAGGAAATTACATCACTCTGTGTTTACCTCGTTGCATTTCAGTACAAGTTGGGATCATGTGAATTTCTGCCCGTTTTGCAACAAACACCAAGACTATCTTTTTTCAAACCCATCAGGAAACATCAATGGTTTACATTAGGTACCTAATACGAAGTAAAAATAATCCTCAAACTAAGCGCCTACGTAAAATGTACATTTCATCAGAGAAACCATTATACTACGACGTGTAATGTTTCCGAACGTCCCCAACGTAATGAACACGATGTGACGTCATGTCTTTGTAGGTCCATTCTCTTTTATCTTTCAACTATTCAAGCTACAAGTTTCTGAACTGTGTGATAAAAAGCTATAACGAAATGTGTTCAAGATGTTTAATGTCAAAATATGTGTTATTCTGCAGGCAGCAGTGACCAAAACTGTGATAAAACGAACGGGAAATAGCCTTCTTTTAGTCTGGTTTCCGCTCTTAACCTAATGCACCCGAATGAGGCTGTAGCGATGCAGTGGTTCCGAACGTTATGGATATTGATATAGGCCAAACAATGCAAAAATATCGTAGCTTCTTTGTAAATTTTTGGAGGTTTGACATGGTAAAAGATAAATGTGAATAAAAAGATAAGTATTCATTTCAGATATCCAGGGAAGGTGTCAGGTAACAATAGTCTGGAGTGTGTATAGGGACAAGAGGGGGAACCCCTTGGTCCCATATCTTGCTGGGTACATGTATACGCGGTTGCATTTGTACTACGAAATGGAAATTCTACCCTTTTCACTAATCAAAATTTTACGTTTTATGTGAGCATAGTATGAATAGTAAAGTAAGCAAGGAAGAAAGTTAACATAAATTGGATTTTCATGTACATAATATATAGCTCGTAAAATGCTGTGAACACCAAAAACTTGCACTTCGGGCTCGCGTTTAATCTGGGAAGCAAGCTGGTGATACAATGTATGAATAACATGTACCGTACATGTATACGTTTGCTAATTTTACTGCCATTGCAATTGCCCATAAGCCGGGCATTATGTTTTTAAAAAATGCATATCTTATTGGAGCACAGACGTTGAGCGAAACTCCTGTGTATCAATATACTCCTGTTTATTACACTAAGTCCGGGTGGCAAGAGTTTTTTAGCCAAACTTGATGTCTCTGATTTCGATTTTACCATCACCAACTTGTTTAAAACGAAAAGCATCAAAATTATATATAGTTGTGTTTTTTTCTTGTGATGTGCCCCCCCCCCCCCCCCCCCCTCATGTGATTGGCGGCTACTTGACCTAATATTCATTAGAAATAGTCAGAATATTTTGGTCTGGGAACCAGACTAGCGACAGGCCTGGGATGGGGGCTTAAATACAGCGGAGGAGGTTCTTGGACACTGAAATACCAGAGATTTGTAAGAAGTTCTTACTCGCTTGTTTCATTTTGTCTAGGGTTGGATCAATTGTTTGTCAGAATTTTTAAAATGAAGTGTTGATTGGTTAAATTCTAGTTTGAATCCATTTCTATTAGTTGCCCTTTTGTTCTTTGTGATGGATCTATTGAACATTCATCAAAGAAAGGTTACCGTTGTCAGAATTGATTCTTCACGGATTTAGTGCCAGCAATTGTTTAATGACTGACCCGAGATGTCCACTTCAAGTTTTGAAGGTTCTTCTCCTTTGTACACACCAAAGGTGTCAGAACACGATTTCAATACGCTGCCTTCTCAAAGGCAGATCATCAGGGACTGATTAGTTGTCAAGTAATACAAAAAATGGGATAAGACGGACCCCCTAAATTTAAAAATATTATAAAGATCTCCCACAGATTCATTGTGAAGTATTTAGGGCCGAAACTAAACGTGCTCTAGGTTTCAGCAATATCACTATACAGACAAAGGTTAGTTTGGCAAACGTTTCTATTTTTTCTTCAGTGGTCCGTTTAACCCAATATACAGTGTGTCTAAAAAAAAATGCAAACAAAATATCACAGGATGCCACAAATCGAATGTGTTTGAAAGATACACCTTTCCATTTTAAAATGAGATATCAAACGTCCAAATCCGATAATTTTTGACAGTTATGAGTAATTTCCCAGGTCAAATCGACTGTGGGACCATGTTTTCAATTTTAGGCATTGGGACAAAGGTATAGCCTAGTTGCCCCTGTGTAGATACTTTCCTGGCTGCTACCGGTGGATTTGCCAAGACGGTTTAATGTTTGTCATCAGTGGGTCATCGACCAGCTGCAGGCAGACCAGCGATTCATCCATCATCTCATCATCGGTGATAAAGCTGGATTTTCTCTAGAAGGAAAGTCAACTCACACAATGTTCGAGAGTATGCCCCCAAACATCATCCACCTCCCTTCAATTATGAGCATAACTTCCAACATGAGAAAGTGAGTGTCTGGGTTGGCCTCTGCGGCAGTGGCCTCATCGTCGGACTGGTGTTTTTTCAGGACAATCTCAACGGCCGGCGTTACCTTGACATGTTAAATTATGATGTCATCCCAATTCTTCAAGAAAATTTCGAGGTTCAGGAGCGAATTATTATACATAAATATATCAATTTATGGAAACTAATGAATCACCTGATGCGAAAGAGAAATATCATGCCAAAAACACATACGGACTAGTGAAACTCGGTGTACTCTATCTTACAAAGATGAACATTTATGAACTAATTTTGTGGCAATCATTGGGTAAAAACTGAAGAATAGAATTTAATTTCTTTTCTGGCGCAATTTTTTGAATAAACGTACAAGACTCATTACCAATTTCGAAAGAAATTTAATGTAACCGCTGATAAGGACAGTGAGTGAGGCAGTATGCCAAATACTCAAACCAGCCCGGCTTAATTTAGAACCCATCGGCTGTAGGTCGGTTTAGAAAAGAAACCTGTGCTTCACAACTTCTGCATTCTCGTTCTCACGTGCGTGCGCGAGTAGATGAAATGAAAAGGAAAGTAAAGTGCAAATCAGGGTTTCACCTGGGTATGCTAACAACGAATGTTAAGGTCAAAAATAATATTTCCTGTTTCCCCTGTCTAGGAGTTGTTCTTTTTTCCACAATTCTATTTGAAAAATAATGACATTAAATTCCACGCTCAATATTTCTTGGGGGTGGTTAAAGTTAGAAATCATTCTGACCAAAAATTATGGCAGGTGAAAGAGCAATGCAATGTAAAATGTCCACAGGCAGGCTGCGCGAGGTCTCCGGAAGCCCGCTGCATGACCTTTTACTTTCAGGCTCTATTGAGGGCCCGTTTGTTTCACGCAGATCCGGAGCGGGATCAGTGATCCGGAGCGTCGAAAGCTGCTCCGGATCACGTTTTTGGGCCTGTCTGTTTCACACGGATCGGGAGGTGATCCAGAGCCGAACGAAAACAAACAGGATCGCGAATCCCTCTCCTATATGTTGCATGCTGAGAGAATTTGTATTACACGACAATGTCGTCTGCTTCAGATTCTGTAGGGCTATTTTTATGATAAGCTATCTAGTATTTCCCGAAAAGTAAATCAATCGTACATAGCTTTAATAACAAAAATACACTGTAAAAGAATTATGAGTAAATACTGTCACAATAGTTCGTTAAATGCTTCAAATCTACGAAAAAATACCGTCACTTTTCTCTGTCCGTCTCGCACGTCGCCATCTTGGATCTTGCGAACCCACCTCGCGAGCAGGATCACTAAAAACGTGATCTGGAGCAAACACGCCCTATTTGTTTCTAAAAATTGCATCTGCCAAACTGATTTAACCCTTGGAGCAACTACGGCACTGCAGCGGAAGTAGTTTTCTCGTAATTTTTTAATTACTAAAACATCTTTGGGCCAATATTGCTAAAATAAATTTTGAACTCGAGTGGAAAGCCATAGTTTGAGACTGTGCAATCAAATTTAACACAGAGGTCACACACCGGACATGCCAGCCCTGAGAAAGTAAGCCCTCTGGCATGTTATCTATAATGCCTTTGTGGTCTGTATACACAAAGGGTTTCCCCCTGGCTGGGCAGACCTGCCAGAGCAATCAATCATTCTGTCATTGCCCATGTTTCTGAATGGCAATAGGATAGTGTCTGACCCAGAAATAGCATCAGGGTACTCCTGGCTGGCCTTACCTGTAATACAATAATACTTCCGCTGCAGTGCCTTTGTGTCATCATGTATATTTTTTACAAAGTTGCTCCCAGGGTTAAAAGACCAAAAAATCGACTGGCAGCATTTCCTTTGCATTTATAATGGGATTTTGTGAAGAAAAGGAGGGGAAAAAAAGGGGGAGGGATGTAGCGACTAAAAAGGAAGCTGGTGGAAAATACTAAACATGTTTTGACAGAAGATGAAAATGCACACTGTAGTTGGTGGCATACAATCAATACACAATACATCAGGGTGTGCATGATCAAAGGGCAATCGCAGTCCATTCAAGGACCAATTGGCCCAATCTCATAGGGTTGCTCAGCGAATGATTTTCTGCCAATGGAATCCATTTCATAGAGACAGCACAGGAAAAGGCTTGGTAACTTTAGAAACAGAATTTGCTTAAAATAGTGACGCAACAACATAAATCTCTTTGCGTTAGCACAATTGGCCGTGAAATAGTGCTTAAGGTAGCAAAATTTGGTTGCTCTAGTTAACAGTTTTTCTGCTTACCATTAAGCAACCCTGTGAAATTACGCCCTTGTCAACATTTAAATATTACCGAATGTAATATTTACACCAAGTATATCTTATACAAATATTTACTGCTTCAAGTGGTGTAGTAAAACTAGCCTCCCTCGGTGAGAATGCTCCATGGATCACCGAGGGAGGCTAGTTTTACCACACCACGAGATAAAGCAGTAAATATTTGTTTTATAACACCTTACCCACAGATTCTGCTTGATTTTGAAATGTTAACATTATTTAAATCTAAATACAGTTAAAATGGACTTCAATTTCAATACAAAATTAGTGGAAAATTTATCTGCTCTTTTCAAAACCACCCCTTAACGAAATGTTTGAACCCAGCTCTGTAGCGCTGGCACTTCGGAACAATACGCATTACGCGCAACGCTCAACGCGCACACCCGCATGCATCTGCACACAAATACCGCGCCATGGGTATAGAACCTCGGTTTCTATGGGTATAGTACTTTTGGCCGTGCACAGGAAGATAGCAAAAATAGAAAATGCCATGTGACTCGCTCTCGGCCAATCAAGACATAGAATCTGTGGATGAGGTATATGTGGTGGTAAATGCAAATCTTTAAAGTATGATTTAAATTGCATATATATCCCAAAGTACAACATTTATCTTACAAATACCTATAATTCTGTTAAAATCCTTCTAGCCTAATCATTCCCGTTTATTACCTAATATGATAGAAGTAATATAACGCTCTTGATTTTCATCTCAGCATTTAAACCTGGTCTAACAATCCCTGATCCTCTCAAATGGATCATCTCAAATGAGAACCTGTGATTTAAATGGTTCAACCAACATCCTCTCATAATGATATTACAAGAAAGATGCCTTCACTCATATTCTCCTGGTACAGTAGAATGCCATAGCGAACATCGTGGCATCCACAAAAAATGTTTACTATAGTGGCTGTTCGTTATAGTGAATAATGGTATGTATTGAATACAACAATTTGGGAGCCAAAGACGATGTTCGTAATAGCCAAATGTTTGGTATAGCGGTGTTCCTTATAGTGAAGTTCTACTGTATGTGAATTTGACACATACCATCCTTGGAATAATTCAGTGTTCTCCTAAAACAAAATTACTTGCAACTGTAATGTTTACCATACAAAACAAATCCTACATTTTTGCCATGACTGACAATCGGTCTTTCTGTATCAGATCCGGTGTGATATCCGCTATGCATGTGCATCCTAAATATGAAATCAAGAATAAAAGAATATTCAATAACTTTATGTCAACAGATCTTTTTGAAATTGTTGGATTAAAAAAATTGCTTTTGGGATCATCCAGCTGCTGCGACATTCTGATTCTGCGGGAGATTGGTATGCAGTCTTGTGGCAAGAACACAGGTTTGAATCCTGTTTGAGGTAAAAACACTTTACCAGGGCCAATTACTTCCAAAACAATTTTAGCTTTGGAAGCAATGCCCAAAAGTATGTCACGAGTCAATTTTAAACATGCTTGACAACCAATACACAAATTTCACATTAGCCCCCCCCCCCCCCAGTTCTAATGGGTGGAACAGAATTCAGGGTTAATAGTAAATGAGAAATTGAATTTTTTGCAGCAGAAACATCATCGGCTCTACTTGACCAAACATGATCCTCCCCACATACAAGGTTGAATAAGGTTGCATATGCTCCAACGGAAACTGAGAGACCAAGGAATAAATATGCCTCTTGATCAGTCGCCGGCAATGACATCATACTATGATGGTCCTTGATACGATTCAGGTATAGAAAAATTCTGAAAACCCCTAATAGGACGTGCAAGGAAAATGGATAATTATACCTAACAAACCAAAAATGAACATGGAGTTTAATCTACGTTAGTTTTTAAAAACTGCTGAACTCATTGCAGCTTCATTCATTAGCATCCAAGGTATAAAATATCAAAATGATGGGACACCTTCATGCTTGCACTATGAGGTGTGAAAAATACAACTGGTGATTATCTATCGGGCCATGCATGAGATTGTGCACCTTGTAAATCTCGTAAATGCATATGCACAAAAATTGCAATAGAATCATACATATTCAGAGCTGCCAACCTTTTAAAACTCATTTCAGTATTCAGAAAGCTCAAAATCAGTATTTTGCTAAGAAAATCAGTATTTTTCATGAAATTTAAACATTACCTGAAAGTCAGATTTTGTTTCCACGCAGGATAGTCCACATAGGCCTACCACTGTAACGGCAATGGTTTAACTGTTTCCTTATGTTTTTATTTTTTAAAGTAAAGTTGCATCCGTTCAGTTGGGATCCCAATAATGTTTTATTCAGAACAATGAATGAACATACTAAAATAGCCTATTAATCAGCAAAACCAATAAACTAAACAAAATAAATCTGAAACTGACTTGTTTTTGCCGTCACCATATCACAAACTTCTCGCATAGAGTCACTACATGTGCCGTGGTACGATAAAATATTCCATGCCGTGCATACAACGGGCCGGCGTGCCCGGCCAACTAGCAGCCCCCCCAAGCACGGTGCGTTATACCGTAACACGTTGGCCACACGTGGAATTATCCACACAGCCATTTATCACACACTTAACCCCTGGTCCACTTCTTGTCGTAATTTGTCGAAAGTTTTGATTTAAATAGATGACTATCGTTGTTGATCCAACTGTTTGTTGGTTATCGGCAGGATTTTGTAGAAAAATCTTGTCGATTTTGTGGGCGAATCTTGTCGAGTATAAATCCAAAATCATTTTGCAATTGCATGTACAGTTAAGCCCGGTTCATACTTCATGCGAATGGGTATGCGAAGCGAATTCGTTAAGGTAATGGAGAACGTCACAATGAAACTTCAATTGTTGACGTCATGAAATTCGCTTCGCATTCGCATTCGCATTCGCATGAAGTATGAACCGGGCTTCAGCATGCGTGTCTAGCTACTGGACTTGATACACGGGCATTCCTCACTACACGCAGGCGAAACCCGACTATGAATTTCGGTGTTGCATGATTTAAAGTCCCCAAACAATGGACTCGCTAGGCGCAATACGCACGCTCAAAAGTTGTTTTTTCCATATAAGTCCATACGCATGTACATGTACGCATGCGCATGTACTCCCAGCTGAACATCGACAAGACATATATACGATCTTTGTGTACACCAAGCGACTTAAAACTGGGCCAAGGAACAAAATGTACGTGTGTGGACAGACTTAAAAACGCGAAGTCACAAAAAAAAAAACATAGCGGGGAAACAAAAAGCGTGGAAAACAGCGAAAATTTCACATGCCCGATTATTATGGTCGGATTTCACAAAATCCGTATTTTAAAACCCAAATCCGTACTTCCGTATTTCTCATGAATTTCCGTACGAAATACGGAAAATCTATACTGGTTGGCAGCTCTGCATAATATCTGTACTGATGAGCCACAAATATCTTAACTAAAATGCTGCTGTGAAACCACTTGAGGTTAATTTGCCCTCATCAACTGCTTTGTCAGTATGAATAAAGTCCGCACACTTGTCTCGGAATTCAAAGAGAAGTTAAAAAAAACATCACTCAACTGTTAAAAGAAAGAAAGAAAAGGTGACTGACCTGAAAGTGCCATAGAGAGACTAAACTCATCTCTGATAATCTCAAGAACTTTCCTCACTCCTGCCTCACCCTGAAAAAATAGTTTTAAAAAAGTGACACGGGACCACAGTGTGCTTAGCAACAATTGAATGACAGATTTTAGACTTCGGTTTTAACACCAGGGGATCGAATCTGATGGATGTCAAGACTGATGTCACATCCTTAATAACTGAAATGTTAATTTCCTTTTTCATGTCATAATGTTCTTTTGTTCATTACAGCCTTTAAGCAAGAAGATTGAAACAAGTTTATGTTTGCTTGTTAAATAAATCAAACATACAACTACGTGTATGTGGTCTGGTAAGACTGCTGTTATCAGAACTAGTCAAAGTTTACATTTGGTATATATTATTTCAGTTTAATTTTCTAATCAAATATTCTTTTTAAATTGATTGAAAATGTCATTTTGGTTTTCTTTGTGTCTTCCATATTTTGTCCTTCATAGGGTGAGAAATGTCCCAAGAAAATATTTGTTTGCACACCATTTAGGCTCACATTACAATAACAGATAACCTCATAGTCTGATAATCAAATCAAAAGAAGGAACTTGACGGGGGGAAGCCCTAATAACAATAAAAAAAATACATTTTTGCATTGCTGAATGAAAGACAAACAACTGCCAAGGAAGACCAGCTTTTAAAGAGCAACTCCAACGGTTTTGAAAAGTGTTAGAATTAAATGTTGTGTTCAATATATAAAAAATTACTTATTCATTACAAAATCATGTTTGTTTTGCGTCATTACCATTCTATTTCAAGTTTATATGAAAACTTTCCACAAATTGGCCACTGGGGGCGCTGTTGAGAAATGAAAGAAACACGATGCAGTACCGTAGAAAGCTGCACGCGATGTTTGCATGCTCAACGGTAATACGTCAGAAATGAATATTCATTAGATGTAAATGATTTGACGTCACGCTCGTTTTCACGAAACTGGGATAGACTCGCGGAAAGAAAGGCAACAAAAATGCATTTTTTTTACATAAAAACCGGCGTCAAAGATGGGGATCTTGACAAGTATCTGTTTTATTTGACATAACTCTTCTCAATTATATCAAAGAAAAATTGGGAATCATTGGAGTTGCTCTTTAAAAACATTTTTGTCTCCTAAAGATTATTCCTTCACCTCTTGCCTTTAAAAATGAGCATGAAGTTTTTAAACTTGGTCTACAAACAAGGGCTAATTCCCACTCAACAGGAGAGGTATCAATAGTTGACTCACGTTGTAAGCCAGTCCCCAGAGACTTGGTCGACCAATGAAGACAGCTCTTGCTCCAAGAGCGACAGCTTTCAAGACATCTGTACCAGTCCTTACTCCTCCATCAAGGTAGACCTCTACATTGGACCCACGGACAGCTTCCACCACCTCGGACAATGCATCTATCTGTATATTTGGAATGATGCAAAAATGAGGCAATTCATGGTCTTTCAGTGAGCATTTCTTGCAAGTGAAGTTCAAGACTAAAAACTGTGGGCGAGCTCTAAAAAAAAAAAAATTTAAGTGGCAACCAGTTTTTGAGGATCCGAGGTTAAAATTTCATTTTACTCCAATGATATTCTGATGTTAAAAAAGGTTTTCTAATTGGAGGGGGAGACAAAATTATGGAGATGCTGCAGCCCCAACCCACTGAATCTACCCTGGTACCAATGCATTATCTGTAAATGGACAACCAGAGGAGCTGTATGAAGCTAACAGAATACAGTTTTGAAAGCATAGAAGGTAACTTCAGACAATTTTTCTTCTCTTCATCAGGAATTAATATGAAGCCGGTGTTAATTAAAGTGCAGAACTTGTGGCCACATGTTCTGGAGAAGATGGAATCTCCAACGACATGAGGAGGCACATCAAAGGGAACGGGAGCGACATCGCTGCCCTTAATGCCCATTGGCATTTGTCAGATTTAAGGATTTGAAATGCCATATTTCCAGCTAAGAGGAGAAAATACACAAGGTAAGGAGAAGCGGAGCAACAGAGGGGAGAGGCAGAGCAGGAGAGGGGAGGAAACACGGGACAGGGGAAATGAGAGGAAGGAGGGAAGTCTCGGCAACAGGTGGATAAAGGAAAGGTGGTGAAGAAGTGGAGGGAGAAGGCTAGACATGAGACTAAAGAGGGAAAGCAAGACGTGGGAGCTGTGAGACCAACAGGCAAGGAGGGGAGGTCATGAAAGAAGCAGTGGACAGATGAGGAGTTGGTGAATTAACTTTAGCTAGGAACTGTCGTGTATCCAGTTAGGGAGTGGCGGAGTAAATTTAGCTTGGAGACGACGTGTACGGTAGGTAAGATCAATAAGAATTATAGTGGACTCAATTAAATGTCGTTTCCTTTTGGAGCTGAATGTATTGGAGTTAATGTGAATAAACTATTGTTGAAATGTATATATACAGAAGTCTCCTTACACCCAGTGTTCTAGCCAGGCATTAAATAGCGCTAGCACCCACTACGCTTTCTGGAATTAGCACTACGCTTGAATCCTGCCCCTACGCTATAAATTGTGTGTAAATACCGGCAATCACGGACCTCCTATTGTCCCTCTTTTGTTTATACTTGAACTTTTTCGGAAGGCCTCCCATGTTTTGTACACGATTTTCAATCGTGGACGTTCGGTCAATCGTGGACCCTTTGTCTACGCCCTAATCCTTTTTGTCCCTTGTCCACGATTGCCGGTATTTACACACCCACACACGACAGGTTCTATAGAACTTTTCACCATACAGAGGTAGGGTCGAGTCAATTTGAATATAGTGACTGACTGACTACAGAAAGAAAGATCTAAATTGGCCAACAGACAGTTATTTCCTGCCTTGCCAGGAAATGTTATGGTGGTTTCAGTACCATTCCAGAAAGCTTGGAGAACAGTTTAAATAGTGGATGAGCGCTTGGGCTGGCTGTAACACTCTCGATGCTGCAACTGCTCTCAGGCTGTAACCATTCTCTGAGCTCAAAACATTCTTGGAGTGAGTGAGTCGCTCTGACATTGACCGAGTTTACTACTAGCTAGGCTGCAACACATCCATTCAGATAAGCACTCTGTGACTTCATGTCTGCTGATGGGGTTGTACCCATTGTAATTAGCTATAGATTCAAACTGGTTTTTTTTTGTCTTTGAAGAGGGAGATCACAAGTCCAGCCGGCCGTCAGTGAGCCAAGTTTCAAGTCAGACTGTAACAGGAGAGAGCCAATGATTGAGGGAGCTCAGGTTTAAGGTCACAGCAGACAGTGCGGGTCGCCAGGCTCACCCAAGTGTCTCTTCATAATATAAGTAAGCTCCAATAGTATTGTATAAAGTCATATCCATTGTACGAATATTCTAGAAATTATTATTTTGGTTCGAGTCAAATAATTGCACTTCACTTACGACAGTAACATATCTGGTGTAATCTTGTTTGATTACTTTGTTGCATCTGGAATTTTTTTAGAAGCTTTAGGGTAAACTGGTCTCAGAATTTTTGGATCGTAACAATACAAAAAACTAAATTATATAACTGAACTATGCCTGCAAAAGCGGTTTCGGACTTCACTCCTGCCTCAATCATCTTTCCCTATGGTACCACACTGGGATTACTCAATAACACGTACTGTTGCTAATACACCATCCAGTTGCCTTGCTCCATGATTTGAAACCAAAATGCCAGCGATGTTATGTTTAACAGCAATGCGTGCATCCTCAGCTGTAAAAATCAAGGAAGACCATACAATGTAGGTAAATTGGGGTTTCAATAAACATAAACAGCAAGAAATACAACTACTGGGTAAGTAACCATGCTGAATGATTACATTCCCATTCAAAAGTGTAGTCTTCATATAAAATCTCACTTTATGCAGTTCCTATTGAAAGTCTTCATAGACATATTAATTATAAATCAGAATAGTCAAAAGAATACAGACTACTGAGTGAAATTGTGAAAGTAATTGAAACCATGGACTGCATTAAATTTTTGTGGCTTTTTATGCAGAACGATATAATCATATTTACATCCAATTTGATTCTGGCATCTGAACTGACATCAAAAATCTGAAATCTTTTTCTTTATCTAACAGGGCCCGATTTCATGGAAAATAATTGTTGAAAACTACAGCAAGAAAAAAATTTGCAACAAAAGCACATTTCATGGGTTAGCAAAGAATTTTAGCTTGTGTGCATGTGCATATCTCGTAACTAAAGATTTAATGTTTGCAGGATTACCACAGAAATTATTAGCTAGCAGTAAAAACACAAAATTGTGACTGTAAACATGGAATTCTGTGGTCTGCAGAGCAATGAAATTGGGCCCAACAGGCCAAGCAGAATAAGGAAGGCTGTGTCCTACAAAAGACCTCGGGATTAGATTTGTGGATATTCTTCAAAGTACTGAGCCAGAACACAGCTGAGTCTGGGTGTTTTAACTGTTTTTACCAGTCAGTATTCCTTTAAGGATGATAGGTAAAGAAGTGATGCTCTTCAGCCATTCAATATGCTTCCAGCTGAGGGATGGATCAATTAGAGATGCCACATAGGCAGCCAGGCCAGAGTCTTCACTACTCTTCACCCCGCTGGAATGCTGACGACGACTGGTGCTGAAGTTAGCCAGTCTGCAATTAAAACATATTATGGTTAGAAATTACAAGAGGCAATACAGCAATAATGCTGGCCTTCTTGTATTTTGCATTGCAGTACTTCACATTGCCTATCCCCAAATACGAATGCTTCCCCAACTGGAAACTTTGTTTTTGTTTGATGATCAAATTTGTATGCTACTATGTAACCTGCTATTGTTTTCCCTATGATTTCTTGTATGTAACCCTGACCCCCCACTCCCCTACTTGCCAGACACTCTTGCTCAATGCTGATCTCCATCAGCTGTCTAGGCGAGAAGCCTGTTCAGTGCAACAAGATCCAAAAGCTACAACAAAAGGACTTTTGCACACTCGTTGCAACTTTGGAAGCAGCCTCCCAATTGCTACATGCCTAATTTTTGCCCACTATACACATCTAACCCTGTCATTGTAATTAACATTACACAAGCTACTGTCACAAATGCACAACCCAAAACTAAATTCTCACTAAACTTCAAGGTCCCACTAAATCATTCAGTGGCTATTACAAGATAAACTGCATACACATATAAATGTGGCATAAGCATTATTGTTTTCGTGGTCAAAACACATATATTATATGTATGATGTCACATTTGTATGCTGTACATATGTGCATGCCATTCACCTTCTAATAGTCCCATTCCTAGATACTCATTTACATACCTTAGATGCGGTGGCAATGCAAACTTGTTTCTAACATCAGCCAGTCTTCGGCCCAGCACAGGAGTGTCAACAGTTACAAACAGCGCCTTGTAGCCCTCCCTCTCTGCCCTCCTGACAAGGTCTCTAACCACATCGCGGTCCCTGTAGACGTAGAGTTGAAACCAACGAGGACCATTAGGGGAGCAGCCTGCAGCCACTTCCTCAATACTTGATGTCGACCAAGAACTTAGAATGACACCTGTTCCGAGGGATGTCGCAGCTACAAAATAATAAGCAAGCAATCGACATGTACATGATTCTTACATGTTCGCTGTGATACTATGTGGCCACAGAAACATTGTTCATGAACAGGGCATATTGTTACTGGCGCATCTAGTAATTAATTTAAAATATTAAAACACCACTCATATCTATGGCTATGACCTCACCTCTTGCAGTTGCCACCTCCCCTTCACTGTGTGCCATTCTTTGCATGGCTGTGGGAGACACCGCTATTGGGAAGGCAATTTCTTGGCCCAGTACAGTGGTACGTAGATCTCGGTTGGAAACATTCCGCAATAGCTTGGGTCTGAGTCTGTACCTACATGATCAGTCACCAGGTAAAATCATTTGTACAGTGTGACATAAAGACTGCTTTATTTACAGTGAGAAATTTTTTATTTGGGATTTCTAAATCGAACAGATTGCTCTATTACTGATGTACATGTACCAGGGTATCTGCATGTTTCAGAAAGTCAAATGTAAGACTTATTATTTTAAGACCCTTTTTAATGCTACATTAAACAAAATTTAAGTCCAATAAATATATGCCTACAATAGCTGGCAATTACTCAAGACAATGTCATCATCAGAACGTGTGACTGGTTTACTGAGCTGAAGCTGCGATTACAAAAGGCACGCTGGTCCACTCAAAGATTAATATGTACATTTGTAGGGGGGAGGAGTTGGGGTGATGGAGCCAGAATGGCAGTGTGAGGGAAAGATCGAACCTTGCTGAACCAGGTGGAACTCGGCATAATTGGTAGAACACTGCAAATTGATAGTGGAGGGAGGAGGGCCGGAGTTCTTACCAGAGCCACTACTTCTCTGATATGTGACAAGAACAAGAATAGCTATACATGCATCTGATGAAGTTCCTGGAAGTATTAATTGTAACCACTTGTGTACTGTTCATGACCAACGCTAGATGTAGGGATGGATTTGGGATCCTGGGGAATAGTGGGGATACAACGCTCGGTAAATACAATGTGTGGTGTCTGCTAAGTGCAGTAAGTTTTACGGGAAAATTGCTGATTTATTTTTTACACTCTGTGTGATCGATATTTACGAGCTGATAAGAAAAGTCATAACTTTAATAAGTCAATTTTTTAAGACATTAATAATGCTTTTACTGCTTTTTAAGGCCTTAAATTTAGAAAAGTCAATTAAAGACCAGCAGAAACCCTGATGTATAAAATACTATTTGCTATAAACCCCCAAATCCATTCATTTTTGAAAATTACAGCAAAAGCAGATGTTATACTACCTTTAAATGTAGTGTACTGAATTATTACGAAATACCTTACTAGACTAAGTTAATAGTAGTCTCAATTGTGCAGATTTGGGCTCTTATGTAGCCCAATGTCGGCACACGGAAATCAGGGACCCAGTTCACCACAGACGTGAAGGCTGTGCGATATAAGTAGGACTTGAGACATATATCTTTAACAGATTTCACCTGGCTATAAATATTTGGGCAAGTCTTGCTTGGGGATTTGGCTTCGTGCAGTTTTCTTGTGAACTGTGAATTTAGAGGAATTTTAGGGCATGAATTAATAAATCTTCAAAACATATATATATTTTTCGAACACCACTTGGGGGTTCTGACTTTCACCTCACCTCCATTCACTATGTTTAATGTATCGGAGGTACATGTACACGTACTTCCAGCTGGTATTGTTGGAGCAATAAAGCAGGTTTCGTGGCCAGTAATTTATTACTTGTCTGTGTAGCTCTAGCGTTTGTGGGGGATATATTTTCCCCAAACGGCCACACCCCCTGGGTTGTTGTGAACCTGCCGCCCACAGAATCCCACCACATGTAGAGCCGCTCCCGTACGCAACTCAATACAAATATTTTGTTAGAGAAAAATGCCACAAATTGTGTCAGAAGTGGATACTTGTAGGGAAAATTTGTTACTGGTAGGCAAGTAATAAAGTAGTTATTAGCCTACTGGTTATTTTGTGTGCTTACCTCTTGCTGAGTGTGAGCGCCCAACTGGTTAATGTACCTCCAGAGGTGTTATGGAGGTGCTATATAGTGTATGTATTTAGTTCTTGAGTAGCAGTTGAAACCGAGTGTAATAATAAAACGGGGGCTTGTGAATTATGGCGAACCACAGGACGAAACTATGAAGAATGTTGAAATGCTTGGGCTGCACCTCCTGGAGGTACACGGTGATCCAGAGGTGAAATTCAAAGATGTAATGGTTTCCCTTGTGGTTTGTTTGACAAATTATAAATTAAAAAGTTGTATCATCATTGAGTGATCCCACTTCCCAGGTTGTTATTGTAAAATTGGGCGTAATCCCTGGCTATACGGCATTCTGGGTTTATGACTTCTGACTAGCACCCACTGAACAAAGACACTGACAATTTGGGAGACCACCAACACATGGCAAGCTAGCTCAGTTGGTAGAGTGCCAGTACAGTATTCCGGAGGTCGCTCCTGCCAGTTTTCTTTGTTCACTTAGAAAATGTAGCCAGATAGATTTGACGTAAAGAGTCCATGGAAAGACTACCGCCAACACTTTAAAGCATGCACAACAGCGAATGGCTGTAGCAGTGCGCAATCAGTTGTTTTTAGTGGCTAGCTTAAAAGGAGCAGAACTGAAAGTGCTGGGTCGTTGTAGCCGTGAAGGCGGGCAACTCCAGTATAAAGAATTGATAGATCTACTTGAAGCGCAATTTGGGCCTGGTTAAATACCCTGAATTTGATGCAAGTAGGCGAAAACGGCTAGTACAGGACCACTTTTCTGATGCCATTGAAAGGCAATAGATTAGAGAAGGTATTTTTAGAGCTTGCAAGGCCCCAGACTCTCGATGAAGTTGTAAGGGCTGCATTGCCAACAGAAAACTTTGAGCGAATGGAAGCTGAAAGAGATCCATCACCAAGAAAAACTAAGTATTGCCGAGCTAGAGAAAAAAGGCAGCCCCCTCGATGGAGGCACCTCTTGCTGAGGCTCATGCTGGCGACACTGCGCATATATTGAGGTGACTTGTAACAACTGCGGGGGACAAGGACACTTTTCCAGGAAGTGCCAGTCGCCCAGAACCGAAGATTCAATAAGACATTCGGGAATGCGAAGCGGTCTACCGCAGGACCCATGGAAAGACCCAGTCATCCCTCAGAAAGGAGAGTATCAAAACTAGTGCTTGATAATAGGGGAACGAACTTGATTCCCCTGGAGGGACCTAATGTATACAGTGTGTGGTACGGTCTATCACTGTACAATTTCAGGGTCAACAGACACGATTATATCGAGGTCGGCTTTCAGTCAGATCCCTGTGGAAAAATTACCCAAATTAAATACAAGACATCTTCAAGTACGCAAGCTGGAGGGAGCCTAATGGGTAACATCATGGGCACAGTTTAAGTTGAAATACAGGTCGATCACACAATTACTCCAGTCAAGGCCATAGTGGCCGATCTGCAGATCCCAGGAATTCTGGAGGCATATTACATCTTAATGGGATAGTGAAAAGATCTGTTGTTCGGATCGCATTTGGTCCTCATTCTGCTATCCAGTATTAGTGGACACCACCACAACTATACCACCTGGACATGAAGTAAGCTATTGTGCCAGGGCATATAAAGTCTGACCAAGAATGGATTACCAAACTTGGAATAATAGAGCCAATCACCAATGGTGGAGAGCTCGCCCAAAGAGGTTTGGTGTCAGCCAGAACACTTGTAAGCAACGATCAGGACACAGCTGGACTAAGGGTGTTAAACCCGGGTAGAAACAAACAGGTACTCTGCTGTGGAAATACAGCTGCAATTCTCACAGAGGTGAAGGAAAGTGACAGAGTCTGATAGTGTGATCAGGACTCTGCAATGGTAATGCAGGTTCCACTATACACTTCAAAGAACTTTATGACAGCAGCATTGAGACTTTGGAGCCTCGCTACCATGACGAGGTTAAGAGACTATTGATTGAGTTTGGTGATCTCTGACGGAGAATCCGACTTTGGTTGGACAAATCTGGTCATAAACAAACACACCATAGATACAGGCTGTGCCCGACCTGTGAAGCAGCGGTTACGGAGGCAACCTGAATGCAATCAAGAAGATATATCCCGCCAGGTGGAAGGTCTGGTGGAAAGAGGAATCATAGAATCAAAAGCCCTTGGGCTTCAAATGTGGTTCTTGTTGCTAAGAAAGATGGCAGAAAAATATTGTGTGAATTACCGAGGGCTAAACTCGGTTAAGATAAAAGATGCCTATTCTGTTCCCAGAATAGATGACTCACTACATGTAGATGCCCTGTCCAGAGCAAAATGGTTTTCCACATTAGGCTTCGGGTATCGCAGCTTGCAAAACAAAAGACCGCATTTGTGGTACGAGGGGGGCTTTATACAACTGGAGAGTGATGCCTTTTGGAAAGAGTGGTCGCTGGGCTACAATGGCAGACTTTGCTTGTGTACCTCAATGATGTGATTGTGTATGGCAAAGCAGTCACTGAGGAGATAGATCGCCTAAGAGAAGTGTTTAGTCACTTCATGGGTGAATCTGAAACTAAAGCCTGCAAAATGCTTCCTGTTTCCAGAAAACAGTACAGTACTTGGGTCATGTAGTATCAGAAGATGGCATCATCAACACTGATCCTGATAAAACAAAATCTATTCGAGACTGGCAAACCCCTGAGGTTAAAGAAGTTAGAAGTTTTGTGGGTACTGGCATCTTACCACTGGTTTATCAGGAATTTCGCGGACAGAGTAAAACCCCTTCACAGACTTAATGAAAAATCCTGAGATTTCATATGGGACTCAGAATGTGAGCAGTAACTCGAGACCCTCAAGAAGTGTCTGCAAGAGGCATCAATATTAGCCTACCCCAAGCCAGAGGACCAGTACATACTCGACACTGATGCTAGCAGGGATGGTATTGGTGCCGTGCTCTCTCAAGATCAAGATGGGACTGAAATGGTGATTGCGTATGCTAGCAGAACCCTGTTTAAGCCCGAGCACCAACCAGGCTTGAAACATTCAAATGTGGATGGCCTCCCTAGGCAACCTTGCCAACAATGCAGAACTCCCGAGAATGAGTCAGAATCTAAGGAACATGAGAGTGTTGTTCGAGCAACAAAAGTACAGCCAGAAGTGAAACAATATGGCAGGCCCAACTGGGAAACCCCTCCATTGCTTGGATGGCCCAAGCTAAGAAAGAGGCAACTGAAAGGCCTGAATGGAACACCGTTTCTGAAAAGTCAATTTCCATCAAAACCCACTGGTGCCACTGGGATCAATTACACATCAAGAATGACGAGTTGTGCACCAGGTGGGAGTCTAATGATGAACAGCCTCTTTTGACATGTGCCTCTGTGTGGTTTTGAAATCACGTTAGTCTTGTAATTGAAAAGGTCATTTATACGCATATTTTAAATTGCATAGTTGAAAAGTGCAATCGCATGCTTTTAGATTGGATCTAATTAATTTAATAATGTTAAACAATTCACAATAAACCTTTTTGACATTCTCAATGCATTGTGGGTATGGAGGCTAAACAAACCATGTAATTTATACACAAACCTATGGCACTGTGAACCGTCCAAATATTAGGCCTAATTGATTTTATTCTAAATAGGCCTATCTGTTATGAGTTGAAAGATACTCTTTTCACCTTTGCATGGAAAATTTATAAGGAAAATAATAGTAAGAAAAATCAATTGTTAATGGCAATAAAAATAAGGAAATAATCGGGAATCCCTCTCCGGGTAAAAGTTACTGATGAATGCAACACCAAAGAGGATTTTAAAATGCGACCAATCACGTCCGTTCTAATGACATACAATGTACATGATGTATGCTTGCTCTTCTAATACCAGTAATGGCTGATACTGTTCCAATGATGCTTTGAGAATGTACAAAAAGGTTTATTGAATGTTGATCTGAACGTGAATTCAAATTCATGCAAAAATGGGTGCCAAATCTATTGAATTGGTCGGGAAAACCTGTATTAAAATGTTTGGTGATAATTATAAAGGTACTTGCCCATCACGTCTTTTGTTTGAGGCTGCCAGGTGCCGAGTTGGCAATTTTAGCAAGGTGCCGAGTTGGAAGTCGCGAATAATTGACCTATCACCGTTTACGAGTTAACCAGTACACCCTTTAGACAACCCTATTGTAATTTTGTGTGGTAATTTTGTTTGTCTCAGATTTTGTGCATTCCACGTGGAATTATAATTGATGTGATTGGACAATAATTCACAAGCTGCGTTGACGCGATTCGACCGCGATAGGTCAATTATAAGGGGGGGGGGGCCAAATTTAGGTGCCGAGTTGGCTAGGTGCCGACTAGGTCAACTGCCACGAGGTAGCGAATAAACCTTTTCGACATTCTCAAAGCATCATGGGAACTGCATCAGCCCTAACTGGCATTAGAAGAGCAAGCACATTACTCATTAGAGCGGACGTGATTGGTCGCATTGGTCACATGTCCGTTACTTCGTTGTCATGCTTGCAAAAATCCTCTTCTGATTGGCTAATAATGTGACATTACTAGCTGTTCTAATTCCAGAAATGTGCATTCATCAGTATAACTGGTAGGTTACCCTGCTGAGAGGGATTCCCCAATTATTTCATTTATTTTTATTTATTGCCATTTAAAATTGATTTTTCTGGTTATTATAAATGTTCCATGTAAAGATATGTGAAAGGGTATCGCTCAACTCATGACAGATATTTAGCTTAAAATTAATAATATTTTGACTGGTTCATAGGTTTAATTACATGGTTTGTTTGGCCTCCAAACCCACATGTGTTGAGAATGTCGAAAAGGTTTATTGGTGGGTGCCGAGTTGGCTAAGTGCCGAAGTGACTGACATTCAACCACATCACACAGTCACAGGTGGGAATTGAAGAACCTGTGCAGTGCCCCTCGCGTACATTTGTAAATTGTAGGTATTTGATCATGCAGAACATGGAAATTATACCTTTTAAAAGCCGCCTCGTTGTCTCTCAGCGTTTGCTCTCCGTTTGCTCCACTTTGGTAATAATCAAATGCATTCTTCGGCAGATTTCTTCTGGCGAATCCTTCAAAATCTCGCAAGCAAACTGGGTCGACTGCCATAGCATTTACCGTAGCGCGATCATCACGTTACCGTACGAAAATCTGGCCGCATGTACTGTACATGTACATATACGTATATATGTGCGTACGCGGCCGGCATGTTGCTGGCCACCCACACCGTGCATGCAGTGGCCCATGACTTCTTTCTTTCTTTCTTTATTATTCGGCATTATCAGCGGGGGGATCGTGAACTCGTAATAATGCCTGATCCGTGCATGCAGTATGCACTGTTCTCCCTCCCCAGGTCCCCGGCCGGCGAAATTGTGAAGGAGAACGGTTTTAGCGGGGAGAGGAAACCCAGAAGAATTTATTCCCGGGGAATAACCTGATAGTACGGAAGCGTATATGACCATCCACGATACTGCGTTACTGCGATAAAATAGCTTGGAAACGTGGAATTCCGGGATAAGTTATCGCGGAATCGTGGAATTCCATGATAAGTTATCGTGGAAACGTGGAACTCCATGATGGACTATCACGGAAACATGGAATATCGTGATAGCTAGGTTATCGTGGGAACCCGGATTGCCTTGGTTGCGTATCATGGAAACACAGAATTATGCCGTGATATTTTATCTGGCAATGCGGATGCGGAAATGCACGGAAGCGTATTTAGGACATGACGAAAAAAACATTCCCGCTCACTATTTCGCCCGGATGGATTAGTATTTCGCCCGGGCGGATTACTGTCGAAATGGTGAAACCCTGTTTGTACCGTCTGTACATAAGAATTATAGAAATCCGCAACGTGAACTCGCTGTACGTTTGATCATGGAGGAAGGATCCTTCCTCCATGGTTTGATCTGTATTATCTTCTTCTGATAGCAGACTCGTGTTTCGATATAACGTGTGTATATGTAGCATCTAGCATCTAACGTCTAATGGTGTCTAGCGCTGTCTAGCGGTTCACTATAATCAAACACACATGGACATACTTTAATAAGTTTCATGCGTAACACACAATAAAGGGACGTATACCGTTCTGTAATTATTTAAGTCACAAACTAAACTAACCAAAGAAACTAATGAGACCAATTAATCGACAACAGTCCTAGAATTCTATGTATCTCTCCCGATTGCCGCCAAACTCATTATAACAACCAAGAACCCTGTATCCCAGTTCAGCTAAACCTCAATCTATGCATATACCAGAAACTTGACGCATATTCATCCCAAAATTGGCTCACCTAATAACCTACATGTCACACCTAATTATAAGATAAATGGATATTAAGATTTAATTAGATTAAATAGCATATAAACTTACCGACTGTGTGGGAACTCTTACATGTAGATCTTTGCTAAATGTATTTACTGCAACCCAACTGTATGATTTAACTACTCTCTTAAAACTACAAACTGATACATAGCAACTGAGACACAGCGCTGTACCTACTGAAAGTTCTACATGTAAGAGTTCCCACACAGTCGGTAAGTTTATATGCTATTTAATCTAATTAAATCTTAATATCCATTTATCTTATACTTAGGTGTGACAGGTTGAGGTTTAGCTAAACTGGGATACAGGGTTCAATTGGTTGTTATGAGCATGGAGGTGGGAAACTACCTCCATGTTATGAGTTTGGCGGCAAGCGGGAGAGATACATAGAATTCTATATAGGACTGTTGTCGATTAATAATTGGTCTCATTAGTTTCTTTGGTTAGTTTAGTTTGTGACAAATAATTCCAGAACGGTATAGGGGCCTACGTCCCTTTATTGTGTGTTACGCATGAAACTTAAAGTATGTCCATGTGTGTTTGATTATAGTGAACCGCTAGACAGCGCTAGACACCATTAGACGTTAGATGCTACATATACACACGTTATATCGAAACACGTGTCTGCTATCAGAAGAAGATAATAAAGATCAAACGTACAGCGAGTTCACGTTGCGGATTTCTATAATTCTTATGTACAGACGGTACAAATGTTTTTCGTCATGTCCTAAATACGCTTTCGTACATTCCGCATCCGCATTGCCAGATAAAATATCACGGCATTCTATGTTTCCATGATACGCAACCAATTCAAGGCAATCCGGGTTCCCACGATAACCTATCACGGTATTCCACGTTTCCGTGATAGTCCATCATGGAATTCCACGATTCCGCGATAACTTATCACGGAACTCCACGTTTCTGTGATAGCCTATCACAGAATTCCACGTTTCCACGAACAATTATCACGGAATTCCACGATTCCGCGATAACTTATCACGGAATTCCACGTTCCCAAGCTATTTTATCGCAGTAACGCAGTATCGTGGATGGTCATAACGCTTCCGTATTATCGCCCACATGTGCAATCATCGAGGAATAAGATGCAATATTCATTGATCAATCATTCAGGAAATTCAACATTTTTATATATGGAGAAATTTCTCCATGATTATATTAATTGGAAATTTATACGGATGGAGGGTGGTTTAAATTCGCGATACAATTTATCACACGGTGCCCCAGCTGCAACATACGTAAAATAAATATCATGGGATGTTCTGTGTACATGATCACCATGGTGTATTGAATATCCATTACTTAGATGTTTGGTTCAGTGGTGTTAGTTATACTATACTCCCCACCATCAAACCCTCAAATCAGATTTAATTTGATCGACAAAAAGATCCCCACCTTCTGGAAATTCCTAAAGCCGCTAGGCAATGTCAGGTGTGGCTTGTGATATAGGCAAGTGTCATGAAACCTCTCCCCCCCCCCCCCCCACATTAAATTACAAGCTTTAGAACATTTTCCCAACAAGGCCTAATAATGGGACACAATTTTTCCTATGCTGCAAATACTGATAAAACGTCTTCAGTTTAATAATCTTCTTGCCATCAACCAATATCAATGCATTGTGCAACTACAATTAGGAATACAACTTTTCAGTTTATTTACCGAGTACATAAAAATATTAACACTAACATGAACTCTAAATATTGAAATTCTAAACATTACATTACTGCAGCAAATGTAAATACATACACTTTGTACCAACAAAGTGTATAGAAATATGAGACTACATTATGTTTACTGTCGCTCAGACAATTCTTCCCAATGACAAATATTCAAATCTAAAGCAAGAATGCTTTAATACAATAACAACCTGAGCAACTTCAAATTCTCAAAATGTTAATACATAAGGATTATCACTGAAACATAAATCAATGTTAAAACTATAACAAAAGCAATGTGGATGTAGTTCCGGAATAAGAATTGCGAGAAGTTTGGGTCTCAGTCAAACGGGGGTTGCCACAGGCTAATCCTGGCCGATACAATGATAAATTTTGCGTCATAGATTTTCTCATGGATTTGATATTCCATTTTTCGATGCAACTGTCAGAACATTCTGTGCTCTATGTAGAAAATGAGACTAAACAACAGTCAGAGAGTACATGGTGTGCACTCATGTAGACGGCAAGGTTGCATTACATTTACAACAAGGATGCAAGTGTATTAACCACAAATAATAATTTAAGAAACACTGCCACCCCAATTTATACAGAAAAAAACTTAGTAACAGTATGGACTAACTTAATATTTTTAACCAATACTGCATTAAGTATTTTTGATCATTTATAAATGTCTCAAGTCATCAGACTGAAGTCTTCCACATTTGGATAAACTGGGAAATATTGAACAGATAAAATTTCCAATGCCCAAATTATTTTTCTTACACTGAATTTTATGTTATAGATTGGGCTGGGACTTTAAAGTCCCGTCGGGCGCGAATGGGTTAAAGGAACCATGCAATAAATATACAATTCAACTTTTTAAACAATTAAGAATACAACTTTTCAGTTTACAACAGTTCACAACAATTTTATTGCATGGTCCCTCAAAAATATAATTTCAGAGAAAAAAATTGCTATCATAATTAAAATTGGCAAAAATTTGATAGAATTTTGCTATTAACACATATAGCCTTGTCTTACAAAAAACGAGCATGATCTAAATGTTTTCATTTGAATTAAAAAGCTAGTGGTTTTCAATTCTTTTATCTTTCCAGTTGAGAGAGCATTATTTTCTAACGCTGATAGTAAAAACAATTTGTAAAGCCTAATAGAATTCTTTAAAAAAAATATGTTGTAAAATCATTCCTCGGAAAATATTGGATAGAAATGTATTCCAAATCAACTATTTCATAGACATTAACTACAACATGGAACCTAGAGAAATGTAGACACTGCAACAAAGGACCTTGAAATTTATAGTGATTAAAATGTCATAAAAATCCTATTGCATGGTCCCTCAACAATTTTATTTCAGAGAGCAAATTGCCATCTTGAATAAAATTTGATAGAAATTTGATAGAAATTTGCTTTTATACATGAATTAAAAGTTTATACATAAAGATATGCTGTCTGTGCTCTTTTTGAGTTGCACCGCAAAAATTTACTTTTTAAATTGCTATTTTTCTAGCAATATTGAATTTATTTACTTTTAATGGTACATAGAAACCCACCCATGCATATTTAGTTATCAAATAATTATGTTACAAACAACGATTATTTTTGTGACCAGACAAACATTCAGGCATATCCTTTTGTGCATTAGATGCACAAAAACAACCCTAAGAATAAAAGCCTTTTTTCGGAGGGTTGCTGATACCCAAAATAGCAAAAAGTAGGTTTTGCCGTCAAAATAAAACATGTAAGAAAGTAATTAATATAAGTACTTGAGAAGAAGTACTTTGTTGAAGAACAAGGGTAGTATATCTTATAATGAAAACATTACAAAATATAAAAATAAAACATTCGGTTTTTAAAACTTTTAAACATCTTTATACAATAGAGCTGAAATCATGAATAATGCACATCAGCCAGGAGTCAATAATTTTGGATGATTCTAGATAAAATCTAACAGAAGGGGAAGTTAGATTCCAATGAGGATTGCTTGTACCCAGAAACAATTTGCAATACTTATCTACCCATTGTAGAACATGACATGCAATTGGTTTAATAATAAGATTTAGCCTTTGAAAAAAAAGCATCATAAACAATGGGGCAAGATAGACAAGTTGTCAGCATTGCTATTATCTAGATGAAGATCTTACAGATTTACCGAAAACAAGTGCCCTTCTTTATATACATGTGTTGTAAACGAATCACATTGTACGGTTGAATGCACCCAACACCACCCGTTTTGGCTGTAGGTACATGTATAAGGTTATTTATTCAAACAACAGACGATGCTTCATCCCCAAAACTGAAGTGCACGATGTACAAATCACATGCTCAGAAGCATCTCAAGTAAACAACTTTTGGGAACAAGTCCCCCACATTTAAACTCTTTTTCCAAGTTCAGGGTAAAAATAAATCTACCATAACCATGATAACATGTAATAATTATGTAGAAATGAGGGAGAAAAACCGAACCAAATTTTCAGACTAGTATCGAGCATAGTGCAGCCTGTGTGCAACCAGTGCTACAGACCAAGCTCACCAGTCTGAATTCCAATGCTTCAATTTTTCTGAACCAAACTGTATGGCATCCCCAAATTATCATATGTTTTGTTCATGTAAATTATTATATTCTACTTTCGAATGATCTTTCCAACCATAGCAGTTTTGGGACAAACACTTTCTGTAGCCCAATTGATCGAGTGCCTACAAGGCACTCAATTTAACAGTTTATTGGCCAAGATCTTTGCTCGCTTGGTTAGCTGACTCTCTCTTGCATCTGTGCCATTGGTTCCATTCACGGGCCCTTCGACTAAATTAAAGAAAGGTTAAAATACTGAAATCAAAAGCAAGTTTAAAGCCAACATGCACAAAATATCTAGTTCAACTTGTATGGAGACATGTCCATGATCCAAATGATTGTTTTCATTTGAAACAACAAGAAGGGGCTGTTTCCTATTATTTTTGATGTAGTCATGCTGGAGACCGAGTGCTATTTCTGTTTGGTACCCAAAGGAACATTACAAGTCATCTCTCAACTGATCAACAGTGTTTTGAGGAAAATCAGGAAATGATGTTTAGAAATTGATTTCAAATTGGGTAATTTAACATGGAAATCAAGTACAACAGGGAACCTTGTCCAAGAAAATCTACCTAATGTTTGAGAAAAATGCTACCACTGTTGTTCCCTCTAATGACTTCATGTTTTGGCTCATGATAGGAAAATTTTCACTACAACAATTAAAACATTGGCGGTTATTAACGATGCAGCATGTACATGTACTTTAGTATAACCGCTATATATGTTGACCTTACAATTCTTGAAGTGATTCAAAGGAGTGAACAGTCAACTTTACAAACCCACATTGATTCACTTGATGATTGGTGTAAAATTATTGATATGAAGCCTAATCCGTTAAAATGTAAAATCATGCAGATATCATTTCTTCACAATTCTCCTCCCCCACGTAGTACAGATATTAGTGGAACTCAACTCCAGGTTGTCTCATCAAAGAAACTTCTGGGTGTAATAATCCAAAATGAACTGAAGTGGGACCAACAGGTTAAATGCATTATATCTAACGCCTCTACGACTTTACATGTTAAGTAGATTAAAGAAAAAATGGTGTAGCTACTTGGGATCTTGTATCAATTTATAGAATATACATCCTTCCCGTCTTAGAATTTGGAGTAATTGTCTGGTCTTCTGGTATTTCAATGGCTCAGTCTCTTAGTATTGAATGGGTGCAGAAAAGAGCACTTCATATAACAGCACATCATTTAGTGTTGCCCTACACTGACCTAATAAGTTCGATATCCAAGAACTTTCTGTTAGACATTATCAGTTAAGTGTCAGATTTAGTACTTCTGTTCTGAATTCTGAAATACCCAAAACTAGACAAACTAAGTCTAGTTGTAGTCTTGATTGATATTCCACGAGCCAGTACCCAAAGGTCACCGATACCCTTTATGGTTAAATTATTAAATACCCTTTCAAATAATTTGTAATGTACATGATGACCCCTTTTAATTGTCTTTTCCATGTTGTCATAGTTTGTTTCTAATTTAACATTCTAATATGTTCTTATTGAATTATAAATATATTTTGTTTTTTTTGTTTTATATTATTACCATATTTTGTTTTATCTTTATCTTCTTGTAAATCAAACATTGTTAGTCTACAGACTTGCTGTTTGGTCGTAATGATGCTAACATAAAACCGAATGAATGAATGAACGAATGATAACTGCTGCCCTAGCTCATCAATGCCAACATGCATGAACTCAACACATACGATGGCAATGCCATCACGTTTCAACCATTGCGCTTCTCCTTTGAAATGATAGTTAGCCAGGGCCATACTCCTGCCACACAGAACCTTCATTAAGCTAATCAAGAAGTCTGGAAGGAGCTTGAAGTGACAACAGAATGTTATGCAGAAATGTAGGAGGAGAGTCACAAACTTCATTTTGCAGATTTGTGCACTGATATGTTCACTAGCACTGTAGCAGCAGATATGAACAACTTGCTACAATCCCGGCCAAAATGCTTGGGCCACGTGATGATAAACATACCCTCCTCCGCGCCCCCCGCGCCCCCCGCTCCCCCGCTCAATGTTGTAATATCAAGCCGGAGCGCATTCCGCGCAATGAGAGCCAACATTGACCGGGGGCAGGGGGGTCGGGGGCCCAATGAGATTTGGCCGGGATTGTTTGAAATTTTCTTTCTAAAAAAAAAACATTAAAAAGGACCTAAGTGTGAGAAGCAATGCATGGATGGTCATTGCTTTCCGAGTGCAGGAGTAATTAAAAGAAAAGGAAGGGAAAAAAAGAGTTATTTTTTCGGGTTGGATTCGAACCCACAACTCTTGCATTTGAATGTACATGTCCAAACCACTAGACTATGTGAGTCACAGATGCCAAGAGGCTTAATTGACCGTTCAATTTCCGGACACAGATGATCCCTATTGTTTTGTAGTGCGCATCGTACACGATGTACCATGACGAATAACCATGCTATTTTGTCAAATAACTTTACAAAAGAAATTTTTGTTCAACGCGAAAAGCGCATTACGCTACACAAACCACCTACAAGCCTCTTCCAATTTTTTAGCCGTCTCTTTGCGTGATGTCGAAAAATTCAATGGTTAACCCTCGCCACCAAAATAGTAAAGGAGAGTCAGTCATTTCTTTATTATTTTAGTGGCGAGGGTAAACCGTTGAATTTTTCGACAATTCACGGAATGAGGTAGTTGAAAAAAAATGGAAGAGGCTTGTATGTTTGTGTAACGTAATGCGCTTTTTCGCGTTTAACAAAAAATGTCTTTTGTGAAGTTATTTGACAAAATGTCATGGCTAATCGTCATGGTACATTTTGTACGATGCGCACTGCAAAACAAGAGCTGGCGCAAGCGCATTACAGCCAGGAATCGTCATTCTGTTAACCCTATCCGGACTGGGCTTAGTTTGGTACGTACGGAGACCGGGGAGGGGCAACTACTGCCGCCCCCCCTACTTCCGTGTTTTCCCAAGTTCACAAGCGATTTTCAGGAAACAGGCCACAAACGTTCAGTTCAGGAAAGTCGCAATGATGACGTCCACAACTTTTAGCAAGTGCCAACTGTAGGGCGTTGGGGGCTATTTTTCAACTTGTTGTGAAAACAATCGTATTTCTCCTGTAATTACCGTCTTGGTTGTCCGAACGGTCAAACAAAAATTATGACAACCTAATTAGTTGGACATAATCATTAAAATAGCATTCGATGTTTAGACGGGGATCTCCCTTGGGGGTGCTATAATCCGGTAATTCATACTATTTGGGTTGAAAAGTTGATTTTGCGTGTTTTCAACTCTTTATAGATAAACTAGGCGAACTTTCAGACAATCCCGGCCAAAATGCTTGGGCCATGTGATGATAAACATACCCTCCTCCGCGCCCCCCGCTCAATGTTGTAATATCAAGCCGGAGTGCATTCCGCGCAATGAGAGCCAACATTGACCGGGGGCAGGGGGGTCGGGGGGCCCAACGAGATTTGGCCGGGATTGTAGACCTCAACCGGACAAACCTCCTACAGAACACATGGATAAAAAGGTACCAGAAAGTTTGGCACCTATCCTAGGTTATGTGTTGGCAAATTCTGCAAAGAAAGGCCAGATTGCATATCAACCCCGATGTGTACCTGTCATCAACCCAGGCCGACCATCACCACATGGCAACACAAAATATAAATCCTAGTTCCTCCATTGTGTCATGGCTACCACCATACCATTGAAGTCAGCACTCACTCATTAATTTATGAAAATCTTTGCCGTGAAAATGCCCTGAAAATCCGTCTTTTGCCGTGAAAAAAAAATTCACGGCAATTTCACGGCGTTTATTTCCAGCAAATATTGGCAATTATGTTCGCGGCAAATTCACGGCAAATTCACGGCGAACCCGGCAGGCTGCATTCCTTTGTTATGCATAACGGTAAACCATTCTTCAACTGACAAAAGAACAGATTAGATTTACTGCGGGTGCAAACATAACGGCCCGGCATAACAGGGAACTCTCCTAATTTTATGTGTTTGTGGTTGCGAGTACAGTGGTCTGATCCGCATTTATAAGACGATCGACTCATGGCTCATGCGAATATGTTATGCACGAACATCAATCTCGCAGGTATAAAACGGACAGGTGGTCACGGTTTGTTGGGAGCGGGTTGTGATACACGCAGTGTGTACTTTACTGTTGTGCTTGCTGGTGGTTTCTTAATTTTTTTATTTGCGTTTCTGCAACGATTTTAATAAAACAGGGGACCTTAGGCCTATCGCGCGTAGAATAGATTTGTAGCGCCCTCTATAACTGAACTTACAGGAGTAACGAACTTGGACACAAACAAACACTCTAGAGTTCAGAGGTCGTCCCTTTTGTGTTGTGCTTTTATTATATTGTTATACGAATGATTTGTGAGTTTCCAGAATCCGGAAAATAAAACAGCATCCTAAGTTGTCATTCAAAATAAACAGTCTACAAGTAATCATACTTTCTTAGTGTACAACCTACACTAAATTGGCGACCCTGACGTGATATTTAACGATGGATTCGAAGGAAGAGATTCTGGGAAACGTCGCAGCGGTGAGCATGAAATTGCCGCCATATTGGCCTGCAGACCCGCATGTGTGGTTCGCACAGGTCGAAGCACAATTTACCACGCGTGGCATCACGGCGGACGCAACGAAATTCGCCTATATCATCTCAGCGTTGACACCAGAGATCGCCCAAGAGGTGAGAGACTTACTTCTTGATCCTCCCAAGGAGAACCCATACAAAATCCTGCGCGAGGAACTGATCAAACGCACGTCTGCAACTGAGCAAAAGAGGCTGCAACAACTCCTCACCGCAGAGGTTCTCGGCGACAGGAAACCTTCGCAACTGCTTCGCCATATGAGACAGTTGCTTGGTGATCGAGTATTGGAGGAGTCAATCCTTCGTCAGTTATTCCTTCAACGACTTCCGACAAATGTACAAATGGTGCTTGCATCAACAGGAGATAGTGTGAAACTAGAACAGCTGGCAGAGCTAGCTGACAAGATCATCGATGTAGCTGCACCACTACAGCCTATCAATGTGGTTACTTCTGCTACAGCCGCAAGTGCCGCACCGACAGAACTCGAACTCTTACGCAGAGAGGTGAACCAGTTGGCTCTTCAGATAAAGGCCTTGACAACCCAACCTACTCGCTCCCGTAGCCGCTCACGCAGTCGCTCCTTTCGCTCATCTCCCTCCAATGCAGACATCGACTCGACACTGTGTTGGTACCACGCTACTTTCGGAGAGAAAGCACACAAATGCCAGAAGCCATGCCAGTTCTCGGAAAACGCAAACGCCAGCAACTAGGGGCGACAAGTTCAGCTGGCTACACGAATAGTCGCCTATTTCATGTGATGGATCGCGCTTCAGGGAAACGCTTCCTCATTGACACTGGGGCAGAAGTGAGTGTTATCCCACCTACGCAGCTTGACCGTCGTCATCCACACAATGGTCGTCAATTGCAAGCAGCCAATAACTCGACCATCAAACCTACGGTGAGCGATCACTCGCGCTGGATTTAGGTCTACGGAGAACGTGTAGATGGATTTTCGTCATAGCAGATGTGCATCAGCCAATACTAGGTGCAGATTTCCTGCGTCATTTTAACTTGATGGTGGACATGCGGCATTGCAGACTCCTAGATGCTATGACAAATATCGGCGTAAACGGAACGGCATCCAAGGAACAATCACTCTGCACAACGTTCGTTACACTTGATCCGCAGTCGCCGTATCATTCCCTGGTGAGGGAGTTTCCGAACATCACACAGCCATGCTATCAGAATACGGCTGTTAAGCATGACGTCACCCACCACATTGATACAAAGGGGCCTTCAGTTTCAGCCCGTCCACGCCGTCTCGCACCCGATAGACTACAAATTGCACGACAAGAATTTGAACACATGATGCAACTCGGTATCATTCGCCCTTCGAACAGTAATTGGGCATCACCGCTCCACATGGTCCCCAAAAAGACACCTGGTGACTGGAGACCATGTGGGGATTACCGTGCGCTGAACAACAGCACAGTGCCTGATCGCTATCCCATCCCGCATATTCAAGACTTCGCGGCATCATTGCATGGCAGACACGTCTTCTCGAAAATTGACCTCGTTCGTGCATATCATCAGATACCGGTAGAGCCAGCCGATGTTCCAAAGACCGCGATCACCACGCCCTTCGGACTTTTCGAGTTCGTTCAGATGCCATTCGGACTCCGCAATGCGGCACAGACATTTCAACGCTTCATCGACCAGGTAGTGTGGGGCCTTGATTTCTGCTATGCCTACATCGACGATCTCCTCATCGCAAGTGCTGACGCTGAAGAACACGAACGCCACCTCCGGTTACTGTTCAGCCGCCTGTCCGAATATGGCATTATTGTCAATCCTGCAAAATGCGAGTTGGGTGTGGAATCACTCAATTTCCTGGGACATCACGTTGACTCTCACGGTATTCGTCCACTGGAGGAGAAGGTCAAGGTCATCAAGGACTTTCCTCAACCCACAACGCGTCGTAAACTCAAGGAATTCCTCGGCTTAATAAATTTCTATCGCCGCTTCATTCCTCATGCTGCTGATGCCCTCCAGCCACTCACGGGTTCTGGTAAGATATCCCAATCACTCGCTTTGGACAGTACAGCGGTTTCCGCATTCGAGACAGTCAAAACACTCCTCGCCGATGCCACGATGCTTGCGCACCCGAAACCGAATGCACCAGTCTGCGTCATGACCGACGCTTCAGACGTAGCCATTGGTGCCGTTCTACAGCAACATGTTAACAATGCATGGCAACCACTCGCGTTTTTCTCACGCAAGCTCAAACCTGCTGAGATGCGATACAGCACTTTCGGTCGCGAACTTCTCGCCATCTACCTTGCCATCCGCCACTTCAAACACTCCCTCGAAGGACGCCAGTTCCACGTCCTCACCGACCACAAACCGCTGGTGTATGCACTCGCGGCCACGACAGATCGCTATTCACCCCGCGAGATTCGCCACTTGGACTTTATATCGCAATTCACAACGGATATTCGCCAGGTGAGCGGTGTCAACAACCCAGCAGCAGACGCACTCTCGCGACTAGAACTGAACTCAACCGTCAGGCCTGAAGCCATCGATTTTGGCCTAATTGCTGCTGCGCAACAGGGTGATGATGAGTTATGCAAGCTTCGTTCAACAACTACATGACTCGCACTTGAGGCTGTTCCGCTGGGTGCAAAAGACCCTACACGCACATTGGTTTGTGATATGTCGACAGGTACCCCGCGTCCATTTGTGCCATCAGATTTTCGTCGTTCTGTTTTCAATGCCCTTCACGACCTTTCACACCCGGGTGTTCGGGCAACGCAACGACTCGTCACTGCACGATATGTCTGGCCAGGGATCAACCACGATGTCCGCCACTGGGCCCGTACCTGCATACAATGCCAGCGAGTGAAAGTTCAGCGCCACACCACCACACCGTTGTCCACTTTTGCAACACCTGATGCTCGATTCGACCATGTACACATCGACCTTGTCGGACCCCTGCCACACTCAAACGGCCACACGTACCTACTCACCTGCATTGACCGTTTCACTCGCTGGCCGGAGGCGATTCCAATCCCTGACATAACTGCTGACACGGTTGCACACGCATTCGTCGATCGATGGATTTCGACCTTTGGCGTTCCATCAACAATCACGACTGATCGTGGACGCCAATTCGAATCAGCACTCTTCACCGCTTTGGTCCAACTCCTCGGAGCGAAAAGGGTCTGTACCACGTCATACCACCCCATCGCTAACGGACTCGTTGAGCGTTTTCACCGCCAGCTCAAAGCGTCACTCAAAGCCCACGGTGACACCAACAAATGGACCGAAACACTGCCGATCGTCTTGCTCGGTATTCGCACTGCTCTGAAAGAGGACTTGGGGCATAGCACAGCCGAGTTGGTTTATGGGACAACACTGCGTTTACCCGGTGAGTTCTTTCATCCGGGGTCAGATGATTCGCAGCTCAACCCGGCAAACTATGTCCACCGCCTCAAAAACATAATGGGTCAACTTCGACCGACTCCACCTCGACCGCATCAACGCAAAAGTCATGTTGACAAAGCACTGCAGACAGGTACACATGTTTTTATCAGGCATGACGCAGTCCGCAAACCACTACAGTCCCCGTACGACGGTCCCTATAGAGTGGTTAGTCGCTCTGACAAACACTTCGTCATTGACATCAATGGTCGCATGGATACAGTCAGTCTAGATCGCTTAAAGGCAGCCCATATTGATCCAGCTATGGTTCAATCACCTCCATCCACTGCAGTGTCATCTTACCAACCGCCACTTGCACCTGCAGCACCACCATCAACTGTGTCTGTTCCTACAGCTGCAGCACAAACTCCATCTCCATCCAGTCGCACTACCCGTTCATTGGCCTGCACGATTTCTTGACACTATCACTCGCTACGTCTAACTTTTAGCTCACTGGAAGGGAGCTCCTGTAGCGCCCTCTATAACTGAACTTACAGGAGTAACGAACTTGGACACAAACAAACACTCTAGAGTTCCGAGGTCGTCCCTTTTGTGTTGTGCTTTTATTATATTGTTATACGAATGATTTGTGAGTTTCCAGAATCCGGAAAATAAAACAGCATCCTAAGTTGTCATTCAAAATAAACAGTCTACAAGTAATCATACTTTCTTAGTGTACAACCTACACTAAAGATTTAGCCTACTCCTCGTAAATCGATGGAGGAAGGAATGATCTACATTAATGCCACAAAAAACTACTCATTTGAAGGCCAACGGCCGGCTTCACGGAGCAGTCCATTTTTGTTCTTTCTTAAAATGTTAGCGTTTCTTTCATTGCAGTTGTAAAATGTAATTTATTTCTCACCATTTCCTGATTTGTATACAAAAACCAATGACTTCTTAGGCCGTGTCCGAAATGGGCGTCTTGCTACTAGCTACGCGTAGTTGTAATGGACGAACACCTCGAGCACGTTGAAAGTTACATTTATGCAGTCGTGAATGATCGGACTGACCAATCATGAACTCCGTAACGCGCAACGATCGGCTCCACCTCTGCGCCGAGTGCTTTGATTGGTCGAAACTATTTTCCCTAGTCATGCTAAACCAATCACATCACTCAGCGTTGAGTTTGGCTGGATTGTCTGGGTGGTGTCTCTGCTCGCTCCCGGCGCGGCCCGCCCAGCCGCGAATTATTTTTTTCCCCAAACGTTATGGATGCATAGGACCTAGGGCTGGGTATATAATGCCATAAATTATCATTGTCTACCGAGCATTCCGATGGTTCAGTGGATACGGTGTTCGACTGTGGGGTGGGTAGGAGATTGAGCTTTGGAGTTTTTTTTTTAAGGGAAATAAGTCCGAAATTTCATTACGTTCGAATTTTTTTTCTTTTCTAATTCGTGGCTCCGGAGGATTTTTTTAAAAGGGAAGTAAAGTCCGAAATCTCATAGGACATATGCGTCATAGCATTAACCACATTCGGATGTCGCTTGGGAGAAAACAAATTCGCCTCCCGGCCCGAGTTGCCTTTTTCTGATTCTACAGGCACTTTTAATTTTCCAAATGAGCTGGCTTAGGCTCCAGGCTAGTTCTGTTTTGATGCAAAATGCACAATTCAGAGCTGCCAACCAGTACGGATTTTCCGTATTTCGTACTGAAATTCATGAGAAATAAGGAATACGGAAGTAAGGATTTGGGTTTTAAAACACGGATTTTGTGAAATCCGACTATAATAATCAGGCATGTGAATTTTTCGCTGTTTTCCGTGCTTTTTGTTTTCCCGGTATGTTTTTGTTATAAGACTCCGCGTTTGTTTTGTCCGCACATGTAGGCCCACATTTTGTTCCGAATTCATTCGCTCGCGCTACCCAGACGAGTGGCGCGCCCCGGACATGCGTGCATTCGGGACGCATCACGCGTCCAGGTAGCTACGCGCGCCTTGACTAAGGTTAAAAACAGGCCCCGTTTTTCTCTCGTTTTTTTTTGCCATCCAACAACGCAAAACACAAAAAATAAAATTATCTGGAAACCATAGCGGTACCGGTACATTAATGATTGAAATTGAAACATAAAATCAAGAATAAACCCACGTATGCTTTCAATGGACAAAGTCTTTTGGGAAAATTACCGTACATCATTATAAACCTTACAACGATAAGGGCGTCCCTGTTTTAAATTCTATGGTTCTCATTTCCGACCCAACCTATTTTTGGCTCGCGACCGATTTTCTATTTCTTTTTTATCCCGCCGACCCTGTCTGGAATTTCCTACGAATCAAAAAAATAGAAAAAATGATTATCTTAAGAATTTCCCGCGTCCAATTCCGGAGAAAAAAAAGTCCATGGTAATTTTACGTAGGCCTACCTAGTAATTTTGGCTGTGCGAAGCGCCCGGTTTTGTCTTTTCTCAAGATGAATTTCTCTGCGCATTAGCTGCATGTGCGTGCATTGTACACTGGGAATAAGACGATGGCATTCAGTGCGGCTGCTTGCTCTTGACCAAGGCTAGCAACAAAGCATCGCGCACGCGCAGATGCGCTTTAGGGGGTACCCTTATTGAACAATTGCTGTAACCCCCTCAGGTCTTAGTAGCCTTTTTTAAGGCGGAGTTCGGAATACGTTAGCTGCGTGTACGTACATTGTACATTGGGAATAATACGGTAGCATTCAGTGCGGTTGTTTGCACTTGACCAAGACTACACCAACGATGGAATCCCGTATGCATGCACGCACGTGCGTGGTGCGGACTCTACTCCGGAGATATGACGGATAAGTTATGTCGGGGTTTAGAAAACGATCAAAGAAACGACACATTTAATGTATTATTTATTCCTCCATGGTACATCATACGTTATGTATTATTCTGTCGTCAACTTTATTTGAAATAGCTGGAACTTTGGGCAAGGTAATCTAGACTAACCCACACTTAAATGCACCATGCTTAGGCCTATAGTTAGAGAAATCTTAAACGCTGCAAAAAGCAACATATCGCGATATTCTTCGGTATATATCGAATTCCCCAATACAATATTTATTACGGGTTTGTTATTATTTTTACGAGGGGGCCCTTGACTAGTTACGAAGGCATCGATGGTAAACTGGACGTCGAACGCTTGGCCGCCATAACTAGCCTGCCGTCATGTTTAACTGTCAATAAACCACGCAACTTCTGCCAGCTTCGACAGTTACATTACAATTTATTGATGGTTGATAATCACACGATACAAAAGAGTGAACAATAGAGCAAGTTAATGAGCTGGGCAGAAACTGCCCGCAAAAAAATCACGGCGTTTTCTTGGCGATAAAATCCCGAGAGTATTTCACGGCGTTTTCATGGTGTTCTCTCGCCGTGAAATTGCCGTGAAATAAAATTTCACGGCAAAACGGATTTTCACGGCAAAGATTTTCATAGTATAAGCAGAAGGTAAATGTTTGTTTCATGACAAACAAGGCCACCCCATCTAGCTGTCTGGATGTATCGCATTCAGCAGAAAGCCAATTGGCAAAAGAAAGGAGTTCTGCAAACAAACATGCCTCTGCTTCATGTGTGGACAGAATCAACTGATCATCTGTGACACGTACACCAACAAAATGCAAGAAATGGAACAGTTTGAAACATCCTAAAAACGCTGAGCAACCTCAAAAGGCAAAGGAACCTCAAAAAGCAAATACAAAATGTACAAAGTACTCTGACTGTTCGATGGCACGATCATGCTCCAAGACAGCATGGTGAAGTTGTGCCGCCGATGCCTTCACAATCTATCTTTGGATACACAGCTCAGTATGACCAGTCCAACAAGCCATTTGAATCCCTAGGTATCCTTATGAGCTATCAACCCATGGCAGATGGGAAATTGTCAACAGGAAAACAGCAAAGTGATCTTGTCATGGAGTGCATGATAGCCACAAAGAAAACCTACCAGCATTCACTGAGATTGAAAATGTCTGGTAACAACTCTAGCTTTAACTACAGCAAGCAACGAAGAACCCAGATATCATAGTATCTGTGAAAGTCTCATTAGTACCTATGAAGTCCTCAGCACCCACCGCAACATGAACGTGTGTATTTAGGGCCCCTTAATTGGGTCATATGGTTCCTTTTCCCCAATTCCCCTCCCATTTCCCTTTTCCTCTTCCTTTCCCCAAAATTTTCATATTTTTTTGTCTTATAAAGAAACAGTGGTACGAGCCGGTTTTCTCCAGAGTTGTATGTAAACATGTATTTCTTGGACCCCTACCTGAAAGTGGAGTGAACCCTGGACCATGAGGTTGCAGTGGTTGGGGATGGTGTTGTGCATGCCTCAGTGCTGTATCAACATTGATTCCAACCACTGCCTCCTCGTCTTTCTCCTTTCAGGTAAGAAATGTTCCTTTATTTCTGGCATAATTTGCAGATTGAAGTACTCCGATTATAAATTAGACTATTTAGTTCACTTGTTTTAAAGTTTGTTTCTTTTGGGTTTGGAGGAAGTTATTTTTTTTTACTGTTTTATTGTCAGCTGTTTCACAGCATTGTTCAACTTTTCCAGTGTGTGTAACGCTATGGTCACTCTGGGCCAAAATTGACCATATTCTGTTCTGGAGTGGGGATTTATTTCTTGATTTTTCTTGGGGACCATATGTTATTTTGCTTAGATAACTCTAGTTTCGGAAAGGTTATAATGTATAGATTACTTTCCTGGTGGTTTTTGTATAATAGTTATTTTTTGTTGTTGAGTATTTCGAGTAGAGAATTTTGATATTCATTCTGATTTTCTTTTCTTGAGTTTAAGCATGGTTTAAGGCCACTAGTAGCTAGAGCACATGGCCCAGTCCCTGGGTGGACATACCAGACCAATTAACATGTAGCCTTGGGGCTAGCCTGGGCAGTATGTCTCTGACTGTGGTTAATTAGCTACTTCCCTTTTGTTTGTTTGTTTGTTTGTTTGTTTGTTTGAACTAGAGGCAAGTGCCAGGCTAGGCAGTCTGGATTGTTTATTGGGAAAGTTGAAATCACTTTTCCAGTGTTTATAGAGATCTTATGTTTTCTTTTAAATTCTTTCTTTGGACTCGTGGACCGAGTTAGGGCCAGGAATAGCCCATAGTCCAGAAGTGTTTTTGTTATCATTCTTGTACTGTAGAAGAGGCTCCATCTTAAATTAGACTTGCCAAATCCTGGCTGGGGTTTACGGATATCTTTACGGCAGCAACCCTCCTCCAGATGTTTCACAGCAGGAGGCAGAAGGCCAGTGAGAGCATGAGGGAATTCTCCCTGGCGTTGCAAGAGATTCTAGGGAGACTGATGAGGCAACGCGACCCTGAGGCCGTCGTCAGGTCGGACCAGCTCCTGAGGGACAGGTTCGTCGCCGGCTTGAGCAATGCTGAGGTCCAACGTGTGCTGCGAATGGAGCTCCGGAGAAGGCCAGACATGTCCTTCAGGCACACCACCAGCGAAGCTCTGCATCTGGCAGCTGACCACAGAGAAAGTGCTGCAGTAATTGCTGCCAGCATTCCCCCAGTCCTCAAGGCCCCTTCCCCTATGCAGACCCTCCAGGCCACACTAGAAAGGACTGTACAACAGCAACAGGAGATGGCAGAGATGATGGCAGCCATGAGGTTGGAGCTGAACCAGCTACGTTTTGGTGCCTCATCAGGCAGCTACAGGAGGCCCGTAAGACGGCAGCCCAGATGGGATGACCAGGGAAACCCCGTCTGCCTAAGATGCGACCAGCCAGGGCATATGGCACGAGGCTGCCCACAACAACGACCTGCACCGTTAAACTAGATTGTTCCAGTGTCGAGGGCCAGACACTGGAACGCTCTAGTAAGACCCAGCCTGTGACAATGAAGCGAGCTGTCGGGGATTGCCCCTACATTGATGTTGATTTGGGAGGTGAGAGTATAACCTGTCTCTTGGACACCGGCTCGCAGGTGTCTACTCTACCGTACGAAACCTTCCAGGCACACTTCCGGACCAACGTCAACGAGAGCAGTCTCTTACACCCCTATATCCGTTTGGGAGCCGCCATTGGTCTGCAGATCCTGTACCAAGGCGTGATCGAGTTAAATGTGCAGTTAAAGGGCCGCCATGTGAAGGATGCCATCTTCTTCATTCTTAAACAAACAGAGATGCCCACGAGACCCTTTATTGGCATGAACGTGCTAAGGAGCTGCCAAGAAGTCCTTTTTAAGGAGCTGGCATCCTCTTTTTTTCTTGTGGACAACCCAAGTTGATGCACCCTCGATGCCCCATAAGTCTAGACCCCCCTCTGATATTGTGCGAGCGACTAACCGACGCCCAATAGTCATCCCAGCTGGGACAGAAATGATCGTCTTTGGGCGTTGCCACCCGTCGTATTCACAAGAGGCTGCTGTCCTAATAGAACCGACACCAGCCAAGTTTCTCCCCAAACACCTGATGGTTGCGAGGTGTGTGTGTGTACAGTCCGAAGCGGCCTTGTGCAAGTTCGACTAGCAATTCCAAACCAGTGGAACGTCACGGTGCATTGTGGAATGAGACTGGCTCAACTGAGTAGTGTGGTTGAGCCGGTGAGGTGCTGCAGGATGAGCCATCATCTAACAAGCTTAAGCTGGTTGAGCTGAGTATCCATGAGGTAATTAAAGGTGAGCCTTGGAGAACAACCAGGTGATGAGCTAGGGACGACGTCTAAGGAGCTTCCAGTGGCGATGGATGTGGGTCGAGAGAATCTAACGGCAGAGGAATTTCGGCAGCTTAGTTCTCTCCTCCATCGACACAAGGACGTCTTCTCCAAAGACGACAGTGATTTCGGCAAGACAACTACGGTACAACACACCATCCCACTGTGGTAACCAGACCAGTAAAGGAGAGGTACCGCAGAGTTCCGCCGCACCTTTACCAGGAAGTAAGGACCACCTTAAGATATTACTTGAGAAGGGAGTGATCCGAGAGAGCACCAGCCCATGGGCCTCCCCTATAGTGCTTGTACGAAAGAAGTGTGGAGGGCTGTGTCTCTGTGTTGATTACCGGCGCCTAAATGCAGTCACCACACCGGACACATTTCCCCTCCCAAGAGTCGACGAGTCCCTTAATGCCCTCCGAGGTGCACGGTACTTCTCAACAGTTGATTTGGCAAGCGGTTACTGGCAGATCACTATGGATGAGGCAGACAGGCAGAAGACAGCCTTTACCACAACCATGGGCTTGTACGAATTCAACCGCATGCCGTTTGGTCCGAGTAACGCCCCTGCAACATTCCAAAGGTTCATGGAGCAATGCTTTGGTGATCAATCGTGCAAGACCTTGATGTTCTACCTTGATGACATCATAATTTTCTCCCCTGACTTCTCTTCTCATATGGAGATGCTTGACATGGTCTTCTCGCGGCTGGCCAAGCATGGTCTGAAGGCAAAACCATCAAAATGTCACCTGCTGAAGACATCCATCAGTTTTCTCGGTCACAGAGCATCAGCAGACGGCATCAAAACCGACCCAGAGAAATGTTCAGCGTTGAAGGCCTGGCCAGTCCCAACATCTCCAAAAGCAGTGAGGTCATTCTTGGGCTTTGCTGGATACTACAAGAGGTTTGTGCAAGATTTTTCCAAGATTGCTCGACCCCTGTTTGCTCTAACATCCCAACCCAAGAAAGGTGTGGGGCACCCTCGGAAGGAAGTTTTGTTCAACTGGACCAGAGTGTCAGCAAGCATTCGACCTTCTACGTCAGAAACTGATGTCTCCGCCTATCTTAGCCTACCCCGACTACTCAAGTCCTTTCCTATTGTACACTGATGCGAGCAACCAGGGCCTCGGGGCAGTTCTTTCCCAGAAGCAGGATGGTAAAGAGAGAGTCATTGCCTATGCTAGCCGAGGCTTATGGAAGGCCGAGCGCAATGATGCCCACTACAGTGCCTTCAAGCTTGCACTGAAGTGGGCCATCACAGAAAAGTTCAAGGAGTACCTGATGGGCGGCAAGTTCACAGTATTCACAGATCATAACCCTCTGGTACACCTTGATACAGCTAACCTGCGGGCAGTGGAGCAGAGATGGATGGCGCAGTTGGCGAACTTCCAGTTTGATATTAAGTATCGCCCCGGAAAGCAGAATGACAACGCCGATGCGCTATCCAGACTTCCATCTACTCTGCTCCCAGATGAACAAGATGAACAAGATGATCCACACGAAGGAGAGGTCACAGTAGCTGTCGTCAGGGCCTGCTGTGAGACATTCATTAAGGAGGACAGCATCCCGTCTTACAATGTAGATGTTGTCACTACGATTCCGGGCATTCCCCAGGAAGACATGGCAAGACTCCAGCAGGATGATTCAGATGTCGGCCCTCTGATAGATTATGTGCAGAAGGACAAACATCCAACCCACAAGATATCACCAAGCTCAGCACAGGGTGTAAGCTCCTCCTGAAGGAGTGGAGGAGATTACAGGTCATCAATGGTATTCTCCATCGAGTCACACAGGACCCCAAGCAGCTTGAGGAGAGAAAACAGCTGGTGCTTCCTGAGAGTCTACATGTTTTGACTGAACTACATGACAAGGCTGGACACATGGGAGTTGAGCGTACACGTGAAGCAGTTCGTCTTCTTTTTCTGGCCAAAGATGTCATCTAGAATCCGTAATTGGTGTGACAGCTGTAAGAGGTGTTCACTGAGAAAGAAGACGGTGACAGGAAAGGCCCCTCTGGTGTCCATCAAGACAACAGCACCCCTCGAGTTAGTAGCCATGGACTACCTCACACTGGAACGGTCATCTGGCGGCTACGAAAATGTGCTTGTCATCACTGACCACTTCACGAAAATGGCAGTCGCAGTACCCACCCGAGATCAGACAGCCACCACAACGGCGAAGGCCCTATGGTTGAAGTTCATGGTGTACTTTGGTGTTCCAGCACGTATACATTCGGACCGGGGTGCTAACTTCGAGTCAGCGACCATCCGGGAGTTGTGTAGGTTGTATGGTATAACCAAGAGCCGAACGACCCCGTATCACCCAGCAGGAAATGGTCTCTGCGAGAGATTCAACCGCACCTTGTTGAATCTCATTGGGACTATGGAAGTTGAGAGGAAGCAACGATGGGCAGAGTATCTTCCAGAACTCTGTTTCCATTACAACAACTCCTTCCACTCTTCCACACTTCCTGATGTTCGGCAGGCATGGCCGACTCCCTGTTGATCTGATGATGGGTCTTCTGGAGCCGCAAGGAGGGGAGAGTTTAGATGACTGGGTAGCCAAACATCATCGCCGATTGCAGAGTGTGCATGACATCGCCCGGAAATCACTGAAGACGGCTACCGAGAGCCAGAAAAAGGCTTTTGACAAGAGGGCCAGAGCCTTGCCTCTTCTCCTGGGTGAACGAGTCCTTGTCAGGAACAGAGGTTTGAAGGGACGGAACAAAACAACAGATCGTTGGGAGTCTGTTCCATACGTGGTCACCAGACAGCCTCATCAATCGATTCCCTTCTACGAGGTAACACGACAGGGAGAAAAGAAAGTGAAGATCCTTCATCGGAACGAGCTGTCCATCTGAAGATTCAGGGAGCATGAACCCAAAGAGTTAGACACACCCACACCAATCCCAGACCCTCCCAACATAGTTCATACACGACTAGTGCCCGTGGTTACTATCGTTCTTCAGGTGTTTTTTTCGTGTGTAATGAAATTCAGTTGCTTTTGTTTTGTTTTATCCTTACACTTATACTTTGTTTAGTAGTTGTGATATGAATTAATATCAATTCATATCTCTAATTGTCTTTTATGTTTCACAGATTTAGGTTTTCATTTTTAGGATTATTTGCAGGAAGTTAATTTGATTTGTGTTGATTGGGATTTGTTGACTGAGATTTTGTTGTTTTATATGTATTAAAAGTGCTGTATCAACATTGTTTCCAACCACTGCCTCCTCGTCTTTCTCCTTTCAGCTCACCAACAATCTGAGAATTCCCGATCCCCTACCCCCCATTACACGTGTATGAAGAAACTGAGGCATCGATAACATATTACAGGACCAAGGTGAAAGTGAAGTGGTTCTTCATGCACCTACAGACCAACTAATTAGATGGGGTTTTATAAGGTGCCTGCAAGGCAAAGATGCACTAGTTTCTTCACATGTTGGTTCATGCCAAGTCTGGTCAGAAGACATTTCACATGAAACCCTATGGCAGGCATGACCAGCTTTTTTGTGATAAGCTCTTTAACTCCACTCCCCCTTTCGAAAGAGCTCCTGGAGCACAACATCTACATCTGAGGGGTTGTTATACTCCTAACACACTTCCAGGCAAATTATCTATGCCTAATGATGAGAATCCCCATCACCACACCCACATGAAGGACATGAAGAAAACACCTTGTGGCACCTTCTGTTTCAGACCAAAAAAAGCAGATGGCAATGATACTTGGTAGGACACAAGGATTACATTTATATGTAAAATCCTGCACACCTTTCAGGCAACAAACAACCAATGTCACCCACATCATGAAGGAAAAGATCTCCCCTCGGTCAGTGGCAGGTAAATATGGAGACAATTGGTAGCCTCTTATTAGGTACTCGACGAAAGATAGAATAAAGGTACTTGCCAAGCTCCCGGACTGGTTGATAAACAAATGGTCTAGAAAGGTTGTGGAGTTCAAGAAAAAACAGAACTATCCTCCATTCAGCGACTTTGTGAAGTTCATGCAAATGGAGGCCAAGATCGAGGCCCTGCAACTTCTATACAAGCACTGAGAGGACAAGACATACAAAACGATATGGGTGAAAGGAAAAGAACCCCTGGAGGGAGTTCTTTCTAACCAATGCAAATGAAGCAACAAAAAACTGACACAGGAAAGGGGATTTAGCACCCCAAGTCCTACCTTCTCTGTAGCAAGAATCACAACTTGGGTGACTATTGGGAATTTCTTAAAGCATGTAAGGTTTTTGCAATGAAAAGGGGGCTTTGCTTCGGGTGTCTGAACCAAGAGAATATGTCAAAACACTGCAAATGAGGGCCACTTGCAAAACCTGTTCAAAGTCTCATCCAACAGCTCTTCATTGAGACATTAAAAGATGAAGAAATCCAGCAAACATTCAGCGGAATTCTCAGAAAAAGCAAACATCTGTCAATAGCAAATGCGTAACTGTTTCATTATGTTAAAATGTGGTGTTCCATATTTGCAAACTTCCATTTCAAAGCTTTCCTTTTTTTTTGGCAGAGGTATGAAGTTTTCAAAATCCAGGGGCAGGATCATCATCGGACCTCCAGACTGAACAATTGCACCATGTGCAGCATCCTCGCCAGAATGGCAATCAACAAGGCTATCATGAAGAACTTAATTGTTTGATGTTCATTGCCACTGTCCATTGTTGAGAACGCTTATCTTTCAGACTTCGTGAAAGTGATAGAGTCAAGGTATAATGTAACACTGTGTTTTTGTAATATATGCCCACAAAACACTGCAATGTGTGGAATTGAAACATGTGGTTAAACATTTGTTCATAAACATTAAAGTTGCCTGCCAACAGAAAAATTTAAGGTAGAACTGGCCAGTATTGCCATAAAATAAGCACTGTGTATTTTAAACAGTGCCAAAAAAACAAAGTGTTGGGAAAAAATCTTTTTACCTTATCCTTTACATTTGTGTGATTAAAAAGGGAGTAGAAAACTTAATCATGCTTTTCAATTTAGATACGCTCCTATTGCCAGATCCACCCTGGCAAGTGTGAAGTTGCCCCAGCTTTATGCTGCTGGAAAACAGGCTCAGTCATTAGTGTCCATCACCACAGACATCTGGACTGATCGTGTGATGTCATTCTTGGGAGTAACAGCCCATTGTCATCATCCCCAACACAAGTGGCACAATCTGTTCTACTGAGCTGCCAGCGATTCCAGGGTTCCCACACTAGAATCTGGATTGCTGCTGCCTTTGATGACTGTGTCCGAAACAGGTGTCTAGAGCTAGGTCTATACAGCTACAGCTACGTCACAAAAATCTAGCCGGAAGTTGCATGTATTACATAATTTTCATCACTGTCTCTTATTTATCCATGGTTGTACAGAGGGTAATTATAACAGAGATGAATCTCCTAGATGAGGTGACACCAGAGCAGGCCCGGAAAAAGTGTACTAATCTGGTCCAGAAGTATCTTTAGATTTCTTCCTTTCTTGACAGAAGTAATCAGACACTGTAAGACTGTACCACACATGTTATGTAAAAGTCAGGCCCATGTACAGTGGGGTGTAGCATCGATTTCTCCATGATACTGACAGATTTCCCGAGGATTGTCACCCAGGGCATAACAAGTCATATTCTAATATCTTGTCATAGTGTAATTAAACTTTTTGTCCAAACATATTGTATGGTAAAGCTTTGTCAATATTTTGCCTCATATCCAAAAAGGGTAAAATTAAGGATGAAGTATTAATTTATAGACTTAATACACAATATCACTTCGAAAAATAAATTATTCAAGGATGCAACTGGATTTCTACAAAAATTCAAATGTAGTTTGTAATTCTTCACCAGTTAACAAGATATAGATTGTAGTTGCAAGGTTTGCCGTATCCATTTAAGAAAAGGCACTGAAGCACCCACCAACAGGCAGGGGAATATAAGAGGAAGAATATGCCAATTTTTGGCCTCTTTTTGAAGAAATTGACAAGGTTCTGGATTCAAGGCCAATACTCCCTGTCTTGTTGCATTACTCAAAGAATTTCCAGTATCTCCCAAAGACCCTCAATCACCACTGCCTAAATGCAGTGCTTGAGATGCTCAGGGAGCAAAATGACCTGCGTAATCAAGAGCAGTAGATACGCGACCAAAACAATGCTTTGATTGGCCTGATTTAGCAGCTTGTGACAGGCTTGTAAAGAACTGATGAGTTCTATTTTCATTTCAATTGTGTTTTGCAAATGTACTTTCAACAGTGGCTGGGTTTGCGGGTTAAGGCCCCGGGGACTTCATTGACATCCTGCAATTAGAGTAAACATTCCCCTGAAAACAAAGAGGTGCTAAAAATAGTTTTGGGTGCTAAGAAATAGTTTTTCTTTTCATTGCAGGCATCAATTATTTTGTTGAAGACATTGCGGGGAGTGAAGGAGTTCTGGTTTTGAGAGAGGAGATGTTAGAAGGTGTAGAGTCATCAATAAGGGTAATAGTGTAACTATTTAAGTTGCAAAATAATGATATAAAAGGTGGATATAAAAGATGGTTTTACATTAAATTTATGTATTCTATTCTAAATATTTGGTTGTTTCTCTCTTTTGAAGGTACACAAATGGCACCAAGCAGCGCAGATTGACAGAGTTGAAGGCTGTCAGCTACATAAACACAGAGCTGAAGTGGGAACTTCAAAACCTGCCTAAGAAACTAGAGAAAGCACTATATCATATGTACAAGCTGTCTTAGATAGACTGAGTGATCACACGGCCTTTTCCACTGCTGTGTGAATTTGCACAATAGTAAAGTTCCTGAAAAGATTAAAATCAAAAGCAGCTAACCTCCGTAGAAATAAACACAGACCAGCAGGTAAATTAGAATATGAAAAGTTCTTATTTAGCCTCACAGTTTTTAGTAAGAGAAACTTCACCCAGAAAAAATGCCACCCTCGAAAGAGAACTACAAAGTCTTCAATCTGTGCACTAGTGTGGACATCAGAAAAACTCTCATAGTTGACCTGATTGCTGGAAAGGAAATTAGACAAGGCAGGAGATCAGATCCAGAAATTGCTTGAAGAATAATCAGCCACTCCAAAGTCACAAGCTGAAAAGGAAAGAGCAGAACAAAAGAATTTTCATTTAAAACGGTCAAGAGAAATATACCATACAAAAAAGGTGGAAACCATGTCAGAGCAACTAAGGGAAACCGAAGAGTCTGAACAACCCACCGCTGAGAAAGATGAGCGGAAAAGATTGCTGCGAGAAGCAGTACAGATTGAGCCTTCTTTAAGAAGAGCAGGAAAGTACCTTCTCTGAGTGCTATGATGTAGGAGAAAGAAGACATACACCAGAAATTCAAAAGTAAATTCAAATACGACTTTCCCACCAAGTTGCAACAACTAGAGTTGGGGCTGTGACAAAAGCAGTGCTATAGCTTGTGGGCAAGTGCTAGAGCTTGTACATCAAAATGCTGCTTTATTGTTATCACATTGTAAAAGTACAAATACAATATTTGTCATGGTGTAAGAATTTTGAAACTCCTATTGATTTCGTTAAAATCCATGTTCGTAAAAATATAACGATCCAAAACCATTCGATAGAAATGACTGGTAGGAAATATTTAAATTTAGCTGTTATCAATGAGCGTAATGCATGCATAAGGAGCAACTGTATACTTGACATCAAAGTGTTTGACCTGAAAAGAGTATGTGGTCAAACTTCCCGTTTGCTTCACACGTGATAATTAACATACCAGCCAAGCACTCGCAGAGCCTGAATTGTGGTTGAGCAGTGCAGCCATGGTGCACCCATCTCAAGCAGATTGCAGAAAAAATGAATCCTTATGACCCCTTCCGTCCGATTTCACTGCTGATTGGGGGTAACTCTCCAAGAACTGTACATGTACGTCCCAGAAAAATTGTGGCAGGAGGAAAAGATGACCCTCATGTGCAGAAATTACTACTTTGGCTGGACAAGAGTGTGTAGATCAACTGTAAAGGATGACGAGGGCATCTGCAACAAGATGGCAACCAATGAAACCTACATCACGATATGTCTATGGCACCAGAGCTAAAGAGGTTCATAATCCAGAGAGAGTTCTGAGTCTTGGAGTCTAACTTCATTGATAAGAACCAGGGAAGGCCATATTCTGTTGAAGATGAGAAGTTCTTGAGCATCCTTGAAGAGGGATCAAAAAGAGGGATGATGGCCACTATGAAATGCCACTTCATCTGAAGTCGGAGGCTACTACCCTGCCTATCTTGTCAACTTGCTACAAAGAGAACCACTGATGAGCTTTCTGCCAGATTATGAAAAAATGCCAAGTTCCAATATGACCATTGCCATTTCCATTCATTTCAAAGTGAATTGAACACAGACAAAATCGACACCCCCACCAACAAAAAAGGGGAAAAATAAGAAAACATCCATGTTTGCAAACATTTAATTAAATTTTTAAAAAGTAAAAAGAACCTGTATCAGTCTGTTCCATATCTGCATATAACGCATCAATAATAGGTCCAAGAATCAAATGATAAATCATCTCAAATACTTCTAAAAAGGCTGCAAAATGTAAGCAATCGTTTCCCAAACCAAACCTCTTCCAAAGTGTTTCTCCTATAGTGCCCCAGTGAAATTATATCTTTCCTTTTTGTAATTATGGTAATGACTGCACATATTCATGGCAGCCTGGCAGGTATCTTTTAATTGGTTCCTGCTTGTCGTGACCAACCCTGTTTTACATGGCTATGTTTTGTGGGTCATTCCTTAAATTATTCTTAGCAAACATAGTTACTAAATGGATCAGCCCAAGCTAGTACTGGATGCACATTCTATGTAAATAGTATCTTTAGAATAGTTACAATACATATTGTTAGTTTTATGCCTGACTAGTCCCTATAGGGTAATTATACTATAGGTTGTATCTAAAAGTCGCTCTGGTTGTGAGACTGAGGAGTTAACATCTAAACACACATACTATAGTCTTAGACACTTTGCCACTTTAGAGCATATAACATTACATTGTTTTCTTTGTTAACTTTTAAATTTCCTGCCGATTTGTATAAAATAGTTTGCAATGAAACCCCAAAATTTCTTGGATTCCCCAGGTATTTTGCCATTGATAACAGCATTCCCCTGAACTCCATGGGTGGTATGAAAAATTGAAGGATTCAGGACTGTTGGGGTTAATATGAAAAACAGGAAAGCAGGAAAACACAGTGATTTTACAGATGACTGTGGAAACTGGAATTTTAAGTTATCTTTTAAGATGTTATAGCTTACATACAAATGAGTAATTTTTTTTGTCTTTTTGTTATATTTCTACATACTGGGACGATAATCATATTGTGTTACACCAGCGTCACATTGGGATCTGACGGTCGTGCATTACGCAATGTCACTATATGCATGTTTACATACATGCGTGTACATGAACATGCATGTAAAAATGTATACATGTTGCCAATTTTTGTATCATGGATCCAAACTAAAATTGCTATTATCCTGTTGCTTTTGGAATAAAGATATTTATAATATTTTTGATTGCATATTGATTGGACAAATAGGCTGGCTACATATTTTTACTTGTTTTTTGTATTTTTTATGTAGACTAAAACTTTTTAAAAATTTCCCTTATCCCCTCATTGTTTTTCGCAAACTTGATGAAAAAGATGTTTATGTTGTTCTACTCTTCTTTTCTTTCCAGAATATGGCATCTCAGTGAAAGGCATGGCTGCATGTCAAAGATGTGTTGCAGGTATGACTGATCAAAGTGATGATGGTTCAGAGAATGAGAGTGATTCGGATGAGACCATGGATAGCGTGCCTGCATCAGATGTCGGTGTTACTGATAGCGACGAGGAGTTCAGTTCTTCAGATAAGGAACCACTTGCCAGCATTGTGGGTACTTCAGTTTCAAAGAAGTCCAAGAAGGCAAAACAACCAAAATATCAATGGAAGAAAACAGCTTTCAGGAAGCCTGACAGCATTCACAGGGACAACCATTGATCCGCCACCTAACATGGAATTAGACACCCCGTTAGGCAACTTCCAAAGGTTCATCACTGCCGAAATGCTGGACCATGTTGCCGTTCACTCGAACAGGTACAGCATGCAGAAACATGGGAATGTTGCTAATACACATCCAAAAGAATTGGTCTTGTGCAGATGGCTGGAATTCGAGCCTACTGGGAAAACAGTACAACTCATGAGCCTGTCAGTGGTGTGATGAGTAGGAAATGGTGTCAGCTGCTGGTGACGATTGTTCACTTTGTGGACAATTTGGTCATTACCGATGACGACAAGGCAGCTGACAAGCTATGGAAAATTCGTTCATGGCTCAACATGCTGCGGGAGAACTGCCTAAAGACGACCCCAGAAAAGCACAACTCTGTGGATGTGATGATGGTGCAGTACAAAGGGAAGACCAGCAGCATCAGGCAGTACATCAGGAACAAACCACACCCATGGGGTTTCAAAATTTGGGTCAGAGCTGGGTCAAGTGGCATGGTGAATGACTTTGACGTCTACCAAGGGGGAGATGGCAAACAAACGGAGCTGGGGCAAGGTGCCGATGTTGTACTCCAACTCATCGCAACACTGCAACATCACATGAATTATAAGATATACGCAGACAACTTGTTCACGGGTGTTCCTCTTCTAATCAAGGTCAGGAAGCTTGGCATGCACTACATTGGTACAGTGTGTCAGAACCGTCTGTCTGACTGCAAGCTCCAAGATGAGAAGTCCCTCAAGAAGAAGGGGCGAAGCTCTTACGACCACTGCGTTGAAGAGTAGTTAAACATCGCAGCAGTGAGGTGGATGGACAACAAAGCAGTCACTCTGTTGTCCACCTATGTTGCCATAGATCCAGTTGACAAAGTCCGGAGGTGGGACTCCAAGAAGAAGGAGCACACCGATGTCGATCGACCTGCCATCATCAAGCAGTACAACCAGTTTATGGGGGGCATCGACCTCATGGATAGCTACCTTGCCAAATACAGGTACCGCATGAAGTCAAGGCGCAGGCGCTGGTACATGTATCTGTTTTGGCATTCCATCATGATAGCCATCGTGAATGCCTGGCTGATGTACCGACACGACTACGAACAGCTACGGCTTCGTAAGAAGTCCATGATGAAGCGCCATTTGTTTCAAGCCGATGTTGCGTCAGCACTGATCGGCACAAAGTGTTCGAGACGACCAGGCAGACCATCAATGGACGACATCAACGACAGTACATCAGGAACAAACCACACCCATGGGGTTTCAAAATCTGGGTCAGAGCTGGGTCAAGTGGCATGGTGAATGACTTTGAATTCTACCAAGGGGGAGATGGCAAACAAACGGAGCTGGGGCAAGGTGCTGATGTTGTGCTCCAACTCATCGCAACACTGCAACATCACATGAATTATAAGATATACGCAGACAACTTGTTCACGGGTGTTCCTCTTCTAATCAAGGTCAGGAAGCTTGGCATGCACTACGTTGGTACAGTGTGTCAGAACTGTCTGTCTGACTGCAAGCTCCAAGTGAGAAGTCACTCAAGAAGAAGGGGCGAAGCTCTTACGACCACTGCGTTGAAGAGTAGTCAAACATCGTAGTAGTGAGGTAGATGGACAACAAAGCAGTCACTCTGTTGTCCACCTATGTTGCCATAGATCCAGTACGTAAGGGACCAGTGGAAGATGTTCGCAAGGACAAATACGCCCACTGGCCAGTGATCTATGAAGGTGGATAAACGGGACCGCTGCAAGCTGTACGAGGTCAACAACACCAACACATTGTGCGAGAAATGCAACGTCAGAAGACCTTAACTGTTTCAGGTCCTACCATTTGTAATGCGCTTTGAAGAAACAGCAGAAACTGCACTCAACTCAGCCAATCATCCAATCAGATGAACAGTTGTAGTGGCACATGATTGGTGAAGGCACCAGAAAGCTCTAAACTCCATTTCCCACATTTTTTGTTTTTTATTACTTGTATGTTTTTATTGAGTAATTGTTTTCATTTTTCTTTCTTCTTTCATCATTTGCTTCAAATGCCCCCCCCCCCCCCCCCCCCCCGAAAAATAACTTGGAAAGCCACCACTGGGTAGTTGGTGCACCAACTGATACATATTGGTCTACGTGTACATGAATCCCCTAAATCCCTTTGGGAGAAATGTGTACATTGTATATTTTTATTCATATATTTGTGTTTTTGATTTTTTTTCCATTTTTATTCTTTCTTTTTTTCTCCAATTTTGTTCATAGATACTGCCCCCCCCCCCCCCATAATTAATTGCTTATATTGTTCTTTGTCATCCCCAAAGTGAGATAATGAAGATACATGTGATACTTACATGTACTACAATGGAAGCAAGTTTTTAGTCGCACACTTATTTATTATTCGTCAAACAATCCACAAGGGTTAACTTCCTGTGTGACCCAATGTGATGTGTCACATTCCGTCAATAAGGTCAAATGAGGTCAAGTATTCAAAAACACCAAATAAAGTTGTTATTGTGTTCTATGTACACATGTTTCTGCCAATGAATATTTTTTAATTCATCTTTAAGACACCTTGGGTTCCCTAAAGATGGAAAGTATTGTAGAAACTTCACGCAAACTACAACCTATGGAACCGCAGGTGAGTGATAAAAAGACTGTACTCTCCAGAGGGATAGTAATTGTAAGAGGCAAATCACATGGTTTGAACAGATGCCCAATAAGGATTCATGTAAATTAAACACTGCAGTTGTTCAGTAGGTCGGAAAGATTCCACAGGAATACGACTGTCATAAGTTACGCCAAAATAGTCAACTTGTGATGAAAAAAGAAAAGGTGTAAGTAACGATTTATCAAAGTCTTGTAACCAATAACCCAGCTTACTGCTCCAAGAAATCTCAAACAGGTTCAAAATATGAAATATGATGTTAATACGAAGGGAGACCTAGTCGAAACAGAAACAGTGCTGCATACGATGTACAGTCACTTATAAATGTGATTCAAGACAATCCCTATATACAAGAAATCATTCAAGGCAAGGGTAATCCACCATCAATTATATTGTATATTGAACAAGTACACAGTAACAATTGATTGCAACAATCAGAATTCCAGGACAATTTTAGGCATTGATAGAACGTTTCATTTAGGATCCTGTTTTGTGACCTTATTAGTATTCAACCTAGTCCATGGCATGAGGCCTTTTTTCTTTTCCTTATCATGCGATCGGGTGTGCAGAAAGGTTTTCTAAGATATATTTTTTATTGATCAAAAATACAAACTGCAAACAAACCACGTTCCCGCATTTTTGTGGTTATTTTTTATTAACAACAGGATTTGAGGACGGAGCCATTATTTTGTAAGACTAATATGACATAAAGAGGATGAAAATCAACCAATGATATGCAAGGTTTGTGTGGTGCATCAAAAGAACAAATCAAATTGCACGTTTTATATACCGTTGACGAGAATCCAACATGGCTTCGTCGGAAGCGAACGCCGAGTCTGTATTCAAGACCGATGGCAAAAGTGCTGCAGGAACATCAGTTCAGTGTCTCATGCATTTTCCAACTGGAAAAGGTGATGTGCAGTTATTCATAGAGCACAACTGGTCACGTTTCCTGGAGTGTACCGACATCTAGAGGGCCTTCACAAAAGGACCGCAAGCCGAGATAGCAAGGGAGTTTATCGGCAGAACATGTGCCATCAGCCGGCGGTAGTCTGCCGAGTTCTTCAGCAACTCAAGAACTTGAGTACATTAGCATGTAACTGCTAGATCTCTTGATCCCAGAAATGACGGCCATTATCGGTAAAATAACACTTCACTTCTACCGGAGATTGTGTAACATTAACTTTTTAGTTAAACAAAGCAAATTTGATGCAAGCCCTTGAAGATCACTGTCAGCAACCAACCTCCCAAGTGCTTCAAAAAAGTGTGTACATAATTGATGACATGGCTTACAAACAGCAGCTAAACATCACAATGCTGTCAGGAGAGAAGTCAGTTTGTCTCCATGGCAATATCTGCCAATTCCAAGAGTGTACACCTTGTCCCAGACACGTATCCAAGACTTTCCATAAAGGATGCTGAGAGGAAGAAACTGACTGGATGCGAGTTTTAAATTGTAAAGGTATATGGTCAGAACATGCCGCAGCAGTGGAAAAACTTTTTGGCCAGTGGACAAAACGAGAGCCCTTTGAATATCTGTTTCAATTGTGGAGGAACAATAGTGGAGCAGAGGTAAAAGGAGTGGATGTTTACCTTACCCATCGACCCCTACTGCCACCAGTTTTCTGCACATTAATCTTCACCTTCTGATCGAGTTTAAAGTGTAACCACAAAGAAGCAGACACTCGGTTATTTCTCCATGCAGCCTATGCAGCATGCGCAAGCTCAGATGTTGTTATCTGCAGTCCAGACACCGATATATTCATTATTGGCCTTTCACTTCAGTCAAATAGTGATGATCGTATGTAGTTCCACAAAGGAGTTGGAGAGAAGCAATGTACACTCGATCTGCAAGTCCTATAAAAATGCATGGGTAACTGTCGGTGGCGCTTTCATTGGGCTTTCATTGGGCTGCATTACGGAATGTAATAATGTGAGTGCCATTTATGGCAAAAGGAAGAAAAAAACTTTCAAGCTTATCTTGAAGAATGAAGAACACTGCCAACCGTTGGGACAGCTTGGCGAGGAATTTAAGATCATTCCACACAGTTGATGCAATCACTAGAGCCTTTTGTGTGAGAGTTGTATGGTCAAAAGAATTGTTTCAAAGTTAATAGGGCAAGACATAATATGTTTCACCTGGCATGCAAGTCAGAAAATTGTTATGCCTCTAAATCAAGATTCTCTAAAGAAGCACATCCACCGACCCAATTACCAGGCCTCTATCTGTCTACAAGTAATGTCTAATTTAAGCTCAAGTTCTCCTATCTCCTGTGTAACATGGTTGGAAGATTTTTGAAGCTATTGAGTGGTCATCTCTCCCTGCTGCGCCAGACACTATCTTAGTGCAGTTTTAACACAGATCTTGTGTTATGCATTGCCAAGGAAATAGGCGTGGAGTCCCTGCAGCAGCATGAGCAGGAAGTCTGCATCTTGTTTGATGAAATGAAGATAAAGTCCAGTTTGATATACTCGAGGTCTGGAGCTGTTGTGGGAGTTGTAGATGTAGGCTGCATAGGAAATGAAATTGTATAGTTTGAGAGAGGTGTCAAGATGGGGATGTTCCAATCATGTGTTGGTTTCGATGATTTGTGGCATCTTCACATCTTTACGGACACTGATTGGCTACTTCTCGAGTCTTGGTATTTCTAGTCGTCAGCTCTATATGTGTATGTGGGAAGCAGTCATGCTACTGGAGGCTGTAGGATTTAGATTTTGTGTCAGAGCTTTTGTTCTAAACAAGAAGTTCTATCGAATGCATGGCCCCTTAAGATGTGCTCGTATACTCCACCCCTCGTCCTGCATCACCATATCGGCTGTACTTCTTTTGTGATCCACCACATCTCATGAAAACTACCAGAAACAACTGGGACAATTCTGGATGTCACAAGACAAGAAAGTTGCATATAGGTACACATTTATGGACCATTAGGATATAAACTTTTTGTAGCCATATATGTCTGGAATTAAATAGCAAGATAGAACTCCCTGTTGATGGTTTTCAGCCTTCTGGCATTGAAGCATCTCTAGATTATAAAAAATTTATTAGCAAAATAAAATCTTTCGGTTTGTATTGGGTTTTTTTATTCGTCAAACAATCCACAAGGGAAACTGACTAGGTAAATTTGAAAACATTTTCAAAGTGAGCAAAGAAAACTGTGGTCATCACATTTTTTTACCCAGATATTTTTTTGACTGACCAACCCTCCTTTCAAGGCGAAGAAATTATGAGAACCATAGAAATAAAGAGATGCCCTTATTTCCCCTCCACGGTTCTAAAGAGAGCCAGTCTACCATCCAACATCATTGCACCTGCACCTCAAAATATACACCAAAGCCCCTCTAAAATTTATAGATTGACAGCTTGATAGTGCAGCCAAGCGGGCCAACAAACGGCATGTGTTCTTTGTACGTACACGTCAATATCAGTGAATGCGGCCAGCAGTGCCCGTGTCGCAGAGACCATGGTAACAAAGATGCCTTGCAACGTTATGCCTGTCGTGTCTAGGTACAAGCCCATGTGGACAATCCCCGTCCTTTTACGTCGGCAAAATACGATACGGCCTACAATATAATGCTAGTAGGCTTTCACTTAATTTTTTGGTCATCCAATAATAGTGCTATGCATAAAGACTGATTGGCCCCATTGATGCTTGTCTCATTAAATCACTGGCCCTTTGGGGTTGAGTCAGATTTTTTTCGAAAAACAATTTTGCTCCCTAAATATATATATAGAAACAAACTTGCATGCAGCAGTAATTTTTTTAATAACCAAACTGTAAATACGGCCTATAGAAAATGATGCCTACGCCCATCAGTAAAGGCCGGTTCATACTTAACGCGAATGCGAAAGTGAAGCGAATTTGACGTCATGAAACATTCTTTACAAAATATGCCGAAATTGAAATGTGGTTTTTTTAAACGTTTTAACGCAGCACGAGAACTTGCCCAGACGTCAACAATTCGTGTTCGCTTTTGCGCCGAGTATGAACCAGCCTTAAATTGATTTATGAAAAATATGCCCCTATGCCTGACATGGATCTATAGAAAGTTATGTTCTGGCCGACGCCCGGCACATCTATATTTTGGGACTAGCTGTACAACTGTCGTGGATCAATCACTATACCGGCGAATCAAGAGTCGTCTTTAGTATTTAACTTGTACATGGGTATAATTTATGTTGGATCTCTAATATATCGATCATTAAAAATTCTTATATCGACCGACCCTACCCAGCAGCAAGGAGAAACCACAGTGAGTGGAAAGATAGCAGGAGAGGCTACAGAGCAACAGCACTGGCGTGTGCTCATCTGACCCCATAACAGCACCATCGAGTGAGCCCACTCATTGGAAACAGATGTATGGTGTCATGTTGCATAGAGGGGCAGCAGACAGGAGCCCTATGGGGCACTGGGTCCCAGATCATTTCTTCTATATTATTTGTTGCTCCAGAAGAATTTCCTAAGGGTCCCCCTTTGCCCCATCCCACAACTCTTGATCGAGACCAAACTAGATGTGAGAGCAGCAAATTCGACCCCAATCCCATTCAATGGATGGTCGATGTAGGGTTTGCATTGCGTCATAATGAACAAATCATCAGATTCAATGTCATTTAGATGGCCAAAGAAAGCAGAGTTACTCAAGATGAAGTCTGCATCGATCAGAGCATTGGGCAATCTGCTTCATGACACTTTATGGAGTGTGCACTGTAAGAATGGGAAGAAGAGATAACTGCATACCAGAAGGTACAACTGAATCAGTAGTGTGGACAGGACCACTCCGTGAAGACAAACCAATGCTGTTTGAACCAGAAGAGGCAGAGATAGAGTGCCAAGTGACGGTAAAGGAAGGTTCTTCTTTTCTTGTCTATGTACCTGTATTGCAGGTACATAGACCAGTCTGGACATAACACTTTCCTCAGAGGCCTTACTATCCTTGGTAAACTGCAACAAATCAGTCATCCCATGCTGTATATTAGTTGCCCCTACCAGTGAGATCCTCTCCAAATCAGTCATGTAACTGCCCGACCCCACCCTAACCCATCAGGATGGACTCCACCTGAAGATCTCAGTAATCTGCCTAGAGGCAGAGACTAGCAGCAATCTGTGTTAGAAAAAAAATGGCAGGCTTCCCTCTGATTCGACTACCGGGGGGGGGGGGGGGGGGGGGGGGGGGGTGAACAGTAAGACAAGCCCCGACAGGCAACCAATCCCTCAGATCCAGGAAGTCCTCGATGGTCTAGGTAAACATTCCTGGGAGCAGGTCTCTCAAAGAATGTATGCCATGAGGATTGTATGAGTGGCAAAAGATCCCCTTTGACCTGACCAACACCCCTACCATGTTCCTATTGTTTCCTTTCTAAAATTAATCTCTCCTCCCCCCCCCCCCCCATTTCAGGTAAAGAATTGTGCTTACAGAAATGTCTCCAACACCCGCATAAACACTGACAAATCACTAGAAAAATCAACCCCACAGTGCATCAACTTATGAAAAGAAAAACACTGCTTTTTAATGCTGAAACGATCTCGTAGTTTGCCTAAGTTAATCCCATTTCCCTTCTGCCTTACTTTACCACCCCCCCCCCCCCCAAAAAAAAAAAACACCAGAAACAAAATGTTCTTTAAATACTTGGATCTATAAAGGTCATGCTTGACACACCCACACTGTAGCAGTCTTCTATACACGTATATGTGAATGTATAATAGTGCTCCACTGCATCTGATGAATGATCAGTAGGCGAGGAAGTCTCAGGTCTGCATGTCAGTATAAACCAGGTTTTCCAACTTAAAAGTTATAGCATGCTAAAGCAAATTTATGGACCAGTTGGGTCCATTACAGTAATGCCCTGCAGATATGCCTGCAGATTTTTATGACATACACAGAAAGGTCTGTTAATTAGGAGTTCATTTTAAATCCAAAGCAAGTGGATGTGTTTAGTATGAAAAGAAGTAGCAGTACTGCCCACTTCTGCAAGTCTAAATTATGCACTGTAAATGCATGCAAATAAGCTCTCACTCGGCTGAGAAAACACAGTGGGCAGGTAAAGGACTGGACCTGGCCAGCGGACAGCCAGCTGAAACTCTTATATATTACCACCTCTCGCCACCAACTACCAAATCAAATTACAGGCTTTTGGTTCTACCTGTAGTGTTTCTTGTAGTCAGAAGGTAGTTCCTTCCAAGCCTGGCTCAACAGTCTTGTGGTCTCCCTTCCTTGCAGTCTGGGCCACTTGCTACAAAATTATAAAAGACATAACAAAAACAATTATCATTTTTAATGATTAATCTAATTCAAATAAACTTTTCCACAAATAGTTAAGACTTAATAGAAAAATGTAACCTCATTCATTATCCCCCCCGTGTGGGAAGGGTCTACTAGCGAATACTTACCCGTAGAGCCACTACTAATGCATATTTCCCAAGAGGGTGCAATACATTCACAAAGATTTTCACACAATAGCCTTCCCACCATGCCCCGCGGCATACACGCCATGTTAGCTTCCTCTTTTCTCGAGCGACACAGCAGGTAGATTCACAGCGAGCCCTCTGTGGGGAGGACGGAGGGCTAGGGATGCTCCACAGGTAAGTATTCGTTAGTAGACCATTTCCACACGACTGTGGGGGGAGGAGTCTACAGCGCTCATCTTTATACCCGTAGAGCCACTACTAATGCAGAATAGCACCACTCTTGGAGGTGGGAGCGAGATGCTACTGTGCGAGTATCGGACAGGATCACCCCGTACAGAGAAGGAGTATCACTGTTGGGGGAAATTGGTTATTGCAACAGCATATATCAATCAGTTACCAGCGTAAGCTACATAAATATACGAGGTGTGAGCTTTCCGGTGAAGTGAACCCGTCTACTGGAGTCGCTCAAAAGTAGATTGTGAGGCCTGCGAAGCAGCACCTCTTGCCACCTGCAACGCCGCTCTCCCAGCACCTCCCTCAGTCTGGAGGACGTCTCGCAGGTAGCAGGCTGTGAAAGTGTCCGACGTCTGATATTGGCCAAGGGGACTCCTTTAAAGAAGGCCAATGATGTCGTGAGCATGCACGTCTGAGCAAGCGGATGATGTATCCGGCCAGTTCTTTGATGCTGTCCGAATAACAGTCACAATCCAGCGCATGATGGTGCTCCGTGAAGCTGGACAATATGGAGGGGTGGAGGTGACGAACAGGCTCATCGCCTTGCCCAAGATCAGTTCGGTCCTGTTGAGGTACCACTTTAGTGTTCGAACTGGGCACCATTTCCTATCTTCTGGTATGGACGACTGCGAGCGCATGTCTGGTACGAAGATGTCTGGTGGAGCAAAGGACTCGGACTGGTTCTTTGTGAGGAAGGACGCCTTTGGGACTAGACGTACCCCATTCGGTTCCCATCAAATGTGACCCGGATCAACGGATAGGGCATGTAGTCCGCTACGACGTCATGACGTAGCTACTGCTAGTAAGAAACCGAGCTTGACGGATAAGTCGAGCAAGGTTGCCTGGCCCATTGGTTCGTAGGGAGCGTGTGATAGTGTTTCCAAAACTTTTGAGAGTTCCCAAGAAGGATGGAGCGGGTTGGCGGCCTCTCTATAAACATTCCTCGGAGAATGTGACCTAGGGCATGGTTACTGGTAATTGACGACCCATCCGCAAAACCTTGATGGACGGCTGCTATGGCCTAACAGTAGTTCCGGATCGTGGCCACTGTGAGGCCAGAGTTGAACAAATAAATAAAGAAATCACCAATGTCGGCTACAGGCGAATTGACTGGATCAATAGATTTCCGTCTACACCATTTGTAGTAATGGCGTAGGCACCTATTGTAGACTGCGAATATGGCAGCATCCTCCAAAAGGCCCGCTGCTCGGAAGGAGCGTTGGACAATGTCCAGCACGTCAGGTGAAGATACGCGGGTGCTGGGTGAATGAACCTCGAGCGTGGCTGAGAAAGAATGTCCGGTCGAGGTGGAAGAATTAATGGTCTGTGCACCAAGAGCTTGACCAACTGGGGGAACCAGGGTTGACACGGCCAGAACATCGATAGGGCGTCTACATGCTACGCCCTCGGATCTGGGTATCTGGTGCAAAACACCGGCAGCTGGTTGTTGTCCCTGGACGCAAACAGGTCTACATGATGAGCATGAGCATGAAGCATGAAGCATGAAGATCTGCTCGACCACCTGAGGATGTAGTGTCCACTCTGTTGGTCCGATCATTCCCCTGGTTGTTCACTACCCGGGACGTGCAAGCCTGACAATGTTATGTTGGACTTTATGCACCAATGGAGCATTTCCCACATCAGAAGGCAGAGCTGGGATGACCGTGTGCCTCCCTCGTGGTTAAAGTATGCCACGACTGTGACGTTGTCGCATTTCATGAGGACAGACCGATCCCGAACGTACGGTTGAAAATGTCTTAGGGCCTTGAACACCGCTAACATCTCCAGTACACTGATATATAGGGACCGCCGATCCAGATTCCACTCTCCCGCGGCTTGGCGAGAGTAAAGCATAGCTCCCCAACCCAAGCCCGAGGCGTCCGTTGTTATGGTTACCATCAGTTGTGGCTACGGAAAGGTCATTCCGCGCATGAGGTTGGATGACCAACACAGGTGTGGATGTAGAAATACCGGAACCGGAACCATATGATGGATGAGGTGGTATTTCGGTTGGAAGTGTGCGAGGAGTTGGAGCTGGAGCTGGCGCGGGCGCATGTGGAGTCGGCAGTGAGGCACGAGGTCCACCATGCTCGCCATAAGGCTGAGCAGTCTCAGCCATGCTGCTGCTGGGGCTGATGTTTATTGCTGATGTTTATTGATGTTTATGTCCGTCGGAAAGACCATGTTCGTTCTGAGGTTTATCAAAGCTCCTAAGAACGTTGGGATTTGTGTAGGAATTGTGTGTGATTTTCCCTTGTTTATCAAAAACCCAAGACGTGTGGCAAATTTTAGGGTTGAGGCGAGTGCATGGCTGATTTCCTGCTCCGAGCGGCCAATGATCAGCCAGTCGCCCAAATACATGAAGATTGAAATGTCATTCGCATGGAAAGCTGCTCCCACTGACTTCACAATCCGTGTAAAAACCCGAGGAGATGTGACAGTCCGAATGGGAGAGCCGTAAATTCGTCCGACTGGGGGTGCTCGTGAATTCCAATGCATACCCGTGCTTGACGGTCTTGAGCACCCACCGGTCGGAGACGACCCAGGACCAGAGCCCTATAAAAGCTTGTAGGTGGCCACCCACGGGCCCGACTGTCGGAGGGGCACCAGGGTGTGGGCGCGTCACTTGCGCCACCCTCTGGAAAACCGGGGGGCCGACGGCTTAAAGGTCGAATCACTCTGTCGGGAGGAATGGCCTCAGCGTGGACCTGTATATGTAAGGCGTGCCGAAGATCGAGCTGTTGATGCGGCGGGAAAACGACCGCGGGTTCTGCTCTTTGGAATCCTGGAGCGTCCTGCTGGGGCCTGGGGGTCATCTTGGCCTTTGCTTTTGGGCTGTTTTGTCAATTTCTGTGCTGGTTTGCGAAGATTTATTTTATCGGTAGCGTCTATCCGCTTCGATTCGGCTTCCATGGAGTCCTGGCACTTGTTGGCAAATAAATCCGGGCCAAACGGTAAAGCCTCCATCCGCTTCCTGTCCCCTTCCGAGGGGAGGTACAGGGAGTCAAGGACATTGGCCCGACGGGCTCTAAAGTCAGGCGAAGGGTCTCGTCGAGGCAGCGGAAGGCTGCGGAGTGCATGTCCACAGGAATGGTAGTCCCATCCTCGTAGCCTCTGACCAGGTACTCCAACAGCAGGAGGAACGAGGTCGAACGCATTCCAAATCTGGAGGCCCAGTCTGTCTTTCTCAAAGTGTCATCTATCATATTTCTAGTACAATCGGTAAACAGGGAGCATGTAAAACCAGACCCGCTACCATCGGTGGCAAGCTTGTCCCTGGTGGAGTCGGGGACTGCTGGTACCGTAAAATAGTTGTCAAAGTCCTTCGGCGGGAGACGGAAATATCCGTTGTGTTTATCGAAGCACTGCCACACTTTGCGATCTGCTACAGCCTGGATATGTTTGATGCAAAACTGGTCCAGGTGTAGGATCAGGAAGGGCGCCGAGCATCCCGCAGAAGCATCCGACGCGGTACGATATTTGAACGATTGCTGGGCGGGGGGGGGGGGGGCTCGGGTTCCTCAGCTGTGGTGTCTGGAAGGCCCAAAACCCGGATCATGTCGCGTTGAACTAGACTCAATTGTGTCTCGATGGGGAGAGATAATGTGTGTCAAAAATGTCACTCTCTTCATCAGATGACCCCTGGTCCAAACGCATCCGACTTAGAGAAAATTGCCGAAGGGTGGATGGAAATGGCCGGGGGTGAGGCCGGGGCACGACCCAAAGCCTGGGGGAGATCTTGTTGGTCACGGCGAACCCATCCCTGGATGTCACGAGTCGGCGGAGTGCCACTGGGGGACGAGTTGAACAAAACGCGGGGCCGGCTGATCCATCTGTGGGGCGAGTTGGCCTGTGCTCAGGGCGAGTTGGCCTGTGCTCAGGGCAAGTTGGCCCGCGTTGGGGGCGAACTGTCCCGTGTTTGGGGCAAGTTGTCCGGCGTGTAGGCCCACCGGCGCGAACCCCGTAGTTGACAAGGTCGACAGGGATGCGGTGAATGCTTAAAAAGCCTGTATGAGATTCACATTGGAAACAGACTCCGCACGCCTGCGGCGTTTCCTCCGGGAGCAGTCCTAGGACGATGGTGAAACCAAGGAATGGCGACGCTTCTTACGCGACTTCCCTTTCTTAGCTGAGCGACACCGCGAAACCTCAGTATCCGTAGGCTCGGTGGAGGGCGGGGGCGCTGGAATTCCGGAGCATCTGAGTAAGTCCGAGGCAGAGGAAAAACTCGCAACGGGGACTAACAGCCCGGGCGGATCGGTGACTGCGCTGCCCGCCATGGTGGCACCACTACCCTGGGTCCCGTGGTCATACGCCAGTGACTCGTGGGTAGAGGCAGGCAGATTGGTCACGCTGAGCGTGGCCATAGCCTCGGCCACACTTCCCGGGATCGGGGGGTGGCCGGAGGAATATGAAGGCAAATTGGCGGGGAAAGTGTCCGGCTTTGGACCTTGGTGCGCGATTTTTGGCGACCCTTACCGGTCAGCTTCTTAGTCATCTGGTTTTCCCCCCGTTATCCACGGCCGGAGGAACGGGCTGATTATAGCTCGATCCCCGGCCTATGGGGAGGCCACTGCCCGTTTCCGCGCAGTTGAGTGAAGTCTGTGTAAGGGGGAGGGTGGCCGCAACAGATCACGGTCGGAGGCAAGGCCGTGGGAAGAGGGTGGCTCCCTGGGTCTCGTCCCCTGGAGGGGCGGGCGGGTCCCATGGAACCCACATCCACGGGTACCGCCCCGCTCCTAGCTTCACATTTCTCTTTGCGTGACGCCATTCCTATCTAAAATAACACTCTAAACACAGGATAACAAACTCTACTATCTTTATTTAACAATACTTAGCAAATGTACGGCAGACGTAGAAGTGGCTCTACGGGTAAGATGAGCGCTGTAGACTAGTGGGAATTCAAAGATGGTGAACAAACTAATAGTTCACCATAATGGAGATTGACAAACAAGAATTATTGTTTTTTATATTAAACCACTGGTGCCATATGTTGTATATTTTTTGGCCCAACACTAGAAATCCAAGGTACAACCTACAAGGACTCACATACATGTAATTTGCAGTAATGTATATTTATATACGCTTAGCAGCCACTCAAAATTTTCAATGTTTTTAAATTTCGATTTTCTTTCTTTCTTTTTTTCTTTTTTTTCTTTTCTTTCTATTTTTATTTTATTTTCTTTTTTTTGATCCACCCACCCACCCAAATTTTCGATCTTGCCATTGATTTGCCATTCAATTAAACAAATAATATAATGCCCAGTTTCATGACGGCATGATGCAGCTGTGGGTCTCTCCAACTTGAACATGTGCCCTGATGACTTCTTGCGTTCATAATCAGCTTCTGACCTAGCACTGGCGATACTGATTTTTTTCGTAGTCGATATTTTTCCCGCTATATCGCCGATATGGCGATAACATCGTCTACAAATTACGGCATGATAAAAATGTTAGCTATCTTTTTCTTAGATTTTTTAATAATTTTATCTTGTAAAGCGCATTTGAACATGTTTTATGAAATTTGCGCTATAGGCCCTATATATGAATTGATTATTATTATTATTATTATTATTATTAAGTGACATATTTGCAATATGGGATATTTCATAAATATCCCATCCCTTATGTGTTAACTCACATAGATTTAAACAAGCACATGTACATTAAGCGGAAGCTAATTTTTGAGTTGATTCATATTTAATATTTACCTCGGTTTTTAAGTTTACATAAAAACTTAAACTGTTCAAGATTCGGCTTAATTTTCTTCCCAGAAATATGTTTCAGCAATCCCTTTCCATGATTATAAGATAATTTTGCCCTTTCCCAATGTAGTGTATTAAGCACTGTATCCTCGGTGCTTTCCGAGGCATACTCACAGGCATACTCAGGCAGCACTTGAACCCATGACCTCCTGCTTACTATTAAAGGCGTGTTGGGCGAATTACAAACGGTATGTGAATCTTTAGACTGTCGAACGGTTTGTAAACTATCGTTTGGGCCTCGCTTTCAGACCCCAGACGGTTTGCTTCTTTTGTACCAGCTTCAAGTGCCCAACAAAAGAGGCTGATTGCCATTGGGGTTTCACCAAACAAAGGAGCCTCCTGCCTGCTGGACTTCAATGACTGTGCTGCTGCTAATCCTCCAGGGTTAATTAACCCTGGTGGATTAGCAGTGGCACAGCCATTTAAGGGACCACTGTTATCACACTGGAGGCTAATCCGATAAGTACTCCATTGTGCAGCCTACCAACCTCCAGACCATGAATGCTCAAGTGTATACTGTTTGGGCTAGGGATTAATACCATTTAGGCACTCTCAAGTAATTTGCATACCGTTTCTAAATCCCACTGATGCCTAATGCAAGACACCTTATTAACCACTCCACCACCAGGCTGGTTATGCTCCCACTACCCACTGCTAAATTAGATTAGAATTAGCCAGCCGACCCTGGCAAGCTCGGTGGTCGAGCGGGTAAAACGTTTGCATTCGTAAGCAGGAGGTCTGGGTTCGAGATCCACCCGAGTATAAGCCTGTGAGTTTTTTTTCCCACAGGAAAGCTCCGAGCATACAGTGCTTAACAGGAAAGGGCAAAAATGTCTCTTCCAATTTACATCATCCCTGATGCAAATTCCCCCTTCACCTTTTCAATGATAAAATTTGCTCACTCTCTAAACCTAGGATGGTTAACTTTGGTGAAAAGTTGGTATCCGTTAATCCACGAACGGCGCATGGAGCAACCAGAAGCAGCTGTTGGAGTCATTATGGATGGCTGGTCACTAGCATTACACATCGACTCCACTGGGCTATCCAAATCCTCAAACCTTAGGCAGTTTGGATCTACCACCAACTTCTGGGCACTGGCTACTGTAGCTTGGTTATTCTGGTAGAAAAAATGGATTATCAGAAGTCAGTTACATTTTAAATTGAGTTACAAATAGGTACAAAGGAGGGGATTGCATAATCTTTACTAAAGAGGTAACAATATTCCATTATCCCTATAAACCCGTAACCAGAGTTTAGATGATTATGGTTAAAAGAACTTGATTTTAGTGAGGCTGTGCTAACAATTAACGTAAAATGGGAGCGGTCCAATGAAAGTACAAAAGAATACCATTTTGGGCTAATAGAAAACATGCTATTAAAAGCCTCTATAACCTTTAATCATTAGAAGACAGGCAATTCACTTGGAACAGGCATGCAACTTGGAATTAAAAAAAAACGAGGAAATTCCAATCTTTGCAAGACTTTGTCCAGTGTTTTTCAATTTTTAATGGCATAAGTGTGAAGTGAAAAATGAGGAAATCAGCTGATCCGAGGAAAAGTTGCATGCCTGTTGGAAATGTAGCTAGCACAATTTGGAGTGTTTACATGGTTTGCACATATGCGTCAAACCACAGAAGAGACTTGATCAATTTTGTGCTGATGTTTTTCTTTGGTGATACGCTACCAAATGTTTGCTGAAACAGGATTTGTGCCCAACCCAGAAAAACTTACATACTTTTCATGAGCTGCCCTTCTGTGACATTTACAACAGCAAATAAAAGAAGTCACTTTAATAATATATCCACATGTTCATACCATATACCAACCTGTGGTACAGAAGGATTTTCAGAAGTGGCTCCAAAAAAGGTCAGCAATGTTGCCGGTACTGCATCGATACTTGATTGACTGGTTGCTGGTTGAATGGGAACATACCGAGATGTGGACTTACAGGCTGGGGTTGTCATCATGGTCCGAGTTGGATGGCCTGCTGCAGTGGTAAGTGGATGCACGAGGGACGTTGGAAGGATGGTAGATTCGCAAGTAACCATCTTGACGGGAATAGACACTGGTTGTTGCTGGATGTAAAGAGAAGGGGTAAAGATGCAGGACATAGCATCAGTAACCACTCCCTGACTAGAAGTCATCACATTAGGGCTCATGGTCTCTGATAGAGGAATTTGGGAGGATTCCAATGTGCATGGGAAAGGAACTCCAACAGGAACAAAATTACCGGGAAGGGTGGTTTCGGTGGAGATGCTAGGTGTAATGTGCGTTGGGAGGAACCTAGCCGAGTATGAGTGCTCTGATTGAAGTCGCTGATGAGGTAGGCTGCTGGACTGGACTGGTAAAGTGCCTGCAAGACTAGTGCTTGATACTGGAATATTTGTAGGAGTGAATCCTTCAACCGGTGTACGTGTAGGAACTGTATATCCGTCATCGGGGCAGGAGTCAGCATTAATGTAGTGATCCAGAAGCCTCTTTCTTTCCTTTCTGTCAATGGAAGGAGAAGTGAGGGGTGGTCCCATCCTTCTGGGTAAGCTGCTCTTCCTCCAATGATGAGGCTCGTGGGGTGTGTGGGACACAAACAAGGTGGGGTTTGGCAGCTGATTTGATTTCATAGAGACATGGTAATCTACACCAGCTGCTGAAGATACATCCAAACCTGTTGGAGTATAAGATTCATCAACAACCAAGTCCTCATGGTCACTGGTGTCACTAGGTTCTACTTGGGCTGTTGCGTCTGGATGAAGTGCAGTTGGATCAGATACTGTTTGCTGTATCTCCTTAAATGCAGCTCCTGAGTATGTGCCTTGTGTTTCGCATATCTGCATTTTCACCCGAGACTTCTTCTTTAGCCTGAATCTAGGGGTTCGAGGCGAGGTCTTATTGAGCAATTCAATGGGAGCTCTCCCTGTCACTTGATCTGTGGGTATGGCACTGGCTGCCTTGTGGATACCCTGCAGCATTTTGGGGCTGATTGGGGTTGATGCAGGAATTTTCAGTTCTTGCACACCTAAAAAAAAAAAAAAAAGGAAAAGCATTATTTAAAAAATTTGTTTTTTTTAATCTCCATAATTTAATAATGTTCTGTTTGAAATGTGTGACTGGATTATACAAAATGAGTCTTAAGGACATTTTTTGGACTAGTTTTTATGCTTGTACTAGAAGAAGCATACTCAGTTGGCTCCATCAATATTACTATTTTCGATTATATTACAAGGTCGATATATATATGACCAACCCAATACCAAGAATCACAAATTACCAGAGCTTCTTTTAACCAGTTCGCGTCGGATGACGTGTTATACACGCAGAGGTTTTGCGGTATTCAGAACGGATGACTGATAAACACGCACTCGAGTGAGGCCAGTAATATCTGTCAGTGACCCGCTCACAGCGAGCGAGGCCGGCAATATCAGGGTGTGCTACCCGCAGATTACGGCCCGATTCCACCTGAACCCGGCTAGCATTGAGGTTCGTGAAAAATAATCCCGCACCTGGGTCCGGTGAATGTCAAAATAATCCCAGCTTTTTGCACATGATTCAGGTGTAACACTATGGTAAACATATTTTAAAGTGTTGACATCTTTGCGAGACACATTTAGAATTGGGGTTGTAGGCTTGTTCTTGCTGAAAAGCTAGCTATGATTCATACTTTCCTTTGTTTGCAGTCAGCTTTTATTGGGACCTGCGCGGTGAGTTGTGTGTGAGCTGATGCTATACTCTAGTCTGGCGACTTTGCTTATGCAGCCCTCTTAAGGACCCGCACCTTCTCAGAACTATACACACAATTTCTGTTATAAGGTACCAGACTCAATGGTATGCAGAGCATGCGGTACCGTGCGTGTACAATGCATGTTGGTTCAAGCGAGCTCGGACAGGGAGGGAGACGGCCGGGGCTCTGACTGCTGGAGCCGGCAACCGCAGGCAACGTCGTCGTGGTCTGGTGGTGCGCATGAGGCCGGGACAGGATGCTCGGTGCCTTTAGAGTTGGAATGGCTCCAGCCTTCAAACGGAATTGTGCCTTCAAACCCAGCTGAGTTTTCATACTAACACTATCATCAATACAGTCTTTGGCGAAATGTTCTGCACATATTTTCGACCATTTCGACAGCCAAAAATCAGATATTGTATTGTCTACAAAGCGGACCCACTGTCGCCTTTGAACTCCATTCAGCACTGGGAATCACAGTAAGGTTAGGTCAGGGTTTTTGTCGCTGTTCCTCGTGCAACCCCCAACTACACACGATCGAGGCATAATGATTATCTCAGAACCATGCTCATACTGAAATAATATCAAAATTAGACAAAATAGACGGGAAAACGGAGGAGTTATGTCGACAAAAACTCTTCCAGCAGCATCAACTCCACGTACGTACATGCATAGTGTTTGGCTGTAGCATCAACCGACTCTACACGTGTACGTCACGGGGTCACGTACATACATTTAACATACATAATGAGCTTTCGCGAAACAGGATAAATGGTTCAGAATAACAACCATTTTTATAAATTAAAAAATCCCTCTCGTCTGCAAACTAATATCCATCAGTTAAAAGAGTATTTAAACTGTCGGAAAAGTAAAACAAATCCAAAAAAAAATTGCCGTTTTAGTTGCTCTTTAAATGGTGCCCCCACTTGGTATTGTTGCAACAGGACCCTATTTTTTCATTGGCGGCGGTTTTCGACGTGCACACCCGTCACATTGTCGAACAAACGAGTGTACGTCAGCTGCCGTACCAACCCAGTAATACCTCAATTTTATTTTACCAAGTGTTTTCCGCACTCCCATGTGCCCTGCAGACTTCGGACCATGCAATTCATTCAAGAAGTCTTTCCTGAGTATACTCAGTAAAACTACCTTCATCGCGCTCTGCTGACCATTAGGTGACTCCCATCGCTTAGTACTACACGATGTACCTCTAGCTGATCCCACTTTGCCCAATAAGCCTGCAGAGCAGGTGAAGATGCTGAAACTGAATGCCACTCTGGACGCTTCTCACCAGATTCTTTAGCCAACAGGATACGTTAGTAGTCCTCTCGTTGTCCCTGCCGCATGTTCGTACAGCCAATCTTGTGATGCCAAATCACAGCCCTCATAAAAGCTCCCTTCTCCGGAGATAGAGATTGCCTTGCTTCTTGGCCTCCTTCACCTGGTTCAACAAACCTGTAGGACTTCTGCTACTCCATCGATGTTATCTCTGTCTCTTCCCTCCGACTACATTGTTTGCATGGGTGTCTGGACAGGCTATCGGCATTGCCATGTTGGTGTCACGGTCTGTTTTCTATGGTTATGTCGTATTGCCCAGTGACTTCCATCCATCGTGCGAGCTGACCCTCAGGGTTTCTAAAATTGGTCAACCACCTCAGAGAACCATGGATGGACCGTCTCCTTATTTTTCTATTTTCATAGCCAAACTTGAATCCGTTCAGTTGGGATCGTAATAATGTTAAAAGTACACGCGCAGAATAGTAGCATCATATACATGACAAAACATTATTATAGTCAGATTTCACAAAATCCGTATTTATAAACAAAAAATCATGCTTACGTATTTGTCATGAATTTCCATATGAAATATGGAAAATTTGTACTGGTTGGCAGCTCTGCAAATACCATCCAATTAAGTAATTTCACATTTACTTACATTTCCTCCTCTCCTCCCAAATATCTTAAATTTAAGGCTTTACAATTGGTTACAGATCCAAATTATTTTTAGTTTCCTCCCAAAATTTCAGCTTACTTTTGTGTCTGATTGTATGTAGTATACAATACAGTGCTTAACAGGTTAACAAAAATCTGCTTGCTCAAGAAATGCTATAACTGAAGCAACCTTACAATTGGGTAGTTTCCTCAGCTGAAAAATATACCTACCAATTGTGGTGCATAACGGCATACTGAAGCTGATGCGGCCATCTTGCATTTTTTGTTCAATTTTATGCTCTAAGCACAGACGAGTTATTTTGTGTTGAAGGAAATCAATATAGTCGTTGGCCTTCCTTAGAACATTGTACTGAAAACAGAAAAACAAAGAAGCAGCAGTTGTCTAAAAGTACATCAACTGGTAAAATGCTAGTTTCAACCTGGAAACTAAAACAGGTAAAACAAAAATAGTATAGCAACACACTTTCAGTCTTCTTTAACTTCATTATACCCAGCAAGATATGGGACCAAGGGGAACGCCCCCCCCCCCCCCCCCTTGCCCTGACCCTAGAGGAATTCCTGAGATTCCGGGAACACAATGACCGACACAAAAGAGGGGGTTCCTTCTGTCCCATATCTTGCTTCAAATGAACTTCATCAAACAAACCACATGGCATGGGAAACCGACTAGGTAATTTTGAATGAATTTTCCAAGAAAACTGGCAAGAGCGGGATTTGAACCTCCGGAATACCGTACCAGCACTCTACCGACTGAGCTAACTTGCCCTACGTTGAAGGTCTCCCAAATTGTCAGTATCTTTGTTTTTTGTTGGTTTTTTTGGGGGGAGGGGGAAAGCACTAGTCAGAATTCACTAACTTGTGTACATTCTCCAGGGCAACTAACACACTACTAAAATGATCTTGCACCAAAGTTAGCTTTATAATAATCCTAACGCACTAAACAAGTTGCAAGGAACCTTCCTGAATCTTCCTGAACGAAAAATGTGTAATAACCCAATGGCACATTCTTTGTACTATAAGAATCACAGGACATCTAGCCTTATGTAAAGTAATGGCAGCTGGGCTCTACTGTCCTCAATCCTGCTCAATCCTGGTGGGTTTTTAAGGATCTGGAAGGATTAGGTTTAAGGAGTAGGCTTTAAAACATTTTCCATGGCTGTGCTTTGTTGATTCACCATTTAGAAGGTAGTTTGTTTTGTTCTTTTTTTGTGTTAACTTGTTTTACTCACAATGTGTTTTCATTTTTGCGTTTTATATTACAGGCCTTACAATCACTCTTGAGGCACTACCCCACTAAATTTATTTCTGCTGAATGAGTAATAATTCAGAAAATTCTGGACGAAAACAAGATTAAACTACGCAAGACTTTGAAATATGATTAAGTAGCTACATGAAGTAGGATGATGATGGTGGTGCGGTGATAATGGCAATGATAATGATGCCATACCTTGGTTGCACTTTTATGAGTATCAGTTGAGGGCAGTATCTTGACAAGTTCTTTGATGGCTTCGTTGAGGCTCTGATGGCGCTGTCTGCTCCAAGGACACATAAAAATGTTTTGGATATACCTACATAATTTGGTCAATTAGAAATCGAAACAAGAACTCTAAAATAACAAACCTGCAGTGAAGGTTTGCATTTTGTTTTGCTGCTTATCAAAGAAAATATTGATAAACAAAAAAAGTTCAGCGAAATAACAAAAAAGAAATTCGATGTGAAGTTTGCATGTCCTTTTCCAAAGAATCTTTAAAATTTAGCAACTTTAAGTGTAATTGGGTGGCGACTGGTGAAGGTAGTAAACATGCAGTAGGTGGTGGGGGGAACCCAAAATCATAGTAATAATCAACAATGCCAGAAATTGTATGCGACCCATAAGGCCTAACAGTTATTTTCAGGCACTATCAGGAAGCAGCAGTAAAATGGCACCACCAACAGTCCTTGCAATCCTACCACCACTACCCCCCAGTTCTTTCATGTCAACAGAAAAGTTGTGCAGCACAGTTTATTTAAACCAACAGAGTAGGGAAATTCCATTCAGGATTCCTGGGAGATTATAAGTTGTTTAAGCTTATTTGATTAAAAACAAATTGTAAATTAAACACATTTTAAATTATTTGTGCATTCCTTAACCCTATTCCTTTCAGGTTTTCTTGCTGAATCACACAGTAAAGTGTGAAATCCGCTACATCTAAAAGAATCCAACAGCTAGAATGAAAGGTCTTTTATTCACTGCTCAGATTAGAAAAATTCAGCAAAATGAGCATACTTTTAGTATGACTAGGGTCAACTTCAATCAGGATGAATTGTTCAAGATTAATATCTAATTACGTTCACCAACCTCTCATGTACCCTGTGCATTGCTCTCCGCTCTTCCAAACTACATATCTTGGGACCTGACATCCCAGCTCCAGCTGATGCATCACTGCCTTCATCAAGTCCCTTGTCATCAGTTCCTGCATATTTGCATTTTAGACGCCTCTTCTTTAAGGAAAAGGAGGGCTTGACAAGTAAGGAGGGCTTCACAAGTAAACCGGTCTTCTTTCTCTCAGCTCTTGATTTCCTCTTCACAACTACCACCCCAGTGTGGGGGTCCTTTGGAGAAGCTATATTTGTTTTGCTGACATTTGGCTTGGAGCGGTTGGTGGATTTTAACTGAAATGATTTAATAGTGAATAAGATTTATTTCACACAAACATGCAATATGAATTTGAAACTCCAGACCAACAAAATGAGTGAGAAGTAGCCAGAACCACTTTTGAGTTACAGGACCTAAAACAAATCGTACACAATGGAAATCAAGGAGCTGTTAGCATTTTCACTGAGATGTCAAACGAATATCAAGCTGGGTATGCTCTTTTAAATGCATATATATATATAGAAAAACTTACAAGTGAAAACAAAAAGCCTGATGAATCATTTTGTAGGATCCAATCACAAATCATTTTGGGTCCTTGCAGTCAAGCCAGAATCTGAGGCTATTTCAGCAAGTCCACTTGAGTCCAAAACTGGAAAAACACTCAAGTCCAGACGTGAACCCTTACACCAGCCTAGACATGACCCTAGACTCCAGCACACTTGATTCTTAAGTCTAAATTGCCCAAAGCAGTTGTATACCTCAAACCTGCTTTTAGGATGCCAGCTCACTTTACATATCAGCAGTGTATGTGAAACAATTGTTCAAAATACTTATACATTAGATATTTTCATTTAATATAAATATTTTTATTTTCCTTCATTTGTGTATACTTATAATTCGTCAAACAATCCACAAGGGAAACTGACTAGGTAAATTTGAATAAAATGTATTAAAATTTACCTAGTCAGTTTCCCTTGTGGATTGTTTGACGAATTATAAGTTAAAAAGTCGTATCCTCATTGAATGATCCCCACAATGTCGCTTCCCAGGTTGTATCGTAAAATTTGATGTGATCCCTGGCTATACGGCATTCTGGGTTTATGACTTCTGGCTGGCGCCCACCCGAACAAAGATACTGACAATTTGGGAGACCGCCAACATGTATAGGGCAAGATAGCTCAGTTGGTAGAGCGCCGGTACGGTAACCCGGAGGTCGCAGGTTTGAATCCCGCTCCTGCCAGTTTCTTTGTTCACTTTGAAAATGTAAGAAAAATACGTGGTCACAAATTTCCCTGTTCAAGAGCATGTAAAATTACATTTTATGACCCAAAAGTTCGGATCTGATGTGCATAGATGCTTGCTGCCACAGCATCAGTACACGCATAATAGCATGTTTTCGCTGAGCTGATTTCAATACTGACCATTTTGTAATTTGATTGTCCCAGCCCAAGTAAAATAGGCTAGACCACATTTTAATAATGGTGTACAGTGCAATCAATTCGTACTACAAACAACATCACAAAATAAGTAGTAGTAAATAGAAACAAAAACAATATTCAGATTCTGCTGTCAATCAATTTCTGGTTACAACTTGCGATGGGTACTTTTCCCATTTTAAGTCCAGTGCGGACAACCTAGGACGTTTTCCTCTCAGTTACTTTTCCTGAGTCCAGCGGTTTCTTCTACCGGGTAACTGCTGCCCAGGAAAACTGACCAGGTAACTTTTCCTGTGACGATAAGTCTAGTGCGGACAGTGCGAGTCGGTAAAAACGGCTCAGGAAAGCTACATCCGGCCCATGAAGGTCATGCTTCACAGGAAAACCACGCATGCGCTTTGCATTGTTTCACCGCGGTGCGGTGCATACATGTATGTGGCAAAATTCCAAATTCCAGTGCGTTGTTCCTCTTTTGGTCGCAATCATGGCAGATACTATTATTGATAAAGTCGGAAGTTTGATTGGTGCTAGACGTAAGCCTGCGTGTACACATCGGCCGGAAAAATGAAAAGGCACACATTTTGGGTCAATCACGTCAATGTAGAAAGGTCACGCAAAGCGCCCTCATGAGTCACTATTTCGACAGCTCGGTTACTTCTACCACGGTCTAGGTAAAATGTTCCCGTGTCGAAAGTCCAAGTGCGGACAGTGGTCACATTTGACAATTTTTCATTTTACCACCGTCTCGGTAAAACCTTCCAAAAAAAAGTCCAGTGCGGACACGGCCAATGTCTTGTTTTATCGAAGCACATCCCCTTTCACGATACTCATATATGTCAATTTGTCTGCAGGAGGAAACTTTTCAGGCGGATATCATTTTTTTTGGGGGGGGGGGGGGGGGCCGGGGTTGTCACTTTCGAGGACTATTTCTCACGAAATTCTGTATTCCCCTCTTTGGACACGATTTATGTCACTATTCAATGCTGACATCATGGGAAGAAAAATAATTAAGATGTATTTTTTAGTATAATTAATCGTACTTGCAAGTCTCAAAGTGAGAATTACATTATGGTCCAGGGTTTTGGGAGGGCAGAGGTCAAGCAATGCACATTCTCCGGCTTACCATTCGCATAGTGTGAATGCGGTTACAAGTTACCCGACTGCATGTTCATGCGGGAAAGCTGAATTGCTGGGTTAATTTTGTAGTGTGAAACCGATTCTCCGGGTTAGTTTTTACCCAGGTAAAGGACTACTACGTGGGTGATTAATTACCCGGGTAAGTTCACAGTAGTGTGAAACCCCTAAAAGGCTATCTTGGGTGGCCATAACTAGCAGATCCACAGCAACGGTTTCGGAGACCCAGCAAATATTTTCCCACAGAAGTGGGGGAGGGCACTACTCTTTCTGGCACTGGTGGTGCCATTCTATTTTGCCTAATTCTGACGTAATATCCAATTCTGCACACTGCAGTGACTGCACACAGAAAAAAAACTGCAGGAACTGACCTATCATTATTATTATTATTATTATTATTTATTCGGCCAAAATACGCAACAATCATACAGACATACATGAGAGTAATCAAATAAATCAACATATAATAGGATAGGTAACAGGATGTCTAGTTTATAAATGAACAGACTGAAATTAATAAATGGATTGAATTAAAAAGCAGGAGTAAGTGGCTGGGGATGGGAGAGAAGAGAATGGGTATGGGTGTAGAGAGCAAACATTGAAAGTCCAAGTAACAACTAATAAAGCAGCAATTGAACACAGGCTAATAATTAAAGGCAACATTAATCGTAAAGGCAAGAAAGAAACATGACAAAACAAACAATTCATTCTAAGATGGCCAGGATTAATAAAAGCGAACCTAATCACTGTGACTCGAGAGCCTATCAATCCAATCTTAAGATGAAACACTCAATAAATAAAAACAAAAAATCTGTAAAAATTAAGAGACTAATAAATATATATATATATATATATAATATAAGAAGAATAAACATTACCTTGATCAAGTCAAACAGACCAATTAATATTCAGATGGACAAGAACTCAGTTTACACATTAAACAGACAACACTGTAAAGAACGAAGATTTTAGTTGGGGGATGGTAAATATAAGTAAAAAATATAGGACAAAAATCCCCAAAAGGCAACAATAATGTGTGAGCCACACAAACATGAATATGCATGCAACACTGAGCCAAACCATATAAAACAAACAGATTGAAGGAGCAAAAAACACACCCATTCAAGCAGTCACACAACAGACAGGGACACTAAAAACTGGTAAACAACCAATGGCACAGTAAATTAGACAGGCAAATAGTGAAAACGGGTACTAACAAACAATAAAGGAATTGAACAAACAACCAATAAATGACACTATTACAGACAATCAAGTGAGATGAAGCAATCAAGTAAACCTCCAGCAAGCAGGTTAACAAAAACAACAAATCAGCAAAACAGGTGTAAACACATGCAAAATAAGCTTAAGTACATGTACATCTAAATATCAATGAAATGGTTACACAAGTACTTGTTGAAACATTTAAATGAATCTAGAATTAGGGCGTTCTTAACATTTGTAGGCAGACTACTCCAAATACGAGGGAATGAATGAATAGATGTGTTCTTAAGGCTTTGCGTCCTTGCGTACAGATGATTGAAAGTGAGTGTGTCCATGTGGCGGGTATTAACAGAAGTATGTGAGTTGACAGTGTAACAGTCAACAAGTCGAAATAGACATTTAGTGGTAAATTGGACAGTTATTCTTTGACGTCTAGATTTGAGAGTTTGCCAGTTCAGTTGTGCTAGTCTGTCCTCATACGATACTGCCCCTCTTTGTTGTTTAAGGAACATTCTTGTAGCTCTTCTTTGGACGCGTTCTAATTTATCTGATGAAGTTGCTGTATATGGGGACCAGGCAGGCAGCCCATACTCAAGAACTGGTATGACGAGTGACCGGTAGAGAGACATCAGTGCATTTGTAGAAGTTCCTCCTGCTACATGCCAGATGAAACCAAGAGTCTTATTTGCCTTAGCAACCACACTATTGACATGGTCGTTCCATGTTAGAGTATTGTTTATTGTGACACCAAGGTACTTGTAGGTAGTTGCAACTGTTAAGGGAGATCCAAGGATGTGATACTGCGGAAGGGCTAGTGGTTTCGTAGATCTAGTCATATGCATAATTTTTGATTTGCTTGTATTAAGTTTCATTCCATTTGACTCAGTCCATTGAGTAAGGGCATCTAGGTCTGTTTGCAGGAGGACTTCATCTTCAGGGGAATTGATGGGGTGGTAGATGAGAGTATCATCAGCAAAGAGTAGGGATTTGGTGTCAAGAGTGTGGGATATGTCACTGATGAATAAATTAAACAGTAGGGGGCCTAAGACACTTCCTTGTGGAACACCAGATGTTACAGGAGACCAAGATGAAAAGGCCCCATGGTACATTGCTCGTTGATGCCGTCCAACGAGAAAAGATTTCAACCATGACCAAGTTTGACCCTGTATGTTGAATTTCCGTGCAAGCTTTTTGAGGAGTGTATGATGGGACATTACGTCAAAGGCTTTACTAAAGTCCAAGAAGGCGATGTCAATACGAGGTGGGCGTGGCTTGTCCATGATTGAAGCCCAGTCATGAATGGCATTTGTCAGCTGGGTGACACATGACTTACGCGCTGTAAAGCCATCACAGCTTGTGATATTGTCCAGTCACAGTTATAATTACACAAACTTGTTTCAATGTGCAAAATCTGAGGCATGCAAAAACAACCGCATATCATTTCTTAAGGTTGTCTAGTAAGGGGCGTGGAAAACTCACCAATGGCGATAGGTAAATTGTTGTAACCAAACATTGATGCAAAAAGAATATTAATTTCTTGAAGTCATACCCTGAGAGGATTATTGCATTTCCTTTCCTTTCCTTCCTTTCCTTTCCTGTCCTTGCTGCTTCCAGCTGAAGCATTGGAGGAGGATTTCTGCATTTCTTCCGAGTGATCAATACACGCTAACCTGAAATTAAAATAAAAGTATCAATTTAAACTTTTAATATTGTCTGAGCTCTTGCAGTGACAAGAAAAATCTACACTTTATTTGTACAGTAGAAACCCTAATGGCTGGACTCTATACATGTGTGCTGGAAGTGGCAATAGGCCAATAGCGGCAAAAACTTCAGAAACAATTTTTGCCAGGGGGTCTTCCTAGATTGGTTCATCAATAACAATGAGATTTCAATTTACAGCTCGGTCAAGCTGTGCTATAGCCAAGTGAATACTGGATAGTGCATCCATAGAGAGTGGTGTGCGTTTGCCCCACATGGAGCTTGCTTGTAGGAATCGTCTTTTTTCCCTCCCCTGTCTATCCTTCTTTTTCTTTGGAAGATTTTTCTTTTCAAAGGGTTAATAGTAATCTTTAAAGTGTTAAGCATTTCTCTTTTCCTAATTCATGGTTTTTGAGGATTTATTTTTAAAGGAAGAAAAGTCAGAGAACCTGTCATGCAAATGTTTTGCCAGTGCAAAATTGTCACCTAAATATCCCACTGCCTAAATCAACCCAGTTTCTGAATTAATGGACTGTAATCTGCATTGAGTTAACTGGAGTGCACTACTCAGCTACTCAGTTTACTTTATTAGTAAACCAAATGTTTCAGGAACAGCAAAACCTTGGAAAATAGCCAACCCTCCTGGATAACAATTGTTAGGGCTGTTTATTTTCAAATAATTTAGTATTTGATTACTCAAAACTGGGTTTGACGGAATATTTGAATATATTTTCGATACTTGCTGGTAAAAAGTTGCATGCAAAGCACACCGGTGTTTTATGTGCAGCAATATTACGGACTGCCCTTTCGACATTTGTTTGCATGCACCTGTTGTATCAATCATTATGGGTATATGTCTAATCTTCTGATAACAAGAAACCAAACTCCAACCTCCGTTTTTGCAGTAATTATTTTAGAATATTTCACATTTTCTTACCTGTACGTGAATCCTCATTTGTATTAAAATGGCTGGATATCAATGTGATCGTGTTTCACACATTGACCTTTCAACTTTCATCAAAAATCTCCAAGAAACTCAACAACAAAAACATTTCAATGAGGTCTCGGTATATTCGAGACAGCCCTAAGAACTGTCTGAACATATGGCACAACCTGTTATTTCTACATTTACATGTAGGCTATGTATACATGTCAGCAAAATCCATAAAAAATGAGGCAGAAATCAACATGCAAGTTTGGGTGACCATATATACACTGTACCAATGCAAATACTGCCTGGTTGAGATGTCACAATGATCAAAAGGCATTGTGGGAAGGAAGAAGGAGCAATGTTTGTGCTTTCTTCCTTCCCACAATTTCTTTTGACCATTGACGTCTCAACCAGGCGGTATTTGCAATAAGGTCTATAATCTACGTACACTAAAGCTGTGTCCGCATTGGACTTTTTTTGGTAAAACGTACGGAGACTGTTGTCAACTTGTCCAAATTAAGTCCAGTGCGGACAGCCGGTAAACTTTCCAAATTGTCAAGTGTTGATCGTCGGTTGTCCGTTTATCCCTCCACAGAGGGAAATTTTACAGGGCCAACCGTGTAGCAGAAGAGATACATTTTTACATCGCTGAAAAGTCCAGTGCGGACAGCCGCTATGTAAAACATGCATTTTGTGCTTTCCTTGTTTGACCACTACGTGGCCAAGGACTTTCTACGAGCATTGTTATCCAAGTGCGGATGCACGGAAGAATAACCACAGTGGAATGTTAACAATCTCGCAAGGTCACCTCAGAGAACCATGGATGGACCGTCTCCTTATTTTTCTATTTTCATAGCCAAAGTTGAATCCGTTCAGTTGGGATCGTAATAATGATAAAAGTACACGCGCAGAATAGTAGCATCATATACATGACAAAACATTATTATAGTAAGATTTCACAAAATCCGTATTTATAAACAAAAAATCATGCTTATGTATTTGTCATGAATTTCCATATGAAATATGGAAAATTTGTACTGGTTGGCAGCTCTGCAAATACCATCCAATTAAGTAATTTCACATTTACTTACATTTCCTCCTCTCCTCCCAAATATCTGAAATTTAAGGCTTTACAATTGGTTACAGATCCAAATTATTTTTAGTTTCCTCCCAAAATTTCAGCTTACTTTTGTGTCTGATTGTATGTTATGTAGTATACAATACAGTGCACAAAATCTGCTTGCTCAAGAAATGCTATAACTGAAGCAACCTTACAATTGGGTAGTTTCCTCAGCTGAAAAATATACCTACCAATTGTGGTGCATAACGGCATACTGAAGCTGATGCGGCCATCTTGCATTTTTTGTTTAATTTTATGCTCTAAGCACAGATGAGTTATTTTGTGTTGAAGGAAATCAATATAGTCGTTGGCCTTCCTTAGAACATTGTACTGAAAACAGAAAAACAAAGAAGCAGCAGTTGTCTAAAAGTACATCAACTGGTAAAATGCTAGTTTCAACCGGCACTCTACAGACTGAGCTAACTTTTTTTTTGGGGGGGGGAGGGGGAAAGCACTCCTCAGAATTCACTAACTTGTGTACTTTCTCCAGGGCAACTTACACACTACTAAAATGATCTTCCACCGAAATTAGCTTAATCCTAACGCACTAAATAAGCAAGTTGCAAGGAACCTTTCTGAATGAAAAATGTGCAATAACCCAATGGCACATTCTTTGTACTATAAGAATCACAGGACATCTAGCCTTATGTAAAGTAATGGCAGCTGGGCTCTACTGTCCTCAATCCTGCTCAATCCTGGTGGGTTTTTAAGGATCTGGAAGGATTGGGTTTAAGGAGTAGGCTTAACCCTTTAATTAACATTTTCCATGGCTGTGCTTTGTTGATTCACCATTCGCAAAAGTTGAACCATGGAGGAAGGTGTGCGAATCTTCGCTGCGAATGTTTCATGACGTCAAATTCGCTTCGCATTCACATTCGCATGAAGTATATATATACCGGACTTTTTGCTACAGTCACAGAAAGCACAATTTATTATAGGCCTAACCATCACCATGGCCTAACGTTACCACAAAGTTTCTTTCCCAGGCATATTAAAAGTAAACCCATGTAATTAATAATGATCTATAGTATTATTGCACACAAAAATTCTGACAAGTCAGAAATTTAATTGTGCCAAGTGTTTACACAATTCTAAACATACATGGATGGTTATTTTCCAAGATGTTGCTGTTCTTGACCGATTTTAGTGGGGGTATTAAAGTATTAAAACTCTTTCCATTTTTTTTACCCGATTTAAATTATCCACCATTCCCACCAGTCCGTCCTCCGCTACGTCAAGCAAATTCGCAGATGAGGTTTTTTTGCAGCGCCACCTGTCGGGCCGAATGAACCAACCTTAAAATTTAGTAATAACACGTCCCCAGTAGTCATAAATAATTAAAAGAGTAAAACATGGCATTGGGATCGCTCGTTGTACTTTGTAGAGCGAGGTTGAGACTGGTTGCCCCGCCCAACGCTTACGCGCGCACGATTCGGGGTCACTGTTATGACCTCGCGCGCCATGACTGTATCGCGCGTGTACGGGACGTACAGGTTGTGTACAGGTTGGCTGACCGTTTCCAACATTATGCAACAACGAACATTCACCTAAACGTTGTTAATTAATTATCAAGATCTTCTCTGGGAAGAAAGTTACCAGTACTAGTTCACCGAGAATATTGCAATGAGAACCGTGAACGTCAATATGGCTCTGCGCGCCAGAGCTGGAAAGAATGGCACGGTTATTCTGCAAGTGCCTGGGAAGGGAGTGACCGAGACGAAGCAAGTTCTGTACGCGGGGGAAAATGGCGTCATGAACGGTAGGAAGGAAGCGGTCTTGAACGGGACGGCCAACGGCCACTTCTCGCCCATTACCAATGGCTTTGCTGTTGAGCAACACGACGTCGAACCAGAAAAGGTGCATATTGTTAATTTGAAGATTTTATCATTTCCAAACTGAAACTTGGCTTGGGATAGTCCGAGTAACTTGGACCCTTTAATCTTTATCGCCTTTTTTAACATTTGGACATGATCTGGCGATACTAGTTGGGTCCAAGGCAGCGTTTGACGATTTTCTATTTATTAATTCAATACGTCTAAAATCCAAACAAAAAAATTATAATTCAACCTTACAACGGCCACCAAAATACTAGATACGCCACCATCTGAACAAGTGGAGTTCCATGATCAGATGAATGTACCAATTATTGTGCAGTCGAGTAGTCGGGTCCGTTTGAATGTATGTATTGTAAGAACAGACGATATCGCTTTGGTACGGGTGCCTCTCTAAATTGGATGTGAAATTCGACTTTTCATCTGGATCGTAAGTGAACCTTAGAGTGTCTGCACCTTAATTAATCCTCGAACTCTACTTGTAGCTGGCGTATCTAGCATTTTGGAGGCCGTTGTAAACTGTGAGAGTCACTGAGACTTCAGATAAATTTTCAGAAAAACCACACGACCACTGCAGTAAAAACCAGTAGTCTCGGTTCCAAGACGTCCTTAGCGGTGCGACATATAGCGCGCACGGCCGGCCGACAGCGCCCTCTCGCTACACACACACGCCACGGCCAAATCCCTAAGTAAGTATGCTAAGACCGTCTTGGTTATTTCGCAAGTTCTGCTCGCGAAATCGCGAGCAGAACTGTGTGGCATTAGCATGTGCGTGTGACGTAGCTGCATTATTGCATGTAAATCGCAAACACTCACTCTAGTTTCTGTACTCACGTCGGGTGTACGTATCCGTACGTACCCCTAGAACTATTATGGGGCTCCTACCAGTACCAGAGCCCCATAGAAAGAAGCCCAATTTTCCCATATATGCTACTGCAGGAAGAATAAGAACACAATTTCCATGCACTGTGTTTACACTGTGCACACAAAAACTGCTGAAAGTTTACCCCAAAAATCTGTCTGTTGCTTACTTTACATCCTCAACTTGTGTGCACCAAGCAAAGGATCGATCGAATCTGTCCCAATTTCAGAAAAAAGTGAAAAAATCCCTGTAAAGTGTAAGTTCCAGACTGAAACAATATGAATTTACAAGAAGCAACAAGACCCAGTACTACAAAGGTCAGGCATGAGCCAATCACTTCACAGGGCTGTTGATTATTCACGATTAATCTCATACTAGTCATAGTTTGTTGGAAAAAAATTCTGATCGTATGGATTTTACATTAAAAAACTGGGCTTTGGAAAGCTAAAAAGTCATCAGATCAGTGTCATTCATCAATTTGTTTGTGGCTATGATTTGTTTGTTAATTTACCAATGGGATTTGGCAAGAGTGTAATTTTTCAAGCTGCTCCATTTCCTGAACCATAGCTATGCGAAGTAAAGCAAAACGAAGTAACCGAATGCAAACAGGAGAAAGCGCTAGTTATTGTCGTCGTGCCATTGAAAGCCCTGGCCGTTGATCAGTTACATCGTGCTGAACATCTGGGACTGATGTCGGCAGAGATAACATCTGATATTCCAGATCACATTTTTGGAACAATCCAAAAATTTCTCAATCCTGTTTGAAAGTCAGTCCAGATCTGCTCAGAACGTTAACTGACTAGTAAAATATTACTAAAACATGAGTTTCCTCCAGTGCGCAAAAGTGCGATTATTCGTTTGACCCGCCTGTTAAATTATGCATAAGCAGGTCGCGCGCGCTCCCATGCCAAATAGCCAAGACGTTCTTAGCGATTTGGCCTTGGCGTGTCAGAAAGTGTGTTGCTAGAGGGCGCTGTCGGCCGGCCGTTGCGCGCTATACGTCGCACCACTAAGGACGTCTTGGAACCAAGACTACCACTACAGACGACCTGGGACCCTATACTCGCCAGATCATGTCCAAATGTTAAAAAAGGCGATAGAGGGTCCAAGTTACTCGGACTAAGCATTGGCATGGTCCGAGTAGGCTTACATGAGTAACTTGGACCTAGCCCAGTGTGGCTGGCGGATTTTGACATCGGGCTGATCCTTAGGCTTAGCCACACGTCCTGCCCATATGTTCGTGTGGTGAGAATTTTTAAAATTCATGTGGTGGGGTAGCACTAGCCTAGATTGGACGTCCTCACTTCATTGCATTACGCAGACGTCCAGGATACGAAGTTACCCGTATGATGCGAAGCATTGAGGCAGCTGGATTGATAAATTTCAAGTCACATCTTGGATGAAAATATTTTACAGAATAAATCTTCTTTTAACGTAAATCGCTGTCTCTCAACGTATTGAAATCGCTGTCAAGTTCGTGTGTAGTCAGGCGTGCACGTGCGTGAACTGCATAGCACGCAGTCGTCATGTACGCATGCGCGCGAGGGACGTGTGCCGGTCTACTGGTGCTCGTAATTATGCGTCAATTGTGAAGTTTTAAAAACCCGCCCATGCACAGTTTCTTTTGCAAACTTCACTGTAATTTTGGGTAGATAAGCGACAATATTATGGTCTAACATGTCTGATTTCTCAAGCAATGTGTGTGAATTGTCAGACCAGCTTCGAGAAAGCTGAGAGATGGTACAAACGGCGATACATAAAGCGTTGTCAAGCCCAGTTAACAGGAAGGTTTTCGGCAAGGCCATTATGGAACAAGACCACAAGACCTTTGCCAGTGGCGGCACCAGACTCTAAAAAAAAAATTTTTTTGGGGGGGGCCCCAGGAATATTTTTGGGGGAAAAAGTACCGTAACCTTAGTCCGAGTAACTCTATTGCCTTTTTTAACATTTGGACATGATCAGGCGATAGTAGGGTCCAAGTAAGTCTGCATTGGTAGAGTGGTGATTCCGAAAATATGTCTGAAGTCCCAACAAAAACATCCGATTTCACCCTTAAAACGACCACCAAAATATTAGCCACCTGAGGAACAAGTGGAACTCCATGAGTAAGATAGAGGTACTAAAATTTACCCTTCAATTCACAGAGACACCCGTAAGACATGTCTTTTCGCTGTCATGGAGTTCAATTTCAGTAAGGCCGAGCAAAATAAATTGTGTGTTTCCGGTAACAGTCTGAACAAAATCCAGGTAGGTAGGTAGGAAAATAATTTTATTTTGTAATTTTTTTTATATTTCAGTTCTGCATGCATTTGCGTTAGTACTCATTTGCATGTTCTTTCGCAAACTCACTAAACATGTACGTGTTCTAATCTGTTGTACTCATACCTCATAAAGAATGATGAAAACTGGTGAAATCAGAGTTGAACTGATTCTAAAAAAATGGTAATACAGAAAGGGGTCAAAGGGGTCAAAATCCTCCATAGATCAGTGCAATGTTTTCAATGTGAACATGGCTGTTCGATATCCATTCATTTTGATACCGAAATATCGGCAAAAATATATCGCAGAGCTGCCAACCTTTTAAAACTCATTTCAGTATTCAGAAAGCAAAAAATCAATATTTTGCTGAAGAAAATCCGTATTTTTCATGAAATGTAAACATTACCTGAAAATCTTGCTGGATGGACCGTTTGCTTATTTTTTTATTTTCAAAGGTAAAGTTGCATCCTTCAGTTGGGATCGCATTGTTTTATTCAGAACAAAGAATGAACATAGTAAAATAGCATGCATGACCTATTTATCAGCAAAACCAATAAACTAAACAAAATAAATATGAAACTGACTTGTTTTTGCGGTCACCATATCATATCATATCACATCACAAACTGCTGTGCCATGGTACGATAAAGTATTCCATGCCGTACATGATACAACGGTGTGCCCGGCCAACTAGCAGCCCCCATGCACGGTGCGTTACCGTAACACGTTGGCCACACGTAGAATTATCCACACAGTCATTTATCACACACTCAACCACTGGTCCACTTCTTGTCGCAATTTGTCGAAAGTTTTGATTGAAATAGATGTAACTCCTAGTTGATCCAACTGTTTGTTGGTTATCGGTGGGGTTTTGTGGACAAATCTTGTCAATTTTCTGGACGAATCTTGTCGAGTGTGAGGTTCCAAAATGTAAGCATGCGTGTTTAGCTACCGGACTTGATAAACGGGCATTCTTCACTACACGCAGATGGAACCCGACTATGAATTTTGGTGTTGCATGATTTATTGTCCCTCAAACAACGGACTCGCTCTGCACAATAGGCATGCTCAAAAGGTTTTTTCCCACATGAGTCCATGCTTTGCTGCATGCGCATGTACTCCCCGCCAGCCGAACATCGACAAGACGTACACGATCTTTGTGTATATACCAAGTGATTCAGACACAGATTCATAAATAGCATGCACGCACGTGCGCTATTATGGTGTGGAGCTTGGAGAGATATGACGGAGCGAGAAGTTATGTCGGGGTTAATAGAAAACAATCAAAGCAACGACACATTTACACATGAAGTATGTATTTTTTATTCCTCTATTTTAACACAGGTATGTTTGTTTCAAATTATGGGAGGTTTCAAGTATGGAAAATGGTTATGTTCGTTGCAAATAATTGAAAATAGTGCTCATTAAAAATTTGCAACTAGCAAAATGGCAGTAAAAAGTTTGAGGTCGGCAATTTGGCCCCAAAAATTCCAGGTCGGTCGGGTTACCGGAAACACACAATTTTTTTGTTAGGCCTTACTTAACCAATATAATCAAACCACGCCCCTTGGCGACATGTGGGCATGCATATATGCAGTAACCCTGTTTACGACTTTGCTTACCCCACATAAAATATCACGTGAGACCAACTTGCCAATCAAATTCCGGTCTTTCAGTCAGCACGTGCTCAACCACAAGGGAATTCCCTAAGTAGAGAAATACATGTAGCTTGCTCAAGTACAAGTGAGCGCAAGATTTTCCCACGCTGCTCACACTCTTACGTCTGTTAATTCACAACTTTTTTTTAAGGTATTAAGTGCTTTTATAGCACTGATTTTTTACCTGGTATACATGTGGAACTTTGCAGTTAATATTTCCGATATTTAATCCTGGATTTGTTTTCGAAAATCGTCCGGCGATTCCTCACCACTTGGTGGATCGCTAAGTGCACTAGTGCGAGGACTGGAATCGGCGCGAGCACTGGAATCGGCTCGAGGAGAACTGGAATCGGCGCGAGTGAAAAGTGGAATCGCGATTCCGATTCCGAGTTTGGAATAGATTCTTATCGATTCCGGCGTGGAATCGCCCAAGCCTAGTATCTAGTATTTTGGTGGTCGAGGGTGAAATCAGATGTTTTTGTTCGGACTTCAGACATATTTTCGAAATCACCACTCTACCACTGCAGACTTACTTGGACCCACTATATGTCAAAATGTTTTAAAAGGCAACAGAGGGTCCAAGTTACTCGGACTACCGTAACCTACATATATGTACATGTATAAAGACACAAGCCTAGCAGTACTAGTGATCGACGTGTAAGCATAGAACCAAATGGCTAAATGGCAACTAAAAGCCTGTGTACGCGTGCGTACCCATTTTAGACTTGTCTGAAATCAGACTAATATTTGAATCTAAGAGAAAGACATTATTACAAATTCTGGGATTGGAAATTTTTTTTCAATTCGGTACCCAGTTCTTTTACTACCCGTAAATGCACACCCCTAATCCAAATAGGCCTACTCCATGAACAATAAATATTCTGCCAAAATTACTATTAGGCCTATTTGGAAATGTGACATCAAAACATTTTGTTTTACCGGTTTCAGATCGGTTTGAAGGGGCGCCGCCGCAAAATGTTAATTACAGTTCCCATCTTATCCCGAAAGCCCGAAATTACAGCAAATTTTGCAAAAGAAACTGCATGGGCGGGTTTTAAAAACTTCACAATCGACACGTATGCGCCCACGTCCTTCGCGCGCATGCGTACACGACGACTGGTTGCTATGCAGTCCATGCTCGTGCGCGCCCGACTACACACGAACTTGACAGCAATTTCAATACGTTGAGAGACAGCGATTTACGTTGAAAGAGGATTTATTCTGTAAAATATTTTCATCCAAGATGTGATTTGAAATTTATCAACCCAGCTGCCTCAATGCTTAGAACTCCAGGGACCTGTTGAGGTACGTTCAGTTTCTTCCACCAGGTCAAAATAGGGGCAAGATCGGTTGTCATTTTTTTCGCATTACACAAGCTGTTTATATCCTGGACTCCGTTGTAGCGCAATGTAATGGAGATACTATAGGAGTCCAACCTGGGCTAGGGTAGCGCTATCTGGACAGCAGTTTTAACCGTCTGGATGTTTTTAACAGTCTGGAAATTATTTGTTTTAGTACGAGTACATTTTTATTGAGTACGAGTACTTTACGATGAGTACGAGTACGAGTACTTTCTACTAGTAAAAACGGAAGTGTTGTGTTGAAAACAAAGACAAACTCTTTTTTAAACACATCGCGTCGATACATTCACACGACCTACATGTGTATCTTAGTGATCGTCGCACGGATATCGCATCGATGGAGGTCTCGATCCCTGTCATGAACTGCACGGGACCCCGGGACCCATGCGATTTGGTGACAGGGATGCACTTTCACTCGGCACAGAATCCGTGCGTTCGTGACATCAATGTGATTTCATCGCAAGGGACCGGTGTTTTCAACACTCATGTGAAACGGGCTATAGAGTATACATACATGTATTTGCGCACACATGCATATTGAACAAAAGCTGAACAGAGGGTGTGATATAAAGTTACTTACATGTACATGTATTTTCCCCTTTAAAACAAAATTTCTGTTGGTTTCTTTTTAAAGGTACATGTATATTATGTATTTATGGATAGGAATAACATTTTAATGACCAGATTGTTGTCAGTTTAATACATCAGACACAAGTAGAAGGGTTGTGGCCACTGTTAATAGGCCTTACAGGTCTTCTGCTTTGTCCATTAACAGTAGCTGCTCTGCCTCATCCATGGTAACATCAGGTCATCATACTTTTATGAATGTTCATAAAGATGTTGTGAATAACAATTGGCACTTCACCTAATAGTATACATACATGTACATGTACATGTACGTACATGTACATGGGTCATTCTGTAAATTTGGGGGTCGAAAAGTGTGACATTTTTGTTGTCCCAGTTACATAGTGAAGATTTTGCAATTTAGGACACATTCTTTAATGCCATCTACATACAATGTATCTCCAAGAGTGATTATGTAAAGCAAAGTACATGTACACGTACATGTACATGCCAAACAAGTAACAAAATTGTGTGAAGTCAATTTTAATGATAGGCCTACTTGATGGAAATTACACATATCAGGTGTAACAGGGACACCAAAAAAATGTCACATTTTTGGATCCCAAATTGATGGAATGACCAATATGTGCATTAATTTTGATTTAAAAAAATGCATAGTGCTGTCTCCATTGCTACTCATACCATTGCAACTACTCCTACTCAAAACCTTAACCCTAACTCCCTAGTATAATTTACTAGGAACCATACCCATCCTTGCAAATTCCAACACCATATAGTAAACCGTACACACAAATTGTTGGACTCTGATTCTGGTGATGCCTAACTCAGTGTAAAGGACTCTGTTTGGGGGTCCAGTACCCATCGTAACAGATTCCAACCAAACATGCTGTTGGGTTTTGACAGGTTGAGTACTGTTAGGGTTAACAGATACATCAAGTTGCATTGATGCTTTACTGTTTGCTTTATTAAAGCCATGGGCCATCACACTTGAAATGACACTAGTTTAATAGATCTGTTCACCTTTGGACTTTAGCCCATGGACTCAAATCACACTGCTTGGTAATTCCTATACATTGTCACTTCATGATGGTAATTAATAAAAACGTTTGTGTTTTTATAATATTTAAAAATATTTTTTAGGTTTTTGAGAAATACCGCCAAAATGTCAAAATATAAAGGCTGATGCATGCTTTTTGCAAATGGATTTTTGTATTTAGAAATGGAGTCTGTAAATGTACAGGCACATTGTACATGGACCTGTACTGTCAAATTCTCCTTTTAATGCAGTCGGCTCTTTGTAAATGATCAATTTTCAAGGACAAATTTTTCAACATTTGGAATTTGACCCACTACAGCATCATTTCACATTTTGGATAAGTTAAGGATGGATGTTAAGGTTTCAATTATTTCACAGAAAGGTACATGTACATACAATCCCAAAATACTTCTCTCAATTGCTGTAGTCATTTGAATTTGTTGTCACAAAATGTGAAAGAAAACAATCTTGACATGTACATGTACACGTGTATTTTGTAAATTCCAAATTTTACTAATCTGCCACTATTCTAGTTGGCCCAATTTAATAAGTCTTGTAAAAATACATTGTAGGCCACATTTTTTAGAAAATGAGTGCACTATAACAACGCATATTTAACCCTAACTCCCTACATCATTTTCCCCCCATGAATCCTCCAACATCCTCTGATTTCAAGGTGTTAAAACTCCATATAACCTGAATCCTCCAAAATCCTCCAGGTTTTTTTTGCATACCCCTAGTAACCTCAATCCTCCAAAATCCTCATGTATCACATTGAGCCTGATAACCTGGATCCTCCATATTCCTGCAGGGGCAAAAAACCCTAGTAACCTCAATCCTGCAAAATCCTCCGATGCATCAACTTCCAAGTGCCCTCAATCCTCCAAATTCCTCCATTTTGCAAAGAGGATTTTGGAGGATTTGGGAAGGTTAGGGTTATTGAAGTAAAGTTTCAAATTTAATGTAAACATGTATCCATTACAAAAAAAATCATAATTTGTGAATTTTACATTTAATGTCAATAACCATGAATCTGCACTTTACCACCAACATGACATCATTTACAGTGTCTGATTCATTCCACAATAGGCCCTATTTGCACTGTTCAAGTGATTTATGCAAAATTTACATTGTACTATACCATTTCATGTACATGTACATGTATATTGGTTAATTAAAAATTACTTGAAGCACATCAAGGCCAATTTCCAAAGGCAGGCCCATCTGCTAAAGGAGTGGGGGGAGGGGCCAATTCCCCCCCCCCCCCCGGCAAAAAACAAAAGCATCAAATGAAGCCAGTTCGGTATCTCGAAGGTCAAAGGTTATTCAGGATAAAATTGCTGACGTACATGTACATGTAATGTCACGTGTGTTAGCGAATGCCCATTCTGATTAAATCTAACACGTGTGCATTGCGTGACCACCTTGCGCATTCATACGTGCGCGTTAAGTCACATGTCATTCCGGATTTAACTGTGTCATTGTGCACATGCGCAGTTGAAATACCGAACTAGCTTATATAGTTGTGTTTTTTCTTGTGATATGGCACCCCCAGCTGGCACTGTGGGCCCTCCTGATGCCCGGAGCTGGTAATGGGCCTGTCCAAGGGACATTACAGTATTTTTAATTACTTTTCATCTCTGTTCAGCAAAGAAACATTGAGAGCGAGATCTGAACTCTAGAACATTGCCACAAATCTCTTGGCAGTTTTCCACTCATTAGTCGTAGACAGTACATGTATACTGACCAATGCAGAACTCTACCAAGTTGGTTTACCGTGCCCTACATGTACATTGTGTACATATACATCAGAACATCTGATGATGTAGAGTACATTATTGTATCCTTTCTTGGGTAGGTAGCCAGTCAAACTTATGGTGATTGCTGATGTGTGAAGTGATGCTTAACCCTAACCCCTAGGAACCGTCCTCAATCCTCCAAAATCCTCTGATTGCCCTGCCCCAAAAAATGCATTAATCCTCAATCCTCCAAAATCCTTCGCTTGAAACACCATTCATCCTCAATCCTCCAAAATCCTCCTCGCTTGAAATACCATTCATCCTTAATCCTCCAAAATCCTCCTCGCTTGAAACACCATTCATCCTCAGTCCTCCAAAATCCTCTCTCTTTTTGAAATACCATTCATCCTCAATCCTCCAAAATCCTCCAAAACTGCAAGGAGGACTTTGGAGGATTGAGGTGGGTTAGGGTTAATTAATTCAGGTTGTGTAATGCATGAATTTCACTAGCCATGCAGGTGATGTGAAATCAATTCACCTGTGTTCAACTGTGTTCTCGGGCTCTCAATTATGACTGGAGTCGTATTACATGTACATTTGAAGACAATACTGCAAGTAGGGGTGTACATCGGAACCGGGTACCCGAGTACCCAACCGTTCATGTCAGGAACCGGTTCCAGATTATGGAATCGAGTACCCGTACAACTTTACATTATCTCTTAGTAACTTCCCAGAAAATGAAAAAGGAAAGGTTTCGAATGTTATTTGTCTGTAATTTTCAAAATTAAAACCCGACTACATGGGAAACCAGCACAGGTTTCATGTTTATGACCGTGACGCTCACGAAAATTGACAATAAAGGGAATTTACCGGTTGTGGTTTTTGTAGTCTGGGTATGGATAAAGAGCCTCGACCAGACATAATAGCATGCCTCATTCCACAATAAATACAACTGTATAAAGCTTCTGTCTTTTGTGATATGCCGGCGCATGCACGTACATGTAATGGCGGAGAAGTGATCATGTTTACTGGACAGGCATGATATTTTTCAGACTTTTGTCTGAAATCAGACTTTTGAATCTCAGAGAAAGACATTATTGCAACTTCCGGGATTGGAAGTTTTGGGTTGGGTTTCTTTAACGGGTACCCGGGTACCCGTAATTTTTTCAATCAGGTACCCGGTTCTTTTACTACCCGTAAATGCACACCCCTAACTGCAAGACTCATCAAGACAACATTTTTCATATATTTTACACTGGTCTGTGAACAATGCTACTGTACAGTACTATGCAGACACAGCATGACAGGATAGCAACATGTACAAAACTTACTGCATACAGTACATGTACATGTATGCTTCAATACAGTTTTATTACAGATCCACTACCAGTAAAAATAAATAAAAGAAAAAAAATTGTACATGCAGGGAAACCATTATGTAAATATGTGTGTACGTGCACTCCGAGGACAAGAGAAGAAAGGAAACACAAAGAAACCTTTCAGTCCTCGAACGTAGAGTCTTTTGTTGAAATCGGTCCTCGAACGTAAGGATACGTGCTTATTAGTCTATGGGGGTTGGTTATATTTTTAAAGGAACAATAGGAAACACAAAGCATTGTTTTCGGACGTATTGGGGAAGTGCGACTGTGTGTACAATATGAGTGGCATGCCTGGTACACATGTGCACTGAAAGTACAAAAAGCTTGCCAACTGTATCAATTTGCAAGCTACTAAATGTAGGTGCGAGTAAAGGCCCTCACATTAAAATGATGATAAGCCACAATAAACCAAGAATCTCCCAAAATCTGGAAACATTCGAACAGTCGGAAAACGTAGAAATTAACACAGATAAAAAGAAAGGAGAACACACAACACAGTAATGTAACATTGTAACTCATAGTTTACTGCAAGTACATGTACATGTACATGAACAGGTTCTGTATGTACGTCCAAGGACAAGAGGAGAAAAAAAAAGGAACCTTTCAGTCCTCGCAAGTCAGTCTTTTGTTGAAATCGGTCCTCGGAAGTAAAAAATACATGCTGAGTCTATGGGGTTGGGTTATAAAAAGGAACAATAGAGAACACAAAGCATTGTCCTCGGAAGTATTGGGAAAGTACGACTGTACATACATGTACAGTGCATGTAACCTAATATGATCCATTGCATCAGTAATACTTCAAGATGATGTTACTGTTATATAAGGAGATGAGGGAGTCCATGGGAGTGACTGCTACAATGAAACTTACATGCACATGTTCATGTACTACACATCAGTACATGTACAATCCAAAACAATATAATGCACAGGCTGTATGTGTATTAACAACACAAATCGACAGAATAGCAGACAATGTACATGTACAGCACAGGTTACAAGTAACACCATCGCTGGGGATAATAACTACAATACATACATGTAAGAATGGTGTGTTGAGTTAAGTACCAAATTTGATGCAGGACTGAGCTGCAAAAAATGCATTTCAGAGACCAGCAGAGTGCTGGGCACTAGAGCTGAGCATTTCAGAGACAAAAATTAACTCTCATGAAATGATCAACGTACAGGCTGGGACTGAGGCTACGTTCCCTAAAACACTAGTTGAACTCGATTTGGTTAAAAGTTTTAGCTAAAACGGTATCTGAACGCTTTTACAGTTGCACCGAATCGGTTTTATCTCGCCGCTAAAACGGTGATTTATAACACCTCAGAGGGAGGGTTTAGCTAAAACCAGAACAGTTTTATCTTTTAAAACGATGTCTGAATGGTTTTAGCTAAAACGCTTCCTGTTTTAGCCAGCGCGGTTGACCTGGTGTTACGTAACACCTTTTGTGGCGCGCCTTTTGCTGTGTAAACAATCGCGGTTGTCAGTGCATGTCCTATATACACAGCATGCACATGCACGCGACAAGCCAAAATAAGTAGCACTAGCGTGGTCCATTATTTGCATTTTTTTAAGCAGTTGATTTGTTTTCTTCAAAACTGTTCACCATTGCACCATGGTTTTGAGAAGCTACCATTTGCTGAATCGCGATAATTATTCGAACAAAAATCTCTCGTGACAGCGCCATGTTGTTGACAGTAATGCATGTAATTGTGGGCCAAAAAAAATAATAATGTTCGACATTTAATTTTTTTCCACGGAAATCTTGCAAAATCAAAATCAGACCTAACCTTTGCGGCGCTATCAACAGAAAAACAGTTGAAAACATTGAGGAGGGTACGCTGAAAAAACCTAGCATTTCCATCGAAATAGTCGCTGATTTATGTGTTATTTTTCTTAGTTCCATTTGTGTATTTTGTTTATGTGTAAGATAACATTTTGCAGCTTAATAATCGTTTCGGAATAGGGCCTACATCATGTGCTTTCCATATTTGACGAGTCACGTAATCGCTGCTGTGATCACTGGTAAACAAAATTACCACTGCATTCCCAATCGCCCGCGAAGTACCAGGTCATTCATAAAAAGAGGGTTGGCTACTACGCATGTGCGTACAAGTCCTGGAACCGTTTGGTGTCGCGACGCTACCGCTCTAAACTTTTCGAAGAACAGGGGGTATAGCTTAAAAGTTGGAACATTGCAAAATTCATAGCAACAAAATTTACAGGAATATTTTTAATATTTTCATGTAATTTTTCCTGATCTTTTGCCGATCCACATGTCTGAACAATAAAAGACAATGTCATTCAAACCACGCCCATTGCCAACATGCGAGCATGCATATATGCAGTAGCCCTGTTCACGACTTCACTTTACCATTTGTATAAAATATCACGTGAAGGGATCGTGGAAACTGGAAAATGAGACCAACTTGCCAATCAAATGACGGTACGGTCTTTCATTCAGCACGTGCTCAACCACAAGGGAATTCCCAAGATGAGAAATTGCTTGCTCAAGTTTCCACAAAACTCCCATATGCATGTACGCATCTCATAGACACAATTTTATGATGTACATGTACATGTACACAAGAACTAGCGCGCGCTTTATGTAAATGAGCGAAAGTTCTACGTGACCTCAAAACGGAGATAAAACCACTTTGAGTTGAACTCGCTATACTTAAAACGATGTCTGAATGCTCGGTGCATTTTAATTTTACGACCGGCCACCCATGGTGAGCGACCGTTTTAACTTTTACCGTTTTAACTAAAACGGTGTCTGAACATACATGTAGCCTGAGGAACTATACAAGTAAACCATCACCATGACTACCATTATAGGTCGCCATCTCAGGTGAAAAACCTCAACGCATCTGACGAGTCAGAACTTAAGAAAATCTACATGTACATGTACAGTAGGGGAGATGGGGGTTAGTTGGAACACGGGGTAAGTTGAAACATTGAAATTTTCTTCCACAGCTAGAATTTTTTTTTTAAATGATGCCCTCTAGAGGTGTCCCTTAGCAACAGCCTTCCACTATATTACCTCCAGCACCAGTGCCCCAATAGTACTCAAGTGGGAAAGGTAAGTTTGTTTTTTCACCATCTGAGTAAATTTTTCACCATTCAAAATAATTGTACTATCTTACTGATGTTTATAAATAATAGTGACTAGTTTCTTAGTATTTTAGGCTCTAGTACTAAGCTACAAAATAAGAATAAAAAGATGTGTTATTGTATTCCTTGTTTTGCATAGTAAGCTTACAAATGTCACACGGGTCACTGGGGCTAGTTGGAACATTTCGATGGGGGCTGGTTGGAACATGTTCCAACAAATCCCAACATAATGATTACAAATGAATGAAGTGCCCTTTGAATAAAAGTTCTACTTTAGAAATGTGTTTTCTGTAGTATAGCAAAAAGTGGTCAAAAGTCTGGAATGATGTAAAAGCATTTCCTGTAGTGTAGCAAGAAGTTGTCAAAAGTCTGAATATGCTGTGTTTATTTCTTGTAGCATTACATGTACATGTATATGTAGCAATACCCAAGATCCAAGACTTTTAAAATACATGTAAATTTGTTTTTAAAAAGCAGCCTACAGCAAAATACATGTCTCAAAAAAACTAATATAAGGCCTAGTAGAAGACTATAAATTGATTTTTATCTCACTGATAAGCTTAGCGAAGTGTGTGACATTTTTAAATATTTTTAAGTACCGTAGTCATTTTTGAAAGACAATACAACTTTCACTTGATTTAAAAAAATAAAACGAAAGACATGGTGAATTGTATAAAAAGAAAAATAATGCACAGAGGTAATGGGAATCTTTTTTCTCCTGAAAACCAAAAATATTATAGTTTTTTATAAGGTTAAACAAATCTTTAACTTCCTGCATATTTATTTCAGTTATTTTGTTTTGTTTTTTACCTGCTGAGTGCATGGTCTATAGTGCTTGGAAAAATTATTTTATTTGAACTCAAGTAATATATAGTTTTTTCATTCTAGTATACTTTCTAAATAACTGCATACCATGTTCCAACTTACCCCATACCATGTTCCAACTTACCCCATACCATGTTCCAACTTACCCCATACCATGTTCCAACTTACCCCATACAGGTGGGGCAAGTTGAAACACATGACATACATGTACATGTAGTCCTGTTCAAGGTAGATTATTAAAGTAACCATCAACAAATCTAAGAATTGTATAGGCTACATTTGTAACACACATGCATAAACTAGTATAGTTATTGTTACTTGAATAAAATATATTTGTGTTAGGCGTTTTTGTGAAAATCGTTCTAACTAACCCCCATCTCCCCTATAGAGTTAGTCATGAGCAAAAGCTCCGTCCGCACTGGACTTTATTTGGTAAAGCTAAGAGACGATGGGTACTTTTCCCATTTTAAGTCCAGTGTGAACAGCCTGGGGTGTTTTCCTCTGTTACTTTTCCTGAGTCCAGTGGTAACTTCTATTGCCCAACTGCTGCTCAGTAAATCTGACCAGGTCATAAATACATTGTACATGTATTTATGGATAAGTGACATTTTAACGTCCGGCAATGAACACAGTGTATGAAATTGAATTTGGGTGTTGCTCATAATGCAGAAGGTTTGTGCTGTCCCGTTCCTTTGTACACTGTCCACTTTTGCTTTTATTGAGTTGCAGATCATTATTTCCTGGATGTCGCTCACTTTTCAAACAGTACCGTAGACACATTGTTTGTACTGCTCACATTGTATTTTGCTGAAAACACAAATACATTCGATGACCTGATTATGCTTGAAACTTTCTTTTGTCTGTGTGAATTTGTAGGGCTTTTTTTGTTTTGATCTTGGAGCAGTATGTTTCCAGTAGTAGGTAGTATCAGTCTATTGATTTCCTGCATACATGTACAATGTACTTTAACAACAAGGAAGTGCTGTAATATGTTGGAATATTTGAAGTTGAAGCGCCATACATGTGCTTAATTTGTTTTACTTTGTACATGTATTTCAGCATCTTGTGTCCTAAATGTGCTGAAAAGTAATATTGAGAAAATAAGAAATTCATTCCTTTTTTATTCAAAGAAAGTTACGCTGGTGGGGATTAGGGGAAACATTATTGTGTGGTTGCTGATGCCTTATTGGTCTACATGTACATGTACATGTACGTGTTTATAACCAGACCACATCGTCAAATTTATTCAAGAAGAATGCCATATTGCTTAATGATTAACAGTTTGAAAGATTACTTAACCCTAACCCCTTGGGTAACTTTACTAGAAAGTATCCTGAATCCGCCATCTATTTTGTCATGCACAAAAAGTTGGTTTTGGTGACTTCTCAATATGGAGGTATCCTGAATCCATCAAAATCCTGCAGTACCGCTAGGCTTACAATCCTCAATCCATCAAAATCCCCCAGTTTTCAATATGGAGGTATCCTGAATCCGCCGAAATCCTCCAAAACAGGGGTATGGATTTTGATTTATTCAGGTGGGTTAGGGTTAATAGTTCAGCTGATTTGTGGAAGGTGTTTGCCTTGAATGTGAATTTTCTTGAGCAGAAGATGATGATCCGTGTATGGTCATGCACATTTATGACCAGTGATTTTATGTTAAAATGGAAACATTTATTTACCAAAAAGTGCTGTCAGCTATTCTCAGTTGACATGAACTTTTTACTGAGACCGTGGTAGAACAGAGATACCAGACTTCCGGCAATTGCTGGAATTCCGGCTTTTTCATATTTTGGGGGAAAACCTCCGGCCTTCGGCATTTGTGGGCCGGAACGAGTACAACAATATTAATACAAATTACCGAAGACCATACATACAGCGCTTTCCTACATGTACCTTCATGCCGCAATACAAGTGTACAACAATTCGATTTACACTGTGGCACTGTATAAACAGTGTCCTGCATCGCATACGTATGCACCGGACACTAGACTTACATACTGTGTACATGTACACGCAACTGGTAAATTCCAGTCTGTGAGGAACGGTCACAATTTGTGTGTACATTGCATACCACTGATGCGTATGAGCGTGCAGAACAAAATGCAATCAATCGACGACTTGGTCAAGTTTAGTTCCACAGAGATTGCTGATTTCGTTGATTCCCATGCAACTCGTATTTACTTTACGCAGTCAAAGTAGGGAACCAGTTATGTTCGTGCATCAAATGGTTTCTCGAGCGTGCTTGTGTCGCGTGTATACAACATGGCGGAATAACTAAGGTTTAACCGATGATCGGATCGGACATCGGATCGGGCCGATGTTTGGCAATATCGGCAAAACATCGGATCGGCAAAATTTGTAAGGTTTAACCGATGACGAACCGATGTTCGGCAATGTCAATTAGCAAACTTTATACTCAATTTAATCATACACAAATGTCATGTTTTTTTATTAGAGCTCGAGTAAAAACGATGTTTTATTTGTGCGTGAAAAATGAACAGTTTTATGCTGCGATGTATTATCATACCGGTGTAAATAACTCCGAGCTCCGCGTCCATGCGATCCGCGCTATCTGCACCGCATGCGTGAAAACTCAGTGCCCGAAGACAACGAAGCTAGCAGTCAGTGCATGACTGTACTGGTCTACTGAACGTCATGAACGGAGTCGGGGAACTGCACTGTCTGAAGCCACGACGCGTTGTAGACTTTAGTTCAGCCGATCACATGTCTCTTGCATGCACAGCATTGGCGATATGTGTGCACCGTGTAATGTTATATACAGCGTGAATACAAAAATACCCTGGAAAAAAAGACCAGCATAGACGCCCTAATGGGGAATTCCCTTCACGTGTGCCAATTTTGCTGGACTGAAGCTTGGATTGAATTGAATTGAAATCACTGCGAGTTCGGCGTCGTATTTTTACGACCGCAGATTTTTCAACGTACATGTATGTAAATAAATGCCTGGATTAGTTTTGCCCATTGTCCTAATTTGTTCTCCATTTCAACTTCTATCCAACAACCAGCAGTGTTCAAATAAAATTTAATAGGGTCGGTTGGTAGGCATAACATGTTAATTTTCTACCTCCATGCTAAAGGTGAGAATAATTAACGCAATACCTGTGTTAGAGGGGTCCCGAAACGAAGTACATGTACACATTTTGAGATGCTTTGTGAGACATATGCCTGATGAATTGTATTTTATACGAGCATTGCAAAGTGGAAAATAAAATTTACGTATTGTAAAAATAATCAGCTTCCTTCCTATTTCTTTAAAACTGTAAACTTGTATGGTTAAGTCAAAACTCTCGTGTTGTGAATAATCGACCTTTTTATTCAGAACAAAGATAGATACATGATTGATAGCCTATTAATCAGCAAAAGCAATAAACTAAACAAAATAAATATGAAACTGCGATCACCATATCACAAACTGCACGCACAGAGTGTGCCGCGATACGAAAGCAGTCCATGCCGTACAACGCGCGGGCGTGACCGGCCAACTGACAGCTCCATGCACGGTGCGTCACCGTAACACGTTGGCGAAACGTGAAATTATCCACACAGCCGTTTATCACGCACATCACTCAACCACTGGTCCACTTCTTGTCGCAATTTGTTTTGATTAAAACACATCCTGATTTTGACTATCCTTGTTGGTACGATTCTTTGTTAGTTTTCGCCGGGATTTTATGAACAAATCTTGTCGAGTGGGCCTACTTACTTACGAAGTTCTAGAATCTTCGTCAAAGCATGGTGTTGCATGAATAAACACCCCCAAACAACGGACCCGCTCTGCGCAATGCGCAGGCGCAGACGTTTTTTCCCCATGATCGAGCCTGTACTTATTTTGCCGCATGCGCACGTACTCCCGGCCGAACATCGACAAGATGTACACGATCTTTGAGTTACGCATAGTTTCACATGTCGGCAAGTACCGCTACTATATGAGAATTCCGGACGCCCGGTCGGCAATTCCTATTATGATCGGAAATCGGTATCGTAGAATTAATTTGTCTTCCTCTACCTAATAACATTTTATGGCTTTCGAAAATAGGGTGACCCGAACTGAAGGCATTTTTTTGTTTGGCCCGATTTATTACTGTGTTAAGGGAGTCGTGGTTTGTCTTGCGTATTGTCACTGTTGGTTGATGGGCGCAATCGGTCGATGTGCGCGATCGGTCGATCGTGCTGCGCTATCAGTCGATTCTGACGGATATCTTGGACTTTACTTACCTTTCAAAAAAATCCTCTAGAGCCGTGAATTAGAAAGAAAATGTGTTTGACTGGTACATGGTGGCAGCGCGATCGGTCCATAGCGTCACGATCTATCTACCGATAGCGCAGCACGATTTTTTGACGTTTTTGATGGCATTGTTTATGTCGATTAAAAACATCGGATCGGATCGGACATCGGCCGATGTTCCAAAAAAAACATCGGCCATCGGATCGGCAGGCAAATCCAACATCGGTTGAACCTTAGGAATAACGACAGCGGAGATGTTTGACAAATCTACGATGTGATTGCATATACATGTACTGGTAACTGTTCATTGTTGTACGATAGATCTACGTTTGCTTTGGAAACATTCTCGTTGGAAAAATAAATCAAGCACTTCGTAAAAATAAAGCAGAAAGCGGCGTCCGAAAAATTGGGCAAAGTTTATTGTACAATGTACATGTACATGTGTATGTATACGCATGTAATTGTAGCGTGGCCTAGATTCCGGACGCACAATTCTTTTCAGGCCCCGCAGCCAAGACCTACTGGCATCCCTGGTACAATGTAGAAGTACATGTATAACGACTATAAGGGCACTTTTTAACATTGACCCGATTAACCCAAAGAATGCACACTCATTTTTTATTCTTCAAAGTATCGTCGCAAAGTACGTTATTAATATCCATCATTATCATCTGGGAATAATGCACTGGCAACACTAATAAAACTTCTGACCATATGCAGGTGTAATATCTAATAATATCTGCCATGATTGTGACCAAAAGATGAAAACACACAAGACTGATAACGTGCCACACGTGATGTACCACATTGAAGCAATGCAAAGCATATGATGCCCATGTGTAGTATTACATGTCCTCGCGCTTGGGCCGGATGTACAGTTTTCCTGTGCCGCTTGTACCGACTTGCACTGTCTGCACTGGACTCATCGTCTCAGGAAAATTGACCTGCAGTCTCAGTCGGATAAGTTGAATCTGAAACCTGGTCTCAGATTCAACTTATCCGACTGAGACTGCATGTACATGTAGTTGTTTGTGACTCAAACTTGACACTGTCTGAAAGTTAAAAATTTTCCCAAAAAACATTAAAATTTTCTCACATAGAATATTATTTACGTCTTGTTCATAAAGCAAAAAAAAGTACTTTGTATGCAATCCTGTATATATATATAAAAGTTAACCATACATTTATATGTTCGGAATTAACCTATCACTATTTATGAGTTATAAACCGTAAAGACAACCCTAACAAATTTTGTGCAGTAATTTTTGTTTGTCTGATATTTTGCACATTCTACATCAATGAATGACTAATGTGATTAGACAGAATTTCACAAGTTGTGTTTCTGCGAAAATTCACGAGAAATACAGAAATTTAAATTTTTGTTTATAAATTTACGGAATGAAATTTGATGATAATGTTTTTTATGCTTATTATGCTATTATACTGCGCATGTACTGTGGCCTCGTTGAGCGCTGTGGCCTCGTTGAGTGCTGTGGCCTCGTTGAGCGCTGTGGCCTCGTTGAGCGCTGTGGCCTCGTTGAGCGCTGTGGCCTCGTTGAGCGCTGTGGCCTCGTTGAGCGCTGTGGCCTCGTTGAGCGCTGTGGCCTTGTGGCTTAGTGCATCATTTGAACTCACTGTCTTGGCGATAATGCTGGTTCAAGACCAGCTGGGGGTCATGGTACTTGTGTCCTTAAGCAAGGCACTTTGTCACAAGTTGCTTCTCTCCAGCCAGGAGTAAATGTGAGGTAGGCTTGGGCAAATCCAACGTTTTTGGAATCGATTCCAATTCATCTGAGAATCGCTATTCCACTCGGAATTGATTCTGAAAATAAACAAAAAGTAAACAAGCATGAAAAAATGCCAATGAGAAGGCTACTCCACCGTACTCGTTCAAGTTATTACAGAAGGTAATTTGTCATTCAATATTCCTATTGCAGTCACGTTTGGGCAGGGAACACAACATTTTTAAAAAATAATGTTCAACATTTAATTCCCCCCCCCCCCCCCCCCCCCACGGAAAACTTGCAAAATCAAAATCAGACCTCACCTTTGCGGTGCTATCAACAGAAAAACACAGTTGAAAACAGTAAGGAGGATACGCTGAAAAACCAATTCATGATTGTTTGCAAGACTTGATATAGATTTATTTTGATGTATTGATTTTGTACATTTGCCTTACAGAAAACCAAGAAATTGTCAGACCAAGGCCCCAATGAGAAGGTACCAATCTTGATGGTCATAATCACTATCTACAACTACTTTATCTTGACCATAATTGGATACATTCAAGAATACCTACGGAAGTTTGGTATTACGAAGACACCAGGAGCTTGTGAATCCCCCAAACTAAAGGTAAGCATTAGAAGTGTACAAATATGGTATAAATGGTGACATCATTAGATGTGAGCCTCATTGAAAATTAACCTTACTCGTACTGCAGGCAGGGTTGTATTCGAGTCCCTGCAAGTCCTTACACAAGTCCTTTCACAAGCCCAGTCAGAAGTGCTTTCGTTAAGCCAGTCACAAGTAACTGGATGAACAATGACAAAGGAATGCCTTTGTCACAGCTCATTTGAATAGCTTGTGATTGGGATTAGGACTGGAGGGCTTGTGATGGATTTCCAGGGACTTGTGAAAGGACTTGCAGGTACTTCATAAGGAGCCTGCTGAATCCAACAATATCTAACAGCTACATGTACATGTATATTGAAGTGTGACGCCTACTGAATCCAACAGCTAAAACAGATCTTTTGTTCACTGCTCAGATAAACAATATCAAATGGAAATTTCTCCAATATTTCCGAACGACTTTATGATGCAAATCATTTTTGAGGAACCTTTTAAAGATATACTGCTTATCAACAAAAACTACTTGTTTTCTATGTTAGGCATCTGTACATTAAACCTGAACAAAAGTGAATAACTATGGTATTGCTAAGACAAATATTTTTGGGGTGAAACTTGAAAAGTGTACAGATATTTGAAAGTCTTAAAGTTCAGTATTACACCTTTTTTAACTGAAGAGTGTAGAAAATATCTGTTCCTAAATTCTTGCAAACCATGAAAGTTCCTTACTTCCTTGAAAGTCTTGATACCGGTAAGTCCTAAGACTTCTAAACAAATAATCTGTTAAATCATTGCTCTTTCATTTTAATTTGAATGTAATTTAATTCATAATTCGTCAAACAAACCACAAGGGAAACTGACTAGGTAAATTTGGATAAATTTTCAAAGTGAACAAAGAAAACTGGCTGGAGCGGGATTCAAACCTGCGACCTACAGGATACCATACCGGCGCTCTACCAACGAGCTATCTTGCCCTATGTTGGCGGTCTCTCTTGTACATGTACATATGTACAAATGTAGCTCAGTTGGTAAAGTGCCAGTATGGTACATGTATTCCGGAGGTTGCAGATTCCACTCCTGGCAGTTTCCTTTGTTCACTTTGAATATTTAATTCCGAATTGTTACAATTTATTCTCTCTTTGGAGTATGCATAATATTTTTTTCAGGATATGTTAGTAATTCCACATTAGATTGAATTTTTAATATCGAAAGTCTATGAAGATGCAGTTACATGTAGCAGCTCATTGCCCACATGTACCTTTTTCACCTGACCTTGGTTGTAGTCATAAACCAGTCTTGCTGTTGATATCAATGTACTTTTATGCACTTACATGTATGTAAAGGTATCATTGTATGTATTTTGTGGTGTATTCTGTAATGGTTTTGATAAATTTGCCAAAGCAAATTTGTGATGACAGACGTGAAATGAATTTGGAAGTGAAACCACACCTAAAATATGACCCATGTATACAAGACCTCTGTACATTCCCTTGTACATGATACATGTACGTGTGGGTGTGTGTGCACATAAGAGTTTTTGGGTGGGGTTTGTAAGACAACACCCTGTTTTTCTAAGATCAGAATTTCAGAAGAATATATTACAATTAAAAAACAATATGCAGACCCAAATTCTCATTTGGGTCATTTTTGAAGTTTGGGGAAATGGCTGAAAGGTGGATAACTGCTACATGTATTTTGAAATGTTCATTCAATTAAAGAAAAATGTACGTGGTATTTTACTTCTGTAGCAAATTCTACATGGTACCTCCATTAAACTCATCAATGTCCTCTCTCAACAGTGTCAAACTACACTTCAGAACCTCCATCAGAATATTGCCCACCTCGACTCGGAACTTAGATCCAGTTGTTCTGACACCAGATACAGTAAATTCCATGATGAGATTGATAAGAGCGTATCTAACCTTGACTCTGTTCTGCTTAACAGGAGAAACAAGAAGATTGGTGGCTTGCTTACCAAGCAACATCAACGCAGACAGAGACGCTTCAGACGCCCCAGGTCCCAGTCCACACCACCACCCCCCTCCAATACTGTAGTTAACCTTTCTTCCTCATCCATATCTGACGCTGAACATAAACTTCTCTCAAAGGGTCTCAATTTTTGTCCTACTCCCCACACTGTGAACCAGGTAGAGCTCAGCCAAGATCTCACGGAATACTACCGTAGGATCCGTCTCCGAGAGTTTTTCCTTGATTCTGACCGATGTGACCCAGAACCGTTCCGTGTCAAAAGTACCTGGGTACCCCCCAAGAATCGTGTACCAGCCCTCGAGACTTATGTTCAAGTTGTCAGTTCTCAAGTCACTAACCCTGATAACTTTGTCCACAGAACTCATGACAATCTCCGCAGTGAGGAGCGCTTGGCATTGAATGCCTTGCGCTCCCGTACTGATATCATCATCAAGCCGGCCGACAAAGGTTCAGCTGTGGTCATCATGGATCGTCATCAGTACATTGACGAGGCCCACCGCCAGTTGAACAATCATACTAACTACATCTGCCTTGACTCTGACCCCACAGGTACATTCTCTCAAGAGATACAACAGGTGCTGGAAGATATGCGATCACGTGACCAGCTGTCTAAGAAAGCTCATAAATTTCTCTCTCCCTCTGACTGTAGGACTGCCAGATTTTATCTCCTTCCAAAGATTCACAAGGCTGGCAACCCCGGTAGGCCCATTGTCTCTGGTAATGGTTCACCAACAGAACGTATCTCCCTGTTTATTGACAGTTTTCTCAAACCCCTCGTTCCACAGATGCCATCATACATCCATGACACCCCAGACTTCCTGCGCAAGCTGGAAGGAATCAAGAACAAGATTCCCAGCACAGCCATCATTGGTACTTTTGACGTCTCATCCCTGTACACCAACATCCCCCACGAGGAAGGTATTCGTGCTTGTTCCTCGGCCCTGGCCAAGGCAGGACACACAACCCCACCCATCAGTGATATTGGCACCCTCATGAGACTTGTACTAACCAAGAACAATTTTTCCTTCCTAGGTAAACACTATCTACAGGTACACGGTACAGCCATGGGAACTCGCATGGCCCCCTCCTTTGCATGCCTCTTCATGGGCGACCTCGAAGAGCGCATGTTTGCCTCAGCATCATGTCGCCCCTGGGTATGGTGGAGATATATTGACGATGTATTTTTCATATGGACCAGTGATCAGGACAGTCTGGAGACTTTCATTAATCACATTAATTCCTTCCACAGGACCATCAAGTTTACATCAGAGTATTCAGTGCATCAGACCAACTTCCTGGATGTCACCATCCGCAAGGAAGACAACTCGGTAACCACTGATCTGTATTCTAAACCCACAGACACCCACCAGTACCTCCACTCCTCCAGCTGTCACCCCAGGCATTGCAAGACAGGCATAGCATTCAGCCAGGCACTCAGACTCAGAAGGATTTGTTCTAATAATTCTGACTTTTCCCATCATGTACAGGTACTGAAGAATAACTTGGTTGCCAGGGGCCACAGCTCCCGCCAAGTTCAACGTGCTATCGCCAGAGCCAAATCTATCACCAGAGATTTGGCTCTCAAGGAAAAGACGCCTAGCACTAATGCCGACCCCAAGATTCCCTTGGTCACCACCTTTCATCCCAGTCTCCCTCCCCTTCGTAAAATAACTAACGACAACCATCATATCCTTCATACTTCAGATCGCCTTGCCCGTGCCGCCCCTGACAACCCAGTATTGGCTTATAGGCGCCCCCGCAATCTACGAGACCTGATTGTTCGAGCCGAGGTCCCCACCTTGGCTGCATCCCCTCCCATACAGCATGGTACTTTTAAGTGCGATTCCAGGTGTGTTGTTTGCCAGACTCACATGCAGGAGTCTGACTCCTTTTCTGGCCATTCATCTGGAACTACTCACAGAACCAATGGCAACATCACTTGCAACACCTCTAATGTCATATATCTCATTTCTTGCAGGGTTTGTGGTATCCAGTATGTCGGGGAGACCAAGAACACGCTCAAAAAGCGTTTCTATGGCCATCGGTCGACTGTGAACACCAAGAAAATGGACACCCCTGTTGGTCATCACTTCAACTTGCCTAACCATTCCATTTCTGATATGATTCTACAGGGCATAGAATCACTTTGCCACCGCAAGGACTCAGTTCGCCTCAGCCGAGAGAAAGTTTGGATGAAACGTCTTCGGACTATTCAACCACATGGTCTCAACATCCAGGAAGGGAATGATTAACTTTAAATTTTTTTCCCCCATTGTCATTTGTTTACAGATTATCCTCCTGGCAAAACCCTCTTGGGGTCCTCTTGGCCAAATGGTGTTGTCTTTCCATTTCCTGTTTATCCTTGCCACTTCTCTTTGTTCCTTTTCTTGCCCTATTACCACCTTCTATTCAAACCCCCCCCCCCCCCCCCTTCCCTGAACCACACTCCCTTGTCCAATTCCCCAGCTTCTACCTTCATCTTAATCCCTCCTTACCCTAATCACACCTCTTTGTTCCTGTCATCCTGGCTGTCCTTGCCTCTCCCTTTGATGTTCACCCACTGCCTATCTGCCAAGCTCCTTTGCATCCCTCTTTTGTGTTTCTCCACCCACCCCGTCATGCATGTGTGTTCCCTACATGTTTGTTTCTTGTACTCTGTCATTCACCTTTGAGAAAGAACTTGCTTAAGTTCGAAACGTCAGGCCAGCTAATTTTTTGATTTGTATATTTCAGGTCCATTCAGTCAGTCAGCAGTTTGCAGCAGTTTAATTCTTTTTCATGTATTTTACTTCTGTTGGTTCTTTGTGTATTTTTCAGACCAAGTTCAAGCAAAAGCTAAAATTACACATTTTCTCTCATTTTAAAATGCAATGCTATTGTTGAGACCTAAATATTTGACACCAATATCGAGACCTGTTGGTTATACATGCACAGCATAGTCAGGCTCAAGTACAGTGTATGCATGCACAACACAGCCAGAAAAAACAACACATACATGTACACTGTACTGCAAGATTTATGGAAACTTGCAAATTGTTATAAATCACTAACTAGTACAACATACATGTCTCAATCACATTTAAACCTGAACATTGTGCTCAAACTTTAATCTGAAATCAGTGCACTTGTCGGGGCAGAACAAAAATGTACATGTAACTTATTTTAAGTCTGTCTTTAACCCCCGCCGGGGCACCAGGCCGGGTTATGCAGCCAAGCGAAACGGAAACAAGATGCTTGTGCAGCTAAGCATAACGTACACAATACCACAATAATGGATTGAAAATGCAAAAATTTGCTTGTATTTGTGTCAACCGGCCAGGTGGCAATTTCAATCTGCACGTATTTGTGTCAACCGGTGGCAAGGGGTTAATTAAGAGCAGGCTTGTTCTACACTGGAGAGGGGCATCTAAGAAAGATTTAGGGCAGAAACTAGTTATTGAGGACCTGAAATTTTCAAAATGTTGGTGGCTGAAAACATTTTTGGGCCCAAATTTCACTAATTTGCAAGAATGTTCTTTTTTCTTCAGAATTGTATAAATTATCAGATAAATTTTGTAAATTAACAAAACAAAAAGGAGAAACTTTTTGGAGGAACTAGACAAACATTTTTTTTGGGGGGGGGAGGGGGGTGGGGCTGTACTCCCCACTCGTAGAAACATACATTGTTGTACTTGCTTTTCTGCTGAAGATGTACATGTTAGTGTTGAAACTGAACCTCCAAGTTCAAATTATAACTGCCCACGGGAGCATTAAGATTTCGCCGGAGCTTCCAGTTGCATAAGTTTGGTAATTCGAATTTGCCATTAATCAAGCAAAGTAAGCAAAGGAATTTGAAAATGGTTCATGTTATTCATTTATTTGTTCAAATTAAATGGAGTGCCTGTGATCCAATTTGAAAGTACATGTAAGAACTTTTTCCCACAAGATTCCGCCACCTCTCTGATGACCGTGCATACTGTTAGATTGAAGCACTAGATACATGTATGGCTGACAGACCTATGTACATGTACACATGTACATGTACAGAAGCAAGTATCCTCAGCAGCCAAGTGAATCATGTATAAAGAGAAAACTAAATTCTTAAGAGATGTAAGAAAACCCAGATCACAATTTAAAACCGAAAATAAAAGAAACATGTAAAGAATTAAGAACATGGGGACATGGCAAAAATAGGGGAAAACATCACCTAAGTTTAATGTTGCCTACATGTAGTAGGTTATGTCGAATTTCATGCTTAATTTTCTCACATCCCTTGTTTGCATTTTTATTTCTTTAGAGTAAAAACACAGACCTAAAATGTTTAAACTATACAGAAAAAAGGAATAAAAAAGAAATGATGAAAAGGTGAAACAAATCAAAAGACTTGTAACGTACTTTCATGTTCCTTTATTTTGAATGCAAAAAGTGCAAAATAGAATGCGCAGAAATCAAGTCAAAAATAAGAATCTTGTGCAAATAACCCTTACCCAAACCGACTGCTAAATTGAATGAACACTAAACTGAATGTCATAACCTCATCTTAGGATGTGTTAAACATGAAAATGTCAGGTATGGAAATGAATTTGAATGCCTGAAATCTAATACCAACCACTATCAAGATGAATTTAAATGCTATTTTTTTGTTAAACTGGTCGGGTAAACCTATATTAATTAAGCTGAATGGAGAGATACACATTATGTAAAGGTTTACATTTTATCCAGTTGTATTGCTTTTATTTAACTGCACTGAAAAAATATATTTCAGTCAAATGTCATAACACCTTGTTCCTTTGTCCTGCCACATAATTTAATGACCAACAGGTCTCTAAAGTGTCGGCAGTTGCTACAATGTAATTGGTGTGTATTAGACTTGAATTTTCTTTTAAAATCTGTTTGTGTTTTGTTACTTCTTTCCACAGGACTTTGTTTCACTATATCAAGACTTTGATAGCTTTTACATTCGCAATATATATCGGAAACTTAAAGATATATTTGAGACACCGATCTGTAGTGTGCCTGGTGCAGAAGTAAGCGTCATGGAAAGGCTTTCACCGGACTTTAACTGGACATATATGTAAGTTTATGATGCAGATGCATTCTTTTTCTGAAGGCTTTTTAGTACCGAGTGAACAAAAATTGTCCAATGTAAAATTAATTATTTTATAACACTAGATGTTAAGGCATAGGTCCAGTCTATTATTAAAATGCTATTTAATGCCACACTAGTTTCTTCAAAAGATTGTAGGACAAACAAATAATGTTTGGTATTGTACATGGAAAACAGGGTTAAACTTATTGGTGGAATAAAAAAACAACTTTTGATCCAGTTAATGTGGTTATCTAGCTAATGTGGATAAATTTCTACCCAAGACACTTTAAAGGTAGTGTACTTGATTGGTAATTCTCAAATTTGTGTTTTACTGAATTATTACAAAATACCTTACTAGACTGTAAGTTAATAGTAGTCTCAATCATCCTGTGAAATTGTGGCACCAGGTGTGCTGTCGTTGTCAAGAAAAGTGGAAATTTATATCGTCTTCCAACGATTTCCAGCTAGAAATTGTTGGAAAACTGCCATGTAGCCTTTAGTCAAGGCGCGCGTGGCTACCCGGACGAGTGGCGCGCTGGACATGCTGGCATTCAGGGCACGTCACGTGTCCAGCTGGTAGCCACTCGCGCCTTGACTAAAGGCTATCATCCGCCCGACGATTAAAAACGAGCGCCGTTTTTCTCTCGGTTTTTTCGACATCCAACAACGCACAACTTTAACCAGGTGAGTGGAACGATATTTCCTATAGCATACTAACCCCCAAATACGCCCATTTTTGAAAATTGCAACAATGACCAATCAATCATGTACGGCCTTTAAATTTGTGCTTTTTAGTAGTGTTTTCTAGCTGTGCTGGATCGGCTCCTTTTTCAAAAAAGTTTATTTCTTATTCCACAGCATGACTGGGCAAAGTAGGAAATGCATCAACCTTGGCTCTTACAACTATCTAGGCTTTGCCGAGAACTCGGGTCCACGAAATGAAATGGTGGAAGAAATAACAAGGTGCTATGGGAATGGTGTATGTAGCTCCCGCCAAGAATTAGGTATGTAAAGAGAAAAAAAGATTCATATTTTTTTCTCATGCCGAATTTGTGCCATTAGTTTTATATTCAAGGTTGTCGAGAAAAAAACCTGAATGGAATTTAATGGATAAACTACAGATGCCACAACATAAACGGGTGCATGTATTAGTACATACAGCACATACATGTTGTTGGCACAGAACTGGTTTATTCAAATGGAAGACTTTGGCAAATACCACAATGTCAAGTTAACCACCTTTTGTACACTGAAATTCACTGTCATTGTGTGGCAGACTGGCAGGGTCTTGACCCTGTATTTCATATGGGGGGCGCAGGGGTGCCATGCCGGCTTGTGCAGCCAAGCAAAACGTACACAATACCCCAATAATGGATTGAAAATGCAGAAATTGGCGTGTATAGACGTCAACCGGCCAGTTGATAATTTTCAATCTGCACGTATTTGTGTCAACCGTACATGATTACTACTCTGCCATTATATGTTCCGGCACGTGCATGCGCCGGCATATCACAAAAGACAGAAGCTTTATACAGTTGTATTTATTGTTGAATGAGGCATAATGTCTCGTCGGGGCTCTTTATCCATACCCGGAAAATTCCCTTTATTGACAATTTTCATGAGCATCATAAACATGAAATCTGTGCTGGTTTCCCATGTAGTCGGGTTTTAATTTTGAAAATTCCCGACAAATAACATTTCCTTTTTCATTTTCTAGGAAGTTACACAGGTACTCGATTCTATAATCTGGAACCGGTTCCTGACATGAACGGTCGGGTACCCAGTTCTGACGCACACCCCTAGTCGTTTCAAGGTCTTCTCTCAAGCGAGACTTCAGCTTTTTATTTTCAATTCAACCAGCATGACTGTGACACTCCATTGTCATTTTGTGTTTGAATACCATTCACGCATGCATCAATTTTAATTGCCCTCGACCATATAAATGTTTGATCTGACCTGGCCTCTTTTCCTTGACCATTTTCATTTTAGGTAATATAGATAAACTTGAGGAGTTGGAGAGGTTAACAGCACGCTTTCTCGGAACTGAGGCCGCCATGACTTTTAGTATGGGCTTTGCCACCAATGCTTTGAATATTCCAGCATTGGTTACGGAGGTATGAGTGTGCATTCATTCTGCAAACTAATTTGAATGACAATATGCAAGTGTCAAAGATAAAGAAATAGGCTGAGAAATCCTTAACCCTAACCTTTCCAAATCCTCCAAAATCCTCTTTGCTAAATGGAGGAATATGGAGGATTGAGGCTGTATGGCAAAAAATGTATCGGTTGATTTTGCAGGACGCACTGTGTCACGGTCTTAGCCATGCATAAATTTAGGCCTACATGTACATTGTACGTGTACATGTAGATAATACTTGAAATCATCCGCACTAGCTCCCGGCACTGCCTCAACATGTCAACAGTACTGTCAACAGCATTGAGGCAGTGGCCACCCCTCCAGTAAACAAATTCAAAAATAACGGAGGATCTTGGAGGATTGAAGCTGTATCAAATTTTTACATGGAAGCAGTTGGAAGATTATTGCAGGATTGTGGGTGCATCCTAGCAAAAATGCCTGGGGAGTTAGGGTTCATTTTAAAGCATGTAGAAAATTCCCTGAATAATCTATTTTAACGCTAACTCCGTGAATTTAGTTTTCCAAATACCACACTGGCAACAAGTTAACAAGTAAAATGTCAAACAATCCACAAGTAAAATGTCTTATTTTAACAGTGAAGAAGCTGCAACAAGAAACACTGAAACAAGACAGTTCTTGCATAAACCTGAAAAGTTCTCAGTGAACACACAAAACATATTCTCTTCATAATTTAATTTGGACTGAGAAGTGAATTGCAATGAATGGAGTATGTGTACGTTTCTTCATGCACTTACCATAGAGCCCCCACGTATCATGTACATGTTGGAGTCGGAAGTTAAAACTACTCACAAAGAGGATAGAGCATAGCATTGTGAGATTTATGTTTTTGTCCACCAAAATGTTGCCTTTAATTATTTAAAGTATTTACTGTCGATCAAGTTGGATGCTGTCGGATAACATTATGAAATGAGTTTATATGTTTATGCACATACATACATGCAATTAATGTTTGTATACATGTATTCTTCAATTCCTCCTGACAGGGTTGTCTGGTCATTAGTGATAAGTTAAACCACTCTTCTTTGGTGCTCGGTATAAGGCTGTCTGGTGCCTCAGTCAAGGTGTTTGAACACAATGGTACGTCCAATTCAATTCCATTTCTAACATAGTGGCTTGGTAATAATGCTGAGAATTAATCAAACACAATTTGTGGTACATGTAAACTATATACATGTAGTTGTGCAGTGAAAGCCTGACTGAACTGGGATTGAAGCCTGAGCATTCTCAAGTATAATTCTAGGTCTTTACCATCCAAGCTATCCGGCCTTATGATTAGTGTTATCCCTGTAGTCCGCCCCATCAAGCTTAAATGTGACCCGCTCCAGAAAAAGGTGATATAAGTCACGCTATGTATTTACGTGTAATGGCCCTTTCAACTTTGAGAGGGTGAAATTTTTCGTCAAAATTCATTTTTTGTTTTTTGTCTTTAATGACGTCTTAAATATCTAAAGTTTCAGGTTTGGTGCACAACAATGTTGATTTCAGTGAATAAAGTGAAAACAGAACCTTTTTAGAGTGCATTGTTCCATTGCATTGTATTAGAACTAGCTATTTCAAAGCCTGTTTTTTCTGTTGTGCAATTTGAACTCCATATGACTAATTAACATGCAAAAACATGATATCTCCAGAACGGAAACGGCTTTGGAGCTATATCATGTACCAAATGAAAGCTTACATTGTGGGCTTTCCAATCATACATAACACTCATTTTTCATATTTTGCGACATAATATACCTTTTTCCAGAGCGGGTCACAAATGAATGCATGATCAAGGAGTCAACTATCAGTTTATAGCCCTTGATGCTGTAAAGTGCAATTCAGCCATGTGTATGATACAAGTTTGACCCTCCAAAACCCTTTAAAATTTATTATACAATGCAAGTGCCGTGGCCTAGTGGTTTGGATCATTGAATTCGTGGTTTGTGGGTAATTTTGCAAGTTGTGGGTTTGAGCCCAGTCCTGGGCTCTGACACTTCAACGCTCAAAGGTAGTGTACACGATTGGTAAACCTCAAATGTTTTTTTACTTGAATTATTACGAAATACCTTACTAGACTGTAAGTTAATAGTAGTCTCAATCATCTTTTGAAATGATGGCACCAGGTGTGCTGTCGTTGTCAAGAAAAGTGGAAATTTATATCGTTTTCCAACGATTGCCGGCCGGAAATCGTTGGAAGACTGCCCTCTATAACAAATGTAGCCTTTAGTCAAGGCGCGCGTGGCTACCCGGGCGAGTGGCACGCTCAGGACATGCTGGCATATCCGGGGTGCGTCACGCATCCAGGTAGCCACGTGCGCCTTGACTAAAGGCTATCATCCGTGCGACGGTTAAAAACCTATGCCGTTATTCTCTCATTTGTTTCGCCATCCAGCAACGCAAAACTTTGAACAGGTCAGTGGAACGATATATCCTATAAAATACTGACCCCCAAATCAGCCCATTTCTGAAAATTACAACAATGACCAATCATGTACACTACGGGTAGAGGCATTATTAATGCCTTGCAAGGCTTGCAGTGGACTAGTTACCCATCCCGACCCTATTCATACTGTGAAGAGATCAGATTACTGGTATCTTGTCTTGTTTAAGTGTGAGGAACTGGTTCTTCCACACTTTACTCTGTAGCCCACACCTCGAGTGGCATTTGGCCTTGTGATGGGCGATTACATTAATAAAATACATGTATGTGGGATTCCTCTTTAAAAAAAACTTCATTCTGAGGGTTTGAGTAGTGCAGACCCTCCAAAACACCTGAAAGGGATTTGTGGTGAAAGAGGGAATATTGTAGGGATCTTGACAGTAGAAATTGTTTTCTCGTGAAGGTTTTTGCCATCCCACCAGTAGATCCATATACCACTGTATACCATTCTCCACACAGTACTGTATAGTAAAAAAAAAAAACACTTCAAAGCACTTCAGGACTCCACACAGCACAGTTTTGAACCTTCACACATTAGAATATCTGAAGGGTTTGAAGTGTCATACACAGACCTTTTTTCCCAGAGAATTTTCCAGTGGTGAGTTTCTTGTATGAAAGCAGAATGAGATGTGTGTATAAGCTAAGGCTGTAATATTCACACAAAAGACAATGTAATACACTAAGCATGTGACCATCAGTCCATGGTTAAGTTTGCAGGCTCTTCCAGCATTACATTCTACCATCATCTTTTTCTGGCAGAATCAGATCAGTTTCTTGGCTTACACTAATGATTGTATTACTTCTGGTAATATGATATATACATGTACACTATGCAATAATTAACAATTGTTATACATGTATCTCCGTCTTAGATACTGTATTTTGATTGGCCTAGAATGATCACGTGCCCGGTCTATAAAAACGACTGGCACACTCCAAGCATGATATCACACATCAGCCAGCTACATGTAGCTATTGAGCTGTATCATTGGTACCCATGCTACACTGTTAACGATAGTAAATTATAATGGGAGCAGCGAACTAACAGACGATCAGCTGTTTTGATCGCGTGATTTGTTTGAGTAAATTTCCACCGAGCAAGGCAAATTTAACTGGGTTTGGCGATATAACAAAACAATTGTTGACTGCTGTGATGTGGGATATGACAGTTTTAACACTCTCGGGGACGCATAGCACCGGAGGCGAAGCCGAGGGTGCTATGCGTCCCCGAGGGTGTTAAAAACGTGGAAATTAACTCAAACAAATCAAGCGATCAAAACAGCTGATCGTCTGCTAATCCGCTGCTCCCACTATAGTTACTATCTTTAACAGTGTAGGTGAAACTTGCGTGGGTACCAATGATACAGCTGCTCGTCTGCTATAGTTCGCTGCTCCCATTATAGTTTACTACCGTCAACAGTGAAAATTGCATTGGTACCAATGAGCTGGCTGGCTGATGTGTGATGTCATGCTTGGAGTGTGCCAGTCGGTTTTTGTTTAGACCGGACACATGATCGTTCTAGGCCAATCAAAATACAATGGCCAAGACGGAGATACAATGTATAACAATTACTTTTATTACATGAATACATGTTACTTTCAAGGGCCTTTGTACATGTAGCTGTTCTAGGGAGTAATTACATACTTTTTTTTAATTCGTGCTGATAGAAATGTTTATATTAATGAGCCAAAGCATGATGTCATCAGATGCACAGCCATGGTTACTTCATAGACAAATTTCACATTAGCCCCATCTGTGCACGTGTGCATTGAAAGCAAGGCTCTCAGTGCTAAACAAACAGTGCTATTTATAAACCAATTCATTCATGTATGAATGAATCACACCATAGTAAGTTGTTTACCTGGTACAGAGTAAAACCAAGAAGTGCACAGATCGATGTTATTTTTGTCAATTCAGTGTTAGTGAATTTTGATAGCTTGCCACTACATGTAGTGTACCAAGTACATGTATAGATGTTACAGGTAGAGGGGAAAGGTGCAGCGACCAGTTAATTGATTCCGTGAATAGGCTTTAGATATAAATGTGTAGACTCATAATTTTAATTTGGCAAACACTTTGAACTGCACATAATAACTTAAGTGTGTTTAACCACATCTTTAAGCATAAAAAATTGGGCTCATCAAAGTCTTTTCACCAATAGTTTTAGTAAACCAGCTCCCACCCCCAAATAAAGTACCCCATCAGGAGCCATTCAAAATTTTCAACGTTTTTAAATTTCGATATATTTTTCTTGAAAATGTGGGTGGGTGGGTGGTTATGGGTCGAAGAAAATTATAAAAAGTCAAAAATCACTTTCCAATAAATAAAAAAAAGGAATCCGTCAATATCAATACGAATTTCCACACACCCGAGGGGACCCCTAGGGTGAATATTGAGCAGTTTATTTAGTTGAAAATACATGTCTGCTTTGACAGGTTTTTACAGTGGGTGGAAAAATCAAAATGCATTATTGGTAAATACATGTAAGTACAAACACCCTAACTAGTATACATCTAGAAGAATTTCCCAGGTGTATTTTAATGAGTAATACCTACTATCAGCCCCCATATCAGTCAGAATGGAGGTACCAGGAGTCTGTCTATCTGTACTTTCAGAAAAAATGCCATGGTTGTGTTGATTACATTATACTCTAGTGTATTTCCTGCCATACATGTAATTGTCTGATGGCTAATAATGTGTTTTAGGTGCATTCGGGCGTACATATCGTCACCAACACCACAAACTGACACTCTCTAGCGCGTGAGTGCCCGCACGCGCGCGTATTTTACAGAACTGCATTTTCATTTTCACGAACTGAAACCATTCTTAATTTAACGAGTTTAGAGGTTTTCAGTTCAATGTTTCTGTAACCCCACAAGTATACAGATGGAGTAGATTCGTGTCAAAGCTTTTAAAGCGTTTTTCTTGGAATGGTATTTCCGCTACATGCTTGTGTGTCAGTTCGTGAAACAAAAATTCTTCTCTAGCGAGTCAGTGCCCGATGTGCGCGCGCACACCTGGGTGTCAGTTCGTGAAACCGAAATTTACTCAGTACGCGGTTTCACGAACTGACACCCAGGTGCGCGTGAGTGTCAGTTCGTGAAAACGGTGACAATATAATCATTGACTGTCCCTTTAATAATCCCACCCATTGTGTGACCTAGACTTTGTGATGCTTCATTATTGATAACCAGTATGGTGAAGCCACAGTGACTAACACTAAAGTATATGTCAAGTGTACCGATATTGGACAAAAGTATTTAATGAATTTGGAAGGCTGAATTTAGCCTTTACAATAGCTCCTGAATGCCTCTATTTTATGCACAAATACAAAGACAACTCTAGTTCCTTCTTTTCTTGTGATAGTCCAAGGGCTGATTAAAAAAAAATTGGGATTTGCTGCACCTCTGCCATCATACAATGTAGGTTTTTTGGGTTTTTGTCATCTTTGGCCTTTAAACTTTAGATTTCAAAACAGTACCCCTTCCAGAAAGAGTCTGTTTGATCTTTATTATCAAGAATGTTCTTCTATGTTGTACATGTACTGTACAAAAGTATTATATGGCATACTCTGTGATTATACTCTGTAAGCACAAGCACCTAAAGTTAAAACTCATCTTAAATCTTTGAAGTCGGATGACGGCAATAGCCGCAAAAAACAATTTGACACTAGGCCGAATGACATCTATACACACCAATTTCTACAGTTTAAATCTATTGTTGGATTATTGTGTATGTTATGCTTGGCTACTACACAAGCCAGCCCGACTGTAAATAACCGTACTCAATGGGTTAAATGTCTTACGCTTATGTGTTTTTGTACTGGTTATTGTTATATATTCATAAATGCCTCAGCGAGTTTCACTATCCCTATTGGTCGAGAGCCTGTCACGTGGGTGTGTTTAAACGGTTGTTTAAACACGGCTGGAAGTTGTTTAAACACGGCGCGTCATACAGCTGCATGTTCTCAGCCGATACGCAACAGGGAGAGCGTAGTAGGTGCGCGCACAACTTAGATGTACTGAAATTCATAATGTAAGACAACGCTAATGCACGCGTATAAAACGCTGCATCTCGTGCGTGTGCGTACGCGCACACGCGACAGACAGGCGCGGAGCGCCCTCACGCGCATGTGTTTTGTACTGAGCAAATGGGAGAAAAAGCTTTGCATTTTGTCCTTTTTACGGGAGGTTTTTGCATTTTTCGTAAGAAGGCATTTAAGAATGGGGATAAAAATGTGATGACCCGGAAGGGTCGTGATCGCTGTTAATGGACCTCGCCTTCGGCTCGGTCCATTAACAGCGGTCACGCCCCTCCTCGGTTATTATTGACGTGGTAAAGACCGGGTCATCACACTTTTATCCCCTTATTTACACATGTGTACATGTATATATACTACATGTACATGTACTGGGTACAACTTTTATGACCTGTGCTTTTTTAATCTGTGTGGGGTTAAAGGTTAAAGATCAACTGTTACATAACATACATTTGTACATCCTTCAGTGTGGTGTTTGTTTTTGTTTTTAAAATATAAAATGTTTTTAGGGAGCTGAGAACAGCTTTCTGGGAAAGTCAAAATTTAGTGAAGGGCTGTTCAATGTAGTGTATCAGAATCATGGTTAGACTTGTGGAAAGACAACTTTGCAGAATTTGAAGAAAGTCTAAGACGGTCATGTCGGGTATACCTTGATTGGTTTAGCAGGGATTGGCTGTTGAACAAATATCTGTCCATTGAATGCAAATAAGTAGCTGGTAGGTGGCAAGTCCCCAATGTGAAAACAGAAAGTTAATTCATATTAGTGTTCGATGCAGTGACTACGTGATAGTGATATGATGATAAATGATAATTTTACAGTAACCTTGGATGTTTCCAGTAGGACCTTCAAGTTCCATGGTGCATCCTGCAGTTACATGCCAACTATTTTAAATTCTATTTTACAGACATAGATAATCTGGAGAAAGTCCTGAGAGAAGCAATTTCATCAGGCCAACCAAGAACACACAAGCCCTGGAAGAAAATTCTAATAGTGGTTGAGGGAATCTACAGGTAACAAACCTACATGTTGTATTAATTGTATACATTTTGAAATGCAGCCTGAGAAGTTGGTAAGTGTACAAAAGACACGTGAACACTGCATGTATCAATGTGTTTACAAAGATCCAGCCAGGAGGATTGAAGGTCGATCAGATCCGGCAAGGAAGGTCAAAAGGTGATAACATGATCAGGATCTGATCCAACAGTTAGATCCACCTTTCGAGCAACATCAGACACGAGCCTGATTTGACATTGACCCCACGACGGAGATTGAAATGCTAGCATAAAATGCTGCTGGATAGGCCACTATTTGGCCTAACCACATCCGTCTATTTCAGTCTAGTGGAGATTTGAAAAAGTACTCACTTAAATGCTAGAAGAGACATTTTTTAGTAGATGCTGGGAACATGCCTGTCTCACCTAATTTGATGGCACTGAATCTGAAAATTGATGTTACCAAGCTAATTTTTCCACCCGAGTGTAAAAATCTGATCTAGAAAGCAGTCAAGTAAAAAGCAGTCTACATACTAAAACTTTAGAAAAAATAGTTGGACATCACCTTGCCTAGCATTATTTTTTTATATAAAAGATAGCAGACACTAGACTAGCCAGGTACCTTTACTGTACGGTATTCTGCATGATATCTGTCTTACAATAGGTACCAGACCATGTGTTGATCATGGATTGACATAAACAGGGAGACAGTTATGCGCTGACTAATCATTTCAGAAAACTAAGATTTTGTATTGGCACATGCAAAGAGTTTTCTTTAGACAAGTTAAGGTTAAAAGGTTTACTGGTCCTAAGTCAGGGCTCGACCTTAGCACTAGCCCGGCGTACAATGTCTAGTAAAAACTGCTCCGGGCTAGTGAAAAGCACTCTTTAACTTGCCCGGCGGGCTAGTTAAAAAAGCATACCTACCTGCTTAAAATTGTCACTGTTGCTTGATATGAATCAAACAAACGTTCTTGGTAAGTTTGAGTGAATCTTCTTGTTTCATTTAATGACCGAGTACAGCGCTACGGCGTCCCGCACAGTCGAGTCAATACTATGCCGAGCCGCCGCGCTAGCGCAGCGCGCGCTAGCGCTATGCATGCCGCTCGCTGTCTCACAGCAGCTAGCTTGTGTCCCGATGGCAACATGTGTACGTGCGTACACGTGTATGCCATTCATTGCGCGCGTGATGCCACAAGCGCACATGACTTGTACAAGGTTGGTAGTCTCTTATCAAGTCCAGAGTGTGTTGTGCACTTTTTTGCCAAATGCTGTACGCATGGGACTGGTTGGGTGTGGGAAGAAAAGTACAGTGAAAGTGCACACAAAAAAGACTATGGATCTTTTCTCAATGCTCGGCTTCGATACGGCTGACACTGAAACATTTCTATTTTGTACATCATCAGTGTTTGAAAAAAATGATTAAGGACCGTCACATTTTTGGCCCATGTAAATTTGAAGGAAAACGCCAACTAATATTGGCGGAATAATGTCATGAATGTCTATAAGACGCAGCGAACCGTACGCCGTACGCGGCGCTATACAATCTTTGGTACGTACTGAAGCCAGCTTTGATTAATGGGCCCAACCGGGGAATTCCACATGCATACTGAGCATGCGCATCGGCACTTGACCTCAGCGATCCATGAGCCATGCATGCAGTGAATGAAAGAAGGCATGAAAGGTACGGGGCGCGTGTGCGAAGATTTGTGCGTGTGGTCTGTATGTACCGGGCCGGTGTACGTGGTTGGTGAGAAGTTTTATTCACTTGGGTCTTTACATTTTTCATCATGTGGCGATATCTAAATGTATCCAATCCGTCCAAAAAAGGAAGCAAAAGAGAATACGATGCAAACTAGAGCAAAAATAAACGACAACGTGTCTACAGACAAGACTGGGAGCGGGACTTTGGCTGGCTTAGCTACGATGGAAATACGATGTTTTGCCGTGTTTGCCGCGAAATGAAACTGACCATCGTTAATGGGATATTTACAATGTCCATTAAATGTGGGCTAGTAAAAATTGCTGCGGGCTAGTAAAAAACCCAGTTAACTTGCCCGGTGGACTAGTTAAAAAAAAGCTTAAGATCGAGGCCTGCCTAAGTACTTTGGAGTTGTGACTGGGAGAACTGCCGTTAACTCATGACATCAACTGTAGCCAAGTTAGTACCAAAAGTATGCTTCAGAGTAATATAGAATGAATGAATGAAACAGAATTATACTATTACCCTGGAAAATTCCTGGTTGTTTTCACCCCGCAAACGATGTGGAGAAAATCTTTGATGTAAATCCAACCCCAAAACCTCTGTTTCGCGACCTTTTCATCAAGGTCAACTTTTTGGTTGGGCAACCTGTGTGGGAAATACGTATGCACAGCACAGCAAGGGTGCTGGCTAATTATAATCTGGTAAAAATATTTTTTAACACAAAATTCATGCCATGGCATGGTGGAATCTGACTATTTGTGAGAAATGCTAGGATGTCGTCTGCTTTTTTTGTTGGTGACATCAAATTTATTCTTTTTAAGCAAAGGGCTACAGATTGGTGTCAGTAACATAAATTTGAAAATTTAACACTCAAATAACAGCTTTTATTCACTTTTTGTGTCGCTTTTTGCAAAATCTCACCTAGTCTATTTGTTGCCATGAAAAGTTGTCGGACTGAACAGAAATGTGCCCCGGAACTGCAGTCAATTATCCCATAACAGGAGCTTTAAATCAATCCAGTACAATGGGGGAAAATCTATTCTATATGATTCGTTTAATGTTTTGCAAATATAAAAGGAGGCAAATGATATATGGTGGCAACTAGTATAGATGATTTTGTTTTGTTTTTCCCATGGGGGAAAGGCAGGAGCGGGGGGGGGGGGGGGGGGGGGGGGGGGGGGCTTGCCTTCCCATTAATGTTCATCACCCCAAATTGCGTGGAAAAATTGTCAACACTCTCCCGGGGATATTTACAATGTATCTGTGGACATTTATAGAGACAAGTTCTAATTTTGGGATGAATGCACCCACCCATTTTCAAACAATTTTTTTTAAACTGCTCAATTTGGAAGATCCCAATAACAACATGTACGTGTAGCAGTTACATTTCTGTGCTTCGGTAGGCACAGACGAAAGCTACACATCATGCCTTTTATTATTACAATCAGCATGAATTTTATGTCTCATTTTAATGCTTCTTTTTTCCATGGTTTTACCAACTTTTCTTTAGTATGGAAGGGTCCATCGTAAAACTGCCAGAAATCATAGCTCTCAAGAAGAAATACAAGTTCTACCTCTATGTGGACGAGGCCCACAGCATAGGTGCTCTTGGCCCCAGAGGAAGGGGTGTAGTGGACTTCTACGGGATGGACCCCAAGGATGTGGACATCCTGATGGGAACTTTTACCAAGAGCTTTGGTGCTTGTGGTGGCTACATGGGTGGTAGTCTGGTAGGTTGAAATATTTTGTTCCTTCCTAATTGTTCGTTTGTTTTTTAAAAATAAAATTTGGCTTTTTCTTGTCTTGTTGAGTTTGTGGCTCCATTAATAACATACTATTACACTTTTAGCAATGGCGTAGCAAGGTTCTTTTGTTAAATTGTTAAATTTTCATAATAATGTGTCCAGATTTTGGGGGAACCCAGCAAAAACATTTTTTATTTTGTTTGGGGGGGGGGGGGGGCTAGGGTCTAGTTTTTAATGGGTGGTACTTTCAAGAGCCCTTACAAAGGCAGGGCTCGACCTTAGCGGTCGTCCGGTCGCCAAAATGCGAGTGAAAACAGCGGCGGGCGAGTCAAAACCCTACCCTTTGTAGTCCGCCGGGCAAGTCAAAAATAAAGTGTATCTAAAAAAAGTTTCTGTTGTGTTATATTATGAACCAAATCTCCGTCTTCACGGCCAGTTTTGCCTTGCCCCATATTTACCTTGGCCGCCGTGCCCTTTCATATTTTTATTTTCGATGTCATGCCAGCCCTTCATAAAATCTCGCTGCACAACACGTTGGCGATCGTACAGAATCACATGCACACAATACGTGCAGCATATGCACATGCACACAAACTGAATCTGGTCCAGTTTCGGAGTATGCCGATACTTCAAGCATCAACACCCCCACCGCAAGATTAAATGTGTGTATTTGTACAATACACAAAGCAGCAGGAGTATGTACATGTACGGCAACGTTTACGTGCAGTCAACTGACTTTCTTTTTCTCAGTACTTGCACGTGCGTGCCTCACAATACACATCGATGTTCGTGTACGGGGAACGCGCCCTGTAGGCGGCGCTATGAAGCACGCCTTCAGCGCGCTACATACAGTAACTTCATGAACTTTGGTCACAACACGCGCGGCGCAATCGCAGTGTTCCGATTGTCAAAACTTTCGATGAATAATTAGGCCAACACAAATCGATAGAGAAAGAGGATTTCTGGACGTTAATTCACAGAACTTGATCTCTTTTGTCTGTGTATGCATTTTCCGTGTTCATGAATTTATTTCGAGGTTGTACCGCTCATACACCGCAGCGTATTTCCCCGACATTTCCTGCCGCAACACGAGGTTCATCGCCCGCCACACAAAGTGCATCGCGCACGCTTACCACCGTACGATAAACGGACAGTGTTGGCCAGTTTCCCATCGTGGTTAGCGTTGTGCATAGTGATGTGTACGACCTAATTTCTCCATTATTTTAAAGAATTATCGACCGTAAATATTTTTGACATTAATTAAGGCAAGTTTTTATCATTTATTGTGGCAATTTTTTGTTATAGCTTTCGTAGCGTAAACGGAAATAGTTTAGGCTGAAATTCACATATAATTGAATACCCATGTGATCGGAAGCAGTATGTTTTTGGCCTCATAGTCTTACTCTTACTCTTAAGCCGTGTCCGCACTGGACTTTCTTTTGGGAAGGTTTTACTGAGACGATGGTAAAATGAAAAATTGTCAAATGTTACCACTGTCCGCACTTGGACTTTCGACACGGGAAAATTTTACCGAGACCGTGGGAGAAGTAACCGAGCTGTCAATATAACGACTCATGAGGGCGCTTTGTGTGACCTTTCTACATTGACGCGATTGACCCAAATCCCAGGCCCAAATCACGCGTGCCTTTTCATTTTTCCAGCCGATGTGTACACGCAGGCCTACGTCTTTAGCACCAATCAAACTTCAGACTTTTTTATCAATAATAAAATCTACCATGATTGCGACCAAAAGAGGAACAACGCACTGGAATTTGGAAACTTGCCACGTGCACCGCACCGCGGTGAAACAATGTAAAGCGCATGCGTGGTTTCCCTGTGAAGCATGACCTTGCGCTCTGGCCGGATGTACGCTTTCCTGAGCCGCTTTTACCGACTCGCACTGTCCGCACTGGACTTATCGTCTCGGGAAAAGTTACCTGGTCAGTTTTCCTGGGCAGCAGTTGGCCGGTAGAAGTAACCGCTGGACTCAGGAAAAGTAACTGAGAAGAAAACGTCCTAGGCTGTCCGCACTGGACTTAAAATGGGAAAAGTTCCAATCGTCTCGGTAAGTTTTACCAAAATAAGTCCAGTGCGGACAGGGCTTTAGTTAAATACGTTTTGAATGGAAAAATCAACAATGCCGCGACCTCCGTGCCCTTTCTGCAGATATAATTTGGCCTTGGTGCCCTACTTACTGGCCTTGGTGCCCTCCTTACTGGCCTTGGTGCCCTCCGTACTGGCCTTGGTGCCCTCCATAATTTTGCTTTATTCAAGGCCAAAGTGGCCTTGCCCTAAAAATTACCAAATTCAAGGCCTGACACTGACACTGTATCAACTAAAAATGAGCAATGTAGTGTTAAAGTAGTTAATGCTTGTTTGCTGAAACGTATATATGATGCATTATAATTATTATAAGTTTGCTTGAGAAACTACTGTTAAACATGCGGCGAATGAAAAAGCTTGCGGACTACCCAAAAGTCTGGTTGAGTAGTCCGGCCGGCGAGTGAAAAGAAAGTTAAGGGCAAGCCCTGAAAGGGTGTATATTATGTGTATGCCCAAACTGAATGCATGTCTACATACTACATGTGAAGTGGGGTCAGCCCCTTAATAAATTGTAAAACAAATGGTCCCCCTTAATTGTTTTGAAATTGCTTTAAGTTAAAAGCTTAATTTAGCAAATTTATTTGCTCACTGATTGCAGCATGCTAAAAACCCACTTAACCCTAACCCCCTAGACCCTTTTTGCTAGGAACCATCCTCAATCCTCCAAAATCCTCCGATTGCCCTGCCCCAAAAAATGCATTCATCCTCAATCCTCCAAATTCCTCCACTTGAAACACCGTTCATAGTCAATCCTAAAAAATCCTCTTTTTCTTGAAATACCATTCATCCTCAATCCTCCAAAATCCTCCAAAACTGCAATGAGGATTTTGGAGGATTGAGGTGGGTAAGGGCTATGGTAGATATGTTGAAAACATATTTTTATCTTGTTGGCATTTTAGGCTCTAATTGAGCACATTCGGAGGCATTCCCACAGTGCTGCCTATGGTAACTCAACCCCTGCACCTGTTGTCCAGCAAGTTATCTCCACTATGACTGCCATCATGGGTGAGGATGGCACCAACACAGGTAATTCACTTTGTCTGTTTTTTGCTGTGTTTGCATTGGACTTTTGTGGTAAAACTCTCCAAGAAGAGTAATTCTCCCTCTTTGAAGTCTGTCAACCAGCATACTCAACTGTTCCTATATTTATATGATACATCATTTTGGGGATTTGTTTCTGCTAATGTTTGGGTTTTTTTGTTGGGTTTTTTTTCAGGTCCAAGCCGCATCAGACAGTTGGCATGGAATACCAAGTATGTGCGCCAGCGACTCCGAGAGATGAATTTCATTGTCATTGGCCATGATCATTCACCAGTTATACCAGTCATGATGTACATGCCGACAAAAGTTGGGTAAGATTCTTTATTTTCCCAACTGTGGCCAAGGGGCTCACCTTATTGGCGTATTTCTTTGTTATTATTTAATCGTTTTCCATGTTCTCAGATGGTGCTCTGGAAGGATTCTATCAATATGATTCAGTTCCACAGTGATTCATGTATATATACAGTATGTGTATTTATGTAATCCCACCTAGAAAATAGTAATGGCTCTTAAAGATCCAAACAAATATATTGTCTGCAGGGTTTATGTGCATAATGGCAAATTTTGGCAAGACCTTGAATGTTGGCTTACTTCTTGACAGTTACAGATTTTTCATAAAATTAGAGTTGTTTATTGCTTACTGATACCTTGATTCTTTGGTAATCGCACTGTCAAAACTCAGTTCAGTTCATTTCATAACAATGGTTCAAAGACTAAGATTAGCATGCTTAAATTGAAATTTTCAAAAATGTTCTAAAGAGAAAGTGTTGGAGTCGAGTCCTACAATCCAAGTACCAGTTCTCCAAGTACATTTAGAGTCCAAGTACATTGATGATCGAGTCCTGGGCCAAAAATTTGAGTCCGAGTTTTGCATGGTCCAAGTACAGGCCGAGTACGAGAGTACACCATACAAAACAAAAATGACAAGTTATGTTCTGAACATTATAATGTACATACATCATCAAGAGTCTAAACACTAACAATTCAGGAGTCTGACTATTTCACTTATTTCCATTTTTACACAACATGATGAACCTACTACAAAAGTTATACATCACATGTGATTGAGCCAGAAATTTCTCCTTTTGGGAATTTACCCAACAGCCCAAGAACTTTTATGTTTGTGTACTTCTGAGTCCGAAGGTGCAGTATCCAAAGAGAAAATAATTGATTGTATTCCCAAGTATGGGTAGCGAGTACTGAGTACAAAATCTAGGTACGAGTCTAAGTATTTATCTATTTATTATTTATTTGAGTGCATGCAGAGTCCATTTTTTGTTTAGTACTGAAAATCAAGTTTGGTATGAGTACTTAGTGGTACTTGAGTTAAACTCGAGTAAGGGTACGAGTGTGAGTACTCTGACGACATGATGTTAATAATAAATTGAATACAGAATCAATAAAGATATCTAAAATCTTCAATTGCACTGTTGAAATTGAAATTTATTTTGCAACATTCTATTAAATATTAGCAATTTTTTTTTTCCCATGTGCTACATTTGTTAGCAAAAGAATGATTTATTCAATGGTAACAGCCAAAATAGTCCCACAAAAGAGCTTAGAAAATTCTGGATTATCTAATAATAACAATGTTTGAACTTATGAATTGTAGAATATTTTTTAAACGGCACTATTAACCCCTTGCGTACGGTTGACACAAATACGTGCAGATTGAAATTGCCACCTGGCCGGGTGACGTCTATACAAGTCAATTTCTGCATTTTCAATCCATTGTTGGGGTATTGTGTACGTTATGCTTGGCTGCACAAGCCTCTTGTTTCCGTTTCGCTTGGCTGCATCACCCGGCCTAGTGGCCCGGCGCCTCCCAGTGACAAGGGGTTAAACAATGATTGATAAACTGTTTTATGACACATCTCTTGGTGGTACTTTATTCCAGTTGGCTAAAACACAGTCATGTGGGGTTCACTAATATAGGCTAGTGCATGAAATTTGCAACAACATGAACATAGGACCCTCTTCTGTTCACTCACATGACTGGGGGGGGGGGGGGCATAGACGTGCAGTAGTGACCGAATTATGCCAGTCAGTACATGTATGTGTTTTATAACACATCTCTGTACAAAATATAAAATAAAAAGAAATGTCTTGACCCGCATTTAGTTCACGCTGACACAGATTTCATGCACTAGCCAATAAATTAGTGAATCCTATGTGACCGTGTTTCAGTCAACCAGGATAAAGAACCAGCAAGAGGTGTGTTATAATGTATTATATTGACTAGCAATGAGGTCACTAGTGTGCGTCTATGCTTCTCCCTCCTGTGAGTGACCACAAGAGGGGTCCTACAACATGTATTTTGGCCTTGGGGGAAATAGGACCCTCCCGTGGTCACTTCACAGCCCCTTGGGGCTCATAGACCTGCACCAGTGACCTTATTGCTAGTTACATGTATGTGTATACTGTAAAAAAAAAATATCAAAATTTATGTTTGGTTTTTTTTTGTCGTGTGATGTTTTTACACTTTGGCATGCATATATATGTATTCGCTGTATAATATGTGTAAACCTTATGCTGCGTGTATGCTGCAGAAGAGCTGAGAGGAGAGAACAGAATTTCCTTGTCCAGAAATTATTGTATTTGATCTGATGTAAGTGCTTTCCATACTGTTCTCTAGTGCCTTCACTCGCCAATGTCAGTCGAAGGGATTGAGCACAGTTTCCGTGGGATTCCCTGCAACAAACCTCATCGAAGCTAGAATCAGAATCTGTCTTTCAGCTGCACACACCAAGGAGATGCTAGACAGGGTGAGAAGAGTAACCGAAGGAACAATGCTCTAAATATGTGCAACTTGTTTTCACATATGAGAAAATATGAGTGATCTAAATGCTTGATTTTATTTGAAGTTAAAAGATTAATTTATTTATTTGTATTTTTTATATATATTTTTTTAATATATGGAAGTTCGCCCCAAACAAGGCTAAAAGCCACTCAAGGTATGGAGCTACAAGGAAAAGGAAATCAATGATGGAAGAGATAGGAATTAACATTCCTCTTGAAACAATTTAGGCGGGCAAGAGGGCCCTATTTTTGTTTGCTAAATATAAAAGGCAGTCCTTTCAAAAAGAGCATAATGACATCACAAAAATCATATAGGTTTGCATGGTGAGGTAAAAAGTACAGTAAAAGTCTATGTGGAATTGAATCTCTTGAGTGTTTCTTGGTTCTGGGAAGACCGGTAACGCAACGTTTTGAATGGTATGCTCTGTTTGTCATCGGCAGAAAAATAATTCCTCCCAAATCAACAGCACATCAATCAACACATCAACAAAATTTTGAAGAAACGTTAGTTAGAAATGAAGTCCATAGAGCTGTTTAACATGGAAATCAAACAAATTATTGATTTTCTCCAATGTAAATGATGCTTGATATTTTTGTGCACAACACTATGAACTTGAAGGTAAAACTGTTGTGCCTCTTGATGATTTACAACATTGTGTTTACATAAAAACTACTGTAGAATTGATGCAAAGGAGCTGGACATTTATTTATAGTGGGACATTTATTTATAGTGTAACACTTGGTTTTCGTTTGGTTAGTTCCAGTCCAGCTAGCCTTATTTTTTACTAGTCTTTGATTTTTCAAAGTGAACAAAGAAAACTGGCAGGAGTGGGATTTGAACCTGTGACCTCCGGAATACTGTACCGGTCCTCTACCAACTGAGCTATCTTGCCCTATGTTGGCAGTCTCCCAAATTGTCAGTATCTTTGTTCAGGTAGCGCTAGTCTGAAGTCATAAACCCATAATGCCGTATACCCAGGGATGACACCCCGACTTTACGATACAACCCGAGAAGCGACATTGTGGGGATCACTCAATGAGGATGCCTTTTAAATGAATGGCATGATTTACCACTATAATTAGGTTAGAATGAATCGTGTACCTTTGTAACAATCAAGAATTTGCATACTTGAACCTTTAAAGCATCTATGTACATGTACAAGTGTCCAGTGACTTTTGTGCATAGTGGCTTACATATTCATCTTTGTCTGCTGAAAACCTGTACCACAGTTATTGAGTGTACATGTACATGTATGTATGTATGTATAAAAAGTGGATAGGGATGTTGCTACTGTTAATGAATCAAGTCAAAGGTTTGGTTCGTTAAACCCTTACTCCCTACATCATTTTTTCTCCATGTGTTAAACCTGAATCATCCATTCTCTGATTTCAAAGTGCTAATAAAAAGCTGCATTTTACCTGAATCCTCCAAAATCCTCTTATGGGGAACACTGCATGAATCCTGCAAAATCCTCCAGGGGTTTTTGTAAACACCCCAGTAACCTCAATCCTCCGAAATCATCCAGCATCAGATTGGGCCTGATGACCTGGATCCTCCATTTCCCTCTGATACCCTCAATCCTGCAAAATCCTCCAATGCTTTAACTTCCAAAGACCCTCAATTCTCGGTCTTCCTGCATTTGGCAAAGAGGATTTGGGAGGATTTGGGAAGGTTAGGGTTAATATTTATTAACCATTTTATACATCCATGGAATATCTAAACTCTCTTGTGTTTTCTAAATAAGTTTTAAGAAAAACATTCTTGGTATTCAAACAGTAAGTATTGCTCAGATCATCCATTGGGACCAAGTCATAATAACAGTTCTCACAGTCATTTCTGAGTTTTTATCATTGTTCGTTGTTGGCAAAAAGTCGGGTTCCAAGTACTATTATGTGACACACATGTAAGACCTGGTCTAAGTCAAAGGCCATACGAGCTCACCATGTGCAAAATCTAGAGAACTCATAATCAATAAGTTTTTCTTAAGGATGATGAGAGTCAGCAACATGACAATGGTGTTCTGTCTCTTTCCAAACAGGCATTGGATATCATAGCTGAAGTTGGAAGTGACCTCTTAGCCAAACTGTCCCAGCGCCCTCGACCCCCACCACTGACAGAAGAGGAACTGAAAGAGCCGGTGTGGACTTGATGGGACTATGGTAAACCTGTTTAGATCTTCCGTTTCTTACACAAGATTGGTGGGATCACACTCAGATTGTTCAAACTACAAAATGTTCTGAACAGAATTATCTCTTTGTGACTAACGCTCACAGAAACTCTTTGTTGAGTTCATCCCCTTTGACGTGAGGTTTGCTTTTTTGATAGAAATACATATCAAGTTGTCACCAACATGTTTTTAAGATACACAGAACATTAAGAATCCAATTTTTTTATACAACTGTTTTGGAACAGTTGCACAGCTTTACATTTTATACAACATTTTATGTTTAGTTGTTGAAAGATGAGGGCAAATTTTCATTTTTTTAGATGTTGGGTATTGCTCTTTAATCTGGGCCTTTTCTACGCATTTGAAATTCAGGCTGTGGTGTTTCATATTTCTGTGTCGGTCTCACTGGATGAGAACTAATCTTTCTCATCGGAAACGGCCTTGGACAATTTCAAGAATTTTTTTTTGCAGAAGACATAATGCACAGACCTGTCGACTTATTTCTGCAGCCATCAAGTATTTTCTTATCCTCGTAAGTGGAGACATGTGCACACGTTTTCTACCCACATTCATTTTGCTACTTGTTGCTCTAATGGTTTTTATTACATACACCAGGAACCTTGATTTTATGATGTCACCCCTATTAGAATTTCTTTTTACTGCAGAAATTGATGTGTGATAATTGTAGCTTTTACAGTATGTACTGTTTAAAGCAAAATGTGCTTTCAAATTGTTGGCATAAATCTTAAGGGGGGAACAAGACATTTTCGACTAGGCAAGATTTTGGAAAAAGTGACATGAAGATGCATTTTTTCGTAGAAGCCAGTGACACAGCCTTCTTACCTAATTGGAGTGTGTTAAGTCCGAGGTTGTATGTTACCTACCTCAATTCATAGCCCACAATGATTCGAATATTAGCAAGAAAAATGGCAGACAATATCCTACCATTTGTCAAAAATAGCTAGATTCTACAAAGCCTTGCCGAGTTTAACTCTGCGGTGTGCCATGAAGCTGTTTTTTTTTTTAAGTAGATCACCGTGGTGTAACAGTGCGTGTATATTGTCATGGCACACTGCATGGTTAAAAGATATCTTTGCCAGACTACATGTAGCTGGTAGCCTTGCTGTGCTGTTCTTTCTGTATTTCCCGCACCAGGTGCCCTACCAAAATGTTGACCAACATGTACTTAATGAAGAAGTCCCGAATCGAGATATCGTGCCAGAAAACCGAGGTTCAGGGAATGGATTTTCATCAGACTTTCTGCACATTGTTTGAAGGGAAACAATTAGGAATTTTAGAGTGGACTAGTATTAATAGATTTAAAGGGGAATGGTATTAATTCTGGCACTAAGGATAGTGTATTTAATTAATTTGGTATAATAATATGGTTGCGGGTTTGTGCATACATTGTGTTACATCTAGAATACAAGTTTGTTGGTTTGGGGTTTTGGTTTGTTTTGGGTCTTTTTTTTAACGAGTGCCTTTTCTTTATACATACAACTTTAGTACATTATGTGCCTTCGTAATGGCTTGTCCAGAAAAGCTTGAAAATATAATATTTGAGTCTGTTTTAAAGATGATGTTGATTGCCAAGAGAAGTCTGCATCATTTTGTAGTTTTATGTAGATTGCGTATTGTAAAATAAAACAGCCAGTTATTTCTGCCATGAAATTTTTAAAAAAGTGACTTTTGAGAGCTATTTTTATGAAGTCCCCTCTAGCCTGCTGGTACCATTTGTCTAAAAGACATCGCTGCGGGCAGCAAACAAATCTGACGTCACAGGACGTACTCCCCTTTTGTGTCTAGTGCTAGTAGAGGGGACTTTAAAATAATAGCTCTCAAAAGTCACTTTTTTGTTATTTCATGGCAAAAAAAATTGGCTGTTTTATTTTACTATAATACACAGTCTACATAAAACTGGACTTCTCTCAGCAATCAACATCCTCTTTAACCCTAACTCCCTAGGTGGTGTGAAAAATCGTATTGAAACTGGAAGATTCAGCACTGTTAGGGTAAAACAACAAGCAGAACTTAGAATTATTTATTTCTGTGATTCCACCCATTGCCTTTGTACTGTGCCTCTGGTGGATTATTTTTTTGTACAATTTCTACCTACTAAAATTGTATTTGAAAGACTTGAAAAGCATTTCTAGTTATGCATATATTTCACAAATAATAACAATTTGTAAATCACTTGATCTCCGCAGCTCCATTTTCCATTGTAACCTGAGGTACATTTACCCCATGCATGAAGTCTTCTACCCAGAAGCTGTTTTTAACATATTTAAAACCATGGTTCAGAATGAACAAAGAAAATTGACGGTATTACACATGTGACCTCTGGAACTCCGTACTGGTGCACTACCATTTTGCCCGACATTGTTGGTATCTCAATTTATCTTCATTCAGGGGTTGCTAGTCAGAAGTCAATCTTTAAAAAATAATTTCATATGTTAGTTTTCAGTATTTCTGATTTTTATGACATTTGAAGTCTACGTGTAATAATTTTGGAGTACTATAAACAGACGAAAGATACAGAAAATCAAAACATTTGAATTGGTAACATTTTATGCATGGTTTCTTCCATAGAAGTACTTTCTATTCAGGAATGTTTCTCCCATTAAAGATAAAGTTATAGTTACAAACTAAACAAATCTGCAAAAGGGACTGCATTTGGTTAACACATTTTGTGTCAAAACCTTGGATTAGTTAGGGAATCGAAGTGTGATGGTTCAAAACTGGGTAGGTGTCTGGTTTCCGATAATGCATATGAAGCACGATATGGGGGAAAAGGGACCCCCCTCTTTTGTGTTGGTCATTGTGTTCCAGAAATCTAGGGAGATGTGTTAGATAACAATAATCTGGAGTGTGCTTAGGGTATAGGGATAAAAGGGGGGTACCCTTTCCCCCCATATCGTGCAGGGTATCCGATAATGGACTCAAGGTGTTAACCAAATGTTAATATGGTCTCATAACCCAAATTGGTTCTTAACCCCTTGTGTACGGTTATTAATGAGGTGGTGCCGGGCCGGCTCGTGCAGCCAAGCGAAACAGACACAAGAGGCTTGTGTAGCCAAGCGTAACATACACAATAATCCAAAAATGGATTGAAAATGCAGAGATTGCGTGTATTTGACGTCATCCGGTCTGGTGGCAGTTTTTTTTTTTATTTTGGGCGTCTCTCGACGTCATCCGGTTTCAAAGGGTTAACCAAAAGAAATATTTAAGCTGTCCCAGGGCATTATGAATATCAAGTGTGCTTACAGTAACAGTTTTTTATTGTATCATCTGGTAACATGGACACTTAACCAGTTCGCGCTGGGATTATTTTTGCCGAAAATTTCTATTTTCCAAAAAGGCAAAATATAGCAGCTAACTTCTGATATACAGCCAAACGCCACAAATACTGATTTGCAAGAGTCATTTCAACAGTATTTGTACAATTTTTCTTGCCGAAACCTCATATATTTCAATATTCCGGGTGCACCTACCGGAGCGTAAATTGTAGAACAAGAGGCCGTGCACAGCGACCAAGTTCAAATTCAACACACGGTCCGCCTCCACAGACTTCTCGGACTTTGTGTGTGTGTGTGTGTGTGTGTGTGTGTACAAAACAAATGAGGGATTAGCATGTTGAGACGTCACCCGGAGGTGAGTCGAGGCAAGCTTAACGTTTTTACCCGTCAGCCGTGCCCGTGTATAAAAACAGCCAGATCATGTGAACACGTCCTCCGACGCGAACTGGTTAACAACATAACCCTGTACATGGCAAAAAGAAAGCAGATAAACGAAATAGGGCTGTTCATTTTTGAATAATTTAGTATTTGAATATTTGAAACTTGGTTTGACCGAATGTTTGAATATTCGATACCCGCTGATCAAGTTTTTCAGTACATGCCGCACCGGTAAAAAAACATTGCACATAAAAGCATGCCGGTGTTTTACGTATGGCGATTGATATTATGGACTGTTCGAACAGCATTGACAAAAATGCGGCATTTGGCATTGCTAAGCGCTGTAAATTTCCTATTAAAATAGCATCAGAGTCGTATCTGTAAGTGCATATATATCTTTTCAAATATTCGAACTGGCAAAATGGTATTCGAATATTCGCTTGAAGATCGAATATCGAATATTCAGTATATTCGGGACAGCCCTAAAACGAAACTGTGATTATATTTTTTAATGTTTATATTCATACAGATTTCTTCAACTGAAGGATAATCCTCTAGCCTGGAACTTTGAATAGCTCTATTTATTGACCCAAAAAACAACTTTTTTCAGTTTGCCAATACTTTTTATTATTTAGTTTTTGTTCCAAACTCAGGTGTTATTTAAATCTTAGCACATATTTGTAGGAGCTAATGTAAGCAAATACTTGTGACAAGCCAATCCTATTTCAAAACTTGTTTATCTTTTACTGACAACTCACATTAGGGTTCACTGGAAAAGATATTCTAGAGCAAGGCAAATGTACATCTTTGCATTTCCCTAAAAGTGTTTAGAGTAGAAACTAACCATTCCTTCCAAATTTCTGTATTCAGAACATAGTTATTGACTATGACTTCTATTCTGAACAGTGTATATATGGATCTCTTGATTCTTGGTATAATGCATCCTGCTGTAAATTCAAATACATAGTGACACATATACATTGTTCATTATACATGTTATATGTTGATCTAGATCATTTATTTTCTGTCAACATGAAATAGCAGCTCCTCTATTAAAGCTGTCCCAAAATATTATGGGGTAAGTATTTCGACAGGTGAATTAGTATCAAAGATTTGCCATGCAAATTTGGTCTCATTGATCGTAACCATAGTTTTTATTATGTGAAACACAAATTTCTATTTGATTATACCACCGAGAATTGAATGAGGAGGCATGCTTGACTCAAACTTCCAGTAAATACCTTAAATTTCTAGTTATCTACAGGTAGAGTCAGTACTATTCTAAGATCTATGATCTTATTTTATATCTTGTTCATGTGATAATTCGTTAACAAGTGGTGTAAAAAAAATTATTGTTCCAATCATGTTTTTTGTTACTCTTGAATTGGGGGATGATTGCATGGAGAATGGATGAGAATAATAGTGTATTTCCAATGCAAGAAAATCTTGAAAGTTATACTGGCATAGAATGGGATTTTACATACTATATTCAAGACTATTGAAGGCACATGTTCATCAAAGTGCCATGCTTTCTGTTAACCTTAAAACATGTATGTTAAGTGTTATTATCTTCAAGCAAACTTGAATCCTTGATCCTGATTGGTCTGTGGCAGCTGAGATTGTGATAACTAATATCACATGGCCCATATACACACTCCAAATTGCGCTGTTCTAATACCACGAATCGCGCGATACGCAAAACGCAGTGCTGCACAATCCATTGCTATTTCAAAAGCTGCGCGTTTGCATACTAAGTGGATCGTCACGTCTGTTTCGGCGCACACTTGTTACGTTTTATCCGGATAGCTCCTGTTTCTTCTGACTGTTATTGATGTGTGCGTGTATGTGGTACAGGTTTCGCGCACAGCACCGTGCATGTTTCATCTTTATTGCACGTCAAGTTTGTTTGAAGATAAATTCGTTATCCCACTCACGCTCGTGGAACACGCGGCCTTCGGCCCTGAGGGACTATGGGACACGGATGCACTACATTATTCCGCGTTCCACTTGGCACTCGTGGGATAACTTATATAGAAAGTGTAGAAGAATAGTGATAGTTTGATTTATGTGATGTTGACATAAAAGGAAGTAAGAAAAAATTACTATAGATTTATCTTTAATGCTTTAATATGCATGTAATACTTGACATAAATCAGATCATGATAATGGGGAAATTATTTTGAAAAGTTGGAGCGATTAGTTGATCTTATTTATGCTTAGAATTTTCTTTTGCTACAAATAGTCAAGAAAAATGCTAACAATCAAACATTGTAAAGGTAATCGCTTGGTGGTTTTGTAAATATTTTTCTATAAATTGATTGAGATATATTTAATTTTTCATGGTGATTGATATTTTCAGAGATATTATTATTGGGTATATTCAAGTTATATGTATGTATATATATTAGTGTAGTTAATTGTATTTATCATATCGATTATCTGTTTGAAATGCTAGTTGAATGCTTTTAAGATTGAGTGTACATTGGTATTGGTATAAAGCACATGACATTTTATTAATGAAGGTTTCTGTGGGTATTCTTTAAATCGTGAAACCAACATGACACTAGACCATCAACAAGGTTTACAAATTTGAATCATGTACATCCATCCCTTAATGTTACATAGTCAGCCAGAAATCTTTTTTGTAAGCACTGGCATATACCCAATTATTGCACAGTAAATTACATTGCCTTCATAAAAGAACTGCTGCACAGGTAATTATAGTCCAAAAGGAACCCGTTTCTTTTCTTTTTCTTCTCGTTATAAAAGGTATGGCTTAAAAAACCTCAGTTTTTAAAAATACTTGAATATTTTACATCTTTCTTTATTTTTGTCCCAAATCCTTCCGAACACTGATAGGCCAAATAAGTATTAATTCATGTTTCTTTCAATTTACACTGGCTAATCCTTCCTGAATAAGGAAACATTGGTTCTTCATATTTGGCAAGGGACACAGCATCATTCGAATGCAATTTCATTGTGTTCTGCAAACCTTTAAAACCCTCCTGAGCTTGGGAATGTCATAATTTTGGCCCCAGTCCGAAATGGCAACAGTACTTCCAGTTGTGAATAGAATTGATGCATTATTCCCAGTGTTTATTAGTTTTGCTTTGTTGAAATATATGAAATATGATCTCGCAGCTTGATGTGCACACAATAGAGTAGGCTTTGTCGGTGTTAGAATGCTACCATTCGGGGTTTTGCCTTGGTTAAGTAGAAGAGTTCAATGAAAGATGTGAATCATTCAATCAGCTCCCGGATTATGGAGTTTTAGAGAGAAAATCTGTTCTTGCAATTGTTTATACCAACAAGCAACCAGTTACAATAGAGTGCAAGTTGACCTTAAAAACCAGGAAGATTTTTCGTATTGTATAGTATATAACCACTTTCATATGATTGTATTCAGTAGATTAAACATTATGCTAATTGGCAGATTTAAATTGACCTGTTTTGATGTGTTCATTTTGCAGTTTTAAGAGACGAAATATTGACGCAATCTACATGTAATTCTATATGCTATTGCTTGTGAATAAAGCAGTCTTAACTGAAACTTGAGCTTGATTGTTTCTGTTTGAATTGGTTATTAATTTCTAGAAAACCACAGACTGAATTGAAGTAGTTAAAAAGTTGTGGTCTGGACTGTTTAGTTGAAGCGAACAGTTATAAAGAGAAATCAAAATAATAGAGAATGTGTTTTGAAAGGCAAAGGGAATAACAACAATGTGCAGGTTTTATAAAGCGCACATATCCACTATGATCATGGTACTCAAGGCCGTACATTATTGCCCCTGCCTGGTCATCAGGTCCGTCAAACATTACTGAAACCTGAGCTCCCTAGGAAGTATAAAGCCCAGCTGCAAGTTCCTCCATGGTTAAACGTAGTGTGCCCGATTGCTAATCCTCCAATTTGTTTAAACTGAATTATTACGAAATACCTTACTAGACTGTAAGTTAATAGTAGTCGCAGTCATCCTGTGAAATGATGGCACCAGGTGTGCTGTCGTTGTCAAGAAAAGTGTAAATTTATATCGTTTTCCAACGATTTCTAGCTGGAAATCGTTGGGAAAACTTCCCTGTAGCCTTTAGTCAAGGCGCGCGTGGCTACCCGGCCGGACGAGTGGCGCGCACCGGACATGCTGGCATTCGGGGCGCGTCACGCATCCGGGGGCCGATTTCGCGAAACGCTAAAGATTTTCTTAGACGCGTCTTAACTCGCAACTCGTCCGTTCAACACGTCCTAACTTCCTTAGCAACGCGGCTGAACGGCCATAAACCAAGAATTGGTTCGGTTGCTTCTTGTCGGTAAATTTCAGTGTTGTAGTCAAGGCCACAACCTCCGAGGCCGAGGCCGAGACCGAGGCCACAACCTCCGAGACCGAGGCCGAGGCCACAACGTCCGAGGCCGAGGCCGAGGCCACAACGTCCGAGGCCAAGGCCGAGGCCGAGGCCAGCTACTAAACACGTAATAAACTAATAATCCACTCAATCAAGGTTAAGATTTTGTTGCATTTTTAAGTGAAGGGTATGTTCATGCATTTCAAGAACATAAGGGTCTCCAGCATCTGTTGGGATGGATTTGCACGGTGGGGCCTCATAATAATCCCTTCTCTGCTACAAATGCGCTCCACTGGAGCATTGCTGGCTAGAACATATAGTCTTGGGCCCAAGACCCTTGTGTTAACACGTCAATATTTACCTGTTGGGTTTCATAAATACTTTTCTATTGTTAGGTTACTCGTGGTTTTGCATGCATGTCTTATTTGGGGCCAAATTTGAGGCTACATTGCCTGATATCCATTTTTAGCCAAGACTTTTCATTTTTACGGAAAAGTAGCCACATTTTGATCTGATATCTTTAAAAAGGCAAACATGAAAATCAACAGTTAAATATTAACGTGTTTGTTGTTATTTCGGAGGCGCCCGCGCGCCAAATTCACTAACGTTGTGTCTTCTCGAAATCCCGGCTTCGTACGTGCGTTTTGGCCTCACGCATGCGTAGTTTACAAAATGCAGCCGGATCCGCAGCCAGTGTTTGTCAAACGTGCATGATTTTGGATCGCGCGCCACAAGGGTCTTGGATAAGTTGGCAGGCAATTATTAACTTTTTCTTTACTTTTCGACGATTCTCCCCCGCTTTTCCGAGGGATCCAATCAGCGACCGAGTTTGAGCCTTATCATAAATTATTCGTTACACGCAAATACATAGGACATGACAAGGCATCATGACCATTGATCTCCAGCCGCGGGCGTCACATGCGCGTGCACGCATGTTGGACATAAACCACGAATGTGATTGGTCAGATCACCATCGGGCGACGCTCACTGGATCGGTCTATAGAGCGTGTAAGTTGACCTCTAGAACATACGAGAGTTTACGAGAAACCGAACTTCGGGCCACCTCGAATAGCAGCTTCAACGTGTAAAGCGAGTAGTTTTCTTGAAATAATTCGTTTTGACGCTGTTCTTTTTACTGAAAGGTAGATAAAAACTTTTAGCAAAATATTTTTTTCATTTCAATTTACAAAATCTGAACGATATATCAATTTAGGGAAAAGGAGAACGAAAAAGTCTAGTACGTCATACATACGTCATTCGCCATTGTTCTGGTGGTTCACACGCCAGTCTTAATAGCGTAGACATGCAGTATAAGGCGGTCGTCGCATATGTACGCACGTTCACTTACGCATGCAGTGCAGGGGTTTTGGGGGCCGGGCTTTCTCTTCCCGACAATGAGCCAATCACGTTGCAACATGACGCTTAGGTCAAACATTTTTTCCTACTTTTCTTAAACTTTTAGACAGTCATGCATGTTTTCATATATTGTAAAATTAATTTTGAATTTATCCATATTTATGGCCGTTTCATGGTTCAGATCTTCGTAAAAGCAAAGTATTACAGAAAAAATCAACCACACGTAAAAGTCCTATAGAGTACCGAAGTCTGACGTCAGTTGCCGGGGCAATGGTTCCACACACATGCAGTTAAGAATGTATTCTGGTTCCAAACATTGCATTGATTGACGTCATCACTTCGGTACACTATAACCGGCGGCTCGGAGGTGCTCGGAGGTGCCCGGGAGGTCAATCGTGACCTTTATGCGCGAGACTTACACGGTCTATTGTGCTCAAACTCGGTCGCTGATTGCATAACCTCCATCATTATCACGTGATATTAATACTGCATAAAAACAGTTGTAGTTACCACAGTCTGGTCGTGCCCCCGAAATGCCAACTTATCCAAGACGTTTCTACAGACAGATACAACATCTTATCGCGCTGTCGGCCTATTATTGCAACTACCTAATCGCGCTGCCTGTGCATTGCAACTGCGAAAGTAGAAAAGTACAATAGTAACGTCTTGGAACCAAGACTAGCTGGAATAGAGAGGACAGTCTTTGCAAGGGCATGCAGTGATGGGTACATAGACTAGTAGACATGCGACAGGCTTCGCGTTGCGCGAGCACGCGTGAATAACAAACAGGTTGGTTCCCTTAACTTCACTGCCGGCCATTATGATTATCGCTTTAACGTTCACTCGTTCAGGTCCGAGTGGTGGACCAGGAACCAGTCTATAGCGGGCGTAGACTGATTATCTAACAAGATTAGATGCTACCTGAGTACGTGTAACGCAACAGTGGCAGTTCATGGGTCGAGTGAAGTGCTCGACCAGAAACTAGTCTATTAGCGGGAGTAGACTAGTTCTACAAGAAGATGACACATGTACATGTACGTACGTGAGTACGTGCAATCGGAGAGCTATCTATAGCTCCATTGTGCAATAATGCAAATACCAGTTCATTCATTCGTGCGTATCTACTTGAAACTTTATTTCGTTTCACGGAACCCACTGTGGCAGCTTCTCGAAAGTTTGATGAGGTAAACAAATTAAAATTAATTGAAAAACGCATGTGAATTGGTGGGGAAATTGGTAAAAGTGGGCGGCCTCGAGCCGGCCTCGACCAGATTATCGAGTCCGGAAGGCTCCGAGGCCGAGGCCGAGGCCGAGGCCTTGCACTCCGAGGCCAAGGCCAAGGCCGAGGCCACAAAAATCGGCCTCGAGGCCGGCCTCGAGGCCGAGGCCGGTCTCGAGACCTCCAACACTCGTAAATTTCTTTGGGAATTTGAAATAGGCGAAAATTACGCATCATAATAAAATTCCCAAATCTCCAAAGCGATTAAACAAATAGAAACAACAGAACCAATTTTCGGTTATGACCGCCAAAACATGTTTCATTGATAGGATGTGGGTATTGCTCGCATTTTCTTTTCTTTTATTTTTTCCTTCCTGTTTTGTATTGAAAAGTAAATTTTGATTTTCAATAATTGTCCTTATGACCCACCCACCCACATTTTCGAAGAAGAAAAAAAATCGAAATAAAAAAACACTGAACATTTCGAATGGCACCCATTGAACGAAAAAAACAACACATACGTTCAGTTGTCGTCTAATTACTTCACAAAAAAATGTTGAATTATTGGCGGCCCGACAATAATTCGGGGTTATCTTTTTGTGCTTTAGATGCGCAAAAGCAATCAACAATAAAAACCCTTTTTCGGAACTGCGGGTTACAGATGTCCAAGACGCCCGTGATTTCAAGATGAACAAACACACTGAAGTACAAATGTACGTCGAGCATGACATTCGAGCAGGCATCAATATTTTTCCACAAAGAAACAAATCATGAAGTGCGCATTTCGTCATTTTGTCCACCTGTAACAATTCCATGGCCTAACGCTTTGTTAAAGGTTTTTATTCTTGGTTGCTTTCGCACCTCCAATGCACAAAAAGGATTCTCCCCCTCCCCCCCCCCCCCCCCCCCCACCCCCGTTATTATTGTCGAGATGCAAATAATTCGGTATACAAAGTAATTTTCTAATGTCTCATTCAACAACTTTTGCATTGCCCAAAAAAAAATTTGAAGAACAAAATCAAACGATCAGAACAAAACAAGAACAAAGAAAAATTCGGACAGTACGTGTAAGAACCTTGCTCTATGGTGTAAGTATCAGGCGCGGAACCGGGAGGGGGGGGGGGGGTCGACCTCCCCCCCCCCTTGCCATTTTTTGTTTTATTTATTATATTCTTTTTGCTTGTAGGGTCCTAGCCTACGCCTAAAGTTGCAAGCAAACCAGAAAAGCAGAAACCCTGCAGAAACAAAACAAATAGGTTAAATGGCACCACCAACGGTGAGAAAGTGTCAACCCCCCCCCCCCCCCCCCCCGCCCCCCTGTACACAAAAATTTCATTCACGAAACATTTTGGGAGTCACCTTTCTGGGCGAATTTCAGAACCCCCCCCCCCTGCAAAAAATCCTGGATCCGCCCCTGTATATCTTTAATGACATGTCTACTCTTGGACTACCGTAATGGCATTGTGCACTGGACTGCAGATTGTGGCCGGGTTCATCAAGCCCAGCCATGGGGCCATGGCGCTTTTATCATTGAGCAAGAAACTTTGTCACAAGTTGCTTCTCTCCAGTATCTGTTTGGGTCGCCCTTGTGCGCTTAAAGGTAGTGTACAAAAATATGATTGGTCATTGTTGCAATTTTCAGAAATGGGCGGATTTGGGGTTAGTATTTTATAGGAAATATCGTTCCACTAACCTGTTCAAAGTTTTGCGTTGTTGGATGGCGAAAAAAACGAGAAAAACGGCGCTCGTTTTCAACCGTCGGGCAGATGATAGCCATGAGTCAAGGCGCGCGTGGGGTGTGTTTTGGCGGTCATAACCAAAAATTGGTTCTGTTGTTTCTCTTTGTTTAATCGCTTTGGAGATTTGGAAATTTCATTATGATGCGTAATTTTCGCCTATTTCAAATTCCCAAAGAAATTCACCGACAAGAAGCAACCGAACCAATTCTTGGTTTATGGCTGTTTGTTGTGACCGCAGCGCCAAAATGCACCCCATCCCATGCCATGTGGCCACATGTTCAGTAACAAATTGTCTTTAGGACAAAAGAGGTCGCCCTTCATAAATAAACAATGTGCGTGTTCCCCTACGTACGTACGGACGTACATGTACGTACATGTACACACTGATGATAGTGCTAGTGATACATGATTATCACTATCAGCTTGACAGAAATCAAGCGTAGGCCTATATGCAGACTTTACCAGGTTACTGCCGATTTTGAGGCCAGCAGGAGAAAGGTAACGTCTAAAACTAAAACTAGTAAAAGCATGACAAAATGTTTTACGTGTAACCTTCCTCCATGGTGTAACCAGCGCCAATCCTAATGCCTAGGGTTAGCCCAGGTTGGACGTCGCGTTGTATATGTACAACACAACGGAGGAGTCCAATCTGGGCTGGCCTTACCCCTCCCTAGAACTAGTTCTAGGGGTAGGCTGGCCTAGGGTGGTGTTTGTGTGGTTTAGGACATCTCTAAAACATTTTGCAAAGATTTAACTTTAATTCCACCCCCATCAAAATCGGTCAGGAACAGCAAAATCATGGGCATGGGGGAAAAAACTATCCATTCTGTATGTTCAGAATTGTAATGTGTAAACAGATGGCACAAACTAAAATTTTGTCAGGCAATTTGCATGCAATATATTTATCATGCCACCTACACTCTTCACGTCAGTCGTACTCATAGTGCAATGAAGACATCGTCCAACCTGGGCTATCATGCCACCTAGCTTGAAAATTCCAGCTCCAGGCTCATGTCATGATCAGATTTGCGAATCTCACATTATGAGCCTAGAGCTAGCTTGATTGAAAATTCCAGCTCTACCTCTTAGGCTCATGGCATGTGAGATTCGCCGTTTAGCTAAGAGCTGGAAACACTCGTGAGTCGTATTGGGTTTTCAGCGGTGTGTTTTTTTGTTTGCCGATATGATCCGATATCTACAGAAGCGTATTTAGGACGTGGCAAAACAAAAATTTCCCGCCCACTATTTCGCCCGGGCGGATTAGTATTTCTCCCGGGCAGATTAGTATTTCGCCCGGGCGGATTAGTATTTCGCCCGGGAGGATTAGTTTTTCGCCCGGGCGGATTAGTATTTCGCCCGGGCGGATTAGTATTTCGCCCGGGCGGATTAGTATTTCGCCAGGACGGATTAGTATTTTGCCAGGGCGGATTAATCGGAACATATACTAACGGGTTTCACCATTTCGACAGTAATCCACCCGGGCGAAATAGTAATCCGCCCGGGCGAAATAGTAATCCGCCCGGACGAAATAGCAATCCGTCCGGACAAAATAGTAATCCGTCCGGGCGAAATACTAATCCGTCCGGGCGAAATACTAATCCGCCCGGGCAAAATACTAATCCGCCCGGGCAAAATACTAAGCCGCCCGGGCAAAATACTAATCCGCCCGGGCGAAATACTAATCCGCCTGGGCAAAATAGTGGGCGGGAAATATTTTTTGCCATGTCCTAAATACGCTTCCGTAGATATCGCCAGATCATGTTTAAATGTTAAAAAAGGCGATAAAAGGTCCAAGTTACTCTGACTAGGCTATGTACATTAGCCCTACAAATAGGGCTGTAAATAGTTCCTTTTTTAACTGGCTTTGGAAAGATTTTGGTGGGGGGTATTAAATAAAAGTAAAATCTTTCCCTGGCTTTTTACTGTCACCATTACAGCCCTACTCCAACGGCAGCCCTACACGCCGAGTTTTACAACCGGTCGACTTTGATTTCAAATATCTCTCCAAATTCTTATCGCTGAACACTTTTATATACATCATTGTATTCCTGAGATGTTATCAATTTCTACAGTATATAACAAATTAACAAGGCTTACTAAATGCTGAATTCGTCCGGCTGTGAGGTTTTAAAAAATGACAAATATGCTCCAAAACCTTCCAAACGTCTTTACATGGAGGACGCCATCTTGTATTCATCGCTTGGATCGAGAGAAGTCGGGGGAACCCGGCGGTTTTAGAAAATGTCTGTCATGAATTATGCATGATAGCATGTCATGTACGACGCACGGTTGTTTCGTGAGGGCATCATTGTTTCGTGAGGGCATCATACTCGGCGGCTGCAGAAACTGGTCTTGTTATGAATTATGCATGAGGCGTCGCGCAGATGTATGCACACACGAATCCGCGGACGTTTATGCATAATTCATAACAAGAGCAGTGCCCTGATACTTCTCACGAAACAACCGCGCGTCGTACATATCATGCATAATTCATGACAGACCATTTTCTACAACCGCCGGGTGCCCCGACTTCTATCGATCCTAGCGATGAATTACAAGATGGCGTCCTCCATGTAAAGACGTTTTGGAAGGTTTTGGAGCATTTGTCATTTTTGAAGACCTCACAGCTGGACAAATTCAGCATTTAGTAAGCCTTGTTATATACTGTAGAAATTGATAACATCTCAGGAATACAATGAAAAGTGTTCAGCGATAAGAATGTGGGGAGATATTTGAAATCAAAGTCGACCGGTTGTAAAACTCAGCGTGTAGGGCTGTCGTTGGAGTAGGGGGCTGTAATGGTGACAGTAAAAAGCCAGAAGTTAAAAAAGGAACCATTTACAACCATATTCGTCTGCTTCAGATTCTGTAGGGCTATTTTTATGATAAACTATCTAGTATTTCCAGAAAAGTCAATAAATCGTACATAGCTTTAATAACAAAAATACACTGTAAAAGAATTACGAGTAAATACTGTCACAAGAGCTTGTTAAATGCTTCAAATCTACGAAAAAATACCGTCACTTTTCTCTGTCCGTCTCGCACGTCGCCATATTGGATCTTGCGAACCCACCTCGCGAGCAGGATCACTAAAAACGTGATCCGGAGCAGCTTTTGACGCTCCAGATCACTGATCGCGCTCCGGATCTGCGTGAAACAAACACGCCCCATGGACTACATTGATTTTGGCGATTGTGTAGTGTAGGGCCCTGTTCCCTATAGGAAACAAAAATCTACTTTTAGGTTAATGGAATTGCCAAACTAGTTAGTGACATTACAAACCAACAGGTATGCCGTTGATAAAGGGCAGGGTTTTAGTTTTTGAGGGAAATGTTTGGGTAAAGCGGCGATGAAGACGACAAAACGCAACTCCAAAATAAAAGATGGCGATCACCGCGACACACAGTAAACACGCAAAACCGCGTTGATTTGCATGGCAACTGCCGTAAAGCGTGTATGAAAATTGCATTTTCTGCCGCAATAAACTGTTCAAAATTACAAAAAAAAGGATGTCAAAAGAATTAAGAGAAGTCTGCTTTAGGTTGAAAAAAGTCATTTTGGAATGAGAAAAAATACCCTTGACTCTATTTTGATCAAAACTAAAGAGGGGCCCTACACTACACAATCGTCTTGATTTTGGCACCAGGGACGCAGTGGGTTTGAAGACGACGAGACTCACCGTGCACTGATGACACTTACATGTGTTCGGCTTGGAAGTGTATTTTCTGGCAGGTAGCAACACTAAAAAAGATGGACATGATGGAAGTACATGTATCGTGGCACCATCTAAATTCGCACACCATCTAAATTCGCACACCATCAATATTCACACACTTACCTTTCTCCAAATGATGCTTTGAGACTGGGAAAAGTAAATAATGGAGAATTTACATGTAGAACTTGTGCCTTATTTTCTGTGACAAATCAGCAATCTTTTTCTCAGTGTGTCTATATTATTATTAACATACTGGTGAGGACAAAAAAAGAGGGTATTGTCTGGAAGGTGTCCTCACGAGTAAACGTGCACTTAGTCTATGGGAATGGGTTAGTGTGTAGGAACAATAGAAAGCCCTGACCAGGATGGTTGGGAAAGTACTGCTGTATTTATTCAGCCACAGGTCGTGTACGTGTAAATGTATGTGAATGTACAATGTACACACGGTTCCTGATTCAACAGGTGATTATTAAGTTAAACTAAAAGTGCTTTAAAATATTTTTTTTTTAAAAGCTGTGAGGCCAAACTAGTAGAGTTACACGTACTATGTATGTACATGTATGAGACTCACTTGCATGTAATGCCTTTTCACATGAACTTCAAATGCAAAATCCTTGTCAAACTATTATGGATTATATTTCTGAATTTTTAAAATACCAACTGAAGCTTAGAAAAACTACTGTATCATCATACCAGCAACATTCTGTAAGGAATAATTTATTAACAAATTCTACTGCATGACATTAGTGAAAACCACAGAATTTGCTTTGGTGAAACTCAGAATTGTACAAAATTGTACCAAAACAATGGCAAACTAATTCTTGTCTGCATTTGGCCTGGTGAAAATTACAATTTTAGACATTGTCTCTAAAAAGATGTTTATTTCTTTCAGGGCTCATTAAAATTTACAATTTTCAGTGCTAGAGGACTCGAGTCCCAATTTTCAAGGACTCGGACTCGGACAGTCAGGACTCAGACTCAGACAATAATGACTTCACTAGCTCGAGGACTCGGCCCGAGTCCGGCCAAAAAAAGGCAGATTTGTACCTTTAATTTTACCGCAATTATTTTACGAAGTCGGAGTGTGTATTTTGCAAATCCCATCAGTAGCCTACATGTACACACACATTTTCAGTAGTACAGTACGCGTCAACCTCGTCCCCATGGTGTTCGTGCAATACGCTTTCAGAACGAGGATGAAAGTAGACTCTGGGGACGAGGTTGAGCACGCGTATATGATCTCATTACGTGAGGTATGGACGGTTGCCTGAAGAGACGTCGGTCCAACAGCGACGTGCGGTGACTGGGTACCGGATTAAACATGGCATGAATTCGCCGTTTGCTCGCTCTACGTACGTGCGTGTGACGTACAAAGTAGTACCGAATGCGCTGCATGCACGCGTGAAGGCGCGGTGTCCGTGTAGTTGCCAGTCGAGCTGCAACGTCATGTTGAGTTTTTGTCTCCTGGTGCTGGATGACGCAATTCACTTTTTCACTGTTTTATCATCAGACTCAAATCGGGACTCGACTACAGCCCTGCTAAAGAGGAATGTTCCCTAAGACCAGTTTTTGAGTAATCAAACTAATCATTGGTTGAAGTAAAACAAACCTGGTTGAATAAATTTTTAGATTTTTGTATTTTTCAGTATAATTAAATCTCCACGGACAATTTTGGTTTGGAAAAAGACAGATAAATTTGAAATTGACATTTTTATGGTGACGTTGTATGCAATGCGTGATTTTGGTTCAAAGCTGTTTTTTTAAACATCTGCATGGTTGCAGTAGGTGTTATTTCTTTAACGTCATACATGTATTTTTCAAATTGGAATAAGGTACATGAATAGTTCAGTATCATAACAAAGTCCATTAGTTTTTTGTCTCGCCTGAACAAAGTTCAGGAAGAGACTATGCAATCACTATTTCTGTACGTAGTCCGTCCGTAGTCTGTACGTAGTCTGTACATGTATGTGTCATTTTGGTTAAAGTTTCGACAAATTGGTCTTATGCGCAAAGTTGAAGTCCAATTGCAATCAAACTTGGGTCATGCATTCAATATTGCAACCTCTATATGATGCTTGTGTCAAAGGTCAAGTACTGAGGTCGAAGGTCATTTGAGGTCGAAGGTCATTTGAGGTCATGTTGTAAAATAGGCTGGAATTGTCCAACTTGTCCAATTTTGACCTCCATAGATCAGTGCTCCGAGTTTTCAATTCAATTTTGTTCACCTTTCATCCATTGTTGTACACTTACTTGCATTTTACCCAGAATGATGAACCTCCGGATTGCTGGGTGGGTGTTTTTTCACTCAATAGGCTCAGTGGTATAGTGCAAGGTGTACCATAACATTAACAACAGATTCATGTTTAAAAACAAAACAACAACTTGACTTGTTGATTATACAAAAATTAACTGAAAGAAAAATCAACAGAAGAAAAATCCTGTGTTCAATTGTTAGAGGTAAAGTGTATTGCTTCCTGCCCAAAAAATGTAAACCCCAGTGTTCTCCAACATGTAGAACAAACTTGGTGCCCTGCAAAGCTTTCTGCGGCACCCGCCATGCTTTAGAAGTCGTCACCAAGCTTTAGAAGTCTGCCGGCAACTTTAAAATCCTACCACCAGGTTTAAACTTTTCGTTTGCGCACTCCGCTTTTTTTCCACCCATCTTTAAGTTTTTAAGTCCATCCATATCTATGGTCTGCACAAATTGTGTTCCTTTGCCGGCTTGCGCTATAGTGCGGATGACGCTGAATCACTTGGTATACATGTACATTTGTACATGTACATCGTGCATGTCATATTTATGTTCGGCCGGGAGTACAGCAAAGTAAGTTTGAACTCCATGGGAAAACCTCTTTGAGCGTGTGTATTGCGCAGAGCGAGTCCATAGCTAGGGGGGGGGGGGGGGGGGGGGGGGGGGGGGCTGAAATTCATGCCACAACTAAATTCATTGTCTGGCTCCTCTATTGTTATTTTGCGTGTAGTAAAGAATTCCCATGTAAAGATTCTGGTACACATGTAGCTACATGTAGATACCCATGCTTGCATGCAAATTGCAAACATTATTCTGGACAAGATTTGTTCATAAAATCCTGTCGATAACCAACAAAGAATCGGACCAACAAACATAGTCCTCTATTTTATTCAAAACTTTCGACAATTGCGACAAGAAGTGGACCAATGGTTCAGTGTGCTAAAAATGGCTGCATGGCTGATTTTACGTGTAACCAATGTGTTACGGTAATGCACCATGCATGGGGCTGCTAGGAGCAAGTTCGGTTGGGCGACTAGAGTGACTAGACTGTAACCTTAGTCAATCTAGATGTCACTCGAACGCTGCGTGGTTTGACTAGCTAGTCCAACTGGATCAACCTATCCCCGGACCATGGTTTCTCTAGTCACTCGCGAGTTACGTCACGGTTTCAAGATGGAGGATAGGTAAACTGGGCAAGTTTTGCAAACGTTTACGGTAAATTGTTAGTTTTGTCCAGTGATAATAACTCTTTGCAATAAGATAATAAATTATTTATTGCTCTAAAGTTAAGTAGAGAAAATATAAGAAATAAATAATAGAAAATAAAAATGACGTACCAACATTTTCTTCGTTAACAATTAGTAGACGACATTCTTTACAGTTTGTTGCTACACAAACTAGATTTGACGTAGTTGATCGACTAGATGCGTTCGAGTGAAAACATACCACGCATGCGTGATTTAAATCGCAAAATTGACAAAAAGGACTAGATCAGCAGCACCCGAACTTGCTCTAGTCTGCTGGGCATGGCGGTGCGTTGTACGGCATGGAGTACCTTTATCGTATCGTGCGCGTGCAGATTGCGATCGTAAAAGTCAGTAACATATTTATTCCGTTTATTTTATTATTTCAGGTGTGGAAAATTAACATGTTCGTGGCAAATAATTGGAAATAGTGCTCATTTAATATTATCAAGTAGCAAAAGGGCAATAAAAAGTTTAAGGTCCCGCATTTTTGCCACACAAATTCCAGGTTGGTCGGGTTACCGTAAACACAACATTTTTTGGCCAAATCCATTTGGTTTGGTACAAAATCCATTTGTTTTTGTGCAAAATTGTACCAGAGTACATGTACATTTTTGTTGTATTTGGTACAAAATACGATTCCACATGATTACTTCAAGTAGATGTTTAGGGCTCATTCTGATTTGCATTTATTCAATCAATTTTCATGAACTCACCCTGCATCATTTTTGTGTTCATTAAACAACATTTTATTGATGAACTTGTTAATATTGCCTAACATATTAAATGCATACATTGTAGTTCACCAAAAAATCAGTTGATTAATTGCATGCATTAGCCTATAACTTCATTGTTTTGCATACATTGTAAGAAAACATCAGTCGCATGTGCATTACAGTGTACCTGTGAAAATCAGTGCAGACCTACATGTGTATACTAACAGACGAATTTCACATTAGCCCCATCTGTACAGTTCGGGGTTGAAAGTGAGGCTGTCATTGCTAAACAAACACAGTGCGCATGGTAAGCATGGTTAACTGTTACCGGTTCATCGCAACAAAAATTGTCCAAATACATTCTTTATCACAGAACAATGAACCTGCATTAGATTGTTTTTGGAAGACTCGATCAGCAACTTTTCAAAATTCAAAAGATTTATACTAATATGAATATACATGTACGTAGGAGAACACACTCAGTCTCACGATAAACATTGTAGGGGCCAAAGACTTTATGGGGACATGAGCAAGTCCCCACAACTCGGATTTTATTTGCCTTTCAATGAAAAACTTGCCCATAACATAGTCACTGCCAGGACATATTGTTGTGTGGGAAACAGCTAGCTAGAATCAGTGTGAAAACTAGACATTGTAATTGCTTCCTGTTTCACTTTGAGTGTACTCTCGGTATTCTCCCACTGTATACATGTACATGTAATTGTGAATATCTTTGACCTTTAAAAGTAAATATAGTAGTGGTACTGATGATGCATATATGTACATGGTAATTGAAAAATATGATCAAACCAACATTGTGACGTTGTGTGAGGTCACCATGATGAGATAATGGGTATCTGTAGGGCACGTTAAACTCGTTTATGACCGTTATGTGCATATCGGTACATGTGTACATGTACATGTACATGTACCTATGCCGGGTATGCCGGGTATGCCTGTTTTGATCTTTGTGTGTACATGTACAATGTATATTGTCATTTCCGTGTGCATGTGCTGTTACAACTGTAAATCGTATTCTTTCAAAAGTAAATGCAGCCCTACATGTACCTGCGTGATGCAATTGCTCATAATTCAAGGAGGCTGTGCTATAATATTACTTGTTTAAAAAAGTTGAAAAAGTTGAAAAAATGTACATCTTCATGTAAAAGTGGATTGAGGGTTAGTGTAGTTTTGTTTGCATCATCCAGCAATCAGCTGGTGTTTATTCTGACATTCGATCAACAAGTATAGCCATTATATTTCCATCTGATTTGTGTAAAGTAATTGATTGTTTTTCCCTGTAAATATTTAATACTTTCATTGTACTTTCAATTGCAGGTCCATGTTTTTTTTAAATCACATCTGCTGATGCTAACATGGCTGACAGAAGTGACCCCAATTCCAAACTTGAAAGCCCCCACCAACAAATGCAGGTGGAAGATGATCAAGCTCGGCCCAAGGACGGACTAACAAATGACAATCCATTCCCATGTGAAAAATCACCAACAGAGGATGTTGAAACTCACCTCCAAAAACCATCAAAAGAGACCACTGAGAACAATGGGAAGCCTGTCCCTGATTCCTCTGCAGTCAACCTGGACGAGAGGCTCACCGTCCTGCCAGAGCTGTGTGAGTTTGCTCCACTGGACTTCCTTCTGCAGCAGCTACCCCGTAAGGCCCAGTGGGCCCAGCGAGCATTCCCTGCCATCACGGTGGAGTTCACCTGCTTGGACATCAATAAAGACTTGGTCGTGCTGGGGGCCAACTTCTCTATGGCGTTTGTGTATGATCGCAGCGAGAACACCATCGTTAAGTTGAAATGTGAAGTAAGAGATTATTCCATTTAGCATATTCTATGTAAATGATATAATATGCCATCATTCTACATGTACATCTTACATTAGAAAGAGATTTTGTGGATAACTGTGTGTTTCTTAAATGAACAGCGAAAAAATGTTTTTTTGGAGAAAGTTACTTCATACAAAGCATGATCAAATCATACACATGTAATTTGTATCATACACATACATGTATATCAGTGTCATCTTGGATGTAACAAATCCTGCAGAATACATTACAAACTTTTTTGTTAATTAATTGAGTCAATTATCAGTATCCTAACTCCACGTATAAAGTGAAACTGTACTGATATCCAAAATGCCTCTTAAATCTAACCCCCTAAATGTTTTTATACCCAGTTGACGAAGCTGAAGGATAAGGCCAAAAAACAAAATAGTTGTGTTGCTCTCCGAGACGATCCTAAAAGTCACAAAAGTTGGGTCGCGTTTTTTTTTTTTTTTTTAAGGAATTTTTAAAATCTCAACTTTTTTCACACAAAATGAACAACTTTTATCAAAATCATTGTCTTTACAGCTTCGATGGCATAATAGTACATTTCGCCCTCTCACTTTCAATGGTAAGAAAAATCGACTAACCGACCCTCCCGCCCGATTTTCCCATTTAAGGGCAACACTGGTTGTTGTTGTTTTTTTTTGGCCTAATACTTTTTTCTGTCATGTCCTTCTGTGTGCATGTCAGAGTGTATGCGTGCGTCCGTGGGTAGGAGTTGACTGCGTAGTGGGGGCACTTTTAACGTTAGGCAAATTAGGACCGAGTTATGGGGACATTTCTCTGTTCCCATAATTTTGGTCCCCACGACATCTATCACATGTCCCCACAATTATGGTGTGTGAATGTCAGTGTGCGTGAGTGCATGCATGGTAATCTTTTCATTCTTTTCATGATTGTCATGAACCTTGGTAGGTACATGTACATGTAGCTTCCTAGTGGTGGCCTGAAGAAGCCTATTAATTTGGGGGGAAATGTCAAGGTCAATATGGCTAAAGCAATTGACCTATCACAGTCGAATCGCGTCAACGCAGCTTGTGAATTATTGTCCAATCACATCAATTATAATTCCACATGGAACACACAAAATCTGAGACAAACAAAAATGACCACACAAAATTCCCATAGGATTGTCTAAGGGGGCGTGGTTAACTCGTAAATGGCGGTAGGTCAATTAAGAAACAATGTCATCATGACAACTCAAGTTAAGGTTAATTAAAGGGTGGTGTCAAGCCATAGGAGCAGTCATGGTGGCAGGGAATTTCCGTTTGTAAACACAATAAACACAACTTTTCTTCTTTTGGGTTTTTTGTGTTTTCCTAAATTTACCAAAATCCAACACTGTACAGCAAACCAATGGCACAGTTTTGGATTCAAGACAAATTTGGGACATCATAGCCCCATGTAAAGTAATGATGCCAAGGCTGTACAACAGTCCTGAATCCATCAAAATACAATAAAACATGGTGTTGGATTTTAGGGGAAGTATTGGAATACACTTTCCGCCATTCTATCTGAATGACAATTTTTACATCATTCCTTAACTTACCGTACCTATCGCTTGTGGTACACAAATAAGAAATGTTCCTTCCAGAAAAAAGATCTGAAAACCATTTTTCTTCAATCCATGATGTAGTTTGGGATAGACATTTGCAGTATGCTATTATTTGTTACACAAATGCCATTGTGCACAGGATCGAGGTTGCCGCATCACTTGTGTGAAGCTGCTGACTACCATTGATCACCAGATAGCAGTTGGTACCTCCAGTGGGCAAGTAGAGGTATATCTCTTGCCTACAGACAGGCCTGGCCAGATCTCCAAGGAGGTAAGTGATCTGTATCCTAACTTTCCATGTATCCCTCCCTCTTTGTCTGGCTTTTTTTTGTATGGGCTCACTTCTACAGGTTGCCAATGTGTAATAATGTTCTTGATAATTGATTCAAGTGTTTAGCAGTGATTTGTATTTGAACAATATTTCAGTGTAAGATGATAAATCAGAAGAAAATTGCGGTTGTTTGCTTTGGTTTGGGGGGACAGTGCCACCTACAGTTATTAGTTGACAATGTGTTTGCCTGAGATGCATGCATGCATGCATGCATGCATGCATGCATGAATATGTGCAAAATTTGCAAATATACGTATGTGTATATACTGCTCACATCACATTGCTTCAAGGCTGAGCAGCCACTCATCACAAGATCACAATCCTGTATCTTAGGTTATAGCATGCATGTACATGTACCTGGTTTGGCCCCAGACAGCCTCTACTTGACAAATTTAAACATATGCTTCTTTACCAAACCTCAATTGACATTTAAGAGCAATATGTCTTATTTAATGGTTCTGATTTTTCTTTGAGTAGCTGAAGAAGTTTTCCATTGATAGTGGACACAGAAGCAATGTGACGTGTGCTGAGTGGAGTGCCAACGGTATGAAGCTTTTTACTGGAGACTCTGTTGGGACTGTTGTTTACAGTGATGTAGATTTTTATGAGGTGAGAAACTGAAGCTTTTGTTACAGTAGAATGGCCTAGTCCTTCTTAAACTTGTACTGTATACTGTGGTGATTTCTGGGAGCATGTACTTGTAAGTTGTAGAAATGCAAACCAAAAATGAATTGTTAAATGCATTTTTAGAGTGAAAAAAAAATGACGACCTGAGCTTGAACCTACTGTAACCTTCAAATTACTGTACTAGTGCTCTACCAGTTCTGCCTTGTCCTATGTCGTGTATCTTCAATTTTGACAGTACAGTGGAATGCCGCTATAACGAACATCCCGGGATCCACAGATTTTGTTCGGTATAGCGATCGTTCGGTATAGCGATTTTCAGCCGCCGGTTACTTAAGGACGACTTTGAACATGTGCCGGCCATTGAATCATGTAATTACATGTTCATACTTTCTAAGCTTACCGAATTTTAAAGCAACAGTTGGCTTTTCCCTTCTATTCCTTTGGGAAATAATAGCCACCTGTCACTCTTCAACATAAAGCTGCGGCTGTTTAGGAATAACAAACAGCCCAAATACCCAGTACATTTTTTAATCCGTTGCCTTTTTTTTCAACAGCAATGTTCGGTAAGTTTTGCACACAAAATTTGGGAGCCAAGGATGGTGTTCGGTATTGCCAAATGTTCGGTATAGTGGTGTTCGGTATAGCGACGTTCCACTGTATCTATATGTTCAGGGCAGGGGGTACTATGAGGTCATAAACTCACAATCCTGTATGGCGAATGATCACATCCGACTTATATAAAACAATGTGAGAAGCAGTAGTGTGGGGATCACTCAATGGGGATACAACTTTTTATATTTGAACATTCCCTACCTTGGTACAATGTATATTCTAAAATATTTTCCAGTAGACTTGCATCCATGGTGGGACATTTTTAAAGTTTACTGTGAACTAAAAAATGTTCAAGTAGAAAGAGAACCAGTGCCAACTGGCTGGAAAACAATTTGTAGCCTTCCTTTTTTCCTCCAGATTCAGGATGTTGTTACCGCATATTTTTGTTGCTGTAAGAAATTTTAGTTTGGAGGAATACATGTATTACATGTATTATGGTCATGTTATCAATTTTGTTGTTACACTATATTTCTTCAGAATAGATGTAACTCCGAACTCGTACACAAGGAGGACATGCCGATTGTACAGCTAAACTATGCTCACAAGATCCTGATAATATCAACCTACAGTAGAACAGTTCTCTGCTACACCGATGAGAATTACAGACTTCAACAAGTTGGTCAACAGCCAAGAAAAATGTTAGTGTTGTTGTTGTTTTAATATTAAAATCAAACTGATAACAAAGTGGTATGCACTTTAAGGTTTAAAATATGTTTACATGCCATACTCAAATTGTTAATATATTGTTTATATTTTTAGTTATTGCACTAATGCTCATATGATGTATTTAAACCTTGAACTGCAATTGTATGTCTCAATTAAACCATGGACTTTATTCACCTGGGAAATAGTGGAATTCAGTCTGACTAGGGCTGTGCAAATATACCGAATATTCGATCGTCAACCGAATATTCAAATACCTTTTTGCTGGTTCGAATATAAAAAATAAATATATGCACGTACAAATACTGACTCTGATGCTATTTTAATAGAAAAGTTACGGCGCTTATCAGTGTCAATTCCGCATTTTTGTTGACAGTAACTTTTTGTGGATGGAAGTTTATTTTTCCTGGCATGCTTTGCGTGCAACTAATTTTTACCGGCGCAGCATGCAGTTGCAGCTGACGTGAGAAAAAAACTTGATCAGCGAGATTTGAATATTCGGTCAAACCTAGTTTTGAATAATCGAATACTAAATTAATCGAATACTAAATTATTCGAAAATGAACAGCCCTAGTGACTAGAGCATGACTGGATTAAGAATTACATTGTTTGAATTTCTCCAACAGCAAGGGCTACTTTGGTGGGCACTTTGTGCCAGCCCTATGCAAAGCTAGTCATGCAACTCTCTGTGCTACACGCCCAGGGCTGAGAGTGTGGCATGCTAGTGTGGATGGCACCGTGCAAGAAACCCTCAAGTTCAAGCATCTTTTAGCTGCTCAGCATCAGACAATCATGCTCTTGCCGTCCACTCGACCGCAGGTCCACAACACCACTGACCTCCAGTTTGGCCCTGTGGTGTTCTTCAAGGAGTCTTACTTGCTGACATGGTCTCACAATGTACTGGCAGTGCTGGACATTGATGGACCCAAGGGGGCCAGGGTCATCGCAAGCAGTCAGGGTGATCTAGGTAGCATCATATCCGTGGCAACCTTTGGAGAAGAAATTTATGTCCTAAGAAGGGGAACAGACAGGCAACTGATACGAATTGCTATGTCACCCGAGTTGTTCACTCAAAAAGGTCAGTAGTGTTGTCATTCTATGCCTACATATACCTTTGCCTCAGAATTTATTTTCTTTTGGCAGCATTTTCTTTCCTTCAGCCCCGATTGTTGATTAGTTTGAACTTTTGATTGGTTCTAGATTGCTTGTATCAATAATCCTGACACAAACATGTTTTCATGTTGGATAACACAGTTATCTGTTTTGGATAATATCCACCATTGAGCAATTATATTATGTGTTAGCTGGCCTGTTTAAGCATGCAGAAAGAGAAGTAATATGCCTAAAAACAAAATGAAATCATGACTGCATAACTACAATACAAAAATTGTGAACATTTGTTATAGCACAACTGATCAAACATTCAGATCAAGTTTTAGTGCAGCATTGAATTAACTATAAGTTTAAGCAATCAGTATTTTTCTGTACAGAACACCCGAAGCTGACTGAAACTGACCAGCTGTTGAACGTTCTAGGACCTGCCAACTCAAGCCAACTAGGAGGTACCAACAGCCCTAGTAGCCAGAGGAAAACAAGCTTCAAGCAAGGCCTGTCTGCCATGAAAACCCTCTTCAGTAAGGCCAAGGAGGAGATTGTAGACACCACAGCAAAACTCATGGTCCCTAAATTTGGGAAGCATGAAGTAGAAGAGGGTCACAGCGCTGGATCTTCACGGCGGAGCAGTCAGGACAACATCCCGATCTCATCTGGGGAGACTCCAGATGCAACTCTCTCCGCAGCAGTCTTAGCTGCTAAGTTTGCGGCAAGAGAGGACACTAGCAAGGAACATTCCCCACATGAAAGTCCTCTGCGGGACACAAAGTCTGCTGCACACCCAGAGATACCAGCCAAACCTAGTGAGGAACCCAGTGAGACACCACAAGAGACAGCATCAAGCCAAACTGCTGAAGAGTCTCCAGAAGGGGTGTCATCAGTGGACTGTACCTCAGCAGATGCCCCACCAGCACTGACACTCAATGAAAAGAAACTCCTAAAGATTGGCCAAGAGAGCTTCGAAGATATCCTGTTCCAACCAGTCAAACATTCCAAAAAGAAAAAGAAAAAATCCCCAAAAGGTAAATTTAAATGAAATGAATTGAATTGAATTAATCAGAAGGAAGACATGTTTTCTAATGTGATTGTTTAATACAGCAAGTACAGTGGTAATGACTGCATGTCACAGGATGATCTCATCCTTTTATCCCTTAGGTAACCAACATTGTCATGATTGTTAACAAGCAAAGGGATGATTTTAAAAGCCTTTTGTACATGGAAACACTCTTTTAATTCAGGAAATGGTAATGCTGCATTAGCGCCTAAAGTTCAAACTAAAAAAATCAAACATTTTCAGTGACTATTTTTAATCTTATTTTCTGGTGTTTCGGTATCTATGTATACAGCACAAACAAATCTGCAAAATGGTAATATTGCATTAGTGCATTGAAATCTTACCTTGTTCCTCCAAATTAAAAACTTTAAGTCACTGTTTTTTATGTTTCATTTTTTGTTCTTCCTTGTCTGTACATATACAGCATCAAAGAAAGAATCTGTAGAGCGATCAGTGACTCCTTCCCCGACCCCAGATGGGCAAAGTAGTCCATCTAACTACAGAGAAAATGTAGCTGCGGAGACTGGCAGGAATCGATCATGTAGTACCAAGAGTGACAACCAGAGCCTGAAATCCGAAACAGACAACCGCAGCATAAGGTCCAACAGCAGCTGTAGCGATAAAAAGGATGTGAGATCAGAAAGCATGAACAGCACAGAATCTGAGGATCATAGGTACATTGTGCCGAACGGTAGCAGTCATGAGAGTGTGAGCACACAACTTGAAGGCGTGAACAGTGTCAGCAGTTTGATTCATCATAAGATCCCTCATGCATGCGATGATGATCACAAGAGTGAAAAATCAACCAGCATGAACAGTGAAAGTAAAAACATAAGGTCAGAATCTTCGAACAGTGGTCGGGGCGTAGACCAGGTTCATATTGATCAGATAGAAGATCCACCTTCCATAGTTACTAAAAACACTGATTTTGGTCCAGTCCCAACTGGAAAGGTCATTTTAGGAGGTGTGATTTCCAGCAGCGTTGATAACGTTGCAACTTGGAATGGTACGCCAGCTACCAATACCATGTCGGACTCCAGCCCAAGAGATTTTCCAGGAACACTCCGATCGTGGGAGGATATGCCTGATATTTCTGAAAATATACAGCAAAAGGGTGGCCAAATACAGATAGGTGGGAAGAGAGTGAAAAGTACAGATAGTATTCACACATTGAGGTCCAAGACTGACAGCTTGAAATTGGATCTTGAAAAGGCAGATCCATCTGAAATGTTGGGACAGCCAGTGCAGATTGTGAATGACAAAGCCTCACCTTCAGCTGGCAGTCCAGTTGCACTTAGACTCGACAGCTGCAAATCAGATTCCACAGATGAAGAATTCTATGGGAAATACCTGGCTGCAACACCCAGCAGTGATACCAGCGGCCCACCAGATGTGTTTATGCCTGAGCAGAGCCAAGCTACTGCTCACAAGAATCCAGTGCAGGCATGCGTAGACCAAGAGGCCAATGAGGATGAGGGGACAGTAGAGGATGCCCCGATCCCTGAGAACATCCAGCAGCGGTTTGCTGGTAGCTGGATGCAGTGCAGTACACCTGGTTATGTCATGCAGCTGGTGGTGTCGGACAAGCATGTGTGGTGTGTGGACAACCGTGATAAGGTCTACCATTCCCTAGTGTCTAACGTTGCCATCAAGTGGAACAAGCTGAAAGACTCTGCCATGCAGATTGCCAGCTCCCCAAATGGGAACATTGTTTGGCGTCTACATCGGAAATCAGGCATTGCCTTTGCATGCGCTCCCATCAGCCCACACTCGCCAATTGGCACAAGGTGGTACGAAGCCTCCAAAAAAGCCACCCACATCTGCCTGGATGAAAACATGGCCTGGGTCGTCAAGACAAATGGCGACATTTATGTGCATAAGGGCATGAGCCGAGATTTGCCACTGACAAGAGAGCAGCGGGTTCAAAGTAATGCGTATGTTGTGCACATTGTCGCTAATCGGGGAGTGGTGTGGGCTATTGGGTCCAACAAGAAGGTTATGTACAGGAGCGATATCACACGGACAATGGCAGAAGGCAAAAAGTGGATGGATCTGGATGATGAAAGGTAAATTTATCATTCTAAATCATACAATGTAGGTGCATACTTGTCACATATAAACCGATTCCTAATGATATTCACAAGTAAAACCAATATTACCAGTAGCACCATTTCCCATATTAACTTTAAAATGAAGTGTGACGAGAACAACATTTCCAAAAAGAAAATTGATATAAGCATTAAGCAGGAGATGCCTTTAATACTCCAAATCCACTCCCTTCCTCAGTCTCAACCCAACCCAAGTCCCAACTTTTGATATTCCTAGCCACTAATTAAAGCCTACAACTGTGAAAGAGCTACAAATGGACTTGTATTCAATAATCTTAGTTTAAGTAATGTTAACAAATTGTTTTTTTTTACAATTGTACATTTCTTGCAGTGTAAAGCTTCGTTTTGTAAGCATAGCACTTGACAGTCGAAGTGTGGGTTGGGGTATTGATGAGGATGGTCTAGTCTGGTTCCGGACTGGTGTGACACCCACTTCACCTCGGGGGGATGACAAGAAGTGGTGGCAGGTACACTTTTACTTTCCATCCGTTTATTTGCTCATGTTCAGAGACTGACATGACATGGCTAACTTAGTACCATGACGGTATGCCATTGCATTGCAGTTCTACTTGCGTGAATTGATGTTCTTGTAAATCAAGTTGCTAAACCTCTCATATATGTTTTCATTAATGTTTTCATTTATTTATTTATTTATTTATTTAAAACCATCTCTAATGAGAGTAACCCATCCAGCAAAAGCTCATCATTTGGGGCCCTCATATTAAATTAAAAAAACATAAAAACAATACAAAGACAAAATGTCAACAATAACAGCACAACTAGGTTAATAAAAGCAAGTTTCTTTTAAGAAATATTAACTTTATTTTCCTTCAGCAATTGCCGAAAAGAAGAATTTGAGCAAATAGTACATGGAACCCCATTTAGAAAGACAGAAGCTCTATAACTAAAACCATTCTTAAACATTTCACAATTAGGTCTTGGAATAACAAAATTACCATTTGTGATGGCCCTAGTTGTTGGTCGATTGCCAGGTTGGATTCGGTTAAGTTTTTGGCATAAGTAGTCCGGCGCAACACCAATGGTAGCCTTAAAAGCCTGGCAGCCAAGTTGAAAATGAATACGCTGGGCAACTGTCATTGTATTAAGATTACTGAAAATCATGAAAAACATTTGTTATGGAAAAGCCATGTCATGAATTTTGTTATCAAATTTTTTGTGAAAACCTTGTCTACTCTGTAACGTATATAAAGGCTAGAGGCATGTAGGCTAGATACATGAGAAGTCTTGATGAATTTAGCATTATCGTTTGTTATTCACTGTTTCCTCCCAAACTTGTCCCAAACCATTAAACTCTTGGAGGTCCCAATGGGCGAGTACCTGATGCAGGATCCTAATGCACTAAAGATGCTACTGAATATAGCAGGCACTTATGCCACTGTGGATCGTATGACAACCTGGCTGAAGAGACAGTACTACCGAGCAACACACATTGCAGCAAGTGCAGCTAGTGTCTGGGTCTGTGGTTCCTTTCACTACAGGAGCTCCTTGCATGTGTCCAAAGGAAACTTACTAGGTAAGCAGCATAAACGTTTGAAAATAGATTTCTTTTTCTCCTGCCATTTTCCTTGTATTCTACGTCTTTTCTTCTGTGTGTTCTAAGAGAACATCATAGTCATTTCTATAGGTTGTTGGAAGTAAGTGGAATCGGGATATTAGTTTGTACACTGGTTTGCCTCTTTGACTTGCTTGTCACTTGTAGTTAGGATGGAGCAGTTTTAATTCATGAAAGTGATGTACATTGAGATTTGTATCTATTATCACTGTGTTGTCATTAAACACTGTAATATACAAGAAAGTACCGGTATATGTTACATGTAAAACTTGCTTCTTTTTTATACTAATGAATGAAGTGAAATCGTGAAGTGCAACACGTTCTGAACAGCATGCTCTTGCTACATGTATTGGATAGATAGAAGAAGTATAATCACTTGATTACATCACAGAAATTCTGCACTAGCCCAGTAAACACAAAATGCTTAGTTACAAGATGTGCGTACAAGTAGCCAAAATTCCTTGCTTTCCTGTGAAATATGGCAACTGTAACTGCAGAATTTCCCGCTATAGTTAGCAGTGATTCTTTGTGTTTCCAGTAGCAGAGCCATGAAATTGGGCTGTCTTACATTTCATATGACCACTAAACCAATCTGCTTGGCTTACCTCTCCAAGGTATTTTTGAACCGAGACTTCAGAGCTTATTTAGGCAGTGTCCTCAGTAGGAGTTTTCATCAGTATGTTTATAAAGCTAGTTATGGTATTTTCTGTATTGTGTAGGCTCTCGATGGGAGAGTGGCTGCCCTGTGGGTCTACCCTTGTCAGCAGTCTGGGTCAGTGTTAGTGCTGTTGGAGTATATGGTCCCAGTGGTAAGACTGCAGACATTTTGTATCTTGTACTGTTAATAAGTTGTATACTGGCTTTCATTCAGGCTGATACATGTAGGGTGTTCAGACACCGTTTTAAATTCCCTTAAAACACTAGTTGAACTTGATTTGGTGTAACTTTGCTGCTAAAAACGGTGTCTGAACAGTTTTAAAAATACACTGAATCGGGTTTATCTCGCCACTAAAACGGTGATTTAAAACACCTTGGAGAGAATGGGTTTATCTTCTAATACGATGTCTGAACGGTTTCAGCTAAAATGCTTCCTGTTTTAGCCAGTGTAGTTGACCCGGTGTTACGTAATGTTTGTTTGTGGCAAGCTTTTTGTTGTAAACAACTGTGGTTGTCCACATCCAGTTAGACGTCCTATAATGTAATGCCAGAACTGCCGCTGTAATCGCGAACTGACATCGCTCCTTCGATGAAGTTGCCATCTTAAGATGCCCAAGAAAGCTACTGTCCTTAAGGCTAAGGACTGCTGGTGAAGCTTCTTTGGAAGCGATTATTTGATGAATCGCAATAATTATTTGAACAAGAATCTCTTGAGAAAGCGCCATGTTGAGAATCATGTAATGGTGCCCACTGGTAGTGCGCACAATCCGAGTGGTGAATGCATGTAGTATGAAGTGTTAGGAAACAAGTACGCCGGCAACCAGTTGAAAGCTGTGGGGGCAATTATATGTGACAGGTACATGTACACACAGACTGTTTTTATGTACACACGAACTAGCATGCCCTTTATATGAAAGAGCTGAAGTTCTACGTGACCCAGAATGGAGATAAACCACTTCCAGTTGAACTCGCTTAACTTAAAATGGTGTCTGAATGCTTGGTACGTTTTAATTTCACGACCGGCCACCTGTGGTGATCGGCCGTTTTAACTTTTACCATTTTAGCTAAAACGCTGTGTGAACATAGCCACAGTCAGTACACATGGTATACACTGCTCGTTCACTCTGCACAGTGGCCCACAGCGCCACCATAAAGTTAATACTGATTAATCCGCAATACTGATTGGCCCACAATACAAATCTACACGATGATGTCTTGTCAAATCCAGCTGACTCCCTAGCTACTGAACGCCTTTAAAAGGCATGCTACATATTATAAAAAAAATATACTTTTTCGCAATGTCAGTGTATTATGGTTTTACCTATCGGCAGGCTTGATCTGAAGAGTTCAGGAGACGGCAAAAAAATGGGGCCGCCTAGACAACTGAAACAAATTCAGTGGGTTGTATCAGGTTTTTTTTCTCAGTGGCAAGTTGAAAGGCAGTTTCGTAAAAGGGAATCAAATATTGCTTGTTTTTTACCATTTTCACTCAAATTGGTAATTAATGAAATAGTTGTTTAGGAAGCCCATATATTTAGGATTATTTTGGTACATAACTTATCTATTTAGCGTAATTATTCATCGCAATTTTGCATCATTCGTAAGACCAGTCAATTATTCCTATCGGTCAATGTTGCGTGTGTAGTCAATACGCTATACACGAAATGTGTACATGGGCAGGCAAAATCGTGGAAATACGACGCAGTAGAATTCAATTTATTCAGATTTTCCTGGGAAAATACAATCAGATGTTGTATATAGATCAGGAAGTGCACATTAATTTCAAATATTTTAGATTTTATTCTTTCAAATATGTATAAAATCAGCCCATTTATCGCGAAGTTCAAGCGGGTGCCATATTCAAAATTCTACGATGTTAGATCTAGATATCAAGAACTTGTGCTGCACTCATCGCGGCCAATGAATTGTTAACCTCACTCGCTAATTGTTTTTGGACTCCCTCGCTTTGCGATTTTTAGCACGCTTCGCACCAAGGTCACTCCCGATTTAATTTTCTGTGAACACTGGTGGGCGCTGCGTACAAATGTACCCTGCTGTAAATGCTGTAAATGCTGTAAGTGCTTGGTGCACATTTGCCCTAATTATTTTGCCAAGAAATCATATAAGTAGGGTCGCAAGGGGTGCAATGAGAGAGGAGTTCAGTATTGCCACCATTTATATATGCCTGTAAGTATGACTATGTCAGCCTAATTGCATTTATCAGGCATGCAACTTATCCGCGGATTTCCGCGTTTTTTTAAAAATCCGACCGTAAAAAAAATCCGCATTTCAGCATGTTTTAATTCCTACCATGCCGACTGCGAAAACGTCCACCAACATGACCAATATTGCTAGCGCACATCGTCTGGCTTCGTATTTTGTATACATACATTACATAGAAAGGTGCAGGACACAGACTCCGTACACATTCTGTTGCGTGCATGATATGTATAGTCTTGCCGTTGTATGAACTAGTTGCTATAGCGCCCTCAATCGACTATTTTTTTCTCGCGTCAATGAATACAATACAATACATCGGGATACGGACACTATACCTATATGTACATGTTTGCACGACGTCGTAAGAGCTTCACGCTAGCGCTACGCATTCGCATTTTATTTTCCGCGTTTTTGGAAATTGAAGAGTTGCATGCCTAATATATATGTGACCCGCTCTGCAAAAAGGGCTATTATGTCGCAAAATCTGAAAAATTAGTTATATACATAGTTGAATTGGTCACATCCTAAGCTTTAATTTGGTGTAGGTTTGACCCCTGTGGCATTTTGTGGTCTAGAGATATCTTGACATTTGTATACTCCTATTTTCCCAATTTAACGGAAGTGCGTTTAGAGATATAGGCCTTTAAACACAAAAAGTGCAAAGAAATAAGATAGAAGTAATTTTGATCAACATTTATTTTTTCATCTTTATTCATCAATATTAATGTTTCTTTCTGAAAATAAATTATGAAAATATAGATATAATAGAAGCCAACAAACCAAAATAGAAAAAAATCACTTGCCTCAAGATTTTTGTCGCCCGCTTCACATAGAACAGCCCTTTGTGTGTTTTCACATAGTACGACATAATACCCCTTTTTGCAGAGCCGGTCACATATGTGGTACCAATGGTGATCAGGTAACCTCTGATTTGTAACACTACATGTATAGCTATTTTGAGGGGGACAAATAGCACTAAACACATAATGAATAACAATGACCAACATTACTGCATGGGGAACAGTTTCTTCAGAAACCTCTCCCACAAAAATGTAACATGACCTTAGTGAGATCAATTCAAGGTGGCGGTGTCATCAGAAGATGAGAGAAGCACCACCGTACCAACATTGTCCCCAGTTTCTTGTTCTCACCACTTGCCAGGAATGATCTGGACAGCCCTTAAATCCGGTGAAGTCTTCTGCTTCCCACCGGACACTCGGAAGCCCTTGCAGGTTGATCCACCAAGAGCTGGGGTCATCTTCAAGCATCTGAGCGCCACATCGGATACCATGTGGGCCCTACAGGAAGATGGGGACATCTATGTCAGGAAGCAGATTACGGAGAGGTGTCCACAAGGCCTGAGTTGGAAGAAACTCTGCCTGGACCAACTAGGTGGGTGTCGTAGTCTTCTGTGTAGGGAATGGTTTATAGGGCTTTATAGCTGGAAGAAACCAAACTTGGGTAGCTACATCTAGGTGGGTGAAGTATCCTATGTTGGTTGGGGAGTGGTATAGACCCATTCACCAACATGATCAAAAGCAGTAGTGCCACCACAGTTGCCCTCCACGGTATACAAATATTGACTGCTTCGAGTAAAACTAGCCTCCCTTGGTGATCCATGGAGCATTCTCCATGGATCACAGAGGGAGGCTAGGTTTACTACACCACAAGATAACGCAGTCAATATTTGTTTTATAACACCTCTCCCACATATTCTGCTTGATTTAAGCACTAACTGATTAATTTCATTTAAATACAATTAAATGTAATTCAAAATTAATTGAAAATTATTTGAACTTTTCCCAAACTACCCCTTTACGAAAAGCTAGCGCTTGGGATGAATACGCACTTACGCACAACGCACAACGCACACACCCGTATGGATTTTGCACACAATACCAGTGCTATGGGTATAGTACTTTGGTTGCTATGGGTATAGTACTTTTGTTGCTACGGTATAGTACTTTTGGCTGTGCACAGGAAGATAGCAAAAATAGCGAATGTCATGTGACTCGCTCACCAAGTGCTTGCTGGTGCTGGAAGTATTGAACATCTATTGGGCCTGAGCGCCAGGGTTCTCCACGCATGACCAGCATTGCTTGGGGGAAATTAACACAGGCCAGTATCCCATTCACAGCTTGATTGCTTGAAGCTGCATTTTCAGGACAAAGTATTGCAGCATCCCAGAGCAAAACAATGTTTCTTTTTAAAGATACACTGTCCGTGCCCTTCAACAAATTTGGACTTTTTCTTCGAAACATTTTCGTTTAACACGTTTTATTTTAACGTAAACATTTCCTTTTTTCTATTTCAGCCATCTGCAACCCTCCTTGGTTGCTTTCTCGCATCTAACGTACAAAAAGATATACCCAAATTATTGTCAGGTTGCTAATAATTCTACATTTGTAAAGTACTTATTCGATACCTAAAGGCGGGTGGGTTTTTTTCTTTTGATGTCTCCTTCAAAAGTAAATAACTTTTGTATTGCTGGAAGAAAAAAATCAATTTCAAAATTATTTTTAGGGGTGAAACTCGAAAAGAGCACAGACAGTATGTCTTTACGAGATAGCTTTGAACTTAACAATTGCAGGAAACCTTCATCTAACAACACTTTCCTGGTCAGTCCAATATGGTAGCATCGGTGATGTCATATAAAAAGGGTCCATAGAGCTTTAGCTGGAAGAAACTTGGCTTGAAGCAGCTGGATGGGCGAAGTACACTGGCTAATTTGGAGTGGTATAAGGTTAAGCTCTGTCTTCCCAGTCACAAGTGGATACAAGCTTGAGCTAGGGATAACTTAAAGGTCACATTAAATAAAAATAATTTTCAAAGATATTTAGTGCAGATATCGGTGCTACTGAACTGTGTGAGCATAATGGTATTCGCTTTTTGGACTTTTTCACTTCACCTATGCTAATTCCTGACATGTGAGGGTGCTGTTGCTATAATGGCAATCAAGGTGTACTCATTTCACAATTAGGTACTTGTACAAAAATGATTTATCTTATTGTAGCAGTTTGTACATTAAATTTCTTTACTGACTTGCTACTAAGCATTCAAAGCAATAATGTAAACTTTTAGAAACCTGACACCTGGAAGAGTAAAAAGAAAGAGTAAAAAGAAATAATCCTTTAGTTGTTATTCACAAATCAGCTATGATACAGAATCTGTAATTTCTCCTCGTGTTACATCACTCCTGACATCATGAATATATAAATCATATTAGCTTAAATTCCAAACGATTGCTTAAAAGGGGTGTATATAAACGTCCTTAAAATTGTATTCCATGTGACCTTTCAACTCTAATGTCTCCCTGTCTGGTGATAGAAATATACAGAACTGTTAATAATTAGTGGGGCAGGGTTGAGATTTGTCAGGATTTTTCCTGATTTCAAGATCTTTTTGTCGGGATTTCAGAATTTGTAAAGAATCTCTTTTGCAATCTGGAATTCCCGAGGTGTTGTCCTAAAGGTGTTTTTACCTGTAAAAGTGGATATAAACCAATAAAAACGAATATTTTAAGGGGGTGCCTTTAGGTAAATACAAACTACATGTTGATCTGAGGTCCTCGTGGATTTTTCGTGGATTTTTCATTTTTGGCCAATCTCACCCCTGGTGGGGGGGGGGGGGGGAAACAGAGTTGGCTTGTCTTTGCAAAGATTTTTGGCACTCCTTCAACCTTTCTCCTTGACAGGTCCTTGCAAAATAGTACACTTTTCCTGCGGTTCTGAAGTTGTCTGGGCATGTGACAATGAAGGTATGATCTATCTTCGAATTGGCGTTGACATCCCTCACGATGAGTCCCTACCCCCAGCATGGGTGCCTGTGGACGGGAAAGCATCAGGATTTGGTGCATTTTTCGTGCAGGTCTTCTGCAGTGTGGATAACCGGCTAGTGTGGGCATTGGACAATAAGAAAGCGGTCTACGTAAGAAAGGGTATCTGTGAGGGACTGCCAGTTGGCCTGGAATGGGAGCTTGTTGAAGGTAGGCAGTGTTCAGTTTTTAGTTGTTTTCTTTCTTTGAATGGCTGCAAAAACTGGCTCTTGTGACACTATCAATAGCAGATTATTCATCATTGCCTTTTGTTAAGAGTTTGGTGACTCTGTCAGACTGTATATAAATCCCTTCCAGCAATAGAGGAATTTCACATTAGCCCCTTCTGCTCACTTCCGGGTTGAAAGCAAGAATGGCAGTGGCAAACAAAACAACGCTTTTTAGCACATTCATTCATGCATGAATTAATCCTCTATGAAGTAGTTGTTGCTTCGAAAGATTGTAAGATTTGTGTCAGTCACTAAAGTGCTACCTGCTTGTTTTTTGTTTTTTTTACTAACACGGCTGGCTGACATGGGCCCTTTTAATTACAATCCGCATAAAACACTAACCTTTAGCAGGGCTGTAGTGGAGTCCTTGCTAGTCCTTTCACAAATCCTTTCATCATGTCCTTTCACAAATCCTTTCATAAAGCCAGTCACAAATCCTTTCATAAAGCCAGTCACAAGTAACTGGTTGAACAATGACAAAGGAATGCCTTTGTTAAAGCTCATTTGAATAGATTGTGATTGGAATTAGAACTGGAGGGTTTGTGATGGACTTGCAGGGACTTGTGATGGACTTGTGATGGACTTGTGATGGACTTGTGATGGACTCGACTACAGCCCTGACCTTTAGTCAGTGCAAAATTGTTGCTGCACCTTGAAGCATGATAACAAGTTTCCCTGATGAATACCCTAGCCCCCGTGTAATGATGTGTGCTTAAAACTGGTGGTATTTCAAAATTTCAAATGACAAGAGCCGTGTATAAAGAGAGTTGTTGAACTTCAAACAATTATTATTATAAAATCATCAATGTGCACTGATGCATAATCTTCCATGTTGAGTCCAAATTGTTGGACTTTAGTCTATAAATTGTTGGACCACTCATGTCACAACTCTCTCTGGGAGAGAGGGGATTCTTATAAGAATTTTTGCAAGGTATTATTAGAGTTTTCTACATAAATTCTAAACGTTTGCACACAGAAGTTTTGGCAGCATTTATTTAGGCCAGTTAATGGTTGCAAACAAATTTCAGTTTGGAAATCAAAATTTAAATGTGTCAGTGAATTTTGTATGGTTGTCATCACGCCCTTCTGGCTGGTGACCAAGATACTCAGTTTTGTCATGGTCCTTTGTCTGAGCAGAAGGCATCCATGTTGTTCAAGCACTCACTGACCTTTGGAAGATGTAAATGGCACCAGTATTCCCATGACCAGTTAGGCGGTGTGTGTTTCATTCAGCTTGGCCACTTTCCCTCTTTTTCCAAGCTTCCTTTTATAATATTCTTTCTTCTCCCCATAGGAACTCAAGCCATCCATCTTTGCATCAGTTGCAGCACGGTATGGGCACTGTGTCCCAATGGGGACATTGCTTGCCGCTTCGGAATTACAGAGAAAAATAGCATGGGTGACTACTGGAAGAAGGTCCCTGGAAGCTACACTTACATCTCAGGTATCATTCCATGTACTTTCAGGTTTCCCTACATTTTATCAATAGACTGTTCATTTAGCCATGCCTTTGGTGTAGTGACCAATCACAGAGGCATGCGAGCCACATGTATGCACACGCATGTTGGCCTTTTGTCAGAACATAGTCAAGGCTGTAATTGGTCAATATATCAACAAGGGGCAGGGCTTACTGGATCAGTCTATAGGCCTTTTCACACTACGAAAAATCTCGGTGTTGGACCCGGGTCCGACCCGTGTTGACTAGACTGACCTTTTCACACTGCAACATTTCAACACGGCACTGACCCGTGTAGAGCGCTCAACCCGGGTTGAAACTCAACCCTGCTCGGGAGGTGGGTTGAGAGCTCTCGACCCGTGTAGAGAAGTTGGACCCGTGTTGAAAGTCGTAGTGTGAACGTCCCCGGGTTGAGTTCGACCCGTGTAACCGTGGATCGGAGTGCAGAGCACCACATACTAGGCTGTTCGATATGACGATATTTGCCGATGTTTCGGTATTATGTTGCTTTTTCAGTTTTTGCAGCGTTTATGGTTTCTCCAAGTGTGTATACGTTAAGTGTGGATTAGTCTAGATTACCTTGCGCGAAATTATTTCCAATAAATTTGACAGCAGAATAGTACATAACGTATATGGAGGAATACAAAAATACATTCTGTACTAAATGTGTCGTTTCTTTAATCGTTTTAAACCCCGACATGACTTATTATCCGACATCTCCGCGCCGTATAATGTAGCGCACATTGCGTGCATGCGTATTCCATCGTTAGTGTAGTCTTGGTCAAATGCAAACAACTGCACTGAACGCTACCATATTATTCCCAGTGTACAATGTACGTACATGCAGCTAACATTTTGCGAACTTCGTCTCGAGAAAAGGCTACTGAGGTATGAGGGGGCCGGGGTTATTGCTCAATATGGGGAACCCCAAAAGTGCATCTGCGCGTGCGCGTTGCTTTGTTGCAAACAGCTGGCCTTGGCCGCCGGTCAAGTACAAGTGCGTGTTTCGTGCAAGCATGGAGGAATAAAACCCACTGGATACTTTTACCTCCGATATGTCGTAGAAAATGGGCCCAAATCAGACAAAGGACCGACATGGAGTGAAGAGGATTTGGGCTGACAGCTCCATCCAAAGCCCGGCAGCTCGGCGGAACGACCAGAATGCAGTATGGGGATTTTCCGATTCGACCCGTGTTGAACGGCCGGCCGTGTGTGTAGTGTGAAACGATCACACAATACACGGGTCGAAACATTACACGTGTAGCAAAAATGCTGGCGCTGCGTTAAGTAGTGTGAAAAGGCAGCGTAATTGACCCGTGTTGAAATGTTAAGAAGTCTACACGGGTCGGACCCGTGTCGGACCCGTGTAGATTTCAACACGGGTCAAACGTACATAGTGTGAAAAGGCCTTATTTCCTGGCCAAAATAAATATAAGTAAAGATGGCTTTAGATTACATTGATAATTATACAACACCTGAGTAATTCTCCGCCATCTGATTGGTGGATCGTTGATCACGTGCATTGAATTATTCGTACAAATGCACGGCACAGCCGCACCGTAAAAATAGAAGTTCTATTCAACGGTGAATAGAACTTCCATTGCATAGAACACCATCGGTCGCACTCTGACCAATCAGATGACGAGGATTTATTCAGGTGTTGCATAAAACAAATAATGATTGTTTCATGTTCGTGCAATGGAAAGAATAATTTCATTCGGTGACAGATGGAATTTTCCATTGCATCTGTAACCTCATGAAATTATTCTTACCATTGCACTCACAAACATTTATTATTTGATGTACTGATCTATTCGGCCAGACAAGTTTAGCCTGATTTTTAAATAACAGTTATTCAGATATCAAAAATGTGTGTTGGGGTCCCTGCATCAACAAATGCTTTCAGTTCATAGTACTAAGTAGTCTTGGCTAGTCAGAACTTGTATAATATAAATTAAAAAAACTGTTATATATGCATCATTTTCAATGCAAATTCTATCATTTGACAATACATGTACTTGTTATTGAACTTGTAGGTTTTCTTTTTAATACAGGTATGCAACTTTTCCTCGGATCAGCTGATTTCCTCGTTTTTCACTTCACATTTTCTGCCATTGAAAATTTGAAAACACTGCACAAAATCTTGAAAAGATTGGAATTTTCTCGTTTTTTGTTAATTCCAAGTTGCATGCCTGTTAATAGGAGAGTCAATTTTTATTTTGAATTTGTTAGGATTCAGTCTGCATGTTTTATTTAATCTCAGTTAACATCACATATCAGTTATTGACCTTTAACCCCTCAGTGTCACAGAGCGATGACCTTTGGGCCATCAGCAATGAAGGTAAACTATTCCAGCGGTTCACCAAGATGTTCCAGCGCCGCGGGGTGCCTCAGGTGGAGCAATTGTGGTCACCGATAAGTGAGGACGATTGGGAACTGCTGTGATGGAGTACAAGTATGAACCTGAAATAATGGCTGCAGTATCTGTACATTTGCTCATAAGCATCTGCCGCTAAAGGCTAGTTTCCATATAGTTGCAATAACTGCTGACAGCACGCAAGATTGGGGGCTTGAATTTCATACGCATATCTACAAGACCATTAGGCTAGGAGTACAAGTGATCCACTAGACCAGCGTCTATCAATATTTAGTCAAGACTTGTATGCTACAATTGAAGCTTCAACTTCTAATAACCCTTTGCGTACGGATGATGCCAAATGGTGCAAAAAAACACAGTGCCACCAGGCCAGGATGATGCCTATAGCTGCTATTTGTGCAGTTTCAATCCATTGTTGGATTATTGTGTATGTCACGCTTGACTGCACAAGCACATTGTGGCCGTTTCGCTTTGCTGCACAGGCCGCCCCGGCACCACGATGTCTCACTACGATAACCGTACTCAAGGGGTTAATCATTGAACATTTATCAAGTGAATGAAAACAAACAAGGCAGGCCTCCACCATTAAATGTAAAAAAAAATGTGAGATTCGTTTTAAAAATAACTTGAGATTAATTGAAAGAACAAAATCACCAGCCCACTGGTTTTGTTTGGTCTTGGAGTCTGATAGACCAGTGCAATAATGTATGGACTCAGTCCACCAGTCCAGTGTGACTTTCGAAGACTTTCGAAGATTTGTATGATATTATTTAACACAGAATTGAAAATAATATAGTTATTGAACTGTCAGAATATTTCAAATAAAATGGTTTTACTCAGTGGTTATACTTTTTTCTGCAAACTAAACTAAAACTTAAGTTTTATAGATTTTAAGTACGGTAATCTGTTATTCTGATCTTATTTGCTTGTCAAAAGGGGAAAATGGGCCAAATATATGTGACCCGCTCTACAAAAATGAGTCTGATGTGTTAAAAATATATTTTTCAGCTTTACAGTTGGTCTGAAAGAGCATGAAATAAGCTGTCATTTGATATATTGCACAACTCTGTAGTGTAATGCATTGGTTGTTTTACAGTTTTTCTAAGTGTGTGATTTCTTATAGTTATATTAAAAAGTCATTAAACCACCCCGTACATGAAAGTGTAATGCACGAAATCCGACTCATTTTTGCAGAGCAGGTCACATATGATATTCAAATGATGAGACCTCACTGAACACACAGGTATGCAGGCAAGAGTATTTGTAGGGCTGTCCACATACCGAATGTTCGAATATTCAATAGTCAACCGAATATTCAAATACTTTTTGGCAGGTTCGAATATTCGAAAAAAATATACAGCACGTACAGATACGACACTGCTGCTATTTTCATAGAAAAGTTACAGCACTTGGCAGTGTCAAATGCCTTATTTTTGTCGACGGTTACTTTTTATGGACGGAGGTTTATTGTTACCGTCCGGTAAAACCCTTAAGAAAATTACTGCAAAAATGCAGGCTGGAGTTTGGTTTCTTGTTATCATAACATTATACAAACCCGTAATGATCAGGTGCATGCAAACAAATGTTGATCGGGCGGTCCATAATATCTATCGACGCACGTAAAACTCCAGTGTGCTTTGCGTGCAACTTTTTACCAGCATTGATGCAGTTGCAGCTGAGGCGTTAAAAACTTGATCGGCGAGTATCGAATATTCGGTCAAACCCAGTTTCGAATAATCAAAGACTAAATTATTTGAAAATGAACAGCCCTAAGTATTTGTATATGACTTGGCACAGATTACATCAGCAAAGTTGAACTTTCAAAATATGAGGGGCACAAAAACAGTCTCTCAAATCATTGAGTCAGATAATCCTCTTTGAAGATAGCTGCGGTTTAGTAAATGTACAGTGGTCTGGTGTGGGATGAAACAAGTGCAGAAATATCCTATTGTGATGGGCTTATCCAGTACTATTGGATACTATTACTGTATTGATGCCCTCTATTTTATAAAGTCCAGGTAGTCCAAAAATATAAAGGAGTGGGCATATCAGGTTAAATCTACTACAGTCACCGACTTGCCCTACAAATTATGGCTAACGTACCTAGTCATTTTAGGTGGAGTAAATTTGTCCACACACTGGTCAACACTGAAATGACCTAACTAGCTGAGCATGAGCCTTGCAGAACCATTTGATACACAAGTTATTTATAAATACTCTTGATTAGTTTTGAGGATAATTAAACGACCAGGTTTACCTGCGAGGTATTTCTGAAATTTTGCACCAATTCTTCTGAGGGAAGAAATATGAAAAGTACCAAAATGGCACCACCATAGCTTTTCGTGTCTGCTCTATTAATTTCAATTGTCATACCGTCTAAAACAGTCATTGTAAAAGCAAGAGTAAGCCTTGTCTGGTATGTATAAAAGAGGAAAACATTTTGCATTGAAAGGGCGTTCCTGCAGCACATAAACTATAGATTAATTGCCAAATACATCCTATATGTATTAGTGAATTATTGTTGCAACTCGGTCTCTGTATTATACAACTTGGAGCTTTATGTTGGGGCATGCTTTGTATACCACTTTATATTTTCTGTATCAGTAGTTGCCTAGCAGCAACTAGGAATGATACACATTGTTGACAAGTATGGCATGTTTGTAATATCATGGCTTTGTCAATTTGAATTAAACAAAAAGTTACAATTTATGTGCACTTTTGTACTATTTTAAACAGCATTCCATTTGTAAGATTATTAGCCTACAAAAAACCAGCATACCCAAATAGTGATTAGACCAGCCTGTGCCATACAAAGAACTTTACTCATAGAAAAAATTGAGAAATAATCCTACAGTCACTTTTTTTCCCTTGCAGGTTAAAATATATTTGGTTTGGCCGCATTGTAAATTATTTATTGCCGAAACTTGAAGGAACACATTGTCTAAATGTTATTGAAAATGTAGTCATTCAGATTTGTTCCTTATTCCTTTACTGTGTGTACACAACCACGCTTTGTACTGGTATTAAACATAGTATACAAATATTTACTGCTTCAAGTGGTGTAGTAAAACTAGCCTCCCTCAGTGATCCATGGAGCATTCTATTTTCCCCCGAGGCGAAGCCGAGTGAAAATACAATGCTCCATGGATCACCGAGGGAGGCTAGTTTTACCACACCACGAGATAAAAGCAATAACTATTTGTTTTATAACACCTCACCAACAGATTCTGCTAGATTTTAAAATGTTAACATTATTTAAATCTAAATACAGTTAAAATGGACTTCTATTTCCATACAAAATTAGTGGAATATTTATTTGCTCTTTTTAAAACCACCCCTTTAACGAAATGTTTGAACCCAGCTCTGTAGTGCTGGCACTTTGGAACAATACGCGCTACGCGCAACCCTCAACGCACACACCCGCATGCATCTGCGCACAAATACCGCGCCATGGGTATAGTACTTTGGTTGCTAATGGTATAGTACTTTGGTTGCTACGGGTATACAATGTAGTACTTTTGGCCGTGCACAGGAAGATAGCAAAAATAGAAAATGCCATTTGACTCGCTCTCGGCCAATCAAGACACAGAATCTGTGAATGAGGTGTTATAAAAAAGTTTAGAAAATAAACATCTGCTGAGCTGAAATAACTTTCTGCCTATGAATTTCCAGTACCTACAACTACACAAGTAACTGTTAAGACTGACATCACAGTCAGTGCCATCCATATATTGCCACAATGCTGGAGGAGAGAAATTTTCCATTTGGATGAAGAGCACATCAGTCTGCACAGAATAGTATTATATGCAAATATAGTCTGGTTTCCACAGCACTTCCTCATAGCATATATATCCATAGGATTTATTGCCAATTTATCGGCTTCCAAAATCATATCCCATTAACCTCTTTTCTCAGTAATAAGAGGGTTTTCAAAATTTCATCATGATCATATTCTCCTTTTAAAATATTCCTGTCTGTTATAAATGTATCAGGAGCATTTTGGTTTTCCCGTAGTTTCATGTCAAATGCATTATGTACCGTTTAGCAAGTGTCCCAGAATTTTCTGTTGCCCCACAGCTAGCCCAATTTCCTTGTGGAGACCTTTTCATCCCTTTGTCCGCCATTTTTTCTCGACAGCGAATTTGGAGTTGCCACACCCAATACACTCCATGGTGTCTTTGACAACGTTTTCAGAAGAAGCTGTGCTGGACAACAGGTCTTTGTTATGCAGTGATCCTTATAAAGTTGTGAACAGAAAATGATTTATCTATGGGTTTAATTATCAGATATCTGTCCTGTAATGTGACTTTTCTTATTTGTTGAGATATAACACTGTTAGATAAATCCAACATTAAGCTTGAATATCATATCCAAAAGCATGCTTTAAAAAGTCAATTACATATGAATTTCACCATGTGAAATTCTGCAGAATGAGTTATTGCTACGCAACGATATGGAAATTCATTGTATAGAATAAATACTGTCTTCCTATTGGCCAGCATAATGATGCGAGTTTAAAAGTGCAGATGAAATGAAAGTGCAATTCAGCAAATGTTGTTCCATTGCAGTAATAAATATCACTTTTCCATTAGGCCTATGTTTATTTGATTGTTAGATCGGTGTACAGTTTTTTTTTAATTCAAAACAATTATTATATTCAATAAACAAGTCATCCCATGTACATTCACCATGTTTAACAGAAAAATTATTTCAAAAAATTTAGTTGGATGCATAACTTTTATTGTATAATATAATCAACATATTTATGTTCTTTCATAATGGAATACATTAGTAAGGTGTGTTGGTCATGTGGTTTGCTTTCATTCTTATCAATTCTCCTGTATTAAATATGTGTGAACTCCGTTATTCAACTTAATATATTATCATTTGTATTTTTTTTATTCTGGCATCCCCCCCCCCCCCCCCCCCTTAGTGATGGTTTAAATAAATTTGTTTAACTCCCTCAAAATTGCCAATATGAGGATATAGACGTAATTAGGGGGTCGCATTTCAACAGTCGGTATCACAATTCCTAATAAACTTTTTTAATCATATCGTCGGCAATTTCAATAATTGCCCCATTCAATTCATAATCTAAGCACGTCTCACATTGACAGGAGCACACATTACTCTCTCTCTCTCTCTCTCTTTCCTATAATTAAGTTGGCCCAAATAATAGTTGACATTGAAAATATATGAACAAGTATGTAACTGGTAAAAAATTAAGACATTTGCATGTCGTCAAAGTTTGGAATAATCTTTATAGAAGGATCGCTCGAAATCGCTCATTTTTAATTCGGTCAGATATTTTTAATAGCCATGTTCGGACTCGAAGGTCAGACCAAGTAAACCTGCTTCACTTGAATTAAAAATGCTGTGTCGGTGCTTTTTGGGTGTGGTCTTCCGAAACAAAAGTTCAAATTGAACTTTTTATTTGTTAGCATTGGATCAGTTGTAAGCTTTTCAATGAGACATTTCACAAATAATAAAATCTATTGAAGATAAGTAACACAGTTTAATAATAAGAGGGACGCTCATATTCTTATATTGTTAATGTATAGTGTAATCGTTAAGACCAAGTAGATTGCAGTAAGCTTTATTTTAATTTGTTTGATTTTTTTTTTAAGGGAACAAAGAAAACTGACAGGAGCAGGATTTGAACCTGCGACCTCCGGAATACCGTACCGGCGCTCTGTCAGTGTCTTTATTCGGTGGTGGTAGTCCGAACCCATAATGTCATAGCCAGGGATCACGCCCCAACTTTACGATACAACCTTTGGAAGCGACATTGTGGGGATCTCTTATTAAAGGATACGACTTTTTAAAACTTATAATATCGTCAAACAAACCACAAGGGAAACTGACTACATAATTTGACTGAGTTTTTAAAATGAACAACGAAAACCGGCAAAAGCGGGATTTGAACCTGCGACCTCCGGAACACCGTTATTTTAGTTTCGATTGAGAATCGGGTTACCATCATGTAGACACATTTCCTGCTCACCACAAATAGCTCGGTTTTTCTTGGACGTTTCACCATCTTGATAACCTTTTCCGCGTACTACTTTAAATCAAGCGCCTGTTATTTGTTCGCCAAGCTTTACAAGACCTCTGGTCTATTCATGGTGCTCCCTTGGCATATCTTGTTATTTAAACCATCATACACAAAACAAAACATACCATACTCATTAGTTTTGGTAATTTGCGAGCTGCAGCAACCGGCTTGAACCCGCCCACTTTAATTACATTTGCTACTTCGACTTAATACACACCATCATTACTGCATGGTAACTTTGCATTTTATATATCAAGATATTTGTCAACATTACAAGTTGTGAAATCATCCCATTGCTTCTGGTGATCGCCATATACGAAAAACCACAAATTTTAATATATAGTGGGGAAAAGTGGAAACATATGCCTGACCCATGCTGACCCGTGCTGACCCATGATGAATGTAAAGAGGAGCTTCTCACATGACTATTTCAGGATTTAAAGAGTGATATTCACTGTAATTATTACAATTCCATACAATTAATTAAATTTCGGGTGTTGTCGTTGCTGCTAAGCAAGCGTGAAGTGACGCGTTTCTCCACTAACAGCACATACCGCACCCTATTCAAAATTCCCGCTCTGACCACAGAACCGTACAACATTAGCATATCAATGATAAATTTGATGTATTCTAATTCCCCCGGTACTCAACCGAATACATCAACATTTTTATGTACGTACATCGACGACGGCCTTTAGTGATTTCCCCGAATCGTCATTCCGCATTTAGTAATTCCTCCGTCGTTATAGGAATCACTCCTTCAGAGCGGCTTTGTTCCTAGCAAAACCAAATGCATTTGGCACCCGCAAACCAACATCATTATACTTTATAGGCCTCCTTCTCGATTCCCAATCTTTTACTTTCTCCGTTCCTCCGCGCAAAATTGTCAAGCTCCGTACATCTATACAAGATATCATAATAGACCACAACCACTCCAACCCGATACAGCCTAGGTCCCTTGCTAGTGGCCAACTAGTCTCAATGTCCCTCGCCAGGCTTGGCCCAGTTACTCGACTCATGACGTGAGCTATGTACCGCGCTATCGAGTCCAGATCATCATGGAACGACCTTATCCTTATAATTATTTCCAACTCCGTTGTCGCCGAACTAAATTTTTTGGCAGTCTAATTTAGAAAATTGGAACGGTTTTTCCATCAAACACCAGCACACACCCAATCGCGGTGTCTACTCATCAGAAGCAAGCGACACCGGTCCCGGCGGCTACGTAGTTGACTCTCAAAGCTTAAAAATTTACGGTATATACTTGGTCCAAAGAAAAGAAATCGCGTAGTTCTTAGATGGCCTTCATCATGTTTGGCCCACAAGTTGTTGGTCCCGGCGGCAAGCACATCATCCACTCCGTTCACGACTGATTGGCGCTTATTTAAAATTCGGTTTAAACCACTCGCACTGACCACTCGGTTTTCGATCACTCACCAAATTTCATGTCAGCATTACGAATCGACCACACACAGTACCTCCTAGAATCACGGACAGAGGTTTTTGCTCTATACTCTTGGTTACTGCAGTGTGACGTTTACATTTAACAAGCATTGCACGCCGGCTAGTTTGAGGCACACAGGGTTCTTTGCCACGATCATTGGCCATTTGGTACAAGCCTCTCCAGCCAATCATGGAGGAAGGAACACTAGTGTTCCTTCCTCCTCCATGAGCCAATAGAGGAATCTCACAACGACGAGTTTAGCGCCGATCTGCGCACTTCCGCGTTTGAAAACGAGGATCTCAATGTCACAGTAAACAACTTTATGCTGATTGTGCGCCTGCGCTTCCTTTTATGGCCGGATTAAATCATGCACGAATGAATGTGCTGAAAAGCGTTGTTTTGTTTGCCACTGACACTCTCGCTTTCAACCCGGAAGTGCGCAGAAGGGGCTAATTTGGAATCCCTCTATTTGTAAGCTGGAGCACAGCCGATTTGCATGCCCTATCCTTTTAGTCCCACAGCAACGTAGACCTTTCAGCTCCCATTTCAGTTTCTTTAAATAGCGAATCTCAGCATCACGACCATTATACCAACTGTTCATCACTGAAAAAAAAAAAGTGTGTCTTTTGTCCTTTGTTTGGTATAGTCTTTTCATTGTTCACATGGGGGAAAATAGAAAGAAATGTATTTTCTGACGTATATAGGAATGAATGAAGGAAGGATCGTGTCACAAACAACGAGGTCCTCGAGCACGTCCAGATCGCTAGCATGTTTGCAGCCATATGCCAACGCCGTCTAAACAGTTTGGACATGTGTGCTGTGTGGACGATGGAAGGATCCCTATCCGCTTCTACGATGTCTGTAAGAGAGACTTGAAAGCATTGGACATCGACACCAAGAGGTGGTAGAGCTCGCCAAGGACAGGGGTAAAATGGAAACACACTGTTGGCAGAGCCTTAACAGCAGGGGAAACTATCTCCGAGGAGGAAAGGGGCCCAGCAAGAAGTCCAGTAAAATCATCCTTCACGCATCGTATCTGGAACAGGGACCGTCACTCCCAAATATAGGACTATTCAGCCACAGCAGACGCTGAGGCAGGGGCGACATTCAATGGTCTATCAAGACCAGCGGATGCCTACTGATCATTATGAAGTCACGGTTTCTCATGAACAATTTCGATATTTTACCACGGAGGGAAATGTAACAAGATTGTTCACATTATGTTAAAAACATATTAATGTCAAGCGTGGCCAAACCACAACTTTCAAACAACGTTGCGAATACCGTCGGGTGATTGCTAGAGCTACGATACTCCTAGCTAGTACCGGTGCCTAGCCGTCGTATGCATGCGAGTAGGATATTATACATGTACATGCAGTTGGATGCTTGCCAGTCGACAGCACCGGAGTATAAAAGCGGGAGCTCATCACGTGGGTTCGTTCGCCTTCTGCCCTACTTTGCTCTTGGACCGTCCCGCCAATGTATCTGATCACACCTACAATCGACCAATCAGCCCCAAATCTAGTCACCATGGAGGGAGCCTCATACCTTTGTGCGAGTGTTAATTAATTCCCCAAACGATAATTAAGTGATCTTTAGACTGTAGATCTGTCGTGAGAAAGCAACAACTGTGTGGATAAGTCATTGCCTGTGTGTGTGTGTGAGTTTGTATATGCCGGCAATCGTGGGCCTAGGACAAAATAATTCGAGCGTAGACAAAGGGTCCACGTTTGACATAACGTCCACGATTGAAAATCGTGTACAAAACCAATGGGAGGCCTTCCGAAAAAGTTAGAGTATAAACAAAAGAGGAACAATGGGAGGTCCACGATTGCACCCGTTTACATGACTGCGTGTGTGTGTGGGGGGGGGGGGGGGGGGGGGAGGGGGGTAGGCCTATAAAATGATAACAGTGTTAGATAAGATTTGAAGGTTTGCATGGTGAAAGTAGCAATAAGGTAAAGGTTTGTGGTAACACCGTGTGAATTTGTTTTTCTTTTGTGAGTTTGTGTGGTTCTGAACAGAAGCACACAAACTCACAAAAGAGAAATATTCACACAGTGTTAATACCGCACAAATCTAACTTACCGATAAAATTGTTGATTGCCTTTCTCATTCAATCGTGAAATCTGCAGCAGGAACATGCCTTTTATCATTGCAGGGAAAGCTTATAGGCCTATATACAGCTTGATTCAAAATGACTGAAATCCATAGGGCAAAAATTCTTCTCAATTATTTGTTGTATTTTATATACACATTATATATTTTGAAAAAGGACATCAGCGGCGAACAAAAATCGTTGTACTTGCACATTGACTCTAAACAATTAGATGGGATTTATGTCCAGAAAATATATTACATAAATTCTATCGTTCAAATTTCTATTGGTTCATTATTTTTGAGTTCACTTTGATTTTAGTATAGTTTCTTACGTTCATTGATATGTTTCTTCTTTATTTTCATTTCTTTTAGCATGCCATTTTTCTTGGCACTCAGAGATGCGCATCGGGAAAATTCCCATGTTAATAACTTTTTTTATGAAGAACCATGTGAATACTTTGGTGAATAATTTTTTTTCATGATGCATAAAACCCCTTAAATTCTTCAGTGAAGCACAAATTGACCTCCCATTAAAGTATTTCACAATACCACAATGCCACAAACAGGAAGAAGCATTATTTTAAGAATACCGAATTAATTTAAAGGTATGTAAAGCAATGGCATAGCCGACAACACATTTGCAGAGTGTTTATATTTTGTATGATTCAATACACACATGAAATAAAATACATGTAAATGTTTTAGTTCAATCCACCATCCAAGTCAGAAAAAAAATAGTAAAAAGTTTTAAGTGATTTTGTGCAGGGTCATTTCAAATGTTGAAATCTCGAAAATGACAGCATTTAACATAGAAATATTTCTCAGGAGGACTGGTACTGGTGTCATCTTTATAAACAGTTTGCTTTTAGATTGAAACTAAACAATTTTATTGTATCGTTAAAAAATTGGGCGTGATCCCTGGCTATACGGCATTCTGGGTTTATGACTTCTGACTAGCGCCCACCCGAACAAAGATACTGACAATTTGGGAGACCGCCAACATAGGGCAAGATAGCTCAGTTGGAAGAGCGCCGGTGCAGTATTCCGGAGGTCGCGTGTTCGAATCCTGCTTCTGCCAATTTTCTTTGTTCACTTTGAAAATCAATTTTATTGTTGATCATTACCAAAGCTCAGTCATAACACCAAACAAATGCTTTCGTTCTTACAGGTGTATCATGCACTAACATATTTCTCGAATAGGCTGAAATGGAACACGCACTGTATCAGTGGATAAAGTACACGTAACCATGATTTTTGACATCTTGTTTCAAGGGGTGGTCAAGCACATTGTATTCTATTTTCTTTTCAGCCATAATAATTTTAGGATTAATACCAATACTAATCCAAAAAAGGTAGTCTTGATGCAAGACATTTTTACCAGTGTGACTCATACTTCACCACCAGTAGGTATCCAGCTTTTTGTGCCAGGGAGGGCAATCAACGTCTGAACTGTTTTAAAGCCGTCTTAAAAACACTAATTATTTTCGTTTTTACATTTTTTACAAATGCCGCCAGGGTTGGCAAGTTTTCCCCCTTGCCCCCCCCCCCCCCCCCCACCCCCACTAGATATGCCACTGTTCACCACCCTGATTGGTATACACTGCTGCTACACAAACCTGACTTGGCCCAAACTTATGAGAATCTCGTCAGATTTGAGATCATGTTTCTATTGTATCATTATGCCATGGGTATTAAAGATTCATTGTGAGAAACTGAAAATGGGTCAAGCAGGGGTTGTAAAATCAGTTCACATTCGCAACTGTTTTGCAATTGAAAAAAACAACCTTTGTTGCCATTTTTTGCTTGTAAGGGCCTACGCCTAAAGTACCGTAGCAAACCAGATAAGAAAAGCAAAACCCTGTAAAGGTCTTATTTTGCATGTACGGGTAAGAACAAAACAAAGAGGTTTAATGGCACCACCAACGTTGAGAAAGTGGTCCCCCCCATCCCTTGTAAAATTGTGTTGGCAGGCGAAACATTTTGAGGGGTCAACTTTTAGGGCAAATGTATGAAAAAAAATTCAGAACCCCCCCTCCCTTTAAACAATTCTGGATCCACCCCTGAAGTCCAATGCTATGTCGACCACCACCTAACTCTTGGTCTGAGTATGTAAATACTGGCAATCGTGGACTAGGGACAAAAGGGTTAGGCCATAAACAAAGGGTCCACGTTTGACCGAACGTCCACGATTAAAATCCGTGTACAAAACATATGGGAGGCCTTCCGAAAAAGTTAAAGTACAAACAAAAGAGGGACAATAGGAGGTCCACGATTGCCAGTGTTTACACACTTGTGCGAGTATGTAAACACCGGCAATCATGGACTAGGAACAAAAGGGTGAGGGCATAGACAAAGGGTCCACGATTGACCGAACGTCCACGATTAAAATCCGAGTACAAAACATATGGGAGGCCTTCCAAAAAAGTTAAAGTACAAACAAAAGAGGGACAATAGGGAGTCCGCAATTGCCGGTATTTACACACTTGGGTGTGTGTGTGTTTATGCCAGCAAGGTGATGTTTCCAGTATCAGATCCCAGTAAGAAGAGTCGATTCAGTGGCATGACATCCAGTGTCGTTATCATCCCTTTTGCCAAGTCCGAGCGAACACGATGACTTGAGAATGAAGCCTGCAATTGGAAAATGGTATCAATACATGTACATGTATACTGATGAAATATTACAGAAGTAAAGAATTTAAAGTTGAAATAGATGTTAACTTTGAAAGGTATTATATAGCTTTGGCAATAGTAAAAAAATAATATGAATTTTCAAAGAAAACTGGCAGGAGCACGATTTGAACCTGTGACCTCCGGAATACCGTACCGGCGCTCTACCAACTAATTGTTTTGCCTTATTGTGGTGGTCTCCCAAATTGTCTTCGTTCGGGGGGTGCTGGTCAGAAGTCAGTTTTCTTTGTTCACTTTGAAAATGTATTCAAATTGACCCAGCTAGTTTCCCTTGTGTTTTGTTTGACAAATTATAAGTTAAAACTTTCACAGGTTTGTTATTTCAAGTATATGCTGCATCGCACAAAAGATGCCCACTGCCTGCAATTGTGTCATTAGCTCTACCAATGTTATATCATACCAATGACATTCTGCAATCTAATGACATTCTGTGACTGTCAATATTACCAATTGTTCAAAAAAACCAAGAAAAAGTGCATCTGTCCTGTGGCATTTGACTAATTAAGTAGATATTGAGGGTTTCGCTTCCAAAAATAGTATTTTCTGGGAATGTCAGTGGATTACAACAATGTTTCTGCTTACAATAACACAAAAATGAAGAAAACCCATTGAAAAATAGTGAAAATATATTGTTCAAAAATTCCACGTTTATTCAAAATTACGACGTGAGATAAACTCATTTGAAAATGGTGTTTTTCGATGGTATTTTTGTTGTCCTTATTCTTACAAATATCAGCCTTAGAAAAAACGGAGTTGATATAGTGAAGTCCAAATATGTGTTTGGAATAAAAATTGAAAACTGGCGAATTTTTTTTTTTCATTGTAATTGTAGGAAAGCACCTGAACCAGTTCGCGCCGGGATTATTTTTGCCGAAAATTTCTGTTTTCCAAAAAGGCAAAATATAGCAGCCAACTTCTGATATACAGTCAAACGCCACAAATACTGATTTGCAAGAGTCATTTCAATAGTATTTGTAAAATATTTCTTGCCGAAATTATTTTTCAATATATTTCAATACTCGGGGTGCGCCCACCGGAGTGTAAATTGTAGAACAACAGGCCATGCACAACGGCCAAGTTCAAGTTCAACACACGGTCCGCCTCCACAGACATCTCGGACTTTGTGTGTGTACAAAACAAATGAGGGATTAGTGTGTTGAGACGTCACCCAGAGGTGAGTCAAGGCAAGCTTGACGTTTTTACCCGTCAGCCGTGCCCGTGTATAAAAACAGCCAGATCGTGTGAACACGTCCTCCGACGCGAACTGGTTAAAGACTTGGGAATCACAGCATGTCACATGGCCTTGCCACCAGAGGCGAATATTTACCCAGCCTCTGTTCAGCTTGTCTCAGTATATACAGATATATCACAGTCTCGTGCCATCACACAAGTACTTTGATATGCTGTGCGAGTCTAGCTAAATCTATTTACCTGTTGGTCCAGTGAGGTGTGCAGTCCAATCCTGTTGGATGTCGTGGCTGATACTATCTGCCCATTGCAAACACACATACAGTGCACAGGCTCCATTGCTCCTAAGGGGAAAAAGCACAATCATGACTACAACATATTCTGAAACAAAATAAAGTTACAATGAAGTGACATGTAAGTCTCAAATAATGTAAGTCTCAAAGTGCTAAATCACTCCAGTCAAACACGACATCTCCAGGATTACGAGAATATAGACATAAGAAAAAATACAGGAATAATTCTATGTGACTTTGCATACAAATGTTTTGGCACAACTTCTACCCAAAATTACTCAAAAGGCAAATCAAGTCACAAGTCCATTCTTGCACTAGTATGACTACTGCACAAGGCAAAGCTAGACTGCTTCATCAGTCCCTGCATACCTCCCGTCACTTACCATGCTAGTATGACTACTGCACAAGGCAAAGCTAGACTGCTTCATCAGTCCCTGCATACCTCCCGTCACTTACCATGCTAGTATGACTACTGCACAAGGCAAAGCTAGACTGCTTCAGTCCCTGCATACCTTAAGTCATAATCATCCTCGTATTACTACTGCACAAAGCTTACCTCTAAACGTGTAGACTCTGTTGCCATCTTCCCTCCATAATGCCATTGAGTGATCCACAGAGGATGTTAGGAACTGGTTTCCACTACAGGCTTTAATCTACAAGGAATTGGGCAATATTGGAGATTTTGTCATTCACACTGTATTCAAAGACCGAATGACTCATCACAGGATAGGAATGAAGATGAAGATTTGGAGACACAAAATCCCTTTAAATCCTTCTAAAGCCATGCTGAGCGTGGTATAATCAGATTGTCTGCGCATTACATGCACAACCAAAAATTATTTTAAATTATCTGAAAATAGTGGCCTTGTAGTGGCATCTCTTGTGCATGTGCATAAACTACATCACAGGCCACCTAAATGTGTAATGCCTTATTTGGGTTGATCGATTAAAGTTGATCGATTAAAGGTGCATTTAGTTGATACATTTATCCAGTATGTCTGTGACACATGACACAGAATACAAAGATATGAAAGTTAGCCAGTTTTGCAAGCTTTCCAAACACTTGTGCACAAACACAAATGGGCTCGGCAGACTTCACCTCACATAGCAAGGATAGTGGGGCGCTGTGACCTCGTGGCTTAGATCTCGGTGACACTGCAGATCCTGGGTTCAAGACCGGCTGGAGGTCATGGTGCTTGTGTCCTTGAGTAAGGCACTTTGTCACAAGTTGCTTCTCTCTATCCAGGAGTAAATGGGTACCTGTGAGGGCTGTGGAGGTTATGTGTTTGATTAGCCCATGTGCGCTTAACTTGCAGCCGGGGCTGTATACTCCTCAGGGAGCTGAGAAGGCTTCAGGAATGATTAATGGGCCCGATGAGCAGGGGTAATAATATGTAGCACCTTGAGCACCATGGTCTTTGGTGGATATGTGTGCTTTACAAATATCCATTTTGTATACCACCATTGAGACATTTTAGAGTGCTAACTAACTCTGACAGCAGTGTCCAGAGCGGCACGGTATCAGCAGGGTTCGGGCAGGGAGCTGTCAAGCCTAGCCGGCTCTCATCATTATAGACGATCATCACAATTTTGCCCGCTTGCTCCCAGTTTGCATTTTAAAAAGAATTTCACCAGCCTGCATTGTTTTTCATGTGTTCCATTATTGTATCATTTGCTTTAAGTTTCAAATTTACTTCGCAAATTTGATGGCCTGGGCATACACTGCATGTACAGAGATGTATAACTGAGTCCAGTCATGCATGTGCTGTGTCACACTGACTGCCGGGTGCTGCGCTAAAAATGTCCCCTCTCACAAAGCGATCGTGCAGCCAACACCATTACTAGTCTGTCATATGCATCAGACATGTCAAACTAACGCATAACGTTAGCATGTTGGTGGGTTAAATACAGCAAAACTGGCAGTGGCTGGCTGTAATATCCTTTCTTTTGAAATGAAAATGTCGCATTCAGCTATATGGGATACTTGAAGAAAAAAACCTGAGGGACTGTGGGTTCAGGACAGAGGGCAGCGAGATGAGGGTACTGAGGTAAAAATGATGCAGGAACAGGCCACCCTACAAAATCCCTTTGTGGAGAACCCTGAGCACTTCAGTGAGTGATTTAGAACTCCATAAGGGCTTCGGTAATTTCGTATAGCTCTATGGTCAGCCTATGCTAAGCCTAATCCAAGTACGCTTCGTTTTCACAACCTTAGTCTCACCAGGCATGCAACTTGGAATTAACAAAAACAAGGAAATTCCAATCTTTACAAGACTTTGTACAGTGTTTTTCAATTTTCTTCTGTTCGTCTACACTCGTATACAGTCACTGTCCCCAAATCTTATACTGTGAGGTATTCGTCCAGCTTTTTCCCACGAACTGCCTCACTTTGGAATTCCTTACCTGTATCCTGTTTCCCTGCTACTTACAATCTGTCCCAGTTCAAATACAACATCAACGGTTACCTGTCTACTCTATAAACTCCTGTCTTTCCTTGCTTCTTTCTTTCTCTATCCTTTGTAGCCCCCACCTTGAGTGGCCTTTTTTAAAGGCCTTGTGTTTGGGCAATATTCATATAAAATGATGAAATCAGCTGATCTGAGGAAAAGTTGCATGCCTGTCTCACGGCACTTTTACCTGCATAATTTCTCCATCATGAGCGCGCCATCCACCTAGCAGTAACCCAGAGCTCAGATCCACCATAGACAGCACACCGGAGGACAAACCAACCCCGAGGGTCTTGCTGCCTGGACTGACCGCTAGACAGCGGATTAAACCTGACAGAGTAACATTCAAAGAATTCAAATCATCAGGTAATCAATGTAATAAGGCTGTGCATCCGAACCGGGTATCCGAGTACCCGACCGCCAATGTCAGGAGCTGGTTCCAGATTATGGAATCGAGTACCTGTAACAAAATTAACATATTACTTTCTCAGACAATGTAAAAGAAAGTTTTGAATGTCATTTGTACATGGAAAAACAAAACAGATTAATGTTTATGATGCTTGCGAAAATGCAATTACACCGTAGTAAAGCTATCGAGTTCACTGTACACATTTGCATCTTGCTGCATTGATGCACCAATGTGGTAGTATTAACGTGCGGACTTTCACGAACAATATGAACAGCAAACAAGATTTCATTTTTGGGATTGGCTTTCTTTTAACGGGTACCCAGGTACCTGTGGGTTTTTTTTCAATCAGGTACCTAATTCCAGGAATACCCATAAATGCATACCCCTACAATTTAACCGGATTACAAGGGGCACCAGCTTACAATAGAAAGTCACTCATACTTCCGTTTGAAATAATCATTCTGCTTACATTGCGGACCATGTTTCAATGTTTTCCCAGTTCCGTTTTGCACTGGCACATGAAAATTGACAAAATGGTGCCCCCAGAAAGTGGAATCAGATTTAAACATATTTCATAAGACATCTGCACTAGAAAGCACAAGGTCGTGGGTTCAAGTCCCACTCAAGGATTTCTTTCCAAATAATTTCTTGGGACAACACTGAGTACACAGTGTTTATAAAAATACGTTGGTGAAGGGCAAAACCAATACTGAATTAAACATAATTCATGAGATTCAAATGAAAATGATATCTATTCAGTTCATAAAATGAAACAGAATGAGTTTGAAAAGTCGGCAGAAGTCTGATGGATGGCTGATGTCAGAAAATACTGAAGTGTGCCAAATTAGGCTTTCACATATTGACCACAAAATCTGTACTTTCTAATGCTACCCATTCATTAACCCTAACTACCCCAAGCCTTACAAACTCCAACAGCAGGTCGTGTAGAATTTTGATGGGTTTAGTAACTGGAGGGCCATGGCACCATTACTTTACATGGAGCTATGTAAGAATGTGCCATAGGTATACTGCTTTGACATGAAAGAGCATGATTTTGAAAAAAAATGTAATACCCACTCTGATTACCTAAAATTCATTGTTTTGAGACCTAATTGTTCAGACGGATTATATGGAGGTTTAGAAACCTTACCCAGGGTACCAGAGGCAACTTTGAGCTCCTGTTGTATATTGCTGCTTCGTGTGTCTATCAGCCTGACGCTGGACTCAGCTGTAGCTACTACGAGCACAGGGCTGGGAGATGGCATGCGCACCAGAAGGTTTGGCACAAACTTGGTGAGGTCATAGTGATGAACAAGGGCACCGGTGAAAGGGTCCCACAGCTTCAATGAGAAGGAAACACATCATTGCATGGTACTGTATATTGTATACATGAGTAAAATTACCACCAGGCCGGATGACGTCTATACACGCCATTTTCTGCAGTTTCAATGCATTGTTGGATTATTGTGTATGTTACGCTTGGCACATTATGTTCGTTTCGCTTGGCTGCAAAAGCCGGCCCGACACCCCGGCGCCTCACTGTAATAACCGTACTCAATGGGTTAAAATGAAAGTTCTGGATGTTTACAAACATGCGCATGAGACGTACGCAGAACAACCATGCAATGGCGGTTCTGGATAATTTCAATTGTTCTTCAGTCACGCAAACTCTCCAATCATGGCGGTGCCTAGGATGGCTTCGTAGGTTGCGTGACGGAATGAGGTTTTAGCATTCTAGTAATTCAATATAGATCTATGAAAAGTACACAGCTGCATTTTAAATTTGGAGAAAAAAAGCCTCTTAAATACCAACTTCACTTTTTGCATTGATATATTGATTGCTCCCGACTGCTAAAATTGTGTCACACTCCTACCCCTCTCACAAAAAGACTATCCCATGGCCAAAATATACAATCTCATGGCTACCAAACTACGACTATCAAATGTAAAGCCAATGCATACATGTTGACTTGTGGATGACTAGACTTGAAGTCAGGAAGTCAGACTTGAGGCCAGCTGTAATTAATGGCAACCAGATGAGGGCACCCTATAAAGCTAAGGTGCTTATCAAGGGGTTATCTAAAGGGATAGATGGAACAAAGTATAAAGTCCGACTTGAGTCAAGTCTGGTGGATACCCAGCACACACACATAGCGTGCACATGTTTAGGGTTAAAACTGTGTTTTAACCAGCTATTTCACCCCCTACATGTAGCTACAAACTTAGATCCACATAAAGTAACTGAAAGGAACAACTGGATAATTACATTAAAATGAAAAATTACATTCTCAACCATAACAATAATTGAACCACAAAGGTGAATCCTGAATATTACATGAAATACATGTCCTTCTACTGTGTTAAATTTTTGATTTTTGTTATAGTTTACACAGTGCCCACAAATAACAAATTAGTGCATTTTCTAAAACAATCACCCTTATCAAAAGGACTTAAAGAGGATGTTGACTGCTATTTTTATGTAGATTGCGTATTGTAAAATAAAAAAGCAATTTTTTTTTCTGCCATGAAATAACAAAAAAGTGACTTTTGAGAGCTGTTTTTATCAAGTCCCCTCTTGCGCAGCATAGCCCGCTTGGGCCATTTGTCTAAAAGTCGTCGCTGCGGACAGCAAACAAATCTGACTTCATAAGACGAACTCCCCTTTTGTGTCTAGCACTAGACACAAAAGGAGAGTACATCCTATGACGTCAGATTTGTTTGCTGCCCGCAGCGATGACTTTTAGACAAATGGTACCAGCAGGCTAGAGGGGACTTGAAAAAAATAGCTCTCAAAAGTCACTTTTTTTTTATTTCATGGGAGAAATAATTGGCTGTTTTATTTTACAATCAATCACTCTAATCAGATGCATGAACTCACATGAACACTTCCGTCGCAAGATGCAACCAGCCTCTGCGACTCCAGAAACGTTACAGCAAAGACGCTTTTCCTGTGATGGCAGTACGTGTAGCGGCAAGCGGATTTACTGGTTCCATCGCCTTGGTTACGCAGGGACCAGAGTTTCACTGTCTTGTCTTTGCTGGCGCTCATGAAGGAGTTCTCATTGTCCATGGCGTATAATGCTTTGATGCCTCCAGAGTGGCCTAAGAGGAAAGAGAGAGAGAGAGATTCTTGAGGAAATGTTCACTCTGTGCATTGCACAGGTATGTTTCCTCCACTCACTTAGTTTTGCTCATTGTGCAGACCTATCCACTGGATTCCAGTTTAGCTTTTGTGCTGTATAAGTGACGTCAGAATCAGTACTTTTTACTCATTGATATAATTATTTGTGTTCCAATAGGCCTAATTAAATTGCGTAGTAGCCTTTTACAAGCAGTTATATTCATTGATTTCCTCTCTTGCTGGCATCATTTTCATGCGATTATTTGCAACTTGAGTTTTTACAAGAATACAAATCCCATGGAAGTGACCAACTCGAAACCTTCCTGGTAATTATTAGTAAGCAATACTTTGTTTTGGTCAGATTCACAAGTTCAGACCCGGTGTAGGCTCTGTTTCAGCAGCAATTGATTAATTGATCCGGAGATACAAGTGATATTCGAATAATGCATAATTCAATAGCTTTTAATCATTTCAAGATCAATCACTATAGAAATATGCCAAGAATCGATACTATCTACTGTCTATTTTTAAGATATAATTTGAATGGTTTGTGTTGTCAGACTGTTTGTACAGTATGTTGGCAACATGCCTCACGGCATCCCCATGTAAGACAGGCATTGTTATCAATGGCTATGGCTGCTCACCATAGCCTGAAAGTGGCAAAATTCAAAGCCATAGCCACAAAAGACCCAATCTGAACACAGCTTATGAGCTCCGTGCGGCAACAAAAGAGGGCGCTTTTTTTACCTAGCAACGATGTCTTATGGGCGGGTTACATACAATTTCGCTGGTTTCACACAGGCCATTTCTCGTTCATGTGATACACGTACATGTGTTGTATACCAGGGAGATTGGATAGTCTGTTCGGGGACTCTTTTTTTCACGGTTTTGATTCTGAATAATGAGGTGGGAATCAGACACTCCACAACCCAAATTAAAGTCGGGCAAGATGGCGTCGATAGCGACTCCCCCAACTCTCCCTTTCTTTCCATTGTACTTGTGCAAGGAGCCAATACCACGCGAGTGCAGCTAACGAGCCCGTGAGTAAACTACATTGATACACCTGCAGAATTCTCTGAACATTCATAGGTGGTGTCCTATAAAACTGTGAAAATTACATCACAACCAGAACGAATGAGGAGACAGCACATTAGTGAACAGTTCACATTTATCCACTGACTCACTTTTGAAAATCACTCAAAACATTTAACCAAGTTTCTCCAATTCACTAATGCTGGAACATTAGTGGGATTAATCAATTTACTATCATTAGTTATGTAATCACTATACCTAATACATATTCATGAGAAAGAGCTGAATTCCAAGTGGTCAATTCACCATCACGTGCCACCTTATATTTTTCCAATGTAATTCTCAACCAATCAGCTAGAATGGCCCAACTTTCTAATGAATATTCATGATTACAATGAAAATGCACATCTCACCGACAAATGTCTGCAGCTTGATCTGGTTGAAGGTCAGCAAGGAGTTTGGGGGATTCTCTGTAGTGAAGAAAATCAGAAATATAAGTGCTTAAACGTAGTGTACACGATTGGTAATCCTCCAATTCTTTTTTTTACATAATTATTACAAAATACCTTACTAGACTGTAAGTTAATAGTAGTCTCAATCATCCTGTGAAATTATGGCACCAGGTGTGCTGTCGTTGTCAAGAAAAGTGGAAATATATATCGTTTTCCAACGATTTCCAGCTGGAAATCGTATAAAATACTAACCCCCAAATCCGCCCATTTCTGAAAATTGCAACAATGACCAATCATATACACTACCTTTAATCTCCTGTGTAGGCACAGTACATATGTGACCGGCTCTGGCAAAACCCGACGCTTCTCCCAACATTTCCCATTATGCGGTATGGGCCCGCATAATGTTTAAAAATGGCATCAGTGATACCAAGACCCCAATATTAAAATTTCACCCCAAGTGTTGGGTTTTGCTAGAGCCAGTCACAAATTTCAATATTGAGGTTTTGGTATCACTGATGTCATTTTGTTAACGTTGCGGGCCCATAACCGCGTAATGGGAAATGCCGAGAAGCGTCAGGTTTTGCCAGAGTCGGTCACATATTACCAACAAGTCACTTTCAGGATAGCCTTCACAAAAGCCAGCTCTTGAAAGAATTCAGGGTTTTTTAAAATTTAGATTATTGATCGACTATTGGGGAAAATGGATTTTGATATTTCTTGTATTGCTACAAATCCCTGAAAGATTGATGAGGTACAATTTTGTTTAATCTGAAAAAAAATCCACTTATTAAAAAAGTACTTACCACAGTAGTTTTCCCAGTAAAACAGCCATCCTCCTTTTAACTGCCGTTTACTCTTTCCCATTTTTAAGCTACAAAATAAAGATAAAGTCTGCAATGTCAGAAGATGTAATTTGTACGCTGTAATATACAAATGGGATTTATGATTCATGCCTGTGGGTGAAAACGTTGAAATTTACATGTCTCAAGTTTTTTTCCAGAAGGGCATCAGGTATTACATAAATTTAAATGCATAACATATTATACAACACCTGAATATATCCCGGTCATCTGATTGGTGGATCCTTGATCACGTGCGTTGAATTATTCGTACCAACACACGGCACGGCCGCACCGCAAAAATAAAAGTTCTATTCAACAGTAAATAGAACTTCCATTGCATGGTCACACCATTGGTCTCATTTTGACCAATCAGATGACAAAGATTTTTTTCAGCTGTTGCATAAAACAAATAATGAATGTTTCACGTTCGTGCAATGGAAAGAATAATTTAATTCGGTGACATATGGAATTTTCCATTCCACTCGGCTTCGCTTCGTAGAATGGAATACTGCATGTCACCTCATGAAATTATTCTTACCATTGCACTCACAAAAATTCATTATTTGTATAATACCTGATTCAAATTCTATATTATGACATTGGCTGCGTGGTACTGTTACACTGAATTCAAATCAGCCAGCTGACTCCGAACAGCTCGGTGGTTGAGTGGTTAAGAGGTCTGCACTAATAAGCAGGAGGTCATGGCATTGAGTCCCACCCGAAGCATTTAAATTGTTTTTCCAACAGGCTCTTGGAAAGCACTGAGCATAAATTGCTAAATAAGATCCTGGGAAGGAAAAAAACTCCTGTTTAACCCTAACCCTCCAAAGCATTTTTGCTAGAACCCTGCCAGACACATCAGATTGCATAATTTGTCACATTGACTTGTGTGCAGAGTGCAGAAAAGTGAAGCTGTCAGCACAGATGCACTGTGCTGCGTCTGGCAGGGTTAGGGTTAAATATCTTTTGTAGGTCAGGTGAACTAGGAGAGCAGGAGTGGCAGGGATGCTTCCATGTGGTAGAACGATGACTCAAGGAAGGACCAATGTGAAAAACCAGAGTCCTCCATTTGTCTAGGATTAACCTCTTAAATATGGACAACAGCCATAGCGGTGGTTTGAAAAAAAGACCACCTGGCCAGTTCTCATCTATACATGCATTCTTGCACATACTCAATCCATTGTTTGCCTACTGTTTGCATTGTGCTTAGCTGCACAAGCCGGTATTCATAAATGCCTCAGCGAGTTTCACTATCCCTATTGGTCGAGAGCCTGTCACGTGGGTGTGTTTAAACGGTTGTTTAAACACGGCTGGAAGTTGTTTAAACACGGCGCGTCATAACCAGCTGTTCTCAGCCGATATGCAACAGGGAGAGCGTAGTAGGTGCACACAAGATGTACTGAACTTCATAATTTAAGACAACGCTAATGCACGCGTATAAAACGCTGCATATCGTGCGCGTGCATACACGCACGCGACAGACAGGCGCGGAACGCCTTTACGCGCTCACAAGGCCAATACGTACGCATGTGTTTTGTACTGAGCAAATGGGAGAAAAAGTGGGGTGAAAAAGCTTTGCATTTTGTCCTTTTTACGGGAGGTTTTTGCATTTTTCGTAAGAAGGCATTTAGAATAGGGATAAAAATGTGATGACCCGGTCTTTACCAGTCAATAATAACCTTGAAGGGTCGTGACCGCTGTTAATGGACCTCGCCTTCCGCTTTTGGGTCATCACACTTTTATCCCCTTATTTGCATACCAGCACCCCATTAATACCAGAAGGGGTGAAGAATGCTTCTCCAAATTTGACATAATCTAAAAAAAATATTACATTTAAGAAAAACTACTTTATTGCAGAATTAACTTTCATTCTCTGCTCTTGTTCAGGTGACTTTCTGTAAATTTGCCGTGAAGAGAAATTTTTTTTTAGAATGAGCTGAAGGGCCCTCCCAAATGAGGAATATTTAATATGAATATATTCCTGAGAAATCAAAAGCAGTACCAATGTCCTCAACAAATGTAGTGTCACCCCCATCCAAGTGCATTGCGGGAGGGGGGCTTCTATTTCTGATGTGAAGCGTTACCTTGGATTCTGACGTTTACTTCTGAGACGGCTGGCGAGACTGACTGCATTGCTGCTAGCTTCTTCCTCTCCGCTATCAGAATCGCTGCTGTACTTAGCAATGTCAATGCGGTTACCGACAACCTGGGCATTCAGGGCACTGCCAACATGCAGAGGATCATCACTGGTGTCTATAAACAAAATTGTATCAAGTCTATATCAAGACATTCTTCGAGACAATCGTGGATAATGTGATTAACCCTTACCACTCAAATCTGCCAAAATCCAACACTTGGTATAACAGGTACAGTACTTCAGCACAATAAATCTCCTAGTGCCAACATAGGACTGGGGGTGTGCATTTACGGGTAGTACAGGAATCAGATACCCGATTGAAAAAAGCACGGGTACCCAGGTACCCCCCCCCCCAAAAAAAAAGGCAATCCCAAAAATTAAGTGTTGGAAATTGCTGTTCATATTGTTAGTAAAAGTCCACATGTTAATACTGCCACATCGGTGCATCAATGCAGCAAGATGGTGTGTACAGTGAGCTCAATAGCTTTACAGTGTAAAGTGCATTTTCGGAAGTGTCATAGACATTATTCTGTTTTTTTTGTTCATGTACCCTGGTTGTCATTTTGAAAATTCCCCACAAATGACTACCTTTTTCATTGTCTGAGAAATTACTACGTAATATGTGACCGGCTCTGCAAAAAGGGCTATTATGTCGCAAAATTTAAAAAATGAGTTATACAGGGTGTCCCAAAAAAATTCCAAGCCAAACCAGGCAACCTCAGAATCTAGATTTCGACAGATCCTGATGCGGGAACTTCTTACATGAAAAATAGTCTATTTCATCCAAATCCGTCAAGCCAATCAGAAGTTATGTCATTTTTTTTGCAGCAAGGTCAGCCCCAACTAGGAGTGACTGACTGACTTTTTTTCATTTTTCATTCCAAGAAGCTGTCCGTCTGTGGTTATAGCAGCCCAGTTATGATGAAGGGAATCTCTCTGATCGTTTCTTGAGTCTGAAGTAAACTCCCTGGGTGGATGGTCTTTTACTGCATAGGCTCAAGTTTTCTGTTTGTTGATGCACCCGTTCAGAGGAAACTTTGCCTCATCACCACAGAAAAATCGTCGTTGCACAGTAGTGAACCATCTCGAATACCGCATCCTCCGCTCTGGATCACCTGGAGCTAAGCCATGCCTGGTCAGGACTTTAGGGATGGAATTTTACCTCTGCTGCCATTCGTGAAAAGGACGACTTTGGAATGTGTAGTTGGTTACGCATGGATGATTGTCTTAGGTCGTCTTCCATGCTCATGTATGTGTCCATGTAGGCCTACTTATTGTAGTGGAGAACTTCTTTTGATTGCCCCAATGCCAAGTTGGCAGCTGACCTTGCTGCACAACAAATTACATAACTTCTGATTGGCTTGAGGGATTTGGATGAAATAAAGACTATTTTTCATGTAAGAAGTTCCTGCATCAGGATCTGTCGAAATCTAGATTCTGAGGTTGCCTGGTTTGGCCTGGACATTTTTTTTTGCGACACCCTGTATACATCCTAAGCTTTAATTTGGTGTAGGTTTGACCCCTGTGGCATTTTGTGTTCTCGAAATATCTTGACATTTGTATACTCCTATTTTCCCAAGTTAATGGAAGTGCGTTTAGAGATACAGGCCTTTAAACACAAAAAGTGCAAAGAAATCAACATTTATTTTTTCATCTTTATTCATAAATATTAATGTTAGTGAAAATACATTCTGAAAATATAGATATAACAGAAGCCAACAAACCAAAAACAAAATAAATCACTAACGTGAAGATTTTTTCACCCGCTTCACATAGAACTGCCCTGTGTGTGTTTTCACATAGTGAGACATAATAACTCTTTTTGCAGAGCCGGTCACATATGTTAATTCGGTTATGGGTGCTTGATTCCATAATCTGGAACCGGTTCTTGACATTAGCGGTCGGGTAACTCGAGTACCCGGTTCGGATGCAAAACACCCATTTTTTGAGTTAAAATTAAACCTTGCCATTTTCGTAGATGTAGTGATTCGTCCACTTTCAATGCGTGTTTTTGTTACAGAAGCAGTGAAAATCAACTATTACTTCAAGTCCGACACCGACATTTATGGTTTAGTTTAGTTTATCCAGACACAAGTAACAGAGAGTGAAACATGTGTGATGTCACAAGAACACACAAACTGATGACTATGGGCGTCACGGGGGGGGGGAGGGGTTCAAGGGGGCACTTCCCCACCCCCCACCTCCCCGGAAAAAAAAGGGGAAAAAAAAGAGGGTTGAAGTCAATCTCGTACTGAATTGAATGTATATTTAATACTCGAAACCTGCTGAAAGGGGCGATTGTGTAGTGTAGGGCCCTGTTCCCTATAAGGGAACAAAAATCCACTTTTAGGTTATTGGAATTGCCAAACTAGTTAGCGACATTACAAACCAACAGGTCTGCCGTAGATAAAGGGCAGGGTTTTAGTTTTGAGGGAAATTTTGGGGTAAAGCGACGATGAGGACGACAAAACGTAACGTAAAGATGGCGATTACCGTAACGCCGCACAGTAAACCGCGTTCATTCGCATAGCAACTGCATGCCGTAAAGCGCGTCAGAAAATTGCATTTTCTACCGAAATACACTGTTCAAAATTATAAAAAACAATGTCAATAGAATTAAGAGAAGTCTGCTTTAGGCTGAAAAAGTCATTTTGGAATGAGAAAAAATACCCTTGAATCTAATTTCATCAAAACTAAAGAGGGGCCCTACACTACACAATCGCCCTGAAAGGGGCCTAAAATGCAGCTACATATAATAGGCCTAGGTATCATGGTCTTGAACAAAGCGTCAAATGATGTCCAGCACCTCCCTCCCCTTTCAATTTTTCCACGACTGGTGATTTCTGGTGAGTGCTTTGCCTCCTGGCAACGCCCATGCTGATGACATATCGTGCATGCTGACCGTAGGGGAGAATGGGGCAAGTTGAGCAATATTCTGGTTATATTGATCTGGTTACATTGGCCTGGTGTCTAAGATGTTGCACAGTCTGGAAGATATATTATCTCAAGTGCCAAGTAATGAAGCATGGTCAACTTGCCCAACTCCCCCCAACCCACTTGTCTGCTAAACTTTACCATTACTGTATTACTGACAATATGATTTGTTTGAATGCAATATCACATGTGGTTGAACTTACCTAGAGCACCGATGTCCACAAACCAAGATGTCTGACTATGCTCTGCCTCCTCTAAACAAATGATATAATCAAGCTTTCTGAATGGTTGTTTTTGTAGTGTATATAAACAAATGTTTGTTTGTTTTTTGGGGGGGTTTTTTGGGTTGTTTTTTTTGGGGGGGGGTTGGTTTTTAGTTTTTGTTTGTTTTTTGGGCACACTTCCAATGGGCACAAGCATATTTTACTTTGAGACATGGTGTGAGCACTACTGCCAAACTCTCCCCCTGGGGCATTATGGGTACCATTGTGGCATGAGTCAATGAACAGATGACCAATTAAAAATGCCTGCCTAACGTGATGCCCAATGGAAGTAAGATGGATCCAGGAATGACTACATGGTTACTGGTTAGGGGTGATAAATCACAGAAATATATAAATGCAAATATTAATATCAGCATTATTTCTACACGGTCTACTCAACCACCGGATCTGTTTGCAGTAATTTTGTTTAAAAGAGGATGAAAGTGTGATGACCTGGGCCCAACTTCATGGAATCTGTAACACAAAATTCTGAGCTGAACGGCCTGCACTAATTCTGCACTAACCCTGTAAGTACGGAATCTTTATAGTTAAGGGATGTATGCGTGTGCACCCGTGAAATACGCTAACCATTAATGCAGAATTTTCTGCTGTAGTTACCGGCTATTTTTGGCTATTCTGTTACTGTCACAGAGTGACTTTATTTTAATAAAAACGAATTTACTCTTATTGGTTGTAGAAACAAGATATAATTGTATGTGGCCTGAATCTAGTAGTTGGAATACGTATTATGTGGAGAGTAACATAATTTATTTTTATAGAGGCTCTCGCACCCAAGATTCATGGGATAGGTGGGCTGACCGGACCGTGTTTTGTTGAGCCTGTGACGTTAGCCACACCTAGTTTTTAATTGGCCAATATACGTATAGTACGATACTAAAGGTGAATTTTGAATAGGCACAGAGGAGCCTGAGTGGACAGAATAAAACCGAACCATTTCAAATTATGCATATGAATAATCTCACTTTGGGGTAAAAAGCATAGGCAAATGTGAGAGCAAGGACTTGCTGAGAGAAATTCCGAGTAGAGGGCAGTAGCCAGACTCGATGACCAACGTAGTTATTATGAATATAAGCCAAAGGAGAGGGCATAGCCGGCCTAAGGCAGAGCTAATGAGAGCTCATCAGAAAATTGAGTCTTGTGATTTTGCTGGAGACAACATAACTTGTGAAGCTGAGATTACAGCATATAGGCCAGGAGTCTTCCAATTCCTGTAAGTTTCACACTTTCACTCTAAATGTAATTATTTTTGTATTAAACCTTGCTTGATGTAATTGGGGCGAACATATCACTTTAAGAATTAGCAATTAATATTATGAGATTTTGCAAGATTAAGCGTGGAATATCTTGACTAGAACTCGGCATTAATTGTTGTATAAAATACAATAAGGCCTATTCGGTATCTGTGGATAATAATGTATCGAGCAGTGACCGATTATTGTACTTAATTTTTGCGTAAAAGAGAAAAGTGTTAGCCGACTGAGTTACGCTTGAAGGGATGTGGCCGAACGAACAGTTAATGTTGTTACTGGGAAATGTTTGGATATTTTGGCGAATGAATGAAATTGCTTGCTTAGAATATTATCAGGTTGGCAGAAATATCTAGAGCACCCGTCCGTTGTTATTGCTATATTTTCAGGGCTTTTAATCTTGGTGTGAGATTGCGTTCCCTTGACCAAAGGAGTGAGGCCGGACCGCAGCAGCGGGACCAGAGGACCATGCGTACTCCGCTGGCCAAGTAAGGAAGCTGCGAGCATTTGCAGTACACGAGAAAACAAGGGACGCTGTAACTAATTAACGATTTATGATTGTATTTGAATAGTGCTAAGTGCCCCCTGAATCCAATTTAATGAGGACTTTAAACTATGTAAGATACGTCTTGTGAATAAAATGTAAATATTGTAGAGATGAGTGTGACGGCCTATAGTTTATCTGAGTGTCAGAATTGTACTGTGGGTGGTGACTATTAAACCAAGGGTCTATTTCATGGGGTGGGGCAACCCCTGGGATGTGACAGTTACAAATTCTTAGATCTTTACCATGTCAATAATGGCGAGGAGGGGCGTGGCTGCTATTAACGGACCAAGCAGAAGGCGAGTTTAACTGCATCAACCTCACTGTGATTCTGGGCTCTGGACGTGATTTTCGGCCCTCATTCTTAACCCCTTGCGTATGGATGATGCCAAAAGGCGCAAAAGAAAATTGCCACCAGGCCGGATAATGTCTATAGACACCATTTTCTGCATTTTCAATCCATTGTTGGATTATTGTGTTTGTTTCGCTTGGCTGCAAAGCCGACCTCGGCGCCTCACTGTAATAACTGTACTCAAGGGGTTAAACCCTATCCTCCTAATCCTAATCCATTTTGAATAGGAAATCACATCCATGGGGTTCACAGCATAATGTGCAATCACTCACCTGTTTCACCCTCTTCAACTGCAGTGGCTGTCTTCTGAGCTGCTAGCATTCTCTCATGCTGATTAGATAACTTCCAGATCAGGTCATGGTTGTATAGGATACGTTCCATGTGGATGCTGAAATTTTGAGATAGAGACAAGAAGCACTTTCCATTAGGGCTGTTCATTTTCGAATAATTCAGTATTTGATTATTAAAAACAGAAATATTCAAATATTAGATACTCGCCTATCAAGTTTTTCCCGCGTCAGCTGCAACTGCATTCCGTGCCATTACGGCGGTGTTTTAAGTGCGGCGATCGATATTATGGACTGCTCGATCGACATTTGTTTGCATGCGCCCGTTGTGTGGGTATGTAACATTCTGATAAAGACACCAAAATCCAGAATGCATTTTGGCAGGAAATTTTTTTTACAAGTGTCGAGGGTTTTACAAACGGGAACGAAAACCTCTGGCCGCAAAAAAGTTAACTTTGACAAAAATGCGCTACTTGACACTGCTAAGCTCCATTACTTTTCTACTAAAATAGCATCAGAGTCGTATCTGTACGTGCATATATATTTTTTCAAATATTCAAACCGGCAAAAAGGTATTCAAATATTCGGTTGACGATCGAATATTTGATATATTCGGGACAGCCCTACTTTCCATTATGTCATGGAAAGAAGAAATTGACTTTTCTTTTCATTTTAACCTTTTTTGTTAACGGATTTTCCCTGTATAATGTTTTGCCAGTCCTACAAATTTTTAGCTCATATCAATACTTGAGTTATTAGACACACAAGGCGAGGTACGTGTCAGTGTGAGGATGTTTTCACAGGTATAGGCTTGTGAAATGTTGGTGATAATATTACACATTTTCACTATTTTCCATGGACATAGACATTCGCATTTATTTTAAGACCTTCACCTATCTTGGCTTTGATTTAAAAATTTCAATCTTGGACAATAAACTGAAACTTGTTCAACGTTCTGACTTTTCATGGATAACGGCGTACACACCATCTTTTGCTGATATCAGCATTCTTTTACTCATTTCCCTCTTTGTACATGTAAGTAGTGTACAAATATTGACTGCTTTATCTGGTAGTGTAGTAAAACTAGCCTCCCTCGGTGATCCATGGAGCATTCTATTTTTCCTGAGGCGAATCCAAGGGAAAATAGAATGCTCCATGGATCACCGAGGGAGGCTAGTTTTATTACACTACGAGATAAAACAGTCAATATTTGTTTTATAACACCGCTCCCACAGATTCTGCTTGATTTAAGCGTTAACTGATTAAATACAATTAGGCGTGAATGTAGGGCTACGTCTATTTGAATTCGAAATGAGACGAAAATTATTTGCCCTTTTCCAAACTACCCCTTCACGAAATGTTTGAACCCAGTTCTGTAGCACTAACGCTTGGAAAGAATACAGGCGACACGCAACACGTACATACGCCCGTATGCATTATGCATATAGTACTTTGGTTGTTACAGGTATAGTACTTTGGTTGCTACCGGTATAGTATGTTTGGCCGTGCACAGGAAGATAGCAAAGGAATGCACAAGGACAGGCCAAGGGTGGATTAATTCCATGTTATGTGGGAATGGTTTATGCTGGAATGATATCACGCATATCACAGGGACAAAGGCAATACTCCCCTTAAGGGTTTCTTCTGAAAGCCGAGTGGTTAAAACATGCACAAAATGAAAATTAAGGCTTTAAAAGTCTGTAGGGCGAGAATATAGGGGTTCTTTGGTGCTTAGAGGGCACTATAGACTACGTATAACTGTTCAGTAAATGCCTGCTTTACCCACATTTTTAAATGCTTCCCACTCTCCTCTTCCCAAAACTAGAACCTACAAATCCCCCTTCCCTTTTCCAAATATTTTGCTAGGCCAAAGAAAAAATTGAGGTCACTTTTAACTGACTTGAAGTTCTTGGAACATACCTCCCTGTTAGCCTGCAGAGAGGAATGTAAGCCGTGTGTGCCATCTCTGGACTGAAAGCTTCCCTCAGCTCGTTCATAATCTCAGGGTCCACGCTGTGTCCATCCTCAAGGGCATCTAGATTGTCTGCGGAGTATAGCACAGTAATTTATCACTGAGAGTTCAACTGATAAAGTTAACCCTTTGCGTCCGGATGACGTCTATACACGCCCCAAAAAAATTACACCTGGCCGGATGACGTCTATACATGCAATCTCTGCATTTTCAATCCATTGTTGGATTATTGTGTATGTTACGCTTGGCTGCACGAGCCTCTTGTGTCCGTTTCTCTTTATAAGACCCGTACTCAAGGGGTTATTAGAGCAAGGCCCCTCATAATTGATAACAATAATTTTTAAGTTTTGAGGCTTTGCATGGTGGAATATCGATATCGTTTCGGTTTGCGGTAACACCATGTGTTTATCTCAATTAACGAGAGGTATGGGTTCTGAAAAGAACCTTATCGCACAACTCGTATCTCAACCTTCGTTAAGTGAGAAGGGTTCAAGGGAGAACCAATTTCGGGCAACTCATTTTCTCTACTGTCGATAAGTGAGAAATATGGTTCAGGGGAGAACCATGGGGACTTCACGGGTTAATATGGTTCAGGGAGAACCATGGGGACTTCTCGGGTTGTTCTCAACGTTTTGATTAGCCTGCTCTAATCTTCGTCAGGTGAATGAGGTGGTTTGCCGAGGCAGCTCCTTAAGTAGTATTTGCTGGGATTGTGTGTAGAATGGGAAGTAGAATGGGTTCTCCCTGAACCATATTAACCCGTGAAGTCCCCATGGTTCTCCCCTGAACCATATTTCTCACTTATCGACAGTAGAGAAAATGAGTTGCCCGAAATTGGTTCTCCCTTGAACCCTTCTCACTTAACGAAGGTTGAGATACGAGTTGTGCGATAAGGTTCTTTTCAGAACCCATACCTCGTTAATTGAGATAAACACATGGTGTTACCGCAAACCAAAATAATAATTTATTTATTTTATACAGAAACCATAAAAATGCTCTAATGCGTATTACAAATTCAGAACAATTGTTAAAAAAAAAGTTACAGATATTACAGATATTACAAAATAAATATTAATTGTAAAAATAGAAAGACATTACATATTTTAGAAAACACTGTCAAAACTAGTAAAACTTAAAACTACAAAAGTAAAAACCTACATGTAAAACACACCAATAATACAAGTTTTAAAACCTTAATCCAAATGTCTTTTTCAAAAGGAAATGTCTTAAGCTTGGTCTTAAAAACTGAAAGAGACTGAACAGGCTGAATCTTGGCTGGTAGCTGGTTCCATAGAGTGAGAGCGGCTTGTGCAAATGCACGATCCCACATAGTTTCATTTTCATTGATCTAAAAGCAATCGCCCATTAGACCAAAGGGAAGAGTTGGAATGGACTTTAACTTTCAACATATCTGCAATGTATCTGGGAGCATACAACATTTGCAAACATCAAAAAACAAAACTACTGAATTATTACGGAATACCATACTAGTCTATGTAAATAGCAGTCTCAAGCATCTTGTGAAATCATGGCACCTGGTATGCTGTCGTTTTCAAGTAAAGTGGAAATTTATATCGTTTTTTTCCAATGATTGTTGGCCAACAATTGTTGGAAATAGTCTAGTTCCTCGACCTGATAATTACCTGATTCTATAAATTGCTCCATTTTGTCTAAAGTAGGGTCAGGGAACTACACTAGAACAGAATATTTTCTCTCTGTTTTCCCAGCATCTGTGCACACAAAACTTTAAACAGGTCAGTGTTGCAGTATTTACTAGCACGCTATAAAATAACCCCCAAATCCATTTATTTCTGAAAATTACAGCAAAAGCAAATGTTGTTTCCTACCTTTAAAAAAAAAGAAAGAAAAAAGAATTTTGAACTGAATGCGGAATTGCATAGGCAGCCAATGTAACTGATGCAGTAGAAGTGCTCAGGTATATCGATGCAATGAGTTTTTCCACGACCAAATGAAATATCACATTAACAAAAATGTTTGGCGAAGATATCAATGGCTATGTCACACACTTTGTGATATCACTGCTGTGCCATGAATATGGAAATTCAAATTTTTTAACACAACATTATATGAAGACTTCAGGCGCAAAAGCCGCTAAATGCCGCTTCCATGAACAATTAAAAAACAATATCAAGTGAAAGCTCTCAGTTCCTAGTATACAATAATCAAATATTTTTTGTTGCCGTTTAGTGGCTTTTGCGCCTGAAGTCTTCATATACTACTCAAAAAAATTAAAAGATCAAACTTAATTATTAACTTTTTTTAACCCCTTCAGTCAATTTGACTTTGAAACAATTGACTGAGCAATTGCATCATCTCACATTCTGTGGTGCTTAACCAAACATGAACATGCGCTGCAGTGTACAATGAGTATGAGATGAACTCACACACTGTGTTGGCTAACATACCAGAGATACGAGTGGAGAGGGAAGATTGGACCATTTCCCCTTTGAGATGTTCCAGTTTGGTGGGTGTGCCTATCTTGTACTGGTTAGTCTGAGTGTCCACTTTGATCTCACAGTACATATCTTCGCTGTCGGTGCTTCGAGAAAACTGATGACTGTACAGCCGCTCTTCTGAATCTAGTTGGAGAAGGATAAGCAAAGATCTCCCATGAGTATCTGAAGAGGGAATATGCCAGTGACATTATCTTAAGATAGAGGGTATGGGGTTGTATCTACAATCCTTGCCCGACCGAGTAATTTTGCAGCATGAACGTCATTTATATCAATTTCTTATTTGAATTCCTAACTCTCACGCAAGGAGTACAAGTGCATACCCCCAATGTCTGGTTCCAACAATCTGTCATTGACACCACTAGGTAACACTCGAGTCACACAGCCAAGAATCAGTATTTTGAGAAGCCATTTTAACAATGTTCACTTTCAAAACCAGCCAATTTCCAGTGGAATTGACACATTTTGGCCTTTTGCTTTTCTTGTTTAAAAGTTAATTAATCGTATAAGCTGTGCCATTAAAGGCCGGTACATCAACCCTAAGGCATGTACCTTCCTAAATCCTCAAAAATCCGCTTTGCCAAATGGAGGAATTTGGAGGATTGAGGGTCTTTGTTGGAAGTTGAAGCATGGGAGGATTTTGCAGGATTGAGGGCATTAGAGGATTCTGCCTCTGGAAGAAAATGGAGGATTCAAGTCATCAGGCCCAATCTGGTGCAGGATGATTTCAGAGGATTGAGGTTACTGGGGTGATTATCCAAAACACACTGTAACAAACATTGGAAGATTTTTTTTTTACAAGTTTGCCCCAAACAAAGCTGAAAGCCACTCGAGGTATGAAGCTAAAAAGAGAAGAAAAAAAGAGTCAGAGATACAAGAGGTAGGAATTAAGATTCCTCTTGAAGCAGGAAAGATCATAAGATGAAGGGAGACATGCACCAGGCAAAGAGTTCTATAGAGATACAGAACGAAGGAATTCCAGATTGAAAAAGATATTCTTTACAAAATTCTGAAATCCCGACAAAAAATTCTGAAATCAGGAAAAATCCTGACAAATCCCACCCGATCTAAGGAGTTTGGGTTTTAAATAGCTCTGGAACAATATTCTCAACTACTCAGTGCACTGCCTTGAAAGTATCAGATGTTTTGTATAAATGATTGCAAGTGACATTTGTATATACTAGACTGTAAGTTAACAGCAGTCTCAATCATCCTGTGAAATGATGGCACCTGGTGTACTGTCGTTTTCAAGAAAAGTTGAAATTTATATTTATTTCCAATGTTTGTTTGGCCGAACAATTGTTGGAAAAAATAATGGATACTGCCCTCTATTCACCGAATGTAGTTAGTCCGCATTGTGTCTAAAATGGGTTAACAATCCAAAAACGGGCACAAGGTTGCAATTATAGTACGTGTGCGTGTGTACGTGTCGTACGCGTAGTGTACCAAAGCAACGTGTTGTAACCAGTGCATGCAGTGGATCTTGGACATTTGCCACACGACGTATGTACCGCACGGCCTACATGTATGTACATGTTATGTGACCAATTGAAAACGATCCCATTTACAGATATGGGCTTATTTTACAAGAGGGCGCTTTAACAAATCCAGTGAGCTTACCGCCCTACGGTTGAAAATGAACGCTGTTTTTGGCTCGTTTTTTTCGCCATCAAAGAACGCAAAACTTTGAACAGGTTAGTGGAACGATATTTTCTATAAAATACTAACCCCAAATCCACCCATTTCTGAAAATTGCAACAATGACCAATCATGTACACTACGTTTAAATGGACACATTGACTTGGGCTACAAAAAGCATTCGTCGTAAAACTGCTATGGTTGGAAAGATAATTTTTTAAAATGCAAAAATGTACATGACTATGCTTGGAAAATCTGTCGTTTGTCTGAAAATCATAAAATAAAATCATTTCGGGAAGCCAGTTTGGTTTGTAAAAGTCGGACCACTTTTGGCATTTCTCAAACCCTGGCTTGGGCTTCGGCTTCGCGTAATTTTTATGTCCCCAGCTTTGGCAAGATCTTGGATACTGTTTTTGCTACATGTGTATCAAAGTCTGATGTTTTAAACCGGAGCCAGAGTCTGTTAATATATTTACGCATTCAAGGTTTCAGATTGGCAATGGGACTGGTATGGGGAATAGCTGGAGACGAAGCCCAAGACCAAACCCAAGCCGAAGCCAAGGTTTGAGAAATGCCCATAGGCTGGTGCTCTTGGTCTATAGCACTCATTTGGTAGTGACAGGCTGTACTATGTGTGGCACCAGTCTGAATATCCGGTTGTCAATGCTTTGGGTTTTTTTCTTCATTTCTCCATAAATATTGCACATTATGGAAGAATTTTTACACTCAGACCTTGGAAATAGGTTATTTAATACTAACTAACCAAAGAGATTGAATGTTAGAGGATTTCAGTGCAATGCGTGCTGTTAAAATGAGCCTTTGATAAGGGGGGACATACTTATTTAACAGGCAGTATTATTAGCAGTACTTTTCTCTATTTATTTAAGGCAACGGTACACCCTGCCAGTAGCCCTACAAGCAGAGCTGTAAATGGCTCCATTTTTAACATCGGTCTTATTAATATCACCATTACAGCCCTGCTCCAAGGACACTCCTACATGCCGGGATTTACAGATGTTGACTTTGATTTCAAATATCTCCCAAAATACTTATCGCTGAACACTTTTATATACCAGGCCTTGAATTTGGTAATTTTTAGGGCAAGGCCACTTTGGCCTTGGATAAAGCAAAATTATGGAGGGCACCAAGGCCAGTAAGTAGGGCACCAAGGCCAAATTATATCTGCAGAAAGGGCACGGAGGGCGCGGCACTGTTGATGTTTTTCCGTTCAAAACGTATTTAACTAAGAGTAAGAGTAAGACTATGAGGCCAAAAACATACTGCTTCCGATCACATGGGTATTAAATTATATGTGAATTCCAGCCTAAACTATTTCCGTTTACGCTACGAAAGCTATAACAAAAAATTGCCAAAAAAATTATCAAAACTTGCCCTAATTAATGTCAAAAATATTTACGGTCGATAATTCTTAAAAATCATGGAGAATTTAGGTCGTACACATCACTATGCACAATGCTAATTTATAACCATAACGCTAACCACGATGGGAAACTGGCCAACACTGTCCGTTTATCCATGGAGAAATAAATTTCTCCATGGTTTATCGTACGGTGGTAATGCGTGCGTGATGCACTTTGTGTGGCGGGCGATAAACCTCGTGTTGCGGCAGGAAATGTCGGGGAAACACGCTGCGGTGTACAAGCGGTACAACCTCGAAATAAATTCATGAACACGGAAAATGCATACACAGACAAAATAGATCAAGTTCTGTGAATTAACGTGCAGAAATCTTCTTTCTCTATCGATTTTTTGGGCCTAATTATTCATCGAAACTTTTGACAATCGGATCACCGCGTGTTGTGACCAAAGTTCATGAAGTTACTGTACGTATAGCGCGCCGAAGGCGTGCTTCATAGCACCGCCTACAGGGTGCGTTTCCTCGTACACGAACATCGATGCGTATTGTGAGGCGCGCACATGCAAGTACTGAGAAAAAGAAAGTCAGTTGACTGCACGTAAACGTTGCCGTACATGTACATACTCCTGCTGCTTTGTGTGTACGTACGAATACACACATTTAATCTTGCGGTGGGGGTGTTGATGCTTGAAGTATCGGCACACTCCGAAACTGGACCAGATTAATAGTTTGTGTGCGACGTGCATGAACTGTGATTCTGTTGTACGCGCGATCGTCAACGTGTTGTGCAGCGAGATTTTATGAAGGGCTGGCATGACATCGAAAAAACAAATGATATGAAGGATTGTACTTGTAGTGGCTGTGTTTTTGCAAAAAGGGCACGACGGCCAAGGTAAATTTGGGGCAAGGCAAAACTGGCCGTGAAGACGGAGATTTTGTGTGGGGCACCGCGGCCAGTAAGAAGGCAACGACGGCACTGGCCGTCGTGGCCGTCGTTCATTTCAAGCCCTGATATACATCATCGTAATAATTCTTATGAATGCAATACAAGGGCGACACTTCTAATAATAATCAGTGTCGCCCTTTTATAGCATTTTCCCCACGTGCCTTACTAAAAAATACTCCAGAGGGGCGACTTTCACATTGGGCGACAGTTATATGTTGCTCTAATCAACACTGTCGCCCTAACCCACTCTTTTGTAGCATTATGTGTCGCCCTAACATACAATTAAGGAAAATATTCCTGAGACTTTAGCGTTGTCTACAACATATAACAAGGCTTACTAAATGCTGAATTTGTCTGGGTATTAGGTCTTCAAAAATATTTCCAAAAAAATTGTGACCGTCATCTTGTTTTTATTTATCGCTACTGATCGTGAGAAGTCAGGGCACCCGGCGGCTGTAGAATGAATTATGCATGATGACGTCGCGCGGTTGTTTAGTGCATGCACACAACAGGCTGGGCGCATGCACGAAACATCCATGCGACGTCTTATGCATAATTCATGACCAGACCAGTTTCTACAGCCGCCCGGTGCCCTGACTTCTCACGATCAGTAGCGGTGAATAAACACAAGATGGCGGCCAGCAAGTTAAGATGTTCTGGAAGTTTTTGGAACATTTGTCATTTTTTAAGGCCTCACACCCGGACGAATTCAGCATTTAGTAAGCCTTGTTATGTATTGTAGAAAAAAGCTAAAGTCTTAGGAATACGATGAATATAAAAGTGTTCAGCGATAAGTATTTCGGGAAATATTTGATCAAAGTTGATCAGCTGTAAATCCCGGCGTGTGGGAGTGTCGTTGGAGTAGAGCCGTCATGGTGACAATAAAAGGACAGAAGTTAAAAACGTTGCGTTGCGTTGCGCTGTATTGTGTTGCATTGCGTTGCGTTGCATTGCGTTGCGTTGCGTTGCATTGCGTTGCGTTGCGTTGCATTGCGTTGCGTTGCATTGCATTGCGTTGCGTTGCGTTGCCTTGCCTTGCGTTGCGTTGCCTTGCCTTGCCTTGCGTTGCGTTGCGTTGCGTTGCGTTGCGTTGCGTTGCGTTGCGTTGCGTTGCGTTGCGTTGCGTTGCGTTGCGTTGCGTTGCGTTGCGTTGCGTTGCATTGCCTTGCGTTGCATTGCCTTGCGTTGCCTTGCATTGCATTGCGTTGCATTGCGTTGCATTGAGTTGCGTTGCATTGCGTTGCGTTGCATTGCGTTGCATTGCGTTGCGTTGCGTTGCATTGCGTTGCATTGCATTGCGTTGCATTGCGTTGCATTGCCTTGCGTTGCATTGCCTTGCGTTGCCTTGCCTTGCGTTGCGTTGCGTTGCGTTGCGTTGCGTTGCGTTGCCTTGCGTTGCATTGCCTTGCCTTGCATTGCATTGCGTTGCATTGCGTTGCGTTGCGTTGCGTTGCATTGCGTTGCGTTGCATTGCGTTGCGTTGCATTGCGTTGCATTGCATTGCGTTGCGTTGCATTGCCTTGCGTTGCGTTGCGTTGCGTTGCATTGCCTTGCGTTGTGTTGCCTTGCGTTGCGTTGCGTTGCATTGCGTTGCGTTGCATTGCGTTGCATTGCCTTGCGTTGCATTGCCTTGCGTTGCATTGCCTTGCATTGCCTTGCGTTGCATTGCCTTGCGTTGCATTCCGTTCCCAGGTACAATACCACCTGTTAAATAATGATATCCTCCCTAAGCTAACCCGCTGGTATTTTAGCACTTTGCTGTCCGTCCCCGTGGGCCAATTCGAAGCAGACAAAGAAGTGTTGTAGTGTCCCCGTCATGTGTTCTCGTGCCATCTCCCGGCCAATGCGTAGCCCCACCGTGGTCATGACGTCCACAAGTTTGTAGCAGATGATAGCCCTTGCCTGTCCACCGCTGGGGAAACTAAGCTGACAGGACTGGACCACATTGACCAAGGGCTGTAGGATCTTCCTCAAGATGAACTGTAATCAAGACATCATACCCAGTTTGACGCATGACTTCATGGCATTTTGAACAAAAGGGTTTGTAAAGTTACCGGTAAAAAATATATTTAATTATACGTTAGCCAAATAGCCCAAACATATTGTCTTGGAATAAAACTCTTGTTTATGTTTTTCATGACAATTACTATTGTTAGATGATTCCCATTTAATCCTCTCTATTTCCTTTTTAAGCAGGACTTAGATTGAAATGCCTTGAATATTCAATTGAATACCTGATTGAAAGAAGGGCCCAAGTCCACTTAATAAGATTTTGATAAAATAAAAAGAAAGTCACACACATGATAGCCGATGGTGTTAGCAGTAACTTCCTGTGTCTAACTCAGCTTGGCCAAAAATGGTGGACTTGGGCCCTTCTTTCAATCAGGTATTCAATTGTAAAATAAAGGTACTGTAGATGAATGGTGCACATATCAAGCGTGGAAATATGGAAGGGGAATTGACATCAAAATCCTAAAATGCAGAAACAACATGGGCAATAGTCATAGTATGAATTTTTCATTTATCCCTTTCCTCTGTATCCCAACTTGCCGAGTTGTAATCAAGTCAATCACTAGTCAGGTCAAAAGGCAGATCACAAGTCAATCACAAGTCAACTCACAAGGTACATGGGATGAACAATGACAAAGGAATGCTTTTGTTATATAGTGTGTTTGAATAGCTTGTTACATGGCTTGAGACCAGAATTGTGAAGGGACTTGTGATGACTTGTGGTGACTTGTGGTGACTTGTGATGACTTGTGATGACTTGTAATTGACTTGTGACTGACTTGATTACAACTCTGCCAACTTGTTACAACTGTATTGTAACATGACATGGCTTCACAACCAAAGTAGGGTTAACCCCTTGTGTCCGGCTGTTATTAATTGGAGGCTGGTATGCCAAGAACACGCTGTGCAGCCAAGCATAAATGCAAGCAATAGGCACCACACTGAATAGATGGGTCCCATTCATTACACTTGGAGCCCCCTTTGGTGTGAATGAAAGCTTGGTTTGAAAAAGCTCCATCTGTTTATTACACTCCCATTCAAGAACAATGCAGTTGAAACATGAATGGATTACGTGGAGTACGTGCAGGAATGCGCATATAGACGACAACCGGCCAGGTGGTCTTCTTCAAACCACGGCTGTGGCTGTCGTCCGTATTCAAGAGGTTAACAGAGCAATCTAAGTACTGACTGTGAGTTTGTCCATGAGCTGTGTATCCGTCAGATACGGCAGAAGATGTCTGAGGAGTGAAATGCAGGCGACGAGACCAGCCTCAGCCTTCACGCCGACTTTGTGCCTGACTGAACACACCTACAGGGCAAGTAATAAGAAATGGTCATTTCTTTCATCATCACATGGACGTCATGCACTCAATGACAGGTCAGCCCTCAACAGCTTAAAGATGTTGTTGATTACTGAGAGAATTCTGCGTCATTTTTAATTTTTATGTAGATTGTGTATTTTAAAATTAAACAGCAAATTATTGCTGCAATGAAATACCCAAAAAAGTGACTTTTGGGAGCTATTTATATCAAGTCCCCTCTAGCACAGCACAGCCCGCTGTTGCCATTTGTCTAAAAGTCGTCCCCTTTTGTGCCTAGTGCTAGACACAAAAGGGGAGTTCATCTTATGACGTCAAATTGTGTGCTGCCACCAGCGACAACTTTTAGACAAATGGCAACAGCGGGCTTCTCTCACCAGATCTCTCATTACTGAACTTCCTCTTTAAAAGGCACACACTACCTTGGAGGCACCCAATTGAGCTGCAAGAAGTGATCATTCTTGAGTTGGCATTGTTGGAAAGATCATTAGATATTAGAATATAATAATGTACATGACCATCCCATAAAAATGGGCCACTTTTTCAAAAATACCTTGACAAAAATCATTTTTAGGACTTAAAGCCAGTGTACACGATTGGTCATTGTTGCAATTTTCAGGAATGGGCGGATTTTGGAGTTAGTATTTTATAGGAAATATCGTTCCACTGACCTGTTCAAAGTTTTGCGTTGTTGGATGGCGAACAAAACGAGGGAAAAACGGCGCTCGTTTTCAACCGTCGGGTGGATGATAGCCTTTAGTCAAGGCGCGTGTGGCTATCTGGGCGCGTGACGCGCCCCGAATGCCAACATATCCGGAGCACGCCACTCGTCCAGGTAGCAACGCGCGCCTTGACTAAAGGCTACAGGGCAGATTTCCAATGATTTCCAGCTGGAAAACGATATATATTTCCACTTTTCTTGACAACGACAGCACACCTGGTGCCATAATTTCACAGGATGATTGAGACTACTATTAACTTACAGTCTAGTATTCAAAGGTATTTTGTAATAATTCAGTAAATTATTACCAATCGTGTACACTAACTTTAAGCTTGATTTGGAAGAGTCAAACCATTGGAAACTAGAAGTATGCGTACATGTGGTTGTATCATGCCTCAATTCAAAAGATCTACCCTGCAGGAAATTAATTATTGGCGGTCTGCTTATGCTTCAAATTTGAAAAAGTAATTATTTGATAACTATACGTAGGATATTTTGTTACAAATTTTGGTTAATGAAAATAAATTAAACTGTTGCAAACTGCTGACTGACTGAATGGACCTGAAATATAAAAATCAAAAAATTTGCTGGCCTAACGTTTTGAACTGAAGCAAGTTCTTTCTCAAAAGCAAATGACAGTGTACATGAAACAAACATGTAGGGAACACACATGCAGGAGGGGGTGGGTGGAGAAACACAAAAGAGGGATGCAAAGGAGCATGGCAGTGGGTAAACATCAAAGGGAGGAGAAATGGCAGCCAGGAAGAAAGGAACAAAGAAGTGTGAGGGATGAAGCTGGGGAAAGGGAACAGGGAGTGTGGTGAAAGGGGGGGGGGGGGGGGGGGAGTAAATAGGAGGTGGTGATTGGGAAATAGAAGGAACAGAGGGATGTGGCAAGGATAAACAGGAAATGGAAAGACAACCCCAAGTGGCCAAGAGACCCCAAGAGGGTTTGCCAGGAGGATTATCTGTAAACAAATGACAATGGGGGAAAATTAAGACCACTAATAATAGCTTATCATACAATCTTCTTTGTGCTCAATACCCCAGGCAAGATTTTGAAAAATGTGCTTGTTTAACACTAGAAGAGGCATTTTGGAGCAGAAGCATATCTATCTATGTGACCTAATTTGATAGTGCTGAGTCCGAAAATTGATGTTACCAATCCTTGATGTAAAAATCTGATCTAGAAATGGACAAGGAAAAAAATAGAGGAAACGATGTACCAAAAAATTGTCCAAAATAGTCAGACATCACCTTGCCTGGCATTCATCTTGTTTTTAAAGCAGACACCAGACTAGCTGGGTACTTTTATTGTATTCTGTGCGATGCATATCTTACACCAGGAACAAAACCACAAGTGTTGATTGCAGATTGACATGAACAGTGAGAAACAGTTGTGTGCTGACTAATATTTTGTATGGACACATGCAAAGTATTTTTTTTCTAGACTAAAGTTCAAGGTTATTTAAAAGGTTTAATCTTCTTATTTATTTCTGGTTTTGTTTAACTAAATTCTATTTTGTGGTAGTTTGAGTACTTTTGAGTTGTGACAGCGAGAACAACTGGCATTGCTATGCCATTTCACTCATGCCATTCACGGTAGCAAAGTCAGTACAGAAGGTATGCTTCAAAGTAATAAAGAATGAATGAAAATGAATTTATCCTATTCCCCTCGAAAATTACTGGATGATGCAGAAAAAAATCTTTGATGAGAATCCAACCCAAAAACCTCTGTTTTATGGCACGATATCTCAATTTGCGACTTCTACATCAAGTCGGTCAACAGTTCGTTGGGTACCTGAGAAATAAAGCACGCAAAGCACAGCTAGGGTGTTGACTACTCTGGTAAAGACATCTTTTCAACACAAAGTTAATTTCAAGGCATGGCATAGTAGAATCCAGCTATTTTGGACAAATGGTAGAACGTTGTCTGTTCTTTGTCTTGCTAAAAATTGAGGTTAGTAACATAACTCTTCGAACTTAACACTCCAAAACCAGGTAAGAGGGCTACGCTACTGGCTTCTACTCAAAAATACCTCTTCAAGTCACTTTTTCAAAAATCTCGCCGAGTCTACCCCTTGATGCACACAGGGTTGACTGTGATGTGAAACGGCTACAACTGCTCACCAGGGCTGTAGTCGAGTCCATCACAAGTCCATCACAAGTCCCTGCAAGTCCATCACAAGCACTCCAGTCCTAATTCCAATCAGAAGCTATTCAAATGAGCTTTGACAAAGGTATTCCTTTGTCACTGTTTATCCAGTTACTTGTGACCGGCTTTATGAAAGGACTTCTGACTGGACTTGCAGGGACTCGACTACAGCTCTGCTGCTCACACAGAATGCCACCAGTGGCCGAGGCAAGTACCTACCACTTCCTGTATGTGTGTGAGATACTGTTTAAATATGAACGGATCCCCGTAGAGTAAAGCTACATCTGTGAGGCATCCTAATACTGATTTTGCATTGCCGTCTCCAACAACTGTTTTCTGCTCTATATACACGCCATACTCATCTGTGAAAAGGACCAAAAAATAAGGCAATAATGTATCACTGAATTGTGCAGTAGATAGACTGTGGGTAGATTTCAACCCGGGAACACATAAATGAGGAGTATACACTTCATTAATATAATCATTCAAATCAATTAACCCTAACCTTCCAAAATCCTCTTTGCAAAGTGGAGGAATTTGGAAGATTGAAGGTCTTTGGAAATTGATGAAGCATCGGTGGATTTTGCAGGATTGAGGATTTTGCCTCTGGAGGAAAATGGAGGATCCAGGTCATCGGGCCCAATTTGGTGATGGATGAGATTTCGGAGGATCCAAAACCCACTGGAGGATTTTGCAGGATCCAGGCGGTGGTCCCCAGTAAACGAACATTGCAGGATATTGGAGGATTCAGGTTACATGTAGGAAAAAGGATGTAGGAAGTTAGGTTCAATAGTGTAAAATGTCTCAAATATTGAGCAATAGATTTTTGTAATCCCTGTAATAGGCCAATGAAGTTTAATGGGAGACTTTTGAGACGCTGGTGGCAGCAGACATACTGGTTCTTTTTGCTAGTTCCGAGCATGGGAACGACTGGTGAGAACAATGGAAAAGGACCGGTATGTCTGCTGCCACCACGTGTCAAAAAGTCTCCCATTGTACATGACAAAATACTACATCAAAATGTTTGAAAGCTGAACTTTGTCTTGTTGCAAACCCTTAACTAGCAATAAGTGAACACAGTGACTGTTCTACACTGTACAAAGTACGTCAAATGAAGATGGCCATGGCAGAATATGAAATTGGGCAACCAGAGGTGGAAAAAAATGAAAATACCTTTGTACCAAAGATGGGCAGACTGCCCCAGCCTTAAAGGAAACATGATTTAGGATTTATATTGCAATATTCCTGCTTAAAACAATAAAGTATTATCTTGACAATGATATTTTGTGTCCAGAGACAATTATTTCCCAGATTAAATATGAGAAAACAATTTTTGAAAATGTTTGTCCAAGCTACTCCACCCCCTGAGTGGGACCCTCGTTAACATAAGTGTGTGACGTAGATCGAGGCATATTACCCATTCATCACGGGTATGCATTGTGTGTACATTGTACGGCGAAAATTCTTCGTCCAAAATCTAAGCAAAATATAGTGTTTTTCGGCCATGCCGACAAGGTGTGTGGCTGCTGGGTGCAGCAAAACAACAACGGGTGGAGTAAGCCTTCATTTATTTCCAACTGAAGCGAAATATCGGAGAATTTGGACGGCGAAAGTGAAGGTGACAAGAGCAAAGAGGTCCGGCCCCAGCAGCTTTTCAGCGTTATGTAGCGACCACTTTGAGCCGTCGTGTTTCGATACTGGTATTTTCAAATCCTTTGGGATGACCATTAAAAATATGCTCAAGTCCACTGCCATCCCAACAAAGTTCCCAGATGTGAGTAAGATAAAGGCGAAAGTAGTTAAACGGCCCATTCCCCGAGGAGCCTTCGCTAAAAGGGAGAAAATCAGGGTAAGTTCGATGTTAGTTGTTGCAACTTACGAAATTGCACGTGTAGATCTAGTGTGTGTATAAGGGCCGGGTCCAGACTATCGAGTCGATCCATGAATTTCGGTGCCTCGGTCTACGTCACGAACAGCGCCCTCAATTTGAGTCTCAACAAATTTCAAAAAGGGGGGGTCAATTTTTGAGCGGCAAATAATCACACTAAAACTTCGCTTGAACCAGTTTGGCTTTTAATTCACATTTAATACATATAAATGAATTTATTTATGAAATAAAGTGTGATCCGGTCAATTTGAGAAGCATGGTTCCTTTAACATCAATATCTTGGCATGATACTTTTGCCAATGTATTGAAAAGTGCAGGATTACTTACCATCACTGCTATCGCTGTCACTATCTAGTTCACAGAATGCCAAAAGGTGCCCTCCCGTATAGCACATCTTCAATGCCTTCAGCAGTCTCCTGGTTAGGTGAGTGGTGGTCAACGCTGGTCCCAGACGACGGGCTAGCCACGTCACACTTTCGGAGGCTACGTCCACCAGACAGGAACCGGGCAAGAGGTTACCGAGGGAAGTCATTCTTCCTTTGGTCAGACTGGACATGAGGTATTCATGCATCGGGTCTTCCTCTGCCTCCATGGGAGCCTCAGTGTCCGCCCCTACTCTTGGCTCTGTCTCGGCAACGTCTTGGCTCGCTGGCTCATCTGAATCAAGTCTAGGAAAAGCTGGTTCAGATTTGGCTTCAGGTTCATTGTTTGATTCATATTCGGCGGGGACAGGTTCAGCAATATTTGTGTTCAATTGTTCACTTGGTTCAGTTGCTGTAACAGATTGTACTTCCACTCCATCGGTCTCTTTCCTCTCTGACATTTCAAGTGTCTGGGTAATCTCACTTGCATGCATTTGGATATCGGTGCCATCCTCCTTTGACGGCTGGTCTGTCTTGCTTTCCACATCAGTGTCTTCATAATGGGTTTCCTCTATCAACCCTGTCTGTTCCAGACTGCTTGTATCCGTACTCTCAGAGTTTTTTCTGCTTGATGTCGATCGATATATATCTGGTACATCTTCGTCACTGGAGGAGTTTTCTGAAATATCCCCATCTCCCTGATCAATGGATATCCTGTCCTCATTTCCAACTGGAAGATCCACTTCATCTTCGAGATTGATCAGGTCCAATCCATCCTCATTCATGGATGTAGGCATGATTTTCTTGTCCTCTGCGATGATTGATATTGGGTCGTCAACTGTTGTCCCGAACTCAGGGCATTCCTTCAGTCCAGTCACAGCATCCACCACATAGCCAACAATCTGCAACAGGAATGGGCTTAGCCCAAGCCACACCATGAGCTGTGCCAGATAAGACTTGTGAAAGAGCAACATGAAGTTAGGGGAGTTAAACTCGGAGTCATACACCTGTGTCAGGGAGGACAGGAGCTTACGCGCTGCCTGCTGGGGCCCAATAAAATGGGCAACTTTGTCTAGCAATAGGAGGCACGCATACAGGGCCGTGTTGGGGGACTCAAACATCTCCAGCAGGTAAGGTAGCAGCAACTCCCGCCCTTCTGCAGTCAGCTGACGCGTGATCTTAGGTAGGTGACGGGACACATGCTGAATTCTGGCAATGCTGTGTTTCTTCTGGTCAATCTTGGTGGTGAGACTAGTGAGGCTGCTGGGACCACCGGCTCTTGTAGGGAAGCTACTCAGCATTTTGTACAACTTGGGCATGTACCCCGGAAAGGGGATGACCTCAGCGGATTGTTGCAAGAGCATGTTGGCTGTTGGGTGCGGCAAACCCATGGCTGGCTGTTTGTAGAGGCAATCTGTCAAATCCCCATGGTTTGGTTTAGTGTCCAGCTCTAAGAGTAACCGTGTAACTTGCCGGACTACCCTGTACGGAATTTCAGGAAATGTTTTGAGTTGACAAATGTTACTCATTTGTGTTTAAAGGTCTATCTTGCATGCTTTATCAAACAAAATTAAAAATGAAAAGCAATAATACTGCCATCATTACTTGCTCCATCTGTGTTGTAACTAGAGTCCAACTTTCAACATGCTGGATACCTAGGACACTGCTAAGGGTCTCTTTCTCAGGTTTAGTTGCAGATTAAGTGAGTAGAAACAAATTCCATACAAAAAGAATAGTTTGTTTTCTTTAGATCTAAGCCAGCATACTTTGAAAACAAGTATGTACAGTGAAATCTCGATAAGTCAAACCTCAGGGGAATGAGCTCCAATTTCGAGTTAAGCAGAGTTTTGAGTTACCCAAGGTCCCCCTTTTCCCCCAAAGATTACAGAATACCAAGCGAATATCCAATGTAACGGCCGTGAAATAGAGCACGAAATCATGGCATTTTTAGGCGATCTTTGCTTCGCTTTCCGCCGTTGCAGGTCTCCCCCTTTAGTGTAAGGGAATGGTCCGACAAGAGAAAATAAAACAGGCCCGTTTCATTGGCAATAAAGTTGTTTCTTCCGCCAAAACATTGGGCAGTCCATTGCGTAGCCATTCGTCTGTCATCTCCGTAGTCACGACACAGCGCCCTCTCTCGAGATGGTATGCGCCCTCTCTCGAGATGGTATGCGCCCTCTCTCGAGATGGTATGCGCCCTCTCTCGAGATGGTATGCGCCCTCTCTCAAGAAAACGATCCCGTGCACGGCGCGGTGGTGCAGCGTGGCGGTACGGTATGTGGCGTGCCTTGAAACAATCCATTCACCGGCAATATGTCACTGCAGCAAGCACGTGCAACTGTGTGATTGGTTAGCAGTTCACTTAAACCATTGCCAACTGCATTGTGGTTGCGTGCAGAACTGGGCGCGTTTCTTCAAAGGATTGCAGCAACCGTTGCGGCCGCTTTGCATCTTTGGCCTTCCTTGGCGGGTCACCGGCGCTATGCTTTGATCATTGTAAGTTGCACCGCAGTGAATAGGCTGCTCCAACAATACTACGGACGCTAATTACTCCTTTGTTGCTTTTCTATAGCTGAGTTTGGGTTCATTGAATGTGATCGTGGGAGATTTCTTAACTTAACGAAAGGATTCCAGTTTCTTCCGTGGCATAATTACGCACATTTATTTCTGCACCTGGCGATTTTGAGTTCGACTTAACCGGAGTTACCGGTCCGAAATTTCGAGTTAGCGTGGGCATGTTTATACATGATTTGCTTATTCTTTTGAGGGGAATCAATGTTTACTTAGAGTTAACCAGGTTTTCGAGTTGACCGATTTTGACTTATCGAGATTTCACTGTAATAGAATAAGTCTTCAAATGCACCAAGTGAAAATAACAGGTTTGTTTTACAGTGGCCTCTACTTCAAAGAATGTGACTTTTGTCTGTAAAAGTCCACAGTTTAATTCTGTCCATGCATTTGAGTGTTTTCTTGGGGGTTTTTTTTGGTGTTTTTTTTTTGGGGGGGGGGGGGGTGTTTTTCAATGAGATCTTTTAAAGAAACCCCTTATGGCAATGAAAGCAAGTAATGACACCCCAATGGAAATAAGCCTATTTAACTTGCTTTTTGGGCTATCCTAGAAATAATCGACTGTATTTGGTTTTTAATTATCCGCATTTTCCTATGAAATACATTTGTGAAAGTTGTTTTTTTCTGAATAAATTAATCATATCTAAAGGAGTAGACTTATTTAACATTATAGAGAATGTTCAGAATTATGCAATTTCAGTGAAGTTACTTTCAAATGACTTTAACTAAAAGTGGGTAAGAATTCAAAGAGATTGATTTGTGACCAACACAAATACACCATACTTTAATACTCCTAAATGCCTTAAATCCCATCTAAAGACCGAAAGATTCAGGGTTGTTGGACATTCATACCTTGGAAGATCTAGCCATTCTGTCTCTAGGATCCTCCGTAAGATCTTGCATCTCTCTGTGAGTGATCGATGATGATACTGCATCCTGAGCTTGGGAGCAAGGAAGAGCTCCACAATGAGGCAGCCGAGGACATGCATGTCACGGCCGAGGAGCTGCATTGATTGATCTGCAGGCAATTGCTGCCACAGAAAAGACGGACACAACAAGATATGGTTTTACTTCATTTTGAACCCCTGTGAAAAAAACTAGGTCTTTTTGTGGAATTTTACCAGATAGTGGTAAAAATTCCATTGGTTAAAGCTTGTCCGTGCTCCGACTGAAAATTTGATGGATTTCCCGCTACTAACAAATTACGTCAAACAATCCACAAGCGAGACTGACTAGGTAAATTTGAATACAAAGTGAACAAAGAAACTGGCAGGAGCGGGATTCGAACCTGCGACCTTCGGAACCGTACCGGCGCTCTACCAACTGAGCTATCTTGCCCTATGTTGGCGGTCTCCCAAATTGTCAGTATCTTTGTTCGGGTCATAAACCCAGAATGCCGTATAGCCAGGGATAACACCCAATTTTGCGATACAACCTGGGAAGCGACATTGTGGGGATCACTCAATGAGGATACGACTTTTTAACTTATAATTCGTCAAACAATCCACAAGGGAAACTGACTAGGTAAATTTGAATACATTTTTAAAGTGAACAAAGAAACTGGCAGGAGCGGGATTCAAACCTAACAAATTACAGAAGAAAACTTTTTAACCTCCTTCTGTCCGGCTGTAATTAAAAGTAGTATACACGATCTGCTTTTGCTGTAATTTTCAGATATAAATGGATTTGGAGCTTAGCATTTTATAGCGTGCTAGCAAATACTGTAACACTGACCTGTTTAAAGTTTTGTGGGCATAGATGCTGGGAAAACAGAGAGAAAAAAATTCTGTTCTAGTAGTCTGGTTCCCTGACCATACCGTAGACAAAACGGGGCAACTTATAGACGTCAGGAATTATCAGGTAGGGGAACTAGACTATTTCCAACGATTGTCGGCCGACAATCATTGGAAAACCGATATAAATTTCCACTTTTCTTGAAAACGACAGCACACCAGGTGCCATGATTTCACAGGATGCTTGAGACTGCTATTTACTTACAGTTTAGTACGGTATTTCATAATAATTCAGTAGTTTTATTTTTTTAATATTTGCAAATGGTCAGGGCTGTAGTCGAGTCCATCACAAGTCATTAGTGCTGTTCACAGAAGACAATATTCTGTTCCATCACCTTTGGGCCTCAGAATTGCAGTTATGAAAACTCAATGACTCTGAAAAAATGTTCGAGGATTTTAGTGAAGCGCAACGCATGTTTCTGTGACACTACGATATATCACACATTGCCAGATACTTGCCAGTTCATCTTTTGCTTCTGAACGTTTGTCTGTTGATTGCGACGGTACATCCTTTGCGTAGCGCATAGGCCTGTTGGTGCTTGTCCTCTGATTGCTGCTGTGCCCTTTGTTGCTGCTGTGATGTCCTTTGATTATTGGTTTGTCTTTCGTTTATTTCGCACTGATCTTTCTTTGTTACTGTAATTGATCTTTGTTAATTCCGTGTCCTTCGTTCTTTACAAATTCTCCCTTGTCTATGTGTGATTTTGTCTATCTTTGATAGTGTTCCGTCGTCATTTGTTAGCATTTGTCCGTTAATTGCTACTTTGTCCTTTGTTTGGTTTGTCTTTCGTTTGTTTGGGATTGTTTGTTCTTTTCGAATTTAGTTAATTTTGGCCCTTTTGGCCACCCATAGGTTTAATGCACAGTTTGGTCAGTAGAAGTAATCACCGAGTTGACGAAAGTTCCCCAGAAATAGGAAAAGTAACAATTTTCTTAGTGAGTTTTACTAGAAGTCCAGTCTGAACACTCCTTAAACCCTTTCAGCACCATACTCAATACAGCTTCAGATCTTACATGCTTTGTGTACACACACCCTTGCTATCTGAAGCTAATTCACTGGATGGCCACAGAATGTAACAAAGTCCATATGGAGTGCCACTCTATAGTGTGGTCTTGTGCACTGGATTTAGGTTCTGATTGATAATACAGTTTATAAGGATCACTGTGATTGTGATCTTAATCATCACACTTGGTCATAATTTTTTTTCTCCACCCAGGAGTAAATTGGTACCTGTGAGGGCAGTAGTGGAAGTGGGTTTGATTAGCCCATAGGGCAGAGTCAAATAGAATAACTGAATATTTGAATATTCGACCTTCCATTCGATCAAATATTCATCAAATATTTGGTTGTTTTGGATGGCCGATTTTTTGGTAAACAAAGTACGAACAGAGGCAGAATAATTAACGCACGAAACTTCTCATTATCATCATTGTAACAGATTCTCACTTTTGTGACTATCGCCAGCACCAAGGACTGATTTAGTGAAGGTTTAGCCTAGGTGCAAAAATCCAGAAATACTTTTTTGCCCTGGTGAGAAAATTTTATTTTCCCGACAAAAAGTAGAAACAGGTACATTCATCATTACGTGTTTGTAACACAGATAGATAGCCTGCTGTAATGCAATTATTTGGACAGGAACAGTCACAAAGTCATGGATGCAATTTTGTTATAAAAATTTGAACTGTCCCCTTCTTTTATTCCTTTGCATTAAACTTTGAATATTCAAACTTGAAAATAAATATCTGAATATTCGATAATCGATCAAATATTCGAATATTCAGCACAGCCCTATTAGCCCAAGGTGTATGACTTGCAACAAGAGCTATACTCTCCTAAGACAGTTTCAGGAATGATTCATAAGACTGATAAGCAGGGGTATAAATTAAGTGCACCGAGTCCCAAGATTGGAGGACATGTGCCCGCTGTGCTTCAATGTAAAATACTTCGCAATGGTTTGTACTCCTCTGCTGAATGACAGAACTTACTTTGCTTCTTCCAGAGGGCAGACCTTGTAGGGCCTTGGATGAGAACGAATACAGTGATTCTAGTTGACTCATGTAAGCTAGGGGCTCATAGTCCTCAGGCAGACTGATTGTCATCTGCTCTGGTCTTGGAATGGAGGGCTTTGTTTCCATAAATGCATCAGTCTTGGACCTGCAGAGGTTACCACATTTCAATTTTTTTTTTTAATTGAAATCACCCAATTCAAGGCTAAAAGCCCCTCTAGGTAACAGGTTACAAACAGAAATCGTAGGGTTGGCAACATTTTAAATTGCCAACCCTAGCACCCTTACAGTTGTCCTGGGCCCAGATCTAAGTACAGGATAATTCTTCAACAGATTCCAGAGAAATTATCCCAATTTTCAGATGTACAGACCCAGGCAGGGTAACTTCCACTGTCGCAGAGACCAACTCATCTCTCCCAACATTGCCTGCATTATTTGCATTTAGTGCTGCAACTGATCCTCCCGGTTCGGTTCGGTTCGGTTCGGTTCGGTTCGGTTCGGTTCGGTTCGGTTCGGTTCGGTTCGGTTCGGTTCGGTTCGGTTCGGTTCGGTTCGGTTCGGTTCGGTTCGGTTCGGTTCGGTTCGGTTCGGTTCGGTTCGGTTCGGTTCGGTTCGGTTCGGTTCCGGTAAATAAAAATTCCGAACATCAGTTCGGTTTGGGTTCGGAAAAAATCTTTCCAATCGCGGTCGCGCCGATCGATAGTGCATGCATACAATTTCCTTCTGGGGATTCCCTGGCCCTCCCCGGCCCCACCAGTCATAACAAGTTGATTGGCACATTGCCAAACCCACAGGGCGCAAGATTGATAATAATAGAACAATGGCCACACATCTAGAAAACGCATGTACATGTGCATGTACATTGTATTTAACCTTGCCTAAAAAAGTAAACTTTGTCGTTTTTTCAAGGGGAAAGACTGCCCAGTGCTCCAGAAAAAAACATCCCACTGATACATTTATTCGGACTCCCTGAGTAAATATGTAACTCTTTCCCCCCACATGCACAACTCTCACAGGGATGAGATTCTTCCGACTTTCAAATTAAGTTCCGACTTTTTAGGCTTTCCGACATATTTCAGAAAGCTGACTTGATTGTGGTATCAGATAATTTAACACCAATGAAGTTGAATGGGTTCTGAAATAAAATAGAAAAGCATTTCTTCTCACTTTTTTTCCCTGTCTCATGTCTTTCTTTCTATTTCACCAAAAGCGTACACAGTAATAATCTGCCGTGAAAATGTAACGCACATGTCAATCGACCGCGAAATGAAAACATCGCATGCAACACCCCATGAGCTAGCTGAATCCAACGCGTCCGTATACATCGCACAACGCATGCGCGCTTTACCTACATTGTACATGTACATTTTATTCAACTACCACATACTGACCACGCGTCACGCCACGCTGTATTATTGGAAATCGCCACGGACGAAAACGATGCCAAAACTCGTGATTGAACGTCTAATTTTAAAGATAATTTTGAACGCTAAAATGAATCTACCTAATAGATGATGACAATTCAAGCTTTCAGTCACAATGAAAATGTCACATTTTTATAAAGACTACTGACAAAATCACTATATAAGACGAAATGCGGATGTACCAAGCATTCATGGTGCAAGGTACACAACTCCGGGAAAACTGTGTGAATTGACCGGCTCGGTGCGAGAGGTTCGTGGGTCAATGCACGGGGGGGCGATGTGTCCCCTACGCGCTGAGTCGACGGGCATGTTGATTGTGTGAGTACATGTACATGAACATGATCGTTCAGCGCAGTCTGCGTGATAAGCAAAATGAACAGCAATTTTTTTAAATTAGGGTGAAAAGTACAAATTTAATTCAGTCAAAACTCTTGACAAAACGTAACTTTATTCTTGAACATTTTTGTTCCTCAACATTTTTTTGCGAGCAGAGAAGGACTGACAGATCAAGTGCTGCAACATATAATTCACGAGGCAGGAGTTGCTTAGGAAGGAATGTACATGTGCATTTAGAATCCTACCACCATTTTCGGGGGTACAATTTTGCAAATATTTTTTCTTTTAAAAGGTGTCCATGAGAGCCTTAGATTGCACCACAGAGCACCTGGAATCTGGGCCGTGGAATCACGCCATAAAGGGCTTCACGCCGTACGCGCTCACAAATTTCAAGCTTTATTTTCTTGGACTCAGTGCATCCCTGGCCCTCTGCAAAACGAGGAATGTATGTTCATGTTGAGTAGCCATGTGAACAACCAATCATTGCATACAGGGCGGGGCTCACTTTTGAGCACACTACATTTTTTAGGCGGGGGAAGGGTTGCAAACTCACATGGCCGGATACATGCAAGCGGTCGCAACTTGGTCTTTTATGAATTTTAACTCATGTTTTTGTTACCTTCCTGGATAATTGAACAGGATTTTAAAATTCTATCGGCTGTCTTCATTGCATGCGATACCTGGGCTAATATAATTTACACGATACTTGTACATGGGATGGAGTCCAGACCTGCTACAACATAAGGCCGAAAAGAAGGGCCGTATCAACACGTAAATTCAATCATCCGTGCCGCCCGTGTGCGCTAATTTTGTCCTATCATCGCATGCATTCCAAGCGCTAACATTATGTGCACGTAAAGCTTGCCGAATCTCCGAACTGACAATTTCGGTTCGGTTCGGTTCGGTTCGGTTCGGTTCGGTTCGGTTCGGAAGGCCATGTTCGGCCATTTTTAGTTCGGTTCGGCTGCAGCACTATTTGCATTTAAATTTGCTTTTAGTTATTGAAAGACAAATAGTATAACTTGCAGTTCACAACATCTCACTCAAAATCTAAAGTAGGTAACACAGGGTGCCTTGTGGTGAACAGCACTTGGAACACAGTCCTGGAGTCATCCTGTTTGTAATTCTGCATTCCCCCCTTAGTGTTCATGTGACATCAAGGTCACTGTTGCTCCCCACCTCATGTGTGTGGTACACTGGACATCCTACTGTGAATGTGCCATGAAGTAGGATCAATTTGGTTAACTTGCGCAATTGATTCATTATTGAAATGACAACATTGCCCATATTTCCAAAGATGTGTAGCATGTCACAACTTTAGAAACAACGTTTGATTCCTGATTTCTTCAAAACAACAAAATATTTTCTCAAAGTGTTTACCAACTAAAGCTATTCAATAAGTGTGTCGGTCAATTTGGACAGCTGCAAGTGTTTATGTGATTTTCAACAACCAGAGTTGTATTCGAGTCCCTGCAAGTCCTTTTACAAGTCCCTGCAAGTCCTTTCACAAGTCCATCACAAGCCCTCCATTCCTAATCCAAATCACAAGCTATTTAAATGAGCTGTGACAAAGGCATTCCTTTGTCATTGTTCATCTAGTTACTTGTGAACTTGCACTTACACTGACTATCCAAACCAATGGAGCATCGATCAAGCATCATATACTTCTATTCTATAAATTACTTTTTCTTCCCCCTTTTTGTTTAACCCTCACCTTCTGTGGCCTTTTCTATTAAGGGCCTTGTGTTGGGTGACCGTCATAAAAAACATCACCGTGTTTCCAACAACGCAATATGAAACACACAATCTAATAAAGTTGTAAGGCCTTGGTATGCACGGACTGTTTCAAAGACCTGAAATGTTCACCTGAAAAATGGCAACTTCTTGATAGGGTTTTTGAGTATGGATGTCTCGTCGCCTGTCTGCGCTGTCATTGGCTGTCCCAATGGAGCCTGGGGTGCAGTATCTTGTGTGGAGGGTTTGCTGGCCCCGCCCCCTCCACCGCTGATGATATTGATTGTTTCTATTGTTGATACTGATACTTCCAGGTTGATCTCTGCAACCTGGACAAACATTCAAAATACAATACCAGTTCTGACTTATGTTCATTCAATAACCCTAACTCTCTACATCATTTTTCTCAACATGTAACCCAAATCCACCAATGTCCTCAGATTCCAAAACCCTCCAATGTTTGTTACTGGGGACCACTCCCTGAATCCTGCAAAATCCTCCAGTGGGTTTTGGATAAACACCCCAGTAACCTCAATCCTCCAAAATCATTCAGCATCAGATTGAGCCTGATGACCTGGATCCTCAATTTTCCTCCAGAGGCATAATCCTCTGATGCCCTCAATCCTGCTAAATCCTCTAATGCTTCAACTTCCAAAGACCCTCAATCCTCCAAATTCCTCCATTTGGCAAAGAGGATTTTTGGAGGATTCGGGAAGGTTAGGGTTAATATTACTTTGTTTTTACTTCTTACCTCCGAGGCAGAACTAACACTGCTGCCATCTGTCATCATGCCGGGCCCTTCAGCATCCACCTGGCCTGAAGCCAGGCTGGTTTCTGGGGTAGTTTCCATAACAGTAAGTGCCGAGCCGATAGAGGCTCTTCTTAATTGGGCCCCAGCTGCACCAGAGTCTGGAAGTGGTAGCTGTAATATTGAAATCAGAGATCAAATACACATGCAGAATATCTGGATGAATTAGGTGGATGTGTTGACTTGAATTGACCTCAGTGCAAGTTTCTAATTCTAAATGGGCAATGTGAAAGATATCTTGTACATTTGGCAGGATACAGTTAACCCTATCCCCAGGTTTTCTCTAGGCACTCTGCTGAATCTACGAGAATCCAATGACAGTTAAAGGGGGAAGCCTGCTGAATCCAACAAAATCGAACAGCTAGATCCAAAGACATGTTGTTTACTGCTAAGATTAACCCTAACTACCCCAAGCCTTGCAAACTCCAACAGCAGGTTTTGTCTAATTTTGATGGGTTCAGTACTGTAGGGCCTTGGAACCATTACTTTACATGGAGCAATGATGCCCCAATTTGTCTTTTAGAAGTCCAAAGAATGTACAATAGGTTTACTGCAGTGTGTTGGATTTTGACAGGTTGAAGAATCTTCTTAGTAAAAATGCCTAGGGGGTTATGGTTAACAATCCAACCTGAACTGTAACTGTTGGCTATTTATTTAGCAAACATATCACCTTTCTATTGTCAGTCATCAGCCAAATGCAGCCCCTGCTTATGCAAAAATGCTCACTATACTGCAAATTCCCTGGTTACAAAGCCTGAGGAACTAGTGTAACTGAAGCTGAGGGACTGAGGGATTGACTTTGGGTACAAGACTCAACATTTTGACCTCCTTAACCCTAACTTCCTACATCATTTTTCCCAACATGTAACCTGAATCCTCCAATATCCTCCGATTCCAAAATCTTCCAATATTTGTTGAAGGGCACCCTGCCTTGAATCCTGCAAAAATCCTCCAGTGGGTTTTTGATAAACACCCCAGTAACCTCAATCCTCCGAAATCATCCAGCACCAGATTGGGCCTGATGACCTGGATTCCCTATTTTCCTCCAGGGGCAAAATCCTCCGATGCTTCAACTTCCAAAGAACCTTAATCTTCCGAATTCCTCTATTTGGCAATGTGGATTTTTGAGGTTTGGGGAAGGTTAGGGGTTAATCCAAAAAGTGGCATTCATCAACCATTCAATAGTGTAATTATACAGATGTGGCATGGAAAAAGTAGCACTGAAAATTTGAAAATGGAAAGAAGAGCCCATCACAGCAAAATTGCATCATCACAGCTTGTGAAATATTGTCCAATCACATCATGCATCATTCAACACTGAACGCATAAATCCGAGACAAACAAAACTGACCGTACAAAATTCCATAGGGTTCTCAAAGGGTTGTAGCTAAACACCAATCTAGGGCTGTCCCGAATATAGCAAATATTCAATCATCAACCGAATATTCTAATAGCTTTTTGCCGGTTCGAATATTCAAAAATATATATATATATATATATATACTACTCTGATACTCTGTTCCCGACCGTAAAACCCTTGAAACTTCTAAAATAATTATTGCAAAAACTCAGGCTGGAATTTGGTTTCTTGTTATCAGAACATAATATGTACTCGTAATGATCTTGACACAATGCAAACAATTTCCATCAGGTGGTCTCTAGTATCGATCGCCGCATGTAAAACACAGGCGTGCAACATTTTACCGGCGCGGCATGTAGTTGCAGCTGACACCTGAAAGATTTGATCAGCGAGTATTGGATATTCGGTCGAGCCCAGTCTCGAATAATCAAATACTAAATTATAAAAAAATGAACAGCCCTACACCAATCAATAGAACCTTTCAAGAGCAAATTTGAGTCTTTACATAATGATAATAAATAGCAGAGAAGATTCCAGTGATACATACCTCTGCCTTTTCAACATCATTGGCTCTACTGGTGACACTTCCCTCCACCCTAGGCTGCTTACGCATAATGGATGGAGGGGAAGGCGACAGGTAAGGTGAAGGGGTAAGACGACGGGGGTGTGGAAAATTGAAGAGTTGAACTGCCCCATGATTAGCTGGGTGTGTGTGCTGATCAACCAGATGAAGGCAGACGTTTTTGGCTCGGATAGCAGCTCCTCCTGACAACTGGATAAACATTGGCAGAATTCAGTCAACTGACCATGTATGAATCACTTAAAATGTCTATACCTCATACATATTCATGAAGGAGAGCTGAATTCCAACTGGTTGATTCTCCATCATGTTGATTCTATCTCCATCTCCATTATCAACTGATAATTTTGCTATGCTCCAACGCATACATGGCGATGTCACACGAGGCAAAAGCACATGCGCAATAGAATAACACACAGGGAGCTCTTGCGATAGTCTATTGCACAGCATATTAGGTCTGAGGTCATTGAATTAACACACTGGGTCATACTTCAAGCGTAAGTGTGCAACATCGTCCTGCATCGGCATGGTGCAGATACGTCCAACAGTGTTTTGCTACAGGCTAATGAACTGATACCGGTCTAGGGATGGCATTTTGGAAAATTTAAATGGCAACAGAAAATATGTATAAGGTATAGTAAAACAATATTGAATGGACAGTTAATATTAGCTCCCCTTGGTATTGGAAGTTGACAAACATGTATGTAGTTCCACAAGGCTGTCAATGGCATCACCTCGGGAACTAGTTTGCCAACTTCCCAATACCTCGGAGAGCTACTAGAATTGACCATCCATCATCAAACGATGCTACATTTGCTTACTGCAAATTCCTTATCCTATTTGGCTACACTGTACTGTACTTTTGTGCACTCACTGCAATATGGTGTTGATATATGCAGAATCAATCAATCAACCTATGAAAATAATGATGCAATAAATACAACAAACGAAAGTGTAAATGTGGCCGACAATAATTTTGGCATCATAACTAGGAAATCTTACCTTGTATCCAAATGTTAAGTCAATCCATCGATGAAGCCTTTCAGATACATAGTCACTCTCCAACACTGCTCTGTGTTTTGCGATGAAGTCCTCTGGCCCCGAACACCAGGAAGGGACTTCTAGATCCGGTAGGTCGTCATGCACTGACTTGAAGATTTCTGGATCAGTGAAGAACTCTGGAATGCACTCATCCGGCGACCACTCTTGTAGTCTCTGCATACTAGATGGATACTCATTTGGAACCCACATGGACCGTACATGGGCACAAAGTACTGACTTAGGAGTCCTACGGGCCGTGTAGACATAGTATGTGATCTCTGAGAGAACATCCGAGATGTGATGCGGTATCTGGACGGGAGTGTCTGTAGGGGAGATCAAAGAGTTCAATGAAGATTCATACATGAAATCCAGCTGGTAATCTCCTTTGGTCAGCCTGTACTTTGACTTGGAAAGGTCGCGGTAGCCAGCATCAGGGCGTGTGAAATCCATAACCCAAGGTAGGACAGGATGGTGGTTTGGGTTACACAGGTGACGACCAGCAAGAGAGTTTAAGATCATGAGGTAGTCAAAATTGCTGAGTTCACCTTTCACCCAGCGGAGTACCAGCTCCGGAAGAGAGTTTAAGGTGTATTGATCATCCATAGCAATTAGTTTTACACTTCTCTCCGTTTCCTGTGTAGAACCACTTCCGATTCCACCATACTCAGTCTCTTCGCCTTTTGCACCTGTTGTTTCAGGACCACAACTCTCCTGAAGGACATCCTTCCATTTGGGACCCCGAAACTGAACCCAGAGATTTTTGTCCATAGCAAAATCCCGCAGGGTTACTTCACCACAGGGGACACCAAGCTGGTGGCAATGGTCAAACACTTTTAAGATCTGGCAGATGACAAACAGTGGCTTGGCATACGAGTTTCCAAGCATCGCCGGACTGAAGGTAACACAGTCATTGAGAGTGTGCTCAACATGGGGTCGTATAGTATACAAAGCTTGAGAGCTCTCCACTACACACAGTACAGGTGCCATGTTGGGATGTTGTGGTTGCTGGGTTGTAGCTGTCTGAGTGAGTGCTGCCTTGTCAGTTTCTTGGGATCCGTCTGGTTGGCATGTTTTAAAGACTGGGCAATTAAAGACTGTCCTCAGGGTCTCCTCAATCTCTGCACTTGTAGCCTGAATAATACACACAATATTAACTGCACATAAATATTGCATCCTACATGGTCACTTGGATCGTTAAAGAGAAAGTTCAGTGGTGAAAGAAGTCTGTCATTTCTGATTTTTATGTAGATTGTGTATTGCAAAATCAAACATGAAATACAAAAAAAGTTACTTTTAAACATTGCTAGTGTGAACATTTCAAACCAGGATATATATAGGATGCTTGGAACACCAGTAAAGTTGAAACTTGAATCAAGAATTAGGAAATAGCCTGCATAAAGATTAACAATGAAAAACCTCAACTTGTTATACCCATCGTCTTTTTCAATTTAGCCACCAAAAAGACATTTATTGATGAATTAATAATAATTTCTTAAGTTATTCACTTTTAAATGAGACATCAAACATTACAAATCTGTCTGTCCCCACATGAAATAAATAAAGGAATAAATATGTGCTGGGCCAGTTTTAACCCCTTAGGCACGGTATTTTACAGGAGACGTCGGGGTGTTGCAGCGGTTCTGGCAGCCAAATCGAACCGCTACAATGTGTTTGTGCAGTCAAGCATGACATACACAATAATCCAATAATGGATTGAAACTGCACAAACAGCGGCCAGTGGAGTCATCCAGCCTGGTGGCACTGTTTTTTGGCGCCCTATGGCGTCATCCGTACGCAAGGGGCTAAACGTACGTTTAAAACCGGGGCTTGATAATGACCCGACCCCCGAATGAACATATTTATTCCAATTCATAAAATACCTTTTTGTATAATTCAGCAAAAACCTGAGAAAATTATAAATTTCCAACGATTTTGTTTAAATTTCTTTTGCCTTCATTTGTAAAACACACCTTTAGCTATTTAATGGTTCTTGCCAGGCAGGAGTAGTGCTAAACATTTCCTTATATGAAAATTGACGCACGCGAGTCCCCAGGTGGTGCAGAATACAGCAGTGCCGGTGTAGTGTGAAATTATGGACTCTAAATATGGATGCATTGGTAGTATTGCGCTTGCGTTATTAGGAGAGTGACTGGTCGTTCGAGTGTTCAACCAATAAAATGGACCAGATTTCGTAAGCCTCCAGAAAAAGTGCTTAAAAACGGTTGGTGTTTTATCGGCCGTTTAAATCCACCCATGTGATGGGCTCTCGACCAATAGGAACGGGTAAACTGTCTTAGGTATTTATGAATGATTAATTAATGACAAATGGGCACTAAGCTATAATAGTATACATCTGTAGTATTACTAATATCACGAAGTATGAATCCATTATCACTGTGAACTAGTAACAATGGATTTGGTGCCAAGTAGCAATGATTTCCATTGTTAGTGCACTGTTTTTGTTGTGTTAGATGTTTATAGTGTAGGACAGTTCATTTTCAAATAATTTAGTATTCAATTTTTCGAAACTAGGTTTGACCAAATATTCAAATATTTGATACCGGTGCTCGCCGATCAAGTTTTTCACCGGTCAGCTGAAATTGAATGCCGCGCCAGTAAAAAGTTGCACGCAAAGCACGCCGGTGTTTTATGTGCACAATTAATGCATTTGTGCAGTAAATTAGTAGGGTATTAAAGGTTTTACGGACAGGAACAATAAACCTCCATCCACAAAAAAGTACCGTCGACAAAAATGCGGCATTTGACACTGCTAAGCGCTATAACTTTTCTATTAAAATAGCAGTCTTGTTGACTTGACTTGCTGACTCGGACTCAAGTCGGACTCGAGTCGTGATTTTTTTGGACTTGAGACTTGACTTGACTTGGAAAGAAAATGACTTGGGACTTGACTTGACTTGACAGAACATGAGTTGTGACTCGACTTGTATAAATTTGACTTGCTGACATTAACACTTTTGTTATTAAAAACAAACACAACTTTTGGGCCTGACAAAAATGCCAAGCCTAGAGCGCATAGCGAGCTGGGTGTCCAGTACGTATGCGGGGCTGCAACACTGGACGCCTGCATAGAGAATCGTCAGACGGCACGCAATGTTGATTTTGTACAGTGCATACCTGCCAGCCTATAGACATTTTTCATTGGAATTTGAATTTACTATGTGCAACAATTGACTTGAGACTTGGTACATGACTTGAAAAAAATTGACTTGGGACTTGACTTGACTTGGGAAAAAATTTACTTGGGACTTGACTTGACTTGGGAAAAAATTGACTTGGGACTTGACTTGACTTGTAAACATTTGACTTGTGACTTGACTTGACTTGAGAAAAAATGACTTGGTTACAACACTGTAAAATAGCATCAGTCATATCTATATTTGCACATTTTTTTCTCGAATATTCGAACCGGCAAAAAGGTATTCGAATATTCAGTTGACTGTCGAATATTCAAATATTCGGTATATTCTGGACAGCCCTATCATAGTGTATCGCCAGCTCAGAGTAGAAAGGACAACACAGGTTTAAGCCCTTTCCCTTCTGAGCCAACAATGTACAATGGAAATTTATAACAGTCTGGTACCCTTATCAAACACTGTGTTTGATGTGTAGCAAAGCTTGGCCTGTCTGTCATTATCTAGTCACTATCTAGTGTGCATAAAATGTCACAGCACTTCATGTTCATACCTCAAGGTTGGTCTGTTGTCCTCCCCGAACATGATAATGTTAGCAGGAGAGGTTTTTTCTGTCTAGCAAGGTCATCTTTGTCTGTCTTTGCTTCCGTGATCAGCTTCGTTTATGACATGACATTCTGTGTTTGTTGTCCTTTTTTGTTCTGCTTTTGTTGTTTATCCTGTCTGGGTTGTTCCACTTCCAAACCCGGGCTCTTCTATTGTAAGTTTATTTATTTTTTTATTAACTTTACAACAGTGGAACGCCGCTATAACGAACATTGCGGGATCCCACAGATTTTGTTCGGTATTGCGATCGTTCAGTATAGCGATTTTCAGCCGCCGGTCTGCCGCGTGCCCATTTTTCATCATGGCATCCGTTCTTTTTAATAATGCCCTCTTGCGTTGGATTTGAAGTGCGCCCTCTTTTGATTGTAATTAAACATGTGCCGGCCATTGAACCATGTAATTACATGTTCATACTTTCTAAGCTTACCGAATTCTAAAGCAACAGTTGGCTTTTCCTTTCTATTCCCTGGGGAAGTAATAGCCACCTGTCATTCTTCAACATCAAGCTGCGGCAGTTTGGGAATTACAAACAGCCCAAATACCTGGTACATGTTTTTAATCCGTTGCCTTTTTTTTTTTACAAAAATGTTTGGTATGTTTTGTGCACAAAATTTGGGAGCCAAGGATGGTGTTCGGTATAGCCGAATGTTCGGTATAGCGGTGTTCGGTATAGCGGCGTTCCACTGTATTTAACTTATTATCTTCACTGGTTATATTCTTTCTTTTTTTGGTTTTAACATTACCTTGCTGTATTTTGTACGATCACTCTTACTTTTTAAAATATTGTTGATAGAGAGTACAAAATGAATGCTTCTTGTGTTGAACTAAAACTACATCTGAACTGAATTAAATCTCCATCTTTATAAACCACTAGCAATTCTTTTTACCTGTTTAGCTGTTCTGCCATTCTCATTAGTCATTTGGAGTTTTGCAAACATTTGGTACGTCTGCTCCCATTGGCTGAGGTAGTTCTGCTTAGCTAGGCACTGCATGAATTCATCGAATCCCAAATCTCCTTTCATCAACCACTTTGGATGGATCTTAGGGACTCTGTACAATAACAAAACAAATCAAGTGCCTCAATGCCCTAATTAAACATAAGTACGGCAAACAGAATCTTAAAAAATATTACCAGCTGCCAAATGCCAAGAAAACTAAAATATGGTTCTCAGTGTTCATCTGCTGCCTAGCAAAGGATGCAGTCCATTCATAAATGCCTCAGCGAGTTTCACTATCCCTATTGGTCGAGAGCCTGTCACGTGGGTGTGTTTAAATGGTTGTTTAAACAATGCTGGAAGTTGTTTAAACACGGCGCGTCATAACCAGCTGTTCTCAGCCGATACGCAACAGGGAGAGCGTAGTAGGTGCGCGTACAAGATGTACTGAACTTCATAATGTAAAACAACGCTAATGCACGCGTATAAAATGCTGCATCTCATGCGTGTGCGTACATGCACGCGACAGACAGGCGCGGAGCGCCTTCACGCGCTCACAAGGCCGATACATACACATGTGTTTTGTACTGAGCAAATGGGAGAAAAAGTGGGGTGAAAAAGCTTCGCATTTTACGGGAGGTTTTTGCATTTTTCGTAAGAAGGCATTGATGAATGGGGATAAAAATGTGATGACCCGGTCTTTACCAGTCAATAATAACCTCAAAGGTTCGTGACCGCTATTAATGGACCTCGCCTTCGGCTCGGTCCATTAACAGTGGTCATGCCCCTCCTCGGTTATTATGGACGTGGTAAAGACCGGGTCATCACACTTTTATCCCCTTATTAAAAATCAATGGGTGCTCAAGGGGTACTTCCAATGTAATTGGTGGAAAATTTCGGAAAAGAATGGTTGTGAGAGCTGGACGATAAACTTTAAAGATTTACTGCAAGGAGATTTATTCAAGGAGACTGCAAGCAACAGAGAAATAGTTTCTCAGAAGAATTTTGAAAGTTTCAAGGAGGGACAGAGTGTCAAATATTGAAATCTGTAATCGATGCAAGTACAAGATAGAGAAGTCTAATGAAAGAAATCAAGAAAAGATGAATGAAATTTAACAGAATATATGTGGAAAAACTGATGGAAAGAGAACGAACAACATATGTTTATGAAATAGATCACAGATAGCACAGACCCAGAGAGAGGCAGTGGGTGTTCCAGTTAAGAGCGACTTGTGGTTTTCAGGCACCTTCAGGTCAAGTGTCGGCCTTGACTTGGGTTATTGCATCTGCAGTTTTGAATGTCAAATTTACATTTCATTTATATTTGTAAATCTAGTTTTGTTTCTGTTTTAGATAATTTATCATTTACAGGGATGTAGTCGAGTCCATCACAAGGCCCCACAAGTCCATCACAACCCCTCCAGTCCTAATTCCAATCACAAGCTATTCAAATGAGCTTTGACAAAGGCATTCCTTTGTCATTGTTCATCCAGTTACTTGTGACCAGCTTTATGAAAGGACTTCTGACTGGACTTATGGAAGGACTTGTGAAAGGACTTGCAGGGACTTGACTACAACTCTGCCAATTTATCTGTTGAGCCACTCACCGAGCCATACAATCAACACAGCTTGGGGTACAAACTTACCTAATCTTTCCTGATCTTGGCTTAGGAATGACTTCAATGTCCACCTTGATCCAAGGGCTGTCGACCCTCTCGTAAGCAGGTCTAGGTGGTAGTTTCTGCCAGCAAGATTGTGGAACAGTGACTTCCTTTACAGATGGGACCACACCATTTTTGAAGAGGTAGTTCAACCAGTCATTGTGGACCTTTCATTGGACAAGATTGAAAATGAAAATGTAGTCATTGAAAAATACACTCAATATTATTGGAAATGCTTGATTTTAAGTGGGACAAAATAGATAAAATAATAACCATGGACTAGAAACCAATAAAAGGGAAAATTGGTTTTGTAATAATCAGTTTCCCTAAAATTACAGTAATTCATAAGAACAAACATGGACAAAATGTGACCGGCTCTGTAAAAAGGGGTATTATGTCGCACTATGTGAAAACACACACAGGGCTGTTCTATGTGAAGCGGGCGAAAAAATCTTCACATGAGTGATTTTGTTTTGTTTTTGGTTTGTTGGCTTCTGTTATATCTATATTTTCATAATGTATTTTCAGAAACATTAATATTGATAAATAAAGATGAAAAAATAAATGTTGATAAAAATTACTTCTATCTTATTTCTTTGCACTTTTTGTGTTTAAAGGCCTGTATCTCTAAACGCACTTCCGTTAAATTGGGAAAATAGGAGTATACAAATGTCAAGATATCTCGAGAACACAAAATGCCACAGGGGTCAAACCTACACCAAATTAAAGCTTAGGATGTGACCAATTCAACTATGTATATAACTCATTTTTCAAATTTTGCGACTTAATAGCCTTTTTTGCAGAGCCGGTCACAAATATGTTCTCACTTCAATACTGGGCTGTATATTAAAGCTGGCATGTCCATGCTGAATGACAATTTTAATTAAATGCATTTCCCCTCCCATCGAATTATAGACGAAAACTATTTAAAAAAAATAAAATAAAATAAAAAATTACTACACTATGGACTCTACCTTGTCTTCCCAAAAATATATTGTTTTATTATGTACTACACATGAAGATTGATATACATTAACACTCCATAAATTAGGAGTGTCCCGCAGCTACTCCTAATAAGCCAGTTCGGTATCTCAAAGGTCAAAGGTTATACAGGATAAAATTGCTGATGTAATGTCACGCCATGTTACACGAACGCCCATTCTGATGTCGCGTTGTGCGACCACCTTTTGCGTTCACATGCGCGCGTTAGGTCATGCGGGTCATTCAGGATAAAATGTCATTGTGCACATGCACAGTTGAAATACCGAACTGGCTTATTCAAAATTTAAAAGTTTCTAAACCTATTTAAAAATTAGCTGGCCTAACGTTTCGAACTTAAGCAAGTTTTTTCTCAAAGGCAAATGACAGAGTACAAGAAACAAACCTGTAGAGAACACACATGCAAGAGGGGGTGGGTGGAGAAACACAAAAGATTATGGACCAAAGGAGAGTGGCAGTGGGTGAACATTACAACATAGAAATATACAAGTCAGAAAGGAGGATCCCCACGAAGGGATACTGCAACAGAAGGGTATAAACATGAAAATGAATTAAACTGCTGCAAACTGCTTACTGACTGAATAAACCTGAAATATACAAATCAAAAAAGTAGCTGGCCTAACATTTCAAACTTTCTAAACCTGTTACTTAAGTTATTGTTGGTCGATTGTTTTTGTGTGTGTGGAAGGTCTCATCAGAAAGTTCATAACTTATCTAATCCAAACAATTAAGCAATTCAATCAAACAAATTATTTCTCAGGGTGATACGCCCCAAAGCATGGAAAGAGCAGCTTTAAGCATTTCCTTTATGAAGTGATACATACCACAGCCACAATGCCGCCTGAGACCTCCTGAACTTGTGACGGCTCCAACTTCAGCTCATCCAAAGTGGCCAACAGGGTGAAGGTAGGACTAGCGGTCATCATGCTCTCCATCTGTATGTATCCGATGGATTTCACGGGGAAAATCTAAGGTGCTTGGAGGTAGCTACATGTATCTATCAGGTATCGCTGAAAAAAATGACAACATGAACTTTGACTGTGAAGATGATGACGAGTCAAATGTTGAGTTGAGGAGATTCAATTAGACTTGCTTTTACCCTTTGTGAAACAGAAATTGATGTAACACACATATGCAAAAGTCTGGCATCATTGACCCCAATATCAATCGTTGTACTGGATTCAATCGCTCTGCCTCTGAAACCGAATTGGCCAGAACGAAATGTTCCAGAGTAAATTTCAGGTTTCAAAAAATTAGGATGTGAACGCTGGACACTGCCACAGGCTACAAACATTGACGTTCATTAAGGCTGTGATTTCTAAATGTTTAACCCCTTGAGTATTACAAATTCGTGGGAACGAATTATTTAATTTGTGGGAATGAATTACGTACGTAATTCGTGTTAACAAATTGTTAATTCGTGGGAACAAATTGTAAATTTGTGGCAACAAATTGTTCATTCGTGGGAACGAATTGTTAATTCGTGGCAACGAATTGTTAATTCGTGGCAACGAATTGTTAATTCGTGGCCACGAATTGTTAATTCGTGGGAATGAATTGTTAATTCATGGGAACGAATTGTTAATTCGTGGGAATAAATTGTTAATTTGTGGGAATGAATTGTAAATTTGTGGGAATGAATTAGGAATTCGTGCCAACGAAATAACAATTCGTGCGAACGAAATAACAATTCGTGCGAACGAAATAACAATTTGTGGGAACGAATTAGGAATTCGTGCGAACGAATTAGGAATTCGTGCGAACAAATTAACAATTCGTGCGAACAAATTAACAATGGTGGGAACAAATTAGCAACGAATTAGCAACGGCCAAAAAACAAAATTACCACCTGTCCCTTCCCGGGCATCATACTCTTTTTGGTTTGGAAGATTTTTTTAAAGGAATACTATAGGCCTATATTAAAATCTGAGTGAGAGTGAGAACCAGTCTTGCAGCTCCCATACCATAGCAAAGCACACAAGATTTCGCTAGCTAATCACAAGATGGGCAACGGACGTTACAAATGTCTGTAGACGGCACGAGCTAACGTGCTAACACGGTGAAACTTGCAAACCATTTTTTAACAATATGAAACCAAAGATTCTTGCCATGAACACCTTCCTTACCTTTTCCGTAAAGCCCTAAAAGCAACATGATCTTGTTGACACTGACCCGGTTTTGTCATACGAGCGATTCGATGTGTTCCGCTAAACAACTTTACCTTTAACCCGGACCTACTTTGCCCATACCACTTTTGAAGGAGGGGGATATTTATTCACTCTTAGTTGCTTCGCATTTAAACTAATTATTTTCATAATTTGATTCTTTTCTACCTGTTATACAAATAAAACCCCAAATCGTGGCATACACAGAATCGTGACATAGAGGATTTTTTTTTTTAATCAACTCCCTTTACAAGAAAATCAAAATTAACACACCATTAACATTTGGACGTGTCCTAAGGGTCAATGCATTAGTGTTTTGTGTTTCTTCTTTTTTGCATGCGCCGCTGATGAGGCCGGCCGGCTGCCAACATCCAAAACAGTAACGACAAACAGCGCCGAAATCACGCGAAAATATATCAGAACCATTGCAAATTTGTTTTACGTGTATATATTTATTGTATAATCTTATATACGGAAGGACACATTTCGAACATTTCTTGGCGAAGGGAAATTATGCAGTAAATCTTCCACGACACCGTGTTTGAAAACTACAGCAATCGTTGGCGCATATATAGCAGTTGCACCCCTTATCAAACGGTCGTGTGGGTGTATCATCGCCACCAAACCAGTGATTGACCGCTAGAGTGTTAGCCCATCGCTTAACTCGTGGTCCCGTACCGAGTGGCCCTGTAGTGAATCTACCCCGTCCCGCAGCTCCGTCTCTCCCGACGCCCAGCGCTCGGTTGCAGAGTCATCGCTTCAGCTGTCCGTGTCCCGTACCGTCCCTGATTGGTGCATTGGGTGTAATATAGACTTCCTGAAGTTTGCGGCTAGTGCAGTGCGTTTAAAACGGCTTGGCATCGGCTCATCCGGGTGGGGAGTTCTTTCGTACAAGTTCTGGCACGACCATAACAGAGCCCCGCATGTGGCGGGTTGCTCATATTTTCTTTTAATTGAAAGGAAAAAAAATCCCCACTTTGCACACAGCTACATTAATATCAACAATAAAAGTCTGCCCCAAGAAGGTGCACCTCCAGATATTGCGGTTTATCCTAAGCAGCCTTCATTAAATCATGCCTGGCGAAACAAGACATTGGATAAGAAGATTGAATCCAAAATATGTAGGATACCATTACCATTATCTGCTTGTATTACATGTATATGGATGTAGTCAAGTCCATCACAAGTCCCTGCAAGCATGGAGGTAGGAAAAGATCACAAGCCCTCCAGTCCTAATCCCAATCACAAGCTATTCAAATGAGCTTTGACAAAGGCTTGTGACCGGCTTTATGAAAGGACTTCGATCACAACTCTGAGGTATTTCCATGGGAAGAAAACACATGTTTTCTTCCTCCATGGTATATTCAAAGATGACCTTTTGGGTGACAGAACTTCAACAGAAGACCATGTAAGTTGGGTAAATCCTGGGGAGTAATGGAGCAGACAGGGGTGAGATTTGAGGAATAGGAAAAATCCACGAAAGATTCAGAGCCACTTTTAAATTTGTATGGCGTTGCTGAAAAAGCATTTTCTGCATTTTCTACCAAAAGATACAGTTCAAAATTGCCCCCAAAAAAGGGTAATTGGAATTTAAAAAAAGACTGTTTCAGAGGTCAATTTGGAATGATAAAAACAATTTAAGGACCAAAAAATCATCCAGAAATATGGAAGACATCTTACCAAAAATCCTTAAATCAGGAAAAATCCGGAGAAATCTCACCCTTGACAACTTTGGAAGTGCATTTTATATGGCAGTGTTATTCACCATTCTTTCAAATGTTTACATGCATAATCGACCATGCACTATCATATAACAAAACAATGGAATCATTCGTTCTTCTTCACAAATATAAGTTTTTTGCAAAACAATTTTATTAGTTTATCTTATTATGGATAAGATTAAAGATTAGTTTTCAGTCAATAACAGAATGATAGACTTGCCGGAATATTTCATCAAAATCCGTTACCACTAAAATAAGGTAGAATTTTTACATGGCATAATTAAACAAATAAAACCGTTACATGTACTCAGAATAATTTATTGGGAAAACGCCTTCAATTTCAATTTGATAATTCGCTTATTCTAATGTTCAATCTCTGCCAAAAAGTTCCCTTTTATACATATTCATGCACCCAAATATAACTTGTTCACAATTTTATGTACCAAAGTTACAAATAAGAAAAGTTTGCTGTACATATTTACAATGTTTTCATTTCCCGTAAAAACACTTCCACTTTTATTTATTTTTTACATCTCTTTTGACCCAAATGGTGTATCACATACAATACACATTCTGAGGGCACAAAACTTCTGAAGAACTGACAATGGGCGGTGTACAATGACTGGGATATTCTAGATTCACCTTGCCCCCCCCCCCCCCAACACACAATTCTGCTTCCAAACGCCTAACTTATGACAATACAATTAAAATGTATATGACTGTTGTACACAGGACAGGAAGTGATACATCTTAACAAAACCAAGTGCAATAAAGTGGCATAGTTCATTCATAGCTGGACAGGGACTTTGTCTAAAACAGCCCCTTAAACAATCCTCATTGAGATCACTTTCATTTTCATTTATCACCATCTTTCAATTAAAACTATAAAAAAGCTTCAAAGAATATCGAAAAAGAAAGCATGCAGTTAAAGGGTACAGTTTGACAATTTCTTTATAGACCTTTTTTCACCCACGTCATCAGATAGTGTGAAATGCAAACAAAAGCACCACGTATGGACTGCCTGGGAGTGATCGTAGTACATGTAGCATGGGACTATGAGGCAGATTAAACCACATGCACAAACACAGCACACATGACTGGTTTACTTGAATAAGTATTTAATTAGCATCACTACATTATGCAGTCCATGACGACATGTGAAAAACTTCTATACATGTATTCCTATCTCTGTATCCATTTTCATACATGTTGCATTTATTTCAACCCCAGGGTAAGAAAGAATAATTTAATTACTCCATTCTAATGTGTAGAGTACAGAAGTGGTGACGTCAATCAATGCAATGTTTGGAACCAGAATACATTCTAAACTGCATGTGTTTGGAACCATTGCCGCAGCAACTGACGTCAGACTTCGGTACTCTATTGAACAACCCAATAAACTGTACCCAAAATTTCTCCTAAGCTTCAAATTGAACAACTTTTGAGAGGTAATTAAGCTTCTTGGAGTAAAAATAAAATGATAAAATATTGTTGCAATATCACAAAATAATATGTGTGCTGACCTGAGGACTGAGTTGAACATTTAGTTTTGCTTATTCACGAGAAACGTTATATTCCATAAAACATTTAATCAGACATGAACCACTGGTCTTAAACCACAGTTTAAAGGTGATATACAACATTTGCAAACATTAAAAAACAAAACTACTGAATTATTATGAAAAACCTTATTTGACTGTAAGTAAATAAGTCTCGAGCATCCTGGGAAATCATGGCACCTGGTGTGCTGACATTTTCAAGAAAAGTGGGATTTTGTATCAATTTCCAGCGGTCGGTCGGTCGACTATTGTTTAGAAAAAAAGCTGACCCTTTTTCAAATACTGCCCCCAATTTACCAACTTTAATTAGTGCATATTTTGTTTGGCAATTGGTTACACATCTGTGAATGGATGCAAGCCAGCTAGTCTAGTTCCCCGACCTGATATTTCCCCGACATCTATAAATTGCCCCGATTTGTCTGAAGTAGGGTCAGTCAACCAGACTACAACAGCATTTTTTTTCTTTTTATTTTCCCAGCATAAATGCCCACAAAACTTTAAACAGGTCAGTGTTACAGTATTTGCTATAAACTATTAACCCCCAAATCCATTCTTTTCTCAAAATTACAGCAAAAGCAAATGTTGTATACTACCTTCAAACAGAGGTTTGTCAACTCGCCCACTTACAAACTCGCCCTTAACCCCTTGAGTACTGTTATTTACAGGAGGCGCCGGGGTGTCGTACCGGCTTTTGCAGCCAAGCGAAACGGACACAATGTGCTTGTGCAAGTGTAACATACACAATAATCCAACAATGGATTGAAACTGCACAAATAGCGGCTATCAGCGTCATCCCGGCCTGGTGGCACTGTTCATTTTGCGCCATTTGGCATCATCCGTACGCCCGGTCACACTCACCCAAAGCATAAGCAAGCTCATCCCTGCAATGCACAAAAGTGTCACCTGAAAGGCTTGCCCAGACAAGCTTGTTTCCTGACAAACTTGCCTTTACATAACAAAAATCTAAAATAAAGGAAAAAAAACACTGATGGTAAAAGAGGCAGTCCAAAACAGAGATGGCTGCAATCAGATTTCACAGTGCATAACACTTATTTCACAATAATTTAATCTTTCATAATCAAGGAACCACATCTGGGTGTATCAAAATTCTGTTTGCCATCTTGAATTTTTTCTAAACAAAATTTGGAATGTTTTTCTAGTCTGAAATTCTGCCTGACCATCGAAAATTGTACACACAGGCCCCTGGTGAAAAATGTATTGATTTTGAATTCTTTCCACAATGAAAGGTGTTTTCAAAATCAATATGATATCGTATATGGCATCGTATTTGAAGTGCGCCCTCTTTTGATTGTAACTAAACATGTGCCGGATATTACATGTTCATATTTTTTAAGCTTACCGAATTTTAAAGCAACAGTTGGCTTTTCCTTCTATTCCATGGGGAAATAAAAGCCGCCTGTCACTCTTCAACATAAAGCTGCGGCCGTTTGGGAATTACAAACAGCCCAAATACGCGTTACATTTTTTTAAATCTGTTGCCTTTTTTTTCAACAACAATGTTCGGTAAGTTTTGTACACAAATTTGGGAGCCAAGGATGGTGTTCGGTATAGCCGAATGTTTGGTATAGCGGTGTTCGTTATAGCGGCGTTCCACTGTATCATGCAGCGATAAAACAAGATACACGAAACGACATTTCGGGGCAAGTTTGTCAAAGGGCGAGTTGAGAGCTCAACAAAAAAAGGTTCTCAACCAATAAGGATGGGGAAACTCTTGGAGGTGTATATAAATACTCATTTAAAAAGTATCATTCTCAATAAATACCCGAGTTAAAAACAAGGTTTGCTTGAAATTGAGTGCTGCCTGATCATGTGTGGCGGATGGTGTACTTTCCCTTCTGTAAGTTGGCAATGTAGAGTTTGGATTTCGTTCCGTCTGTCCGCCTCACCCAAACCTCTCCAGTGTTAACTGCGGTGATAGTGGCACTGTGGGGAAATAAATAACATTAAAAATTACGGCTGGTGCAGTTTGGGGGTGCATTTTTGATGGGGGGGGGGGGAAACAGATATTTAACGTAAGGAACGTTAAAAGCTTCTATGTCTGTACTGTGACTGGAAATTTTAGTTTAACCCTAACCCTGCCAGACGCAGCACAGTGCATCTGTGCTGACAGCTCCACTTTGCTGGACTCTGCACACAAGTCAATGTGACAAAGTATGCAATCTGATGCGTCTGGCAGGGTTCAAGCCAAAATACCCTGGAGGGTTAGGGTTAATTGATTTCCACTCTAAATTAATCATATTTGTGTAAATAGTCTTGTGTTTGTAAGTTTAATGTTCGCCATCCATCTCACAGATGTACTTTTTGCTTGTGAATTTCACTTTACCCAAATGTAATTACAAATGCTGCATACATGGAAACCAGTTTTGAACTGTCTGGGCACACCCTGGGTATTTATAATCAGTAAGTTTTTATAATGTTAAATATCAATTTCAATTATTTACATTATATAACATAACATAACATTACATTAAAGTTATCCTCCAGTTTCCTTTGGCATTCCTTGGAGTGTACAAGGACTCCCCATTGAAATAATGTGACAGTCAAATTGGAGGACCATGCAATAAACATAGACATTTTTGGAGGGCGAATATTGAAGTGCGTTGGAGTGTAAACAAGAGCAAGGGTTAACCCCTTGCGTACGGTTGACACAAATACGTGCAAATTGAAAATTGCCACCTGGCCGGTTTACACGCCAATTTCTGCATTTTCAATCCATTATTGGGGTATTGTGTCCGTTTTGCTTGGCCGCACAAGCCTGCATGGCGCCCCAACGCCCCCATATGAAATCCGGGGTCAAGGGGTTAAAGCTTATTCAATTTGTTACTGTTGGTAAATGTTTTGTGTGGAATGTCTCACTGGAAAGCTCATAACTTTAATACCTAATGCTAACAAATTAACACTTTAGCTTGAAAATGTATTTTTCAGGCGATAGAACTAAAAAACATGGGCATCCAGCTTTAAGATGTCAAATATTAAAACAGCTATATTTTTGACTTGAAAACTGATCTGTCACAGGTTTCATAATCTCATACCTGGAAATTGTCATGATTTTGCATATCAAATGCGCTGTGGCATGTGGCTGATGCAGTTTTACTTAAAGTGTCAGAAAACCTAACAGCCCTGACTTGCATGGAGCAAGACTAGGGTAATGTGTAATTTCATGTTTCGTAAACAAAACCGATCCTCACGGTGCAGATAACAGTTTTGACCATCTCTAGGCCACTCATCTCAAGACCAATTTATGTTCGTCTCAATCTGGATCTTGGTCTCACTACCCAGTGGTCTTGGATAGATGAGGTGTCGGTGGCAAGACCAATATTTTACCAGTATGCAACTAAGAATCGATTAGACTAAATTCATATTAAGCAAATTTACTCCCATAGAAATGTGCACAATTCGGTCAGGACCAAATTCTTGTCTTACCCAGGATCTTGTCTTAACGGAGCTAGTATTAACACCTTGCGTACAGATGATGCAATATGGTGTCAAAAAAATAAGTGCCACCAGGCCGGATGACGCCATTTGCCGCCGTTTGTGCAGTTTCAATCCATTGTTGGATTATTGTTTATGTTACACCTGACTGCACAAACACATTGTAGCGGTTCGCTTGGCTGCCGTAAAAAAACGTTCTTAAGGGGTTATAATTAGTTTCAACTGTACATGAAGAGTCCCAGTAATAAATACCAATTCCAACGGATCAAGTCCACATGAACGTCCAAATTCATTCCTCATTGTGATTCAACAGACTGATCCATTAATTAACCCTCTTACATGTATACTTATAACTATCACAGCCTATCAAAAACTCTAAACACCTACTGTCACAGTTTGTGTGTGTGTTTCAATCTGACATTTGATAGGTTTTGATCTGTACAACAACTGGGTCGATTTTGGCCAGGTGCACAGGAGGGTTTTAATCACCACCCACCAACAAACCAACAAACTGACCAATCAAAGTGCACTCAACACTTTTGTCAGACTATACAGTGTAGTCGCAACTTGGATTAGTCAACACATCATGGTGTGGTTATTCCTGGATCTGTCTAATACGAGACTAATTCAAGGGGAAAAGTGATCAAGTCAGACCTTACTTCAAGTAGAGTCATATAGCCATTATTTATTTATTATTTTTATTTCACTAGTATCACTATACTTACAGTACAGGTGTATCATCCTTGTTTTCAATGATAATTCGGTCCCGCCGGTTGAATAAGCTGCCTTCATAATACAGTTTGCCATCATCATATCTTGCGCTGAATGGGTTCTTCTCTGCTTTCAAGCCCTCTACATTGGAAAATTATGTCAGAGATACATTGTTCAACATAGGAAATCGGTTTTTTTATTTATTAATTTATTCATTAATTTATTTATTTATTTATTTAAAAATCGCCAACAGCAGCAGACCGCCAATAACAGGGATTTTGTAATATATAAAAAACTATATAAAAATAAGAAATAATAATTATTTTTTTTTTTTTATATAAAGACAACAATTCACACATACAAAATTACACAAGTTTAAAACATCAAACATACACACAAACTATCGCACATAATACATACACATATTGCACATAATTAAAAACAAAGTCAAAGAAAAGGGGGAGGAGGGAAAGGTGGGAGGGAGGGGACAGGATGGTGAACACGTACAGAAAAGGTAAGACAACAGGGAACAGCTGATGTGACAATAGAAAAGAAAATGCAAAAAGAGGAAGGGATGGGTTGAGAAAAGGATAGGGAGGGGTAGGGGATGGAAGGGGAAGCGGGTTGAAGATGAGAAGGGACAAATAAGGGAAAAAAGAGAGTCTGGAATTATGCAAAATGAGAATGGGAGTTCGGGGGGGAAACATTGAAATCAAATCAAATCAAACAATTTTAAGAGCTAACAGCTTTGAAAGTTTTAACAAAGAAAATAAAGTCTAGAAAGTCTTAGAGAGAAAATATCTCAATTCAATTAAGATTTTAAGGTGAATATTTAAATTCGATCAAAGTATTCAAAGAGAGTAAATTAATTACAAATCCCGTCTATGACAGTGGAATCAAAAGTCTTGTACAAATCTAGGGCTGTTCATTTTCGATTAATCAAAACTCACCGATCAAGTTTTTCACGTGTCAGCTGCAAATGCATGCTGCACCGGTAAAATGTTACATGCAAAGCACGCCAGTGTTTTACGTGCGGCGATAGATATTATGGACTGCCCGATAAATATTTTGTGCGTGCGCCTATCATTGTATCAAGATCATTACGAGTACATCTAACTTTCAGATAACAAGAATACCAAACTCCAGCCTGCATTTTTGCAGTACTACACGTAATTATTTTATAATTGTCAAGGGAACATTAAAACCTACGTCCACAAAAAGTTACCGTCGACAAAAATGCAGTATCTGACACTGCTAAGCGCCGTAACTTTTCTTTTAAAATAACAGGTGCGTATATATTTGTTCAAATATTCAAATTGACAAAAAGGTATTTGAATATTTGATTGCCAATTGAAATTTTTGAATATTCGGCATATTCAGGACAGCCCTATACAAGCATATGAAAACAACTCAAAAAATACTTAGCAAGCTCACAAAACAATTGTACACATTCAGAAATGATGAAATTGTATAACAAAAAAGTTACATGTTAGCAGAATAAGAGCATACTTACGCTCTTCTTCTTTCCTCCTTGCACTAATACCCCTTGCCTGTAAAGAAAAGTGAAAGTTCTCTGAGATACAGCATATCATCTCTTTTTAGTTCTAATAGGAATAAAATCGTGTTGATACTGAGCAACAATTCTAGAGTGGCTCCAGTCAAGTGGATTTGGGTCATTCCATAAATTTGGGGTCCAAAAGTGTGACATTTTTGGTGTCCCTGTTTACATAGTGACATGTATAAGGTTTTGCAATTCCGGACACATTCTTTTATGCCTTCTCTCTCCAAGAGTAATTATGTAAAGCAAAGTACCAGCCAGTAAAACCTAGTGTGAAGTCAATTTAAATGATACTTGATGGTAAATTACACAGGTCAGGTGTAACAGGGACACCAAAAAATGTCGCACTTTTGGACCCCAATTTCATGGAATGACCCATTTACAATTAACCCCTTGCGCACAGGTATTACAGTTGTGCCCCAAATTATTCATACCCATGCCAAATTTGGGGTATTGTGAATCATTTTATTTATTATTTCTACTTTTATGCTAATGATGTGAAACCAAAGAATATGTAGATTTGTACATGCCAACTAAAAGTCATTAGCCTAATGCTAGGTTCACACATTCCCTATTTTTAAGCCGAATCGCCCCGAATAGCAATTCTTGAGTAAATCGGGGAATGGTTCTTGGCTGCTTCGGGGTGATTCTGTTAGTTCGGTGAAAGATCGTTAAAGATCGGGAAGCGCCCCGACAATTTTGGACATGTTCAAAATTGTCGGGGTGATTCGGGAACCAATTTCAATTCTTGGTTTATTCTTGTTGTATTCCTAACTAATTCGGGAATGTGTGAACCTAGCATAAGTTCCGCCAATCCAGCTTTTATGTACGAGTGAAAAGCAAACTACCAGATTTTTCATAGGGTATGAATAATTTTGGGCATAACTGTATTTGTTATATCTCCATCTTGGATACTGTATTTTGATTGGCCTAGAATGATCACTTGCCCGGTCTATAAAAACGACTGGCACACTCCAAGCATGATCAGCCAACACATCAGCCAATTGAGCTGTATCATTGGTACCCACGCTACACTGTTAACGATAGTAAACTATAGTGGGAGCAGCGAACTAGCAGACGATCAGCTGTTTTGATCACATGATTTGTTTGAGTTAATTTCCACCAAGCAAGGCAAGTTGAACTGAAAAAAACTGGGTTTGGCGATATAACAAAACAAGCCTCTTGTTTCCATTTCGCTTGGCGGCATAACCCGGCCCGGTGCCCCTATGAAATGCCTGGTATGCCAGGTTCAAGGGGTTAAAATGCATCGTTTATCTGAACCTCATTGACAAAAAATATGCATGCTCCAAACTAAACTTTCATCCCACAAAGTATTTTTGTCACTGATTTTCAGACAAACGCTGTATCTTTAAGGGATGGCCACATACAATACTATGTTCTGCTTTTCAACAATCTGTCCAACATCGTAATTTTACGATGAATGCTAGTTGTAGCCCAACTGGGTGCTTCTAAGGCAATGTGTCCATTTAAGTCAAAATGTCCATTTTGTTGTGAGCACTGAGTGAAACATCAAATTCATCTGCAGCAACATTATACGGGTTGTACAACGGGGTTGTGAAATTATTGATTTTACAAAACCCTAAAATAACAATTCAAACACAGCTACCAATAAACAAACCAAAATACCTTCATGATAGCTGTCCAGTCCTCAAGAATTTCTTGATCCCTCAGCTTATAAATAATATATGGTCGTAGAGGTCTGGTTAAGGAAGCTAGATATTTCGAGCAAAGAGTTTCAAGTCTTGTTGCGATTCTGTTATATGGTAAGGTGAAATTTTACGAGGTGAATTTTTTGTGTAGCATTAATTTCATTGACTGACCACTGATTTGTTTCTGTTGCTGACGAGCCTTGTACTTGGAGTAAACAAAGCCCTTCTCAACACAGCCCTTAACCCTTTGAGTACGGTTATTTACAGGAGGCGCCGGGATGTCACGCCGGCCTTTGCAGCCATGCGAAACGGCCACAATGTGCTTGTGCAGTCAAGCGTAACATACACAATAATCCAACAATGGATTGAAACTGCACAAATAGCAGCAAATGGCGTCATCCGGCCTGGTGCCACTGGGTTTTTTTTTGCGCAAGGGGTTAAAGTGCTTAAACTTTTTAAGACCTGGGATACAATCATTTCCAAAGTGCAACCTAAGATGAAAACAGCAAGTGATCTATTGAACGGATGCGTTGGAGCCAAACCTCAAGAGCTGGTCTAATGGCTACAGTCCTATAAATTTTACACTTTGTCAACATACATGTAAGCTTTTCAATAGTTCTGACTACATGTACATGTATGTACCTTTAAGCAAAGTTAGTGAGATACAGTAAAACTTTTCTATATCGAACACCGCTATACCGAACATTTGGCTACAACAAACATCATCTTTGGCTCCAAATTGTTGGATTCATTACATACCATTATTCACTCTAATGAACAACCGCTATAGTGAATGCTACAGTGAATGATGTTTGTTATGATGGCATTCTACTGTACATAGAGTTAAGGGGCCCTTTCTCTGTAACATAACTTATGAAATTTACGCAAGACTCAATGTATAATTTCATCTGTAAATCCGGTAATTGCTGGACATTTTTTGTACAATGCACGAAACCAATTTTGGCTAAAAGTCAGAGGTCAACATACAAAAGATGGAAAGAAGCAATACCGAGTTGTCACATACCAATGAGAACACCATTCAAAAACCTGTGTGCGGTGTAGGGCTGTCCCGAATATACCGAATATTCCAATATCCGATCATCAACCGAATATTTTTTACTGAATTATTACGAAATACCTGACTAGACTGTAAATTAATAGCAGTCTCAATCATCCTGTAAAATGATGGCACCTGGTGTGCTGTCGTTTTCAAGAAAAGTAAAAATGTATATTGTTTTCCAACGATTGTTTGGCCGAACAATCGTTGGAAAAAATAACAAATACTGCCCTCTATTCACCAAATGTAGTTAGCCAGCATTTTGTCTAAAATGGGTTAACATTCCGAAAACAGGTGCAAGGTTGCAATTAAAGTACGTGTGTGTGTATGTGTCGTACGCGTAGTGTACCGAAGCGACGCGGTGTAACCAGTGCATGCAGTGGATCTTGGACGTTCGCAGCACGACGTACGTACCGCTCAGCCTATGTACATGTTATGTGACCAATTGAAAACGATCCCAGGCCTCGATCTTAAGCTTTTTTTTTAACTAGTCCAACGGGCAAGTTAACTGGGTTTTTTACTAGCCCGCAGACATTTTTACTAGCCCACATTTAATGGACATTGTAAATATCCCATTAACGATGGTCAGTTTCATTTCGCGGCAAACACGGCAAAACATCGTATTTCCATCGTAGCTAAGCCAGCCAAAGTCCCGCTCCCAGTCTTGTCTGTAGACACGTTGTCTTTTATTTTTGCTCTAGTTTGCATCGTATTCTCTTTTGCTCCCTTTTTTGGACGGATTGGATACATTTAGATATCGCCACATGACGGAAAATGTAAAGACCCAAGTGAATAAAACTTCTCACCATCCACGTACACCGGCCCGGTACAGACCACACGCACAAATCTTCGCACACAAAGTACACGCGCCCATGCCTTCTTTCATTCACTGCATGCATGGATCATGGTCGCTGAGGTCAAGTGCCGATGCGCATGCTCAGTATGCATGTGGAATTCCCCGGTTGGGCCCATAATCAAAGCTGGCTTCAGTATAGTATAGTACGTACCAAAGATTGTATAGCCGGCCGCGTACGGCGTACGGTTCGCTGCGTCTTATAGACATTCATGACATTATTCCGCCAATATTAGTTGGCGTTTTCCTTCAAATTTACATGGGCCAAAAATGTGACGGTCCTTAATAATTTTTTTCAAACACTGATGATGTACAAAATAAATATGTTTCAGTGTCAGCCGTATCGATTCCGAGCATTGAGAAAAGATCCATAGTCTTTTTTGTGTGCACTTTCACTGTACTTTTCGTCCCACACCCATGCGTACAGCATTTGACAAAAAAAGTGCACAACACACTCTGGACTTGATATGAGACTACCAACCTTGTACAAGTCATGTGCGCTTGTGGCATCACGTGCGCAATGAATGGCATACACGTGTACGCACGTACACATGTTGCCATCGGGACACAAGCTAGCTGCTGTGAGACAGCGAGTGGCATGCATAGCGCTAGCGCTAGCGCTAGCGCTAGCGCTAGCGCTAGCGCGGCGGCTCGGCGGCTCGGCATAGTATTGACTGTGTGTGGGACGCCGTAGCGCTGTACTCGGTCATTAAATGAAACAAGAAGATTCACTCAAACTTACAGAGAACGTTTGTTTGATTCATATCAAGCAAAAGTGACAATTTTAAGCAGGTAGGTATGCTTTTTTAACTAGCCCGCCGGGCAAGTTAAAGAGTGCTTTTCACTAGCCCGGAGCAGTTTTTACTAGACATTGTACGCCGGGCTAGTGCTAAGGTCGAGCCCTGGATCCCATTTACAGATATGGGCTTATTTTACAAAAGGGCGATATAACAAATCCAGTGAGCTTACTGCCTGACGTTTTTTTTCGCCATCTGAGAACGCAAAACTTTGAACAGGGCAGTGGAACGATATTTTCTATAAAATACTAACCCCCAAATCCGCCCATTTCTGAAAATTCCAACAATGACCAATCATGTACACTATACCTTTAACAAAGAAATTCTTTTTCACAATGTTCCATATTCAGAAACCAATACGGAAGTTTGTTAAGAATCAGTTGTTATGCCAACTGCCATCACACTTCGGTCCTCTACAGACAATTAATGGCACACAGACCACAACCAGGAATCTTGGGTATGAAACGTGCAAAACTGTACATTGTGAAAATTATGAACTAAGTTTGGTGCGCACATTCACCTACAGTTTGGCCTCAATTTGGAGATTGACAATAAAGTAACCTAGCATCATTTTCAAAACCTGTTGTCTGTCTAAAGCTTATTTATTTCCATAGTACCATAACTAGGAAAAATCAAAATTATAAACAATGTACACTCTGCAAAGGATATCTGCCACTGTGACGGGTTTCTTCTTGCGATCGATAGTCAGATCAAACTTCTTCCCTTTGCTCTTCAGGGCTTGTGTTTCATTCCAAAGTTCTGTATGGGAAAAAACATAATACATTACGCTTAACTCAAAATCAACTATTTTTTCCTTTGTTTTTATATTTTCCCGATAAAGAACCACGCGTGGTTTGAAATGCTGGAATAAAATATTTGATTGCAATAAAATTACATGCTTGCAAACATTTTTTCAAATCTGATGATTTCTGAGAAACAGTAACCCTTTGAACTCAGTATCTGCTGCATAATGGGTGCGTTCGAGTAGCTTACCCAGATAGACTCGGGTGAAGGCAGACGGGTTAGCTACGAGAGCTGGGCTAATAGAACGTTCAAACGCCCTCTCCAGTTGATGTCACCTACATTGTAGCACTTGAGTCGGCGATTGTGTAGTAACAGGCCTCTCTTTATATCTGATTTATTTCGAGTCAAGGTTGCTATTATCATTCCGAAATGAATTTATCAACCTGAATTATACTTCTCTTAATTCTAATGACATCATTTTTTGTAATTTTGAACAGTTTTTTGGGGGTAGAAAATACAATTTGTTGACGTGTTTTGCGGTTGGTGTCTAGCGAATCAATGCGGTTTTCGCCATCTTTATTTTCGTGTTGCGTTTTGTCATCTTCGTTTTACCCCAAAATGTCCCACAACAAAATTAGAAACCCTGCCCTCTATCTACGACATACCTGTTGGTTTTTAATATCGCAATCTAGTTTGCTAAGTCCAATAACTTAAAGATGGATTTTGTTCTCTTATAGTAAGAGGGTCCTTAACCACACAATCGCCCTTGAGGTCAGCCATTTTAAACTTTGTTAGAAGAAAAAAAATATCCAATTTGTCGAAGAGCACGGAGAGTGAATCTTGAATGTCTTTTGGGTTGTGACATAACCCCCTAACATTCTTGTCTTCCTTCTCACCTGTTGTAAAATCTATGTTGTGTCTGTCCTCCTCTAGCCTTCGGATTTTCTCCTCTAACTCTGCCTTCAGCATGTCCTTAAGGAGCATTTTCTCACTCTGAAAAGCAAAATAATAAAAAACAACTTGTCGTCTATCAAATAATACTGGGTGCAGAACAGATAACAGAGGATGCTCGTTACATGACGCATAGCCTGACAGGCACATATTCGCAATATAAATTCAATTTTTCAAATTGTTTGTTCTCCATCCGTCTGTAAGAGGTGGTTACCTGTAGCATTGGGCGACTCAGTCGACTTGAGTCGGAGTCACGACTAGTAACGCTAGTTACAACTCCGACTCCCACTATTGACAAAGTCGATTTTTTTTTCCAGGTTTCAAAATGCCCATTTTATGATGTAAATATGTCCAATACCTTTTTTAAAATAGTAAAGAAAAGAGCCCAGAATCATTATATTTATTAGAATTTGGAAATTGTTGTATATCATGATAAAGTTTAATTCATTTTATGCATGAATTTTGGAAATGTGACAAATTTATTTTGAACGCAATATGCATTGTTTTTATCAATAATGTTGATGTCAAACCAGTTTCCAAAATTAATCCGCCAAAAGTTGCCGACTTAGTCAAGTCGCAACTTTTAAGATGCTGACTAGTCGACTCTAGAAAAGTACATGTCGCCCAACACTAGTTACCTGACTGCCATCACAAGGCCCGCAGGGTAACACAATACAATTGTTGCTGTAGTCCTCCTAAAACCACGATGCTAACCAAAATGATTTTTTTTCACACTTTATATGCTAATACAGATATAATAGCCATCTTCTGACTGAGTGATAACGCAGTACCCGCTGCTGCATTGGATTCAAATCGGCCAGCCGACCCCAGCAAGCTCGGCGGTCGAGTGGTTAAGACATCTGCACTAGTAAGCAGGAAGTCGTGGGTTCGAATCCCACCCGAGTAAACCTGTGAATTTTTTCACACAGGCTCTCGGAAAGCACCGAGTATACAGTGCTTTATACATTACGTCGGGACGGGGCAAAAGAGAAAACATCTATGTTCTAATTCACAGACATAATAACCAAATTTATTAAACTGATACTGAAAATGGATAAGTGGATAATTTTTGAGGGAATGGTTTTGCCCCTTGGGCACCTTTATGGAATTTCTGCAATGATATTTGTTACCCGCTCTAGAAAAAGGTGATATAAGTCGCGCTATGCATTTAGGTGTAATGGCCCTTTCAACCTTTTTATTTTTTTTATGACATCTTAAATATCAAAAAATTCAGGTTTGGTGCACAACAATGTTGATTTCAGTGAATAAAGTGAAAAAAAATAACCTTTTTAGAGTGCATTTCAAAGCCTGTTTTCTCTGTTGTACAATTGGAACTCCATAGAACTCATTAATTTGCAAAAACGCGATATCTCCAGAATGGAAAGGGCTTTGGAGCTCTATCATTAGGGGTGTAACGATACCACTTTGTCACGATACGATACGTATCGCGATAATTGGGTCGCGATACGATATGTATCACGATACGTATCGTAAAAACGTAACAAAACCCAGTAAGAAAAAAAACACACAATTTAGTTGGTATAAGCTCATATGTGATGAGGACAAGAAGCTTCAGTCTGATTTATATCCCCCACCTCCCCCCCCCCCCCCCCAAATAATAAATACCAATTCCGAGAATCTAACATGTACAAGTCGCTTGTAGAAAGACGTAACGATGCAACATGTGTACGGGCAACGCGCATTATTTTGCCAAATTCTCAATCCCTTCGTGGTCGTTCACTGCATTGCGCGTGTCAATCATCCAGTAACCACGCCCTTAAACTCCATATTAGATCTTAACATCAATGATGTCATTCATTGTGCAGTAAATGACACGCCTAGCTACAGTTTTTATTGGCTGAATAATGAATACGTTAAATAATGCATGTGCGGAAAGAAAAGGCGAGTTGGGGGGTCAATATCGACGCCATCTTACCTGACTTCAATAAAAGTGTCTGGTTCCCGCTATGATATTCTTATTGAAAACGCAATTATCGAGAGTCGGCAAACAGACAAAGCAATCCCACTGGTATACGAGTATCAAATGAACGAGGAGCGCAGTGCGGATACCAGCGACGTACTGCCCATGGAAGTGCGGTTGCTACATGTATGTGGACAGCGCCCTCATTCGACGGCGCACGGAGCCCATTGAACGATTAGATTCCGTGAAAAAAGTATGATCGGCTGGGCCGGGCCGGGCCGTGCCGTCACTACCTGCAAGGTACGTGCGGCGAGTTAGTGCCAATGACATTCGTTTTTTTACCCGTCCAACACTCTAAACTTTTTTTTTGCAAGAACGACATGAAAAAATGGACAGCTATGCCTATTTATTTCACATTAATAATAATATTAACTTTATTTTCAACTTAACGTTACAAGCTGCAGGTATCGCGATGCACATTTTTGTATCGCGATGCCGTATCGTGGTATTTCAGAATCGCGATTATCGATGCATCGGTGAATCGTTACGGCCCTATCTATCATGTACCAAATGAAAGCTTACATTGTGGGCTTTCCAAACATACATAAAACTCATTTTTCATATTTTGCGACATAATATACCTTTTTCGAGAGCGGGTCACATTTTATTTGATGTGCCTGGACAATGCTTCACAAGCTGTATACATGTGATGCTTCCACAAAAGGTCAATTAACCCTACCTACTAGGCATTATGACAAGGAACCTTTCTAAATCTGCCAAAGTCATCATTTTGTAGAATAAAAAAAGAATACCCCACCAGCCAAAATTGACCATCATGGTTGTATGAGTGATTCAAGCTAGGTACCCATACATGTACATTGTCAGAGGCTAGAGGTCAGTTTGTTATGTTGACACTGTAGTAAATCCAATGTACTGCATCCATCAGAATCAAAAACGCCAGGTGTTAGATGTTGGTGGATTGATGTAGATATACTTAATTGTTATTGTTACGAATTCAATTGACAAACAATTTATAACACTGGACATTCCGCAGCTGTGAACTGGTCAAAGCAAGTCTCTTTTCCCCACGGTTACCTCATGATTTTCAAGCGAAGCCTTGCCCTCACTTTCATACTTGTTCTTGATGTTGTTGAGTCGAAGTTCTCGCAGCACTCCGGCGATGTGGGTGCGCATTTCCATGGTTTGATCCAGCTCTGACTGCTTGTGGTAGTCCATGGCATCTCCTTTCTGAACTTGACCAAGCTTAGAATCCAAGTGCCCAACCCTCTCCAGGTATAACCTGCAAAACATTTATTAAAATGTGTGTTCATTCGTATCAATGTATTTCTTTCTCCACCACGTCCAAGCCATAAAGGGAAAAGTGAGTTGGTCTCACCAATAGTGAAAGTTACCTCGCCTGCGTCTTTTGGTGTGAAAATTGGGATAGTTTCTTTGGGTACATGTATCTAATAAAGATTTATCTTCTATTACAGCTGTGCGTTTACAGGTAGTAAAAGAACCGGGTACCCGATTGAAAAAAATACGGGCACCCAGGTACCCATTAAAGAACTAAACCCAAAACTTCCAATCCCGGAAATTGTAATAATGTCTTCAGACAATAGTCTGAAAAATCTCATGCCTGTCCAGTATTGATCACTTCTCCGCCTTTGCATGTGCCAGCATATATCACAAAAGACGATTGTCCGGAAGCTTTATACAGTTGTATTTATTGTGGAATGAGGGATGCTATTATTTCTCGTCGAGGCTCTTATCCATACCCAGACTACAAAAACCACAACCGGTTAATTCCCTTTATTATCAACTTTTGTGAACGTCATAAAAGTGAAATCTGTGCTGGTCTCCCATGTAGTCGGGTTTTAATTTTGAAAATTTCCGACAAATAACATTCCAACTTTTCCTTTTTCATTGTCTGGGAAGTTACTACATGTATGCGATAATGTCAAGTTTTATGGATACTCGATTCCATCTGGAACCGGTTCCTAACACAAACAGTCGGGAACTTAGGTACCCGGTTCTCATGCACACCCCCATTTAGATCTGGGCCCAGGAAGGGTGGTAGGGGCTGGCAACCTAAAATGTCGCCAACCCTACCACCTCTGTTGTAGCCCGTTACCTAGAGTGGCTTTTAGCCTTGTAATGGGCGACTTCCATAACAAAGATAATTGAATTTTAGGGAAAATTCTGCTAGTTGAGATGAGAGCTTTTGGCAAAATAAGTTGCACTTACTGTTCCTTCAGGTCTGTGAACTGACGCTCAAGGTCATTCATATGATTCAGACATTCTATCCTCCGGCGTTCACAGTCCTCCTCATCAAATTCTGAAAAAAACATAAACACAATTTGTAACAGAGTAGTGGTCAGAGACACTCACAAATTAATCAAAACATGATTGTGCTACATACTACACACGGACTCCAGATTTTGTTAAATTATAAAATAGTTCTCAAGTTTGTATGAAACTTTGTCTGATGACGTTGAAAATGCAACATAGTGTTCAAGCAACTCTAACTCAAGCCAGGATAGGCTGGAGGTATAGAAGGGTGAACAGTGAAGGGTGTGCAAAGTTCAATCTTTGGGTTGCAAACAATGTTTATTCCAAAATAACCAACCTGCCCCATGAAAAACATAGATTACCACTAGTGGTGGAAGAAATCGGAGATTTCAAAATCCGGTTATCCTAATTTTATTTAAACCGAATAACGGTTATCTGATTTCCCCTGAAGTTCCCATCTAGCTCACAGTCATGCCAACAAAAAGTGATGAGTGAGGTCCCACATGAAAAGCCCTCCCAATGACTGGATATGTAGTTTAGAGAATTCAGTGACCACTAGGACTTGACAAAAAACTCCCGAGCTGTAATGTTGAAGAAAAAAAAATGGATGGGTAGGCTATTCATATAACAAGACCACTAGCAAGTGAATGCAGTTATAGTCAGAGACCATGGAGCAAATTGGAAGATGTTCCAGTTGTTTTCTTAACCCCTTGCCACCGGTTGACACATAGTGCGGATAGAGGAATCCCACAACGACGAGTTTAGCGCCGATCTGCGCACTTCCGCATTTGAAAACGAGGATCTCAATGTCACAGTAAACAACTTTATGCTGATCGTGCGCCTGCGCTTCCTTTTATGGCCTGATTAATTCATGCATGAATGAATGTGCTGAAAAGCGTTGTTTTGTTTGCCACTGACATTCTCGCTTTCAACCCGGAAGTGCGCAGAAGGGGCTAATGTGAAATTCCTCGATTGAAAATTGCCACCAGGCCGGTTGACGCATGTGCCAATCTCTGCACTTTCAATCCATTATTGGGGTATTGTGCACGTTATGCTTGGCTATGCAAACCTCTTGTTTCCGTTTTGATTGGCTGCACAACCCGACCTAGCGCCCCGGCTCCCCCATCTAAAACCCGAGGTCAAGGGGTTAATAGCCAGTGTCACAAAAATGGAAGATTTCATTTTTTAAGGGTTGCTTTCGAATATCCGGTTTCCAAAATTGAAACCGAATAAGTAGAATTCAAACAGAATGTAAACAAAATCCGGATTTATATCCCTATATTTTCAAGCGCCCGCAGAATGTCCTGAAATATTTTGCTGGCAAATTCTCTTTATAGTTAATATCCGTGACATATTCACTAACTCTGATTTGGACATTTCAAATTACAATTTTGCAGGCAAAATTGCCAGCAAATATATCCACTGCCTAATTTGTTCTCAGTCCCAAATTCATCATTTCATTAATTTTTAATTTCACATATATTTGCAGAGATTCATTTTCCGAAAGGTTACATTCAAATATAAACTGACAAAATTGGCAACAATATACTATTCATATTTTCATTCTCAACTATTTAAATAACCACACCCGACCAATTTGGTACATGTATTCGCAAAACAGGCCTTGTGTTTTGCACATGCGCACACACAGCAGGCGACAAGGTATTGCTCCTCTTGTTTTCAAGGTCACCATAACGTCAATATGATTTTGAGCCAGAAATATCTCCTTTTCTTTACATTTTTTTAGGAATATTTTTATCCGTCTGAAAACATGAACTTGGGTCTAGGCCTATTATTATTAATGCAGTGGCTATTTTTACGGCAGCCGTAACGCGACTTTCAAATGCTATTGTTACGACTTACTAAGTTTGTTCGATATGACGATATTTCCCGATATTTCGATATATTTTTGTCATATCGAAAATCGTATCGGCCCCTTTAAAACAAAACGGAATATCGGGGAATTTGATATACCGAAGAATATCGCAATATGTTCCTTTTGGCCGCATTAAGTGTGGATTTGTCCTGTTTACCTTGCTCGAAATTCCAGTTATTTCCAATTATTGAATGGCAGAATAGTATATCATGATGTACCATGGAGGAATAAAAAATACATACATGTACTAAATGTGTTGTTTCTTTGACCGTTTTCTAAACCCCGACATGACATCTCCGCACGATTTACCCCTCCGCGCCGGTAAAATGCATGCAAACAACCGCACTGAATGCTACCGTCTTTTTCCCAGTGTACAATGTACTACACGCTAGCGAACTCGTCTTGAGATCGAGGGGTATGGCAATTGTTTGCAATAAGGTCAACCCCCGTAGCGCATCTGCGAGTGCGCGTGGCTTTGTTGCTAGCCTCGGTCAAGTGTAAGCAACCTCACTGAATGCCACCGTCTTTCCCCAGTGTACAAGGCACACGTACGTGTAGTTACGTGCAGCGAACTGCGTCTTGAGAAAAGATTAAAACATGTGCAGCGCATCCATTGTTGTACATTGTGCAATGTCGTCTTGACAAAACATACATGTACGATACGATTGTTTTTTGACAGCTCGCATGTGATCGTCCATGGTATTATCATCTGTTACTAATCAACAATGATGAAATAGAAACAAACGCCAGTATTTCTGGAGTGCCATAAAGAAGCCAACTGAAGGTAAATGTCGTAATACTCCAAATAGGCCTACTCAACGAGCGGAGGGAAGCCTTGTCAACCTCCCCCCCCCCCCCCCCCCCGGCCTCTGATTTTGCCAGCCCCGGCCAGATTCGCGATCTCAGTGGCCGGCAACGATATTAAATTTTAGCGGATCTTAGTTCAATCCCGGCTGGCCTGATCCCGGTGGCCCCGATCTCACGATGCCGTGGTGACTTCGATCATGTATTCTTTTTTTATTCCTCCATTCTTCCGGTAAGGAAAAAGTGACGTCATCACGATAATATCGAATATCGCAATATTTATTTGTCGATATTTCGGTATCAAAATAAATGGATATCGAACAGCCTTACGGCATACAATGCGAAAGTATATCAGATTTAAAACTGCCCATCCTGCCAGAGCACTCTGGTAGCTTGATTGGTAAGGCGTCTGATTTTGATGGCTGAGGACCCTGGATCAAATCCTTGCCGCGCTGTACGATTTTTGTAATTATTTTTTTCGAAAAGATTTCTTAAGTTTTAGGTTTTTAATCAAATGGTTATTTTTATTTAAGTAGGGCCTAGATTTAATTTTCTTCAATTTGATTTAAGTGGTTTTGGAGAATTTCTTTTTGGGGGGAAAATACAGTCCGAGAACCATTTGGTATAGTCTGGTTCCAACAGCAAACATCCTGACGTTGAATACCATTATGTCAGGGAACTAGGCAGTTCCGTAACGAGGGCTGTCGTAACAATAGCCAAAACTTGCACTGCGTATTATTAAACTGTAGGACTGGGCCTACGAAGAGAACAGAAAAATAGTGATTTTTTTAATAACCCATATTTCGAGAATAGAGCTCCAGTACAGTTCCCTTCGCTAGGACGTGTCCTTCTAGGGATACATGGGATAGGGAATAAGTATGTACGCGTTTAGTTGTGTTACCTGAGCTGTCCTCTGAACCCGAAGTGTCCATATCCGATTCATCATCGTCATTTTCACTGTCCGGAGTACTCCGATCCTCCTCCATATCCTCCGGCTCACTCTCCGCCGTGTCCTCCGCTACTGGCATCTTTCGACGAGGAATCGTGGCAATTAAACACGGTCTCAACAGAAAGAAATTCAAGGGTTTTCTTAGCGCCAATTTTAAGTTGTTTACCTGCACTGTACTCGCACATTGCATATGGCGAAAAATGCATACGACGCTGCTGTAGTCGGTCACCCAAATACAACGGTTTCTTAAATTTGAGCTTTACAGTAGTTGATGTTACCGCAATTACTAGTTGGGTACCAGACATTGTTCCCAATATTTGACCGACGGCTGTTTTATGATTGACGAATTAGCGAAGAAGGTCGATGACCGGGAAGGACGTGCGTGGTGTCTCGATACGCCCCATATGGATGTATATTCGGATCGGGGTTGGGGAGGATGGGGGGATCTGGATGGGGGATGGCCCTGCATCACCCCCGAATTGTCCGTTGAGTGGCTTATCCAGGTTTGGATTCGGAGCGGGGAATCGCGAATTCTGTTCAAATTTTCTTTCGGGGACCCGATTTTTCATTTTGGGTGATTTTTGTTAAAATAAAGGTCATCTCAAATTTACCCGGAAGTAAATTAAAAGCTAGGGGGGATAAGTACCAGTTGTGACTGGGCTTTCGATTTCTAAACGACAAAACGGGCAAAATGTCCCCCTCCCCGCTGGACTACGTATACGCCACAGTAATCAACCGTTGGCCTACGTTGCAGCAGCAGCAGCAGCAGCAGCAGCACTACAGCAGCAACAACAATAGCAACAATTGCGAAGAGCAGGGGAATTCAAGCCCGCCCCCTCTAGATCCGGCCCGAGTCCCGGAAAGTGTCTTCGCCATCGCATATTCCCCTGGTCCGGCTGAATCCTTTGCTAATTCACGATGGACTCTCAATACGTACTCTTCGTTTGCTGTCCGAGCTACATGACTAAACCCACTCTATTAGTGTGCATATTGGCGACAGGAATCATGCAGCTTTTGACTCAGTAGGCAGAACCGCAAGGGTGGGAATGAGTGAGTTCCTGAATCCTCAACCTCATCAAAGAACTCACATCAAGATTCACCATCCGCCGGTGTCAAATTGCGTGTCCGCGATGTGTGTTTACATGTTATCCTTTACGACTGAGGATTTGTGAAAAGGGGTACACAACAACTGAGAACCTGAGCCCAATTCAAGTCCTCAGTATAGTTTTCAAGTTTATGTACAAACTTATCAAATGGTGTCAAGAAAAGGTTTACGTCCAAACAATGGGAACAATGGATAGAAACAGCTTGAGTCCTCAGTACTATACATCATACATGTTTATAGTAAAACACGACTGGGACTTGGCGGATGATCCAGGTTTTTTATTTGAAACTCATCCCCCAAAGGTGATCCCGTCAATATAGGTTTTCCCGGCTATTTTAAAACATTTTTCATTCAAATTCACTAACTCTAACATTCAATTTCGTCTGAGAAAAAATCACATGCTTTTACCAAAGCGATTTAGTCATTTACCATTAAATTTCAAAGTTCAGTCACCACATGTTTTAGCACAGTGTCGAGAATATTCGTCATTCCAAATCAAATTCGTCTAAGCTGTTGCCGAGTGGCAGCATTCAGAGATTGAATTCGTCTTATACCAATCAATTTAAAACTGTTGTTAAGTAAATTAGTCTGGCGTGTGCTATTTACAGTTTTCCTGTTGTCCTCCTGCACAATTCGACTCATTTGTTCGCATGGTATGAGACCAAGTAGGCCGTGTACTGAAATCAGAAAACTTCTATTTAAACTGCATCAGTATACATTTACAACCAAAGTGTAAAATTAACAAGGACAGCAAAACAAAGTTCTTTTCAGTTTTATAATGAATAAAAAGAGTGAAAAAAAAAACAGTCGATGACACCTATTTTCCTTTGTTACATTTCTGTGTAGGCTACATATAATGAGTCTACAACATATTTTTAAGAAAATTGATTCGAAGAAAACAAGCAATAGGCCTATATTTATGAAAAACAGGGAAAGAACAGAAAAATAGTGGAGAAATTATTCTCATCTGCGACCTTTATGCCTTCTGCAGAAGATGTCGTAATGAAGTGTATCAAAATAGAACAAACTTATCATTAAATTGTGTGGCAAAAGACGATTTTTCTGAATAAAACTGTCCGACGTAGACGAGACGAAATTGAATACTCCTCGCCGAAAACGTGTGTTCGTGGATTGAATTCGAATGAACAACAATTGAAATTGTATGACAAAAGACGAAATTAAACCTTGGAAGTGCACTAAATCGATGCTGATGGACGGATTTGAATATTAAAGTCGGTGAATTCGAATGATAAATGTTTTAAAATAGCCGGGAAAACCTATATTTCCGCCTGCTTATTACTTTAATTGAAAATATTACTTATTCAAAATAATAATCATTAATGTCATAACTTGTTGTATTTTATTTATTAAATACGCTGATTACAATACAACTGAGGACCTGAGCCCAAGTCCTCGGTAGTGTTCAAGTGCAAACCTTATGGGACTTGTTGAGAAAAAGTACAAACAATGCAAGAGAACAAGTATAGTAAAACGTGAGTGTGTGTGGATGTTGGCCGGGGGTGTTTCTCCTCCACATCCCAAGGAGATTTACGCCCGTGACACCAAGGAATTATAGGTGTAGTTTGAAAGGTTTTCTATCACTGATGTAAATCCATGGGACTTTGCATGGTAGATATGAACAGAGTAAATAGGGTTTGCGATATCACCATGTAAAATTTATCTCGTTTGAGTTGTGTGGTTCTGAGAAGAACCGGTTTGTTTTAACTCGACGTTTCGAACAGCATGCTCTGTTCGTCATATTCACGTAAATATTTACGACAAAATTTCACGACTTGCCCCAAATCGTGAATATTGACGTCAATATTCGCGTAAAGAATTTTAGAACTTTCCCCAAATCGTGAATATTGACGTCAATATTTGCGAAGTTGGGGCAATTATTTGAGGCGTCATAAATAAAGGTGTTTTAAGGAGGTTTTAGGAGGTTCAGACGTTGTTTGCCCTCCTTGGCACAAGATCTGAAAGAAAGCCTAAAGAATCTTGAACAAAAGCTGTTTAGGCTTACCCGAAATCCATCAATACGAAATTTCAGGTCTGTTCAAACATGAAGACGGTTATCGAATTTAACCTCTCGGTTAGCTTGACATTCCACCCCTAACATTCCTTTCATGTCATCATTTCGGTACTCTGTTATGACTACATTATCAGCTAAAAAAAAGTGTTGCCATTTCTTACAGCGATAGCAAACCGGAACAGTTTGAAATAATCTACATTAGAAAAGAAAGATAATCTACTTTAAATTTGGTTAATCATGATATTTTATTGTTTGATCCATTACATTCGAATATAAATTACTGATAGTGTGATTTTTATATACAAAATATTACAATGATTTACAACGGTTTGTAAACAATAAAGTACATGTACACATGTATATAATACTTCGTAGAATAACCTATAGTGATTATTATAAGCCTTGTCTCCACTGAGATTGACTATAACTGATATAGACTCTTGAACCTACCTATATCACATCACATCACGAGTATGTTTTATACACAAAGACTGAACTAAGATTATAGCTGGCGGTGATTAAATAAGAATTGACAATAAAAACAATTCCAGATCCACCGAAAGTAACCTTTAAGAAAGCTACGCTTTAAAAACAAACTATCATCTTTTGATTAAAATGCCCAAATTGGACAAAGCAGACTTCAAGTTCCGAGTATTTTTATGAAAAATATGTTTCGTAATAATATGCAGAATTAATATCAGCCATACATTTCTAAAGCCCAAAAGCTCCTGGCATACATATATTATCACAATCCATGTAGGCCCTAACACCGAACAATTGTGGATGAGGTAAAACAACATAATGGGACCGGCGGATCCTACGAAATGAGTCTCAATGTCATTTTTTTACTTGTTAGTTTTTACTTGCATTGGATACTTGACAATTCCTTAAAGTCATGTTCAATGATTTTGTTGGGTTGGGTCACATATTACATGTATTATAAGTACACAATTTGGATTCGTAAACTTCTGATCAACTAGGAAACAATTTATGATACATTCGAAACGTATTGATGTTCATGTCGACTTTAGGGAGGCATGGTTTTGCGATACAGCGCCTAATTTGCATTTGAATTACGAGGCAGATTTTTGTAAATACATTGTACGTTTATGAGAGCAACCTCGTCAGGGGTCGGTGCATCCTGGAGATACACGTAATTGGAATCCACTGGTAAAGATTAAGGTACTTTCCTACAATAACAATGAACAAAATCTTCATTTTCCCCAGTTTTTCAATTGTTATTATAAACACATATTTGGACCTTATATTTTCACTATATCAACTAAATTTGTTTGAGAAATGGGGAATAAGGACAACCAAAAATACCATGGAAAAAATACCATTTTCAAATGCGTTTTTCTCGCATCGTAATTTTAAATAAACATGGAAATTTTGACAAAATATATTTCAAACATTGCTATAATCCGATGACGTTCACAGAAAATACAATACCCTCAATATCCACTTATATAGTCAAATGTCACAAGACAGATTTTTTGGGTGATTTTTTTCAACATCTTTTTAACAGTTGGTAATCTTGACAACCAGAAAATTACATTAGATTGCTGCTTTATTAAGCTTTCATTTGATATATCATTGGCCATGGTAGGTGCTATGGTTCGGAAAAGTCAGACTGCTGGAAAATTCCGAGTGGTGCCCTCTGTGTGTAGCGCTTTGGCTTCGTATACTGGCTGCACTGTGTGCGCAGCGCCATTCCGAATGTCGGATATAAATGCTTCGGTTTATTGTACACTCGGACCTTGGAAAAAAGTTAGGATACCAACCAAAGAGATGGAATTTGGGGGAATTCAGGGCAATGTGCGCCCTTAAGTACAGTGCACTTCCTTAATTTGCTTAAGTACATTGTGCCTAATTAGACTACAAAAAGCAGTATTATATTTTGTTGGGGTTGAAAAGATAATCGTTAAGTAGAATACACATATACACGACTAAAGGCCAATTTACTAAATTCACGCAAATCAATTAATGCGTTTTCATTTACGCGACATAGTGCGACGAGACGCTCATTGATTTGTGCGTATTTAGAAAAACGCGCGACAATATCGCACGACAAAGTCGCGTACATGTGTAAATTGGCCTTATCTCCGTGTGTCCGAAAATTGATATTAGAAGTCAGGTTCAGACTCTCACACTTCAGTCACTACATTATAGGTTTTTCCCAAACATACCTAACAAAATATAAGGCATTATTTTTAATTCCGGTGTCATATGAATATCCAACTCCCATGAAAATCGGACTCCTTTTCCCTATTAGTGGTTAAACCCTCTCACGTGCTGGCCACTCTCCTAATTATCAGGCATGCGCAATACTACCAATGAGCCCGTATTTGAAAGTGACTGAAATGCATGCTACACCGGCATACTGAAAATAATTATCCATCTTTCCAAGCTCGGTCCACCAAGCAAACACATACCATAATGGTAGAATTAAATGCTAGAAATGTTTTCAGGGCCAGAAGCTATTTTCGTTCTTCATTTTTCTCTGTGGTTGTTATACTTAAAAAGTGTTGCTCTTTTTGGTGGAAATCCCCAAAAGGGACATGATACACCAAAAAGATCCGATCTTCTGGGACGGTGGGACTAATGTGTCCCGGGAGTCGGGGCTTTGGAGCAGCCTGCTGATTTGTGACGGTATACAATATCGAATAAACATTATAGCATGACAGCATGAATTATCACGATAGGTCAACTGAATCGGCATTAGTATATAGGCCTACAACTATATACGGTGAAACAGCTTGCCGACATAACACTGATTCACTGCTTTATGTCGTATTCGTTGATCCCATCCCACCGAATTGTTTGCTTTGCCACAGCAAGTTCCTGCCTAATGAGCCACTTCCCTCGAGAGCCAGACTAAAGCTGGAGCCGGTGGTTCGAGTCCCACTCTCGTAGAAATCCACGACCGACTGGTTGCGGCGCGAACTTCTCAACGTGCTTGACCGATCGAACTCCACACTCTCAATGTCATCCACTCCGCCAAAGTCACGCTGCTCGTGAGGAGTATAACCACCGTTATCACCTCTGGAGACGGGGAACCTATCGGCTGTATTCCTACTGACGAGGGGGTTGGTACGCGTATACTGGAACCGGGGATCGTTTGACGGCTGGGATACGGTGAAAGGAAAGCCACCTTGTGACCCCGTGGAATTGTGCTGGCCGATGCCGCCCGGAGACACGAACGGGAAACGGCCGCCGTCCTGAGAACGCAAGGAGTTCCAGTCATTTGATACAGCATCAGGCGGGGCACACCCGTGGATGGATTGCATGGAATTATGACGGGAAATGCCGGGTTGCCCCCACGTTTTCATATCCAATATGGAAATTTGTTTCTTTCTCTCAGCGTCGTCACCCTCAGAGGCTGTGGGGTCGTTCGGTTCATCCTCTTCCATGTTGATTTCTACCAGGTCATTGGAACTCTCCGTCTCCCGCGCAGAGATGGCATCGTCGTCGGCACTGTCAAACGCCTTCAAGTTGTTCTGTCGAGGAATCATAGTAAATATTAGGGTAACTGACAGAAAGAATTCGTGGTAAATAATATTATAGGGCCTATTAACAGTGATAAATGGCTAAGGAGTGGGAACATGAAAAGGACACACTGCCTTGGAGGCGAATTAGAAAGATCAGTAAAAAGTAGGAAATAATGTACACGACCATCCCTTGAAAATATGCTGTTTCTCTGAAAATCATTGACGAAATTTGTTTTCCATGACAAAAGCTCGTTTCGGAAAAGTCTAATCTTAAGACGAACGCTTTTCCGCCTCCAAGGGAATGTGTTCCTATATGAGGCAAAAGCCCCGTTCTGTCTGGAAGGTTTAGCGAATGATGATGACACCAGTGTAACGACAACGAAATCACTGTTTCTTTGAATGACATAAATTTCTTTACCACATCGAGAGGCTCGAAGTCCTTGTCGAATGCGGGATTATTGGTGTGGGCGTTGGATTCCCGACCCCTATCCGTCCACAACATCTCGTCAATGTCATCGACATCACCGAACTGGTGGGCCAGCGAATGTGTCTTCCTGTACCCATGAAAATGACAAATTATAAATGATAATACAGTATATTATATACAGCACAATTTATGAATCCATTTAGATTGCACGGCGATGGAATATTTCCTTTAGCAACTCATGCAATGATGTAATTATGAACGTGGTACAAAATAGAATGTTCCAAGGACATGACATTAGTGCCTGTAAAATCACAAATGACTACATAAAGATAAATATGGTTCTCGGCAGAGCTAAAGGTATTAACTTAATGTTTCGGTCATGGTCTGAACGTCCGGATAATGCCAGGAGTAAATTCTTGGTTAAAAAGTTCCCAATCTGTAGGCCTATCTGCAAATATCTCTACAAGTCTCTTTCATTGTTGAATAGACTTACCAATCCAGTCTATTGACATTTAAAGACGATTTCTTTTTATCAAATTCATCCTCACTGAGCCTGTAACGGAAGAAAACCCAAGTTAAGATATCTTTTAGTTACCGTTTGTAGTTAAAGTAAAGACAGTATTCAAAAATCCTGACGCAAAGTAACAGTGTAATAAGCTAGGAAATGTAATATTGGAAATATTAATTGTATGTACCTTGCTTCTCATTTTCTCTTACTCGAAAAAAAAAAAAATTAGTAGGCTTAACCCCAATATCCCTAAACCGCGTGGCCGAACAAAAAATCGCTCTTGAAATTCCACTTGTTGTCAGGTGCATGATTCTATTGAAATGTTGAGCATTATACGAACGAGAGTACGAGACGAATACATTACGCCCTCTCTTGGAAACACCGCGTTTCCGGAGCGTTCCCAATTATAAAAAAACTCACTGCTTTCTGTAGAAGTATACGACAAAGATGATGAAGATGATGAGAATTACAAGGAATAGACCACCGATGGAGGCGGCTACTGTGATGATGACAGACACATCGACACTCCCGCTGGCTGTTGCAGTCGTGTCTGTTCAGGAAAAGATTAATTTAAACAAAAATCAGCTCCACGACAAACAAATTATAAAAAGTAGGTGCAGAGAAATAGGTGCAGAGTAGTAAAACTTATTGTGGATTGTGTTTCTTCTTAGAGACACGTTACTTTTGTAATCATCTTTGTAACTGTGACATATGCCACGGTGTAGCGGGAAGTGAGGTGCAAAGAAGGGCAAACGAATGAAGTACGCATGTGCGTGTGTCTTCGCTTACATAACTGTCTTGTTAATTCTACGTAGAGAGGGTAATGCTTCATTTCGATGTACGTAAATGTAGCTCATTCCTACCTAAGACAACGGCGGCGGAACAGGGGGCTTGGGAGAAGTGCCCCCCCCCCTTCCACTTGGGGGAAATGCCACCCCCCCCCCCCACTTTTGGCAGTTCCGCACAAGAAAAACATAGAAAAGGGCAGAAGCCGGCGGGCACTGCTTCGCCCCCCCCCCCCCCCCCCCTACCACCACCATACACACACACACTTTCAAGTGTTCCGCCGCTGTTGACCCAAGCTGTAACATTTTCAAGGTGTCGGGAGTCATGCCTTCTTTTTGGGTATATATAGGCCTAAGCCTAAAGTCATTGAACTTCGTCTGAACTAAAATCACATTATACAATATTTGAGCCTGTGAAACTTTGAGGTGATAGAAATTAGTTTTCCGAATGTAAAAGTAAAAAAAATGGCTTCAAAGCGGAAAAATATCTGCCCAACACAACACGCCGTAGTGCGACTTCCGGCTAATTTTGTTGCCCCATATAGCACAAAGGATTATACGGTCAGTGGCATAACTGACGGACCCACTGCCGATCCCCCGGCCATGGACCCTCACAATAAAGGCCTTTATTAATTAACAAACTGCTGTTTATAAACCTCACACCAACGGCGGCGCAACAGGGGGGAGCTGGGGAACCCCCCCCCCCCCCCCACTTTGTCCATTTGGGAATTATTTACCCCACCCTCACACTTTTGGCAGTTCCGCTGTAGTTGCTTCATATACATATAAACTGCAGGTCTGAAGGTTTTTTTTTTAGACTGAGCCACAAAACGCAACTCGTAGACTAGGCCTTAAAGGCAGGCAACAATGGCATATATACCTGCTGCATTGACCATCGGCACTGTTACTCCATTTGCAGGGAGACTCATTTTGGAGATGTTGCTTGGACAAAGTTGCTTCCAATTCGTTTCAAAACCTTGATTTAAAACACGCAAAGACACATGGTTAGTATGAAGCTTGACACATCTCCTATAGTAAACAAACGAATACCGGTAAACGAAAACAAAAAAACGCTTACCACATTCTGCATTTTTTTGGTCTTAACTTTTATATCTTCAATCGATTCTTATTTATGCCTTATTGGACCTAACGTCAACAACGTTAAACTTCAATTTGAAAATTCATTATTTATCGGGGTGCCACGCCCAAAATATACGGACAGCATCTTTAAAAATCGTTACATTTCACATTTTATCCAGTGAGCAATAGAAGCTCCGAGATAACGTGTGCAAAACCAGCAGTCTACAAAAGCCTATTCATCCCGACTCAACTTAAACACGCGGTTACCGGTACGTAAAGGCGTCTCTGGCAGCTGGCCACATCGACCCCGGCATATATGACCACGGAGCACAGCCACAGATCGAAAGTGTTTGATTTTTCCAGAGAGAGGAAAGCCGGAGGACCCGGAGAAAAACCCTCGTGGCACAGGAGAGAACCAACGCACAACTCTATACTCACATGGTCCGAGCCGGGAATCGAACCCGGGCCACATTGGTGAGAGGCGAGCGCTTTACGCACAAGCCGCCCATGCCATCCCATATAAACCCGATAACAACATACCCAAATTTCCTCACTTTTGTTTCAACAACGTTTAATATTCTTGCGCGTTTTCCGACGATTTCTTTCACCACTTTGTTCACTTTTAGATCGAAACACCCTTTATATCCTTCTCCCTCCTCTCAGCCCCTTCAAGTTCGCTTCTTATATGTCTATATATGCAACATAATGTCATCAAATTGCAGCATTTCAGACGAAATACATAATCTCCGGGTAGTTTCAATTCACACTGCATTAGGCCTATACGTTTGAAATACGTAAGATTTTTTAATGTAGCAATAATTCGGCACTTTTCGAACAACTGGTATCATTTTCCCGAGAAGTGATTTTTATATAAAGAAATTACGATGACAATGAAGTGTAGCCAAGCTATAAAAAAGACATTACAAATATTCAGTTTTACATTTACAATGTAAACTAAAGGCAGGCCCGCACGGAACACACCAACTATCCACAGATTTACCCATAAACACATCCTTTCGTTTGTTTCTTTTCAATACACGTAGGCTTATTCTCCTTTTATCAGGAACATGATTGCTCCGGTTTGTATGCATGGTCCATTAGCCTTTTAGAAGTATGGCGGACAGGAGGGCGCTGTTTGATTTGGTATTATATTTTGTTGGGGTTGAAAAGATAATCGTTAAGTAGAATACACATATACACGACTAAAGGCCAATTTACTAAATTCACGCAAATCAATTAATGCGTTTTCATTTACGCGACATAGTGAGACGAGACGCTCAAGGTACGGCACAAAAGGTTTACCCAAATCAAATAGCGCCCTCCTATTGTGTCCACCATACCTCTAAAAGGCTAATGGACAATTAGGGCCTACTTAGATTGCATCCGACAAAAACATAACTTTCATATTATGATGCACGATATGGGGCAGAGTGAACCCCCCACCCCCTTTTAATTGTGTAGGTCATTGCGTTCCCGGAATCTGAAGAATTCTTTTCAGAGGTCTAGGGGGATATGTTGGGTAACAATAGTCTGGCGAGTGTATAGGGTATAGGGACAAAAGGGGGGGGGGGGGGTACCCCTCTGCCCCATATCGTGCTGGGTATAGACTTTCTAGCTGTCGTGGTTACAAATTCCTGAGCTTCCAACTGTGACGTATATACAAAGCGGTTGTCAAATGCTGCAGAAAAGTACAATGTAGGTCCTAACTTGGAAAGATTTTACTTTAATACCCCCAACAAAATCGGTCAGGAACAGCAAAATCTTGGACAATAATTAACCCTCCTTGATAACAACAATCTAAATGTCAGCAGAATCTGTAAAGTTGAGGCAGAAATTAACATGTATGTGAACACTTTGCAGGGGCGGATCCAGGATTTTTTGCGGGGGGGGGGGGGGGGGTTGGTTCTGGAATTTGCCCAGAAAGGTGACTCCCAAAATGTTTCGTCTGCGAGGGGGGGGGGGGGGGGGGGGGGGGGGGGGGGGGGGGGGGGGGGGGGGCTGATACACTTTCTTACCGTTGGTGGCGCCACATTTAACCTCTTTGTTTTGTTCTTACCCATATGCAAAATAAGACCTGTATGGTTTCTGCTTTTCTGGTTTGCAACTTTAGGCGTAGACCCCTACAAGCAAAACAAAATTTTAACGGCAACGAGAGGGGGGGGGGGGGGGGGTTTCGACCCCCAAACAACCCCCCCCCCGGATCCGCGCCTGCTTTGAGTGACCATACACTGTGCCAAGAACATCTAACACAGAAAACACAAACTTTCTTCCCCTAGGGGCCTATATTGCACGAACATTTCCCAAATAAATTCGCAAATTTAAAGGTTGTGCCAAGTGTTTATACAATTCTGAACACAGATGGATGGTTATTTTCCAAAATTTGCTATTCCTGACCGATGGGGGTATTAAAGTAAAATCTTTCCGTCTTTCATCCTATGGAACAATTTTCAGGTACAAACCCTGATGCATTTTGGAGATATGGGCCGGAGTACGGGGCGCCAATTGGCGTACCCTAGTAGGATATATACTAGTGTATAACATTGGTCAAGGTTACCCAGTTTATCAATTCAAATATTCTTTTTTGTTTCTTTGCCCATCAATTAAAATTAAAAAAATTAACGTGTCTTGATTCAAAGAAATTGTCTGTCTGTTGCCTTTTCTCATTGCTGTTGGTGAATTCTGGTTTTTTTTCTGTGATAAAGTTAACATAAATGGTTTTAGTTCTGAAAGTACCCTTTTAACCCTTTATATTAAAAGATACAAAAGTAATTTGAAAAAACTGAATTGTTTTGCTGAAATCTTTACCTCTCTTCACTTCCAATATTAATAGAGAACATGGAAAAGTTTCAAATTAACCTGAATAAATCCAAGTGTCGGAATATTTCTTCCATTTTATATATTAAAAAAATCAAAAATTTTGATTTCCAATTTTACCAAAATATTTCCAAACTCACTTTGACCGAAGGGAATGACATGTACACAATCTGTGTATAAATACATGTATAGGCTAAAATAACTCTGAGCTCTTGTCGTAGAGCGGTAGGCCTAGCCTATACTGTTGTGGTTTGGGTGCGTTTTCTCTTCTCAGAATTTGGTATGATGTTTTAGTTAGGATGCTTTGCTGACTGAATTCAGATTCAGATGGTGGCGGGCTTATTACATCCAACAAATTATTAGCTTCTACGCAAATGGAAACGAGTAGGGAGAAAACATAATGGACAAATTTAATTAGGCGATTATCGGTTATTCCAGATCCAAAAGGGATCCAAAAGGCCTTAGGATTACGAACAATTCGATTCATGCCCCGTGTATCCAGGTAATAATGAGGCATTAAAAACATGACCGCAGTTACATATTTCAATTCTATAAAATTCAACCCGAATGAAACTATTTGTGAGGTTAAAAGGTCTTTGGGCATCGTTTTGTGGATCGTTTTGTGGGTGCTATAACACTTTAGAAATGGTGCAATACATCTTATTTAGCCCAAAGGTCTGAATTCTCCAATTTTAATATGATTTTCCACACACCCTAGGGTGTTAGGGTTAATGAATGCACAAGAAATAACAGAATTTTTTAAAACCCTGAACACCCACCCCTCTTGGGAAAGATTTTATTTTATTACCGCACCCCCACCAAAATCGGTCAGGACTGGCAAATGTTCCAAAATAACTATATCCGTTTGTATTCCGAATTGTATATAACACTCGGCAGAACCTTTGGAAAGATTTCACTTTGCACCAAAGTGGTTCAGAAACAGAAAAAAATCCGATAAAAAACATCCATTCGTGTTTAGAATTGTATACACACGTGGCACAACCTTTTGTCGGTAAATTTGTGTGCAATACAGGGGAAGAAAGTTTGTGTTTTCTGTGTTAGATGTTTTTGGCACAGTGCATGGTCACTCAAATTTAGTAGATTTCTTTTGGATTTTACTGACATAAATCTTGAAATAAATGGTTGTGCCACATAACACATCATGATTAAACAGTTTTATTCAATGGGGATTGGCTATTTTTCCAAAATATTGCTGTTCCTGACCCATTTCGGTGGGGTATTAAAGTAAAATATTTCCGATTTATGTCAGCAAAATCTGTAAAAAATGAGGAAGAAATCAACATGAATGTGAACACTTTGGAGTGACTATTACATGTACATGGTGCCAAGAATTCTAACACAGAAAACACAAACTTTCTTCCCCTATATTACACTAAAATGTCCCCACAAAATTCTAAAAATTAAAGGTTGTGCCAAGTGTTTATACAATTATGAACACAAATGGGTGGTTATTTTCCAAGATTTGCTGTTCCTTAATGATTTTAGTGGGGGGTATTAAAGTAAAATCTTTCCCATAAATCTTGAAATAACAGGTTGTGCCACATGTTTAGACAGTTGTTATCACAGAGGGTTTGTTATTTTCCAAGATTTTGCTGTTCTTGACCGATTTTGGTGGGGGGTATTAAAGTAAAATCTTTCCGTTTTTAAATCTTCGTAAAAGTTGCACACAAAATTGGCAGGATACTGCATTCTTTTCTCCAAGTCGTCGTTTTTAGGCCTCAAAGTTTGCGTATAGCAGTGTACGTTGTACTGACCGACACGTAAATGGTAGAAATAATACCGGTAGGCCCTACATAAATCTCAATCCTGATCGACAGAGTAGGTTACTTTTTCGCCTCAAGAAGAAACCAGATGTTCAAGGAAATTATCTTAACGAAAACTAACTTACCCTATACTTCCAATACGGGATGACAGTTGTGTGATCTTCTTCACATTGAATTAGCAGTCATATCGAAACACCCATTCCCATTAAATCCTGGTGTGCTCATACATGTCCCTGTTTTTTCCGGCTGTTGCTGGTGTACCCATTTGGAAAATACCAGTGACGTATATCAAAAGCCACTGGGCGTTCACCAGTAATCTACAGAAAACCTTTTGTCAGACGACCTCCGTAGCTTTTTGTGATGGAAATTTTGGCTGCACCACTTTATGCCCTCCCAAAACGAGCGTATATTCAACGAGGAAATTGAAAGTTATTCAGGTGTATCGCCGGCGCGCAGTGTGGTATACTATACCACAGAGCGAAGAACAGTCCTAGTTGACATTCCTGGTGTCCACAAAAGGCCCATCGAACGTTTTTTTTTTTTTTTTTTTTTTTTTTTTGCCGTTATAAAACAGACTAGTGGAGTGGAAACAGTTAAAACACTGCTCACCGAAATATCTGGTTGGTGAATTTTCGGCCCGACTGGGCTTTTATTAGAGCTGCCAGTTTTTCACGCAGTTCTGCTTTAAAGGAGAATTCCAGGCTCTATAATATTTTATCTAGTCTAAAAGAACATACACTAACATACAGACTGCACCAAGAGTTGGATTTTCTTTGTTATGGAGAACGACACACGCGCCCTTTATATTTACGATTTCTTGCCATTCAGCAGTACAAAGGGCGCGTCCATACTGTTCGAAGTTCCCGCGACATCCGGGAGATTATGACGTAGTGTCCGCACCTCAATGGAAACCCATGGTTGGCTACGTGCGGTATGCACTGGTATCGCACCTAGATGCAGCTTAGTGCATATAAATATGTATGTTTTATAAGGCGCCCGACTATTCGTGTATATGCGTAAGGCTGATGTCAACCTCGTTACCATGGGTACGATCTTGCGGCGCCATGTTTTCCCACCATGCCTTGCTCGATCTTAACCCCTGGAATTGTGTAATTACCATATCCCACATAATAGTGGGATATGTTAATTAGGACTGCAGTCGATGTGTTTAACGCGCGACGCAGTGTTTTTAGTAGGAAGGTTATATTTGTAGAATCAATCTTTTGGAAGGATGAGATTAGCTCCTAATGTTTTTCCTGCCCAACGTTAAATATATTAACACTGCACTGAGTATAACAGCCGGCCTGGTGGATCGGGAGGAAGGAAAAGTATGACGACCGTCATGACCGTTTTTGCCGCGCCCATTATCGCTGGATGTCAGTAGTGTCATTTTTCGAATGTTTTGCTCAGCTGTTTTCGCAAATTTGTCAAACCTTTCGATGCATCTTCTGCAGCGGCGGCAAACACTGTCATTGGGAATGAGCTGCTTTCTTGAAGTGGATAAAAATGAGTAATTTACTAGCGATTGGAACAATTTTGATTTCCGGCCTCGACTTGAATTATGTGTGCCTTTTGTTTAAACATAAAATACATGTATTTCCTGAACAGAGAAAATCCATATCATTTATCGTAGCCACCAAGACTAGTGGCCTCGTCTTAAAGGGACACATTGCTTTGGATTTTGCGATTTGGGCTATAAAACTGAAATGGATATAGCTGGGAAGCTTTTTTAAAAGTAGAATATAAAGATTCACATAACTATCCCTTCAAATTGCGTGGTTTTTGTTTAATTTCGTGACAAATAACGGTCCGCTATTTTGTAGAACCAAATTTTTGACTCCACAAAATGGCGGACTGTGTTCACCAGTCGTATTTCCAGTCGCATCTGGTTGAAGTACGTTCTGTTGATCCATTTTGATGTACTGTGGCACGGCGCGCGCAGCACTGGCGATGTGTCGCGAGGTAGAGAATTGTATTACCTGGCGATCATCTGATAGGTTCACAAGGCCACTGGCTGCGGCGCCAGCCTAAAGACTCTTCTTACATATACAGCGTATGTTGCGCATTATTTAGACGGTGGTATTTAGTACTGGAAATAAGTCTATGTTTCGCAGGTCAGATGTCAGGGGTAAGCGGCCAATTTTTTGTTTTGTAATCACTACTCACTAATTACAACACATTATACGTGTTTTTTTGCATGAACAACTCTTATTAAAGGTAAGGAACATTTCTAAACAGCAAAATTTCATGACAATTGAAGGCAATGTGTCCCTTTAATAATGGAAAAAGTGCTCGAACTCGTCGTTTTGCTGATGTGACGTGACGAACAGGATGTTAACGCGGGCGCGAGCGCACACAGGGCGTTCAACATTCGGATTACGCGCGCGGTTCACTTTCAGCGCATAAATATTTATTTGGAATAGCCAGTCAGCGTCGTTTACGTATTCCTCACGGCCAGGGGTTAGTAAAGGAACGCACACGCGCCCATGGAGTCGAGGATGGGCTGATGTTTACTTCGACTTGACGTGCTGCAATTTATCGTGGTTTTTCGTGTTTTTTTTAGAAGAGCACAAAGTCTGTTCTGGTCAGAAAGAAAATATGTTAGGCACTGCATCATCTCGAAGATTCTTAGCCTACCCCGGGAGAACTGCCTGCCGATTTTCCTCAAAGCAATCTGGTTCGAAGTCGTCGCGTTTTTATAATTATTGTTCAGCCATTTCTTACAAATATCCGGTCGTTTGGGGGATTGGGAATTTGGAAGAAGGCGCTGAGACCTTTAGAGAATTCGGTTTATTTGAGCAGCCAAAAGCTTGCCAAATCGTCATGATGTTGCTGTACTACAGCACGACCGAGTTTTGCTTTATTAGCAGTCAGGCAAAAATTCGCCAGGAATATGGAAAACAGGCGTGCGTCAACGGGAACAACTATGGGCGGCCATTAGGGCAAAAAAGACAACCGCAAAATTAAAGTGAAGCAAAAATAAAACAAAAATATAATTCGAAAAAATAAACAAGAAAGCTACAATTAACAATGAGAATGCAGCAAAATAAAATCAAGAACCCCAAAACAAAATTAAAACGCCCAAAAAAATGCAAAAAACAAAAAATAAAACGTTTGTGTTAAATGTACAATAAAACACAAAACTAACAAAATGCAGTGGAAATTAACAAATACCCGCGACAAATAAAAAATCCGCCACGGCAATAATACCCCCGCGACTAACGGAAACCCCGCGCTCATCATTGAAGCCATGCAACGAATATAAGTCACACAACGAATGTAAGTCACGCAACGAATGAAAGCCACGCAACGAATATATGTCACACAACGAATGTATAAGTCACGCAACGAATGAAAGCCATGCAACGAATATAAGTCACGCAACGAATGAAAGCCATGCAACGAATATAAGTCACACAACGAATGTAAGTCACGCAACGAATGAAAGCCACGCAACGAATATAACTCACACAACGAATGTAAGTCACGCAACGAATGAAAGCCATGCAACGAATATAAGCCATGCAACGAATATAAGTCACGCAACGAATGAAAGCCACGCAACGAATATAAGTCACACAACGAATGTAAGTCACGCAACGAATGAAAGCCACGCAACGAATATAAGTCACACAACGAATGTAAGTCACGCAACGAACGAAAGCCATGCAACGAATACAAGTCCGGCGCGCGATACGAGTGCCAAAACATTACCAGAAGTCCCGCAACGAATATAAAGCCTAAAAATTACTAAAAGCAGGGAACCAGTCTGCACGTACTGGTACCCTACGGTCTATCACTCCATATGTCGCGTTAGCCTCCCTATCATCGACATCCCGGCCCATCGGCGCGGCCCGGGATGCCGTTGGAGTAGGGCTGTAATGGTGACAGTAAAAATCCAGAAGTTAAAAAAGGAACCATTTACAGCCCTTTTTGTAGGGCTAGGAAATTCCAGGTCTAGCCTAGTCTAGGCTCATGACATGTGAGATTCGCCATTTAGAGCTGGAAACACTCCTATTGGGTTGGCAAGCTAGAGTCGGTTTTTTTTATTGCCGATATCTTCCGTTTCCCTGAATATATCAACCAAACACTCACCTAAAATGCAGAGTAGTAATTCATGCAGCTAATTTTTTCAAAACTAAAGAGGGGCCCTACACTACATAATCGCCCAGGCATGCCCTGATGCCAGTGCAGGGGGGAGGGGAGGGGGGGGGGGGGGGCGAGTGTGCCCCGATTACTGTCTCATGACATGGTATGGAGGATAAACCTCATTTAAATACAAATACAAACTTTTCACTTGCTTAAAAGTTGCACGTGTTGCAGCTATTAAACGTTATTGTAGTACCACTGGGTACTGGCACTATTTTTTTGGCAGAAATCTTTGATTTACCAAATCTTCCTTACGCACGGTGTAGCTCTAGACCTCCTTCCTCCATTCCCGCCTAATGTCAGTCGAACATGGCCGCGGGCCGGGCCGCGCCGATGGGCCGGGATGTCGATGATAGGGAGGCTAACGCGACATATGGAGTGATAGACCGTAGGGTACCAGTCCGTGCAGACTGGTTCCTTGCTTTTAGTAATTTTTTGGGCTTTATATTCGTTGCGGGACTTCTGGTAATTTGTTGGCACTCGTATCGCGCGCCGGACTTGTATTCGTTGCATGGCTTTATTATTATTATTATTATTTATTCGGCCAAATTTCAATGAACAACAAAACAACTTTATACAAGAAAACGAGAAAAATACAAAATTAAGAAAAAATACATGAGGGGGAGGAGAGAGTGGTATGGGAACGGGTGGGACTGGTATAGGTGGGGGATGGTTAGGGAGGAGATTGGTGGTATGGGGGGGGGGGGGGTAGGGAGAGGAGAGATTGGTGGGAGGGGGATATACAAAAACAATCAATTTAAAGCCGGCCAGGATAGACAAAAGTGTACTGAAACACTGTGGCCCGAAAGCCTGTCTATCCAAGCTTTAAAAGGATACAATAATAGACACTTGGGATAAAAAAAAAAATATATATATATATATATATATATATAGCCCTTTCCCGCATTAGGGCGACCGGTCTATGGGCATTGTGCATCTAAAAAAATGTAACCTAACCCTATCTCTTCCTATTGCTTTTACCTTAAGGCGACCGGTAATCGGTCGCCCTAAGCCGGTCGGTCGCCCCATGCCCATAGAAATACGGTGACCGGTCACCCTATGCTGGAAAAGGTCAGTATATATCTATCTAAATATATTAAAAGGAAAACTATGTAATAAATAAAAATATTAATAATCAAATATATAAATAGTTACATAATAAATAAAATAACATAACAAAATAAAATAGAAAGAAGATAATTAAATGAAGAAATTAATAAATACATGTAATACTAAATAAATACAAAAAAGCAAAACAAATCTTAAATTGAATTTACAATAAATCAGGGAAAATAAAACACCTTGGAATAGTAAGCATGAGTTGATATAATAGACCAGGAAAGTAACTATCATTTATGAATCATGAAAATGAGCCGACAAACATCTGTTGAAACCATGAAAAGAGTCAAGAATGATAGAGTCCTTAATGTGAGAGGGTAGACTGCTCCAGATGCGGGGGAATGAATGGGTGGGTGTGTTCTTAAGGGCTAGTGTTCTGGCATAATGGTGGTGAAAAGTGACTGTGTCCTGGTGTCGAGTATTTACTGCAGTGTCTGCTCGAACTGAATGGCAATCAATGAGATTAAACAAACATTTTGTAACAAATGTCACTGTGTGTTTTTGTCGTCTCAAGTCCAGAGAAATCCAGTTCAGTGTTCGCAGCCGCTCCTCGTACGACATAGTTCCCCTGCTTTGCTTCAAACACATTCTGCTTGCACGCCTTTGAACTCTCTCAAGTTTGGCCTTTGCGATTAAGGTGCATTCGTTGCGTGACTTACATTCGTTGCATGGCTTTCATTCGTTGTGTGACTTACATTCGTTGTGTGACTTACATTCGTTGTGTGACTTGTATTCGTTGCATGGCTTTCATTCGTTGCGTGACTTACATTCGTTGCATGGCTTTCATTCGTTGTGTGACTTACATTCGTTGTGTGACTTCCATTCGTTGTGTGACGTACATTCGTTGTGTGACTTATATTCGTTGAGGGGTTTATAATGTTCCGTGCGTGGCTTCAATGATGAGCGCGGGGTTTCCGTTAGTCGCGGGGGTATTATTGCCGTGGCGGATTTTTTATTTGTCGCGGGTATTTGTTAATTTCCACTGCATTTTGTTAGTTTTATTGTTAGTTTTTGTATTTTTTGGGGCGTTTTAATTTAGTTTTGGGGTTCTTGATTTTATTTTGCTGCATTCTCATTGTTAATTGTAGCTTTATTGTTTATTTTTTCGAATTCTCTTTTTGTTTTATTTCTGCTTTACTTTAATTTTGCGGTTGTCTTTTTTGCCCTAATGGCCGCCCATACTAGTCTGTGCCAAAATTGCACGCTACACCGGACAATATCAACTTGTATTCACGCAGTATCACCACTGATCTGAGTATCACATGTGGACGCCAGGGTACATGTTTCGATACATTGATTTCCCTAATCAATATATCGGAAACAAGCCAACCGCACACATGTATTATACATAAGATCTCGAGATGCGTCGGATCTGCGTATACACTGCCATACAGTATCGCTTGCTCAAAGAAGTTGCAAGGTTCTTGTTAAAAAGAGTTCTTTACAGGGCGCGGATCCAGGAGGGGGGGGGGGGGGTTTGGGGGTCGAAACCCCTTCCCCCTGCTCGTTGCCAATTTTTCTTTTCTTTTGCTTTAGGGCCTACGCCTTGGAAATACAGGTCTTATTTTGCCTATGGGTGAGAACAAAACAGAGGTTCAATGACGCCACCAACGGTGAGAAAGTGTATCAGCCCCCCCCCCCCCCCCCCCCCCCCCCCGCTTGTAAAAAAAAAATTACCCCCCCTGCAAAAATTCCTGGATCCGCCCCTGCTTTATGGTGTTTTTTTGGGTCGAGTCACAAGTGACGCAGGTCGAGTCCGAGTCCGAGTCCAAGTCCACAGGGTCGAGTCCGAGTCCGAGTCCGAGTCCGAGTCTGAGTCTGAGTCATTTGTCATCGTGACTCGAGTCCGAGTCCGAGTCACGAAAAATGGGACTCGATTCGGACTCGAGTCCGAGTCCGAGTCACGAGTCATACAAGTCTGCCTCGTAGTACATGTATATGCTTAAGTATTTAATGACCTTGAATAAAAATCATATACAAACACATGTAAAATATAATTCTGCACTATAACTCAAGACTGATGCCACAATTTGAGTCCACCCAGCGGCGTATCGGGTGGGCCGTTGGGGCGCAGCCCCCCCCCCCCCCAAAAAAAAGTAAATAAATAAATAAATAAATACAAAATTTGCAAACGGATAAAATAATAGTTTATTAAGAAAAATATGGTTTAATAGAAACTGGTCGCCCCCTCCCCTGTAACATCCAGCCCCCCCCCCCCCCCGCATTCGCCCAATAAAAACCTTTTCAACCAGTTCCCATGCAGTGCTCTTCAGCTTGACTAGACTGAAGTATCATGACGCGGATTAGTTTGGTTCCTTTCGCGCAAGGGAAAAAAAGAACACGGAGGTCTCGAAACCAAGACTTCGTATTCCGTGGCGTGTTCCCCACGGTAAAATTCACAAAGGGGTTCTTTGTCTTGGTGGTGAAAAACAATTATGACTATGTCTTTAATAATTTGTTTTTGTGCACCTGTCAATTTTCTCCAGCTGTGTTTAATTCATAATATGCGCTGTGCAGTCGTTTTATTTCGCCCCGTGCATGCAATGTACAGCATGGAAATTGCAAATGTGCATGCAAATACCAGTAGCAACCGCAACACACTTTTATTTTTTTTCAGAGTGTGATTCAGTCTGGAAAACGTTAGTGCCAGGCTGGCTATCGCTAATGAAGTCAGGTTTGACCGAAATAATTAACTTGCTATCCGCTTTTCAAACGGTAGTTATGAATATTTAAAAGGTAGTACTTTAATAGCCAATCACAAATGCCCATGCCTTATTTGGCAAAAGTGTGGTTGTCGCCGCGCCCATTTAGTGACGTATCTTCTAATCATGTTGTTAGATCATTTCACCAACACTTCTATACGCGGATGAATATGATCAGAAAATTGACATTTACATTTTTGCTATGTTATATATACAATTTACAACTTCGATTTTTAATTCCGTCTAAGTCTTGTTTTAATCCTGACTATATCAATGGTCCTCATTTTCATGTCCAGATTTATTGGGATGAAACGTGTTGCAACATAAATATTCTGTGAAACTCTTCACAAGCAACCTTTTGATTGGTTGTTTTTTGACATGCTACGAAACGGTAGCAGTAAATTTGCCCAATCAAACACTCGGTTGTGTTGGCGCCTAATCACTGATATTTTTCTGAAATATTCATACGCATACATGGTATACGCCAGGTACATGTGATTGCATTACGTACGCATTTGTAGTACATCTGCGCTGAAGGAGAATTCTTTTCGCGTGTATCTCGGGCTGTAGCAGGAAGTTGAAGAACTGTACTGGAAATTTCCTTGGATCTTTGTGTAAAAACCATACACCATAATGGTAAGTTACTGGCTCGGAAATGGAAACGAAATTTCTCTATTGCATAGATTGACAGCCTCAAGTACTGGACGCATTCTGAGCATTGTTTGTCATGTTTTGAAGAAAGTCGGCTCGGCATAACGTAAACATGGTAAAATCTAGTCCGAGTAACTTGGACCCTTCATATCGCCTTTTTTAACATTTGGACATGATCTGGCGATAGTAGGGTCCGAGTCGATTGCACAATAGAGAATGGCCAAAAATTCAATCCCCCAAAAAAACATCAGAATTCAACCTTACAACGGCCACCAAAATACTAGATACGCCACCACCTTACTTCCAAAAATGTAAGGCTCTCCGTTAGCCTTACAAGGATATGTGATTTTGGTCCCCGTAACTCAATGGGATTTGCAATACGCTCTTGCGATATCAGTTACAATGTTCCAGAATTCCACTTTCCCAAACCTTAATCTCCCCAGAAGGTTATCCAATCCCTCCTACATATCTTTTAGACTTTTGCGGCCCATTTGCGGAACATTGAAACGGACAATTTATTGAGTAATGGAGTTTTTACTCACCGACCGACGTATGCAGCCAAAATGAACATGGTGTCGCACAGCTGACTGATACAGTCCACCAGAATGTGCGTGGATTTTTCGAAGAAATTTGGGGCTTGACCATTTTTTGAAGGAGGGGGGTGCATCTTGTCTACATCGCGCAACGGTGATGTGTGCATGACGCGCTTTACACATCGTTGTGTGTGTTTGAACATTCCTTCGGTTTTAAAATGAACATTTACGGAATCTTTTTGGTGCTGATTAATAGTCGGTATTGCAACATTATAACGTTCAAAATTCGCTGACATTCAGTTTTGCGTTTGTTTTTGTATGCGGTATCTAATCTGGATAAAAACATACATTCCACACATCACCAAAGCGCGATGTAGACAAGATGCCCCCCTCCTTCAAAAAATGGTCGAGCCCCAAATTTCTTCGAAAAATCCACGCGCATGCGCATTCTGGTGGACTGTATCAGTCAGCTGTGCGACGCCATGTTCATTTTGGCTGCATACGTCGGTCGGTGAGTAAAAACTCCATTACTCAATAAATTGTCCGTTTCAATGTTCCGCAAATGGGCCGCAAAAGTCTAAAAGATATGTAGGAGGGATTGGATAACCTTCTGGGGAGATTAAGGTTTGGGAAAGTGGAATTCTGGAACATTGTAACTGATATCGCAAGAGCGTATTGCAAATCCCATTGAGTTACGGGGACCAAAATCACATATCCTTGTAAGGCTAACAGAGAGCCTTACATTTTTGGAAGTACCACCACCTGACCAAGTGGAGTTCCATGATCAGATGAATGTACCAAGGTTTACTTAACATCCAAAAAAAAAGGTGAAATTTTACCGTTTAATTCCCAGAGACCCCCGCAGAACATGTCTTCGCTTTTTTGAAGTTCAAAAAGTGACTCCTCCATCTTGCATGACGTACGTCACCCTGATGCGCAGCGCCCGCATGCACCTAGTCTAGGTTACAAGACGTTCTTAGCGGTGCGACGTATAGCGTGCACGGCCGGCCGACAGCGCCCTCTTGCCAAGGCGTGTGTTTGTGTTTGTGTAGCTAGAGGGCGCTGCCGTGCGCGCTGTACGTCGCACCGCGCTAAGGACGTCTTGGAACCAAGACTAGCATGCACCGCGCGACAACCTGTTTTGTTTATGCCGGCGACTGTTTCGTGAAGAATTTCCTACCTCGTGACGCGCGTGCAACCTCGAATCAATATACTACACATGCTACATGTATAACTCTATATGATCTACACACGAACACGTACAGCGACCGTTTTACCACTCGCGAAACAGTCGCCGGCAGGTTGTCGGGCGGTGCATGCGGGCGCTGCGCATCAGGGTGACGTACGTCATGCAAGATGGAGGAGTCACTTTTTGAACTTAAAAAAAGCGAAAAGACATGTTCTGCGTGGGTCTCTGGGAATGAAACGGTAAAATTTCACTTTTTATTTGGATGTTAAGTAAACCTTGGTACATTCATCTGATCATGGAACTCCACTTGGTCAGGTGGTGGCGTATCTAGTATTTTGGTGGCCGTTGTAAGGTTGAATTCTGATGTTTTTTTGGGGATTGAATTTTTGGCCATTCTCTATTGTGCAATCGACTTGGACCCTACTATCGCCAGATCATGTCCAAATGTTAAAAAAGTCGATATGAAGGGTCCAAGTTACTCGGACTACATGTAGTTCAATATATAATAAATTACTTATTAATTCGTGGCCATTGTATCCAAATCGGATGATCCGAGAATTCATGGACATTTTGATGACATGGATGAAGTCTGAGTGATCATGCACGCGTGCGGAAAGTTGAAGAATTAAAGCAAAAGCGCAGGACTAGACTGGTAGACATATGCGGCAGGCTTCGCGTTGCGCGAGCACGCGTGCATGCGAATAACAGGTTGGTTCCCTCAACTTCACTGCCGGCCATTATGATTATCGCTTTAACGTTCACTCGTTCAGGGCCGAGTGGTGGACCAGGAACGAGTCTATTAGCGGGAGTAGACTGGTTCTACAAGAAGATGATACATGTACATGTACATGTACGTACGTGTTATCGTAGAGCTATCTATTGCTCCATGGTGCAATGATGCAAATACCAGTTCATTAATTCGTGCGTATCTGCTTAAAACTTTATTTCGGAACCCACTGTGGCAGCTTCTCGAAAGTTTGATCAGAAAAGACATGTGAATTGGTGGGGAAATTGGTCAAAGTGGGCGGCCTCGAGCCGGCCTCGACCAGATCGAGTCTGGAAGGCTCCGAGGCCGAGGCCTTGCACTCCGAGGCCAAGGCCGAGGCCATAAAAATCGGCCTCGAGGCCGAGGCCGGTCTCGAGACCTCCAACACTGGAAAATAGGCTTCATTCTATGGGGTTCCGGTCGGAGCCCCATAGTTCCAGGGGTAACGTTAGTGTTAGGCCTAGTCCGAGTAACTTGGACCCTTTATCGCCTTTTTTAACATTTGGACATGATCTGGCGATAGTAGGGTCCAAGGCCTTGTACGGCGAATCAATATACTACATGTATCTACACACGAACACGTACCGCGACCGTTGTACCACTCACGAAACAGTCGCCGGCATAAACAGGTTGTCTCGCGGTGCATGCGGGCACTGCGCATCAGGGTGACTTTATGCAAGGTTGAGGGGTCACGATTTGAACTCCAAGACAGCGAAAAGACATGTTCTGCAGGTGTCTCTGGGAATTAAACGGTAAATTTCATTTTCAAATTTTTATTTGGATGGTAAGTGAACCTTGGTACCTCCATCTGATCATGGAAATCCACTTGTTCCCGAGGTGGCGTATCTAGTATTTTGGTGGCCGTTGGCATTGTAAGGTTGAATTCGGATGTTTTTGTTGGGATTTTAGACGTATTTAATTAATGAATAGAAAATCGCCGTACAAGGCCTTGGACCCTACTATCGCCAGATCATGTCCAAATGTTAAAAAAGGCGATAAAGGGTCCAAGTTACTCGGACTAGTGTTGGGCCTAGGCCTACACATTTTTGGCATGATTTGGCCTACCCCTAGAACTATTCTCTTGGTCGGAGGCTGTTCCACCAATTGCACTTGGCGTCGGACAAAAGGGAAACCCTCCATTGAATTTGTACAGGGAATTACATGTTTTGTCCATTTTTTTACAGTAATAGAAAATAACACATTTTTTTTTTGGGAAAACGTGGGAGATATTTTTACTGCATAAAACAGTGAAATTTTGAAATATTTAATGAAAAGGTGTACCTGTTAGGACAATAATTTCTTTTTCCCATTGACCACAACACTATTCATTCCCTTTAAGTCCAGAGGGTGCGATCAGTAACAGCCACCACTGACCAATCAGAGACAAAAAACAAGACCCAGTGACCTCATGCCCACCAAGAGAATGGGGCTCCTATCGGAACCCCATAGAAAGAAGCCTATTTTTCCTATAGGCTAATACAGCAAGAATAAGAATGCGATTTTCTTGGGCATTTCTTGCACTGTGCACACGAAAACCGCTGCACAGTTGGCACAATTGCATAATACCCCGCCACTTGTCTATCCCACCCCGTATCCAAATACGCGGATACGGGGTCACGGTTGATAGCCCTCAATAAACCATCACCAAAGTACGTACACATACATGTACTACGTACACGCGGATACGGGGTGGAGGATTTTTTTAAAGGGAAAATGGCGCCCTCTCTCACCCGGCCCAGACTCCATCCCTCCGCGTATCCACCTCCCGGTAGGTCCCTTGCACTTTGACTTTTTCCGAGCTTCCCATTCGAATTGCGCACGTAGGTCCGATCCCAGCCCCCTTGGAGGATTTTTAAAAAAGGAAAATGGCGCCCTCTCTCGCTCGGCCAGATTCTATCCCACCCTTTATCCGCATATCCACGATTTTTAGGTGGGTACTTTCGGGTGCGGGGTATTCTGCAATTACTCTGCCCAGTTTTCCCCCAAAAATCCATCAGGGGATGTTAGTCCGAGTAACTTGGACCCTTTATCGCCTTTTTTAACATTTGGACTAGGTTTGGGCAGGGAAACATAAAATAAAAATAATGTTCAACATTGAATTTTTCTCCCGCGGAAAACTTGCAAAATCAAAATCAGACCTTACCTTTGTGAGGAGGGTACGCTTAAAAACTGATAATTTCCATTAACTAGTTGCTAAATATGTCGTTTTTGGCTTTTCCGAAATTGTTCGGAAAAGGCTTTTGTTTTTAAATTTTTTTTTAATTTTAGTTCTATCCCAAACGAATTTTGTCGGCGGCACTTTGGTCACTAAACAAACTCAGATCTAAACCAAACTTAACACAAAGACCCTCAACTGAAATTGTTTCTCTTAGTGTGACGTCATGATGACGTCATCATGTGTCATATTACAAGCGATTTAAGATAAATATTTGTAATCTTTAAAATGCTATATAAAATCAGCCGTTAGACCCCTGATCTTGGTTTTAGTGTCAATTGATAGTATAAACCAGGATCTTCTTTTTTCTCATGTGCGTCAAATCACGTGACCCTTCCTTCCGGTCCAAACCGGAAGTGCCCTATAATTTGAAAGTGGAAACAGATGTGAACTTGCTTTCAACGATGTTAGTCTCCGCCCAGGTTGTACTTCACAAATAAATTACCTGTGACATCATAAAATGTTTGAGTGCCCTCTAGCGGCAGGTTTAATAATGTTCAAAATGAACTTTCAGTTGATGTGTGTGGCGAAGTTTGCGGTAATCACTTTATAATTGATATATTTGATGACCTTCATGCAGGCAACACGTGTTCAAGGGCTCAGATTGATGACGTCATCAGACCGGAAGTTGCAATGAAAAGACCTTTAAACCTTTAAAAATTGCTGAAAAATCAACTGCGAGAGAGTTAATCCAGATATTTGCTTCAGATAGCAGAGTTAACATAGCTCTCGAGCTTTCTGATAATGACTTCATGATGACGTCATCACATATTGGATTACAAGGAATCAAAGATTTCTAGATTTAATCTTTGAAAATCCATATAAAATCAATCGAGAGAAATCTGATTTTGCTTTTAATGGGAACTGATAGAATATCTCAGGGTCTTCATTTTTTATATTACGTGCAAAATCACGTGACCCTTCCGGTCCAAACCGGAAGTGCCTTAAAATTTGAAAGTTTAATCTTTGAAAATCAATATAAAATCAATCGAGAGAAATCTGATTTTGCTTTTTTACGGGAACTGATAGAATAATCCAGGGTCTTCATTTTTGATATTACGTGCAAAGTCCTTATAATTTGAAAGTGGAAAAAGATGTGAACTTGCTTTCAACGATGATAGTCTCTGGTTGTACTTAAAAAAGTCATAACCGCGGTAACGTCATATAATGTAAGAGCGCCCTCTAGCGGTAGGTTGAAAAAAATTTTAAAGTGAAGAATCAGTTGATGTGTGTGGCGAAGTTCACTGAATTCACTTTATCATTGATGTATATAATCAACTTCATGCTAAGAACAACTTGAGGGGGAGAAATTTAAAGATTGTTGATGTCACCATACAGAAAGTTACAATGAAAAGACTTTTAAACCTTAAAAAGTTGCTGAAAAATCAACCGCGAGAGATATAATCCAGATTTTTCCTTCGTATAGCAGAGTTACCATAGCTCCGGAGCTTTCTGATGACGTCACGATGACGTCAAGTATCAGATTACAAGCAATTGAAGATTTCTAGATTTAATCTTTGAAAATCGATTGAAGATCAACCGTGAGAGATCTGATTTTGCTTTTGATGGGAACTGATAGAATAATCCAGAGAAGTGGTAAAGATGAGAATTTATGCGACGTCACGATGATGCTATCTGACGATTTTTAGGTTTTTAATTTTTAATATTTTCTCTTGCAGGATATTTCGATCAATGTTTTCCATCCTCAGTTTCTATTGGCTGACAAATATAGTATAGGCCTACGAAACTCAATACCGTTTCTATTCTGTAAAACAACTTACATGTACTTTAGTATTATAGAAAAACTACATCTCACGCAACAAAAGAATCTTTCACCAAAGAAAAAGCAAAAAAGGAAAAGCCATGTGTTCTGTTAAAACCGACACTATGTCTAGTTTCTTAGTTCCATTTAGATATTTTGTGTGTGTAAGATCATGGACCTCCTTTTTATAGCTCCATGCTAAGATCAACATTTTGCAACCTACATGTAATAATCATTTCGGAATACATTTACATCGAAATTCACCATGCGTGTTCATTTTCGATGAGTCACGTAATCGCTGCTGTGATCACTTGAATTTACCGCTGCATTTCCAATTGCCCGCGAAGTACCAGCCAGTACACACCCATGCCATTCATAAAGAGGGTGGGCTGCTACGCATGCGCATATGAATCTGGAAACTGTTGGCGTAAATTTCCCGATCTTTTGTCGATCCACCTGTCTAAATATTTGTGCAAGATAATATCAGTTACTCATGTTACTTAACAGATATAATCAAACCACGTCCCTTGCTGACATGTGGGCATGCATATATGCAGTAGCCTGTACGACTTTGCTATAACCCTACATATAAAATATCACGCGAGACCAACTTGCCAATCAAATGACGGTACGGTCTTTCAGTCAGTGCGTGCTCAACCACAAGGGAATTCCCAAGATGAGAAATTGCTTGCTAAAAAAAGTACAAGTGTGCAAGATTTTCCCACGCTGCTCACACTCGTACGTCTGTTAATTCACAACTTTTAAAAGGGCATTAAGTGCTTTTATAGCAATGATTTTTTACCTGGTATACATGTGGAACTTTGCAGTTTATATTTCTAAAATTTAATCCTTGATTTGTTTTTAAAAATCGCAGGCGATTCCTCCACCTTGTTGGTGGATCGCCATGTGCAGGACTCGACTACACGGGTTTTTGACGCGTGATGGGGAAAGAATAATCCGAAACAAACGTTTTAAAAGATGGATCTGAAAGTTTTCTAATTTTTTGTACATGTAAAGGAATTTTATGAAAACGTTTTAACATTTTCACTAACTGCATACAATTGCCAATCTCCATTAAAATTCCTAAGATGATACGAAACGTGATTCGCATAACTTAATGAAATGTCGAAGAAAAATTACCATTTTCGTGAGAAATTGCATGGAATTGGCGCGGGGACTGGAATCGGCACGAGGGGGACTGGAATCGGCGCGAGGGGGACTGGAATCGGCGCGAGGGGGACTGGAATCGGCGCGAGGGGGACTGGAATCGGCTACATCAGAGAATCGATTCCTCAAAAAAGTGGAATCGCTATTCCGATTCCGAGTTTGGAATCGATTCTTGTCGATTCCGGCGTGGAATCGCCCAAGCCTAATTTGGACATGATCTGGCGATAGTAGGGTCCAAGGCAAAGTGTACCCTGCACATGCATAATGCATGTACTACACAGCTTCCAGGAGACTGTTTAATGAAGGAAAAGGAGTCATGCGCATAGCCTCATACCGATAGACATGTACTGCGAACCTACTTTGTAGGATCTGGAGTCCGTCATGCCATAATGTATTAATGATCAGTTGAGTAGTCGGGTCCTGTTTGAAAATGTATGTAAATATAACAAGCCAGGGTTCTCCTCACGTACAAACTTGCGTATCGGCCCGATACGCAATTATTTCTGCCCAATACGCAAAAAACCCGCCGATAACCCATTTTTTCATCTCCGATACGCACAATAGTACGGCTCAGTATTATCTTACATGATGCAGGTCCATTGCATGGCGTAAGGTCTAGCTTGCAATTTTACATGTCCGGCGAAATCTAGACGGAAAAGCAGTAAATCTTTCTACATTTTCCGTGTCGTACGTACACGACGTACACCGTGCAGATACGTACACATCGCACCGCCATGCACAACGCGTGGCCACACAGTACATGTATCGGCACCACACACGAGTTCCTCGTGGTCGGTGTCGCCCCAAATCTGAACCTCCGTTGTAGGACAATTCTTCGTGCACGCACCTTCCTGTGCGCGTGCGCGCGTGTGTTCTCTTGGTGCCGGTCGTGTGCTCAATACGCTAAGCAGGGGCAACTTTTATGAGGGTTAAAATTTTGCACTACACCATTTGGAGTGCTTACAAGATCGACCCCACGCACGTCAGTTTTTTTTTTCATGGCCGTAGTTCTTTGTATTAAAGGCATTTACGATGGGGACGAGATTGTTGGACGTTGCCAAGTCACCACGTTTTTGTCTCGCGCGTGGCGGAAAAGCAATAAAAAATAGGGTCCTTTTTTAAGCCAATACATAACATCAGCGGTCCGTGCGTGCCGCGCATGGAAACCCATATTACTTGCAACTGATTTTAATGGAAACTATTTTAACCAGGGAGGAAGGTTCCTTCCTCCATGTTTTAACGAAAGGCCTAATTTTGTAAAATTAATATTAACGTTAGTTTCAATATTTTAATTGAACTGCCCACTGGGGAACCCCTGGCCAATTTTTTTTTTCATATGAATTAAAAAAAATGATTTTGGCATAAAAAACACGGCTAACCGCCCATGGGGGAACCCCTGGCCAATTTTTGGGGTACTTGTAATTTTCAGGGGTTTTTAAAGGGACACATTGCTTTGGATTTTGCGATTTGGGCTATAAAACTGAAATGGATATGGTTGGGAAGCTTTTTTAAAAGTTGAATATATAGATTCACATAACTATCCCTTCAAATTGGGTGTTTTTTGTTTCATTTCTTGACAAATAACGGTCCGCCATTTTGTAGAACCAAATGTTTGACTCCACAAAATGGCGGACCGTGTTCACCAGTCGTATTTCCAGTCGCAGCTGGTTGAAATACTGGCGATATCAACCTCGTTACCATGGGTACGATCTTGCTGCGCTATGTTTTTCCCACCATGCCTTGCGCGATCTTAAGTTAGTGAAGGAACGCACACGCGCCCATGGAGTCGAGGATGTGGCGATATGTGTCGCGAGGTAGAGAATGGTACCTGCCGATCATCTGATAGGTTTACAAGGTCACTGGCTGCGGCGCCAGCCTAAAGACTCTTACATCGTATTTTGCGCATTATTTAGACGGTGGTATTTACTACTGGAAATAAGTATGTTTCGCGTGTCAGGGATCAGAGGCCAATTTTTTGTTTTGTAATCACTACTCACCTATTACAACACATTATACGTGTTTTTTTGCATGAACAACTCTTATAAAAGATAAGGAACATTACCAAACAGCAAAATTTCATGACATTTGAAGGCAATGTGTCCTTTAAGCTATAGCATGCATAAACAGTACAGCTATTACAAAACATTTTTTTTTTATTGTAGCTTGAAAATGAAACATTTTCTTTATGGCACTCCCAAAAGGGTAAGCTCTGGCAATTCTTTTCTACTTTATTTTTAATGACTTGCATTTACGTTTCAGGAATGCTGTGCTCATTGTGCCGAAAGCACCACATGAGGCAGGGGACTTTTGTTGCGTATCTGAAACTTGGAATGGCTCATTTTGTGACTAGAATTACTAGTCCAGAAAGGAAAAGTGGTCATTTGATGAAATGTTGATATCCTAAATTTAAAAAGCCTATTAAATCTCTCATGTTTTTTCCTGAGAAAAAAGCCCTTAGGCGGGCCCCGAACCCCACGCCATGGCTTCGTATTAAAATTGTCAGTCAACCACAAATGAAATCCCCCACAGTTTTGAAAAATCCTGGGGAGAACCCTGCAAGCCAAATATATATCACTGCGGGTGCTCTCCGGAATAGAACGGTAAATTTCACTTTTTATCCGGATGGTAAGTGAACCTTATTACCTCCATCTTAATCACGGAACTCAACTTGTAGGGTAAAAGAGGGAGTATTTGACCGGATAAGGAAATTTTTGTCCATTTCATTTTAAAATAGGGCGAAGAAACTCAAACTCCAAATGGATAACATAAGTATTTACTTACCTATATTTCAGAACTTACATGCTCAGTAGTGATGGTCACCATGTATGACCGCCGACCTTTTAAATAGTGGTCACTGTGTGGGAGAATTTGACCTGCATGTGGCAGTTTTCGACCACGCTGTCAGGAGAATTCGACCAGCGCTGATAATTGTGTCTCAATACAGCCATTGCTTTGCCATTACGTGCACTTTTTACCTTTACATCTTACAAATAAATATTTCAAGGAAAATAAGAATTAAACCCCAAATTACACAATCAATCCTTAACATCTCGAAGTGAATCCATTCAATTAAAAAGTTGAAGCGCGATCGTATTCACGTTGCGCGCCGGGCGAATACACACACACATTGACACAGTGTGCAGAGGTCGAAAACTGCCACAGCAGCGCCCTCTGTTGAGTCAGAATTCGACCACCCTATATCGGCCCTTCCCATAATAATTTTTCATGACCCGATGACTGAACAGAATGATTGACATGTTTGCCTTATTTGGCGTTAAGACCCCCTGTAAAGTCTAAAAGAGCGCCACCAATTGATACTTAGTTCTTACTTGACCCCGTAACATAACCTCTGAAACACGCAACAATTTCTCACCTTCAAATCTGGAATGAATTACGAGGATTTCGCGCACCTGTTCTGATTTCTAGACAATCGACAATCAAGGGCAGGAACTGAAGATCACGTGTATGGTTTATTGTGGCAACAGGATACCTTGCACGGATTTTATTGAGCGATTATTAACGGGCGGTCGAATTCTCCCCTCGGTCGAAAGCACCCGCGCTTACCAGGTGGCATATCTCAGGTGGCATACAATGTATCTAGTATTTTGGTGGCCGTTTTAAGTAGCTTGAAAATTCCAGCTCTACTGTAGGCTCATGACATGTGAGATTCGCCGTTTAGAGCTGGAAACACTCATATTGGGTTTTCAGCGGTGTGTTGATTCTTTTGCCGATATCTTCCGTTTCCCTGAATATATCAGCCAAACACTCACCTTACCGGCAAAGTAGTAATTCATGCAGCTTGTGATCCCCTCAAAATAAGAATATGCTCAAGTTAAACCCGAAAAAAAAGGTAAATTTTTCGTGCAACTCGGTGCATGCACAAACCAGCTGTGTACAAAGCAATGGCAGAGTGATTCTTGGTGCCCGACCAAAACACGAAGGGGCCAGACCACAACAATTTACCATTTGAAGCTTACGGTGGTTTCCGATTACCGTGCGGCCTGCACTGTGTGCGAACCCCCTCGGGGCTCGCTATACGGTGGCTGTTTGCTGGTGCAATAACAGCTACATGTACATGGCTAAATGCATGGTAAAGTGCCATTTAAGTCACATGAGACCTGAAAATTTTAAATTCTCCACAAGTTTATTTAAATGTGTATTTTGGGATAAGTGTTAGATGTACTTTGAATTTCTAAAAAGCCCAAGTAAATGGCGAACCTAGTATTGTCGTTTAATCATGCATTTCAATTCCATGCAGACATAGTAACGGGTGTAACGGAGACACACACTTGGAACTGGAGACGCCACAGCAAAAAGAGATTTATTGAAGATTTGTGTGAGGTGTAATTCCCATTTGTTGCTAAATCAAAGCCAAATGCAAGTCTTATGTCTGTGGGTCTTCCGTGCAATAACAGAGAACAAGACAAGTACTGAACATCAAATTTAATAAAACCGTGACACAATTAAAATTTTTGCTTTAACTCTGACATCATATGCACTGTCAAAATGCCTCATTTTTATTCAATTAGACAGGAACAACAACCCTAGTATTTGTTTTGGGTAAGAAGTGGTTGTTTGGCCATTTAAATTATCAATATAATGACACTGTCACAAAGCATTAGAGTGGTAACGGGTGTAACGGAGACACACAATACTGGCAGTGTACAAGAATTGTTGGATTATGCAGGCTGGTGACCAGATTGACTTGGCTTGTTACAGGTAAAAGGTAGTTAGGATTACAGCAGGACACATCCACCAGAGACTGACCATTCATTCCCCCCCCCCCCCCCCCGAGACTGACCATCCCCCCCCCCACCAGTAACAGCCCTCTACTAAAAATGCTACACCTTTATAGGCCTTTTCCAAACTCTCCACTCACTTTACGGTGTCCCTTCTTGGTTGCTTTACCCTGTGCTAGTGCCACATTTGACCCTGCTTCCACCCCCCCCCCCCCCAACCTGGCTCCCACTGCCCCCCCCCCCCACCTTTTAGTATTCATGGACAATATATTAACTTGTTTTATTTTTCAGTATTAAAACAGTAACAAATAACTTCAATAAAAATGTCAGTTTGAGTCCGTTTTATTTCAATGTGAACAATGTTTCATTCTACATTGTGTATAGTAGGCAGGTGAATGAACTGTTTTAAATTCATTTCAAATAAAATATAACACTCAAGGAGAAACAATGTTCATAATTATTTGGTAATTTGGGCCTGCAATAAATGCATACAAATACATGTTAGAGCCCGCCCCTAGAGACGAGTGCTGCTTGTAGCATGCAAAGTCGGAGGGGGGTAGTAGCAGATGTATGATGTCTTCGATAGGCAGCGCCCATACGTCATCCTGCTCCGGCCACATGATTTGGCCCAGGCTTACTTGTTTCATATATTTGACCTCAGCGAAGCTCCGTTAATGGCAAGTATCTGAAGAAGAAAAAAGGATTGGGCAAGGTTTTATGCATCTGAAAATATGTAAATTTCACACAATTTGCAACCCTCAATGCCATGTCTCTTTAATACATCAGAAGAATAAGAGATTGTGCACATAATTAAGAAAAAAAATAGGACATCTATTGTGAAAAGTTATGGATAGGCCCAAACTGGCCTGGGTGGAGTTACTCCCCTCCCCCTGGATACGCAAATGAATGATTTTGTATATTTCGTAAAATATCACTTTTTATCAAAGTGGCTCCAATTTGTTTTCGCCTTTGAAAATATTTTGAAAAGCGATTGGGTGTATTAAACAAACTACGTTAGGCCTAAATACAAAATTTAAAATGTCAGGCATGTGGGGGGGGGGGGGGTACCTCTAGAACTATGGGGCTCCGACAGGAACCCCAAAGAAAGACGCTGATTTTTCCCATAGGCTAGTACAGCAAGAATAAGAGAATCGCAAACGTGAGGTTTCTAGTTCGATCCCCAAAGAGTAGAGGAAAAGAAAATTCTTGTCTATTTTCCAATCAGTTTTTCAAAGGGAAAAATAGGCTCAAAAACTCCCGTGGATATTAACCAATCACTAAATCAGAGAAAACTGCCGGCAAAACATCGTTTTTATAAAGTTTTGCGAGTTTGAGGGAAATATTTTTGGACGTGGTAGGCCTACGCCTACGGCGAGGGCAAACGAAAAAGTGTGGGAAAGTATTCAGCGTCAACAAGTCCGTTCAAAACTTCCAAACCAGTCCAAAAATTCAGGGGTATTCTGGGTGAAAACAGTGGGTCAAAATAATAGAATTACAACGAGCAAAAAGACTCAGGCTCAGGGCTATTTCAATTCATTTTTCTTTTCCCCCATAACAAAACTCGCCATACAGTTTCAATCGCGAACCAACGAAACATTCATTCATAAAAAACATCCACGGAACGTCTAATTTAGACTGGTTGCCGGTCCATACGCATTCTACATTCCACAAAGAGCGATGATAATGTGTAGGGACCGGGAGCCAGTCTACGCCCAAAGCCGGGTACCCGATTAGTTTTATGCGCAATTGCTCGCGTACGCGTCTGGGCACCGATTGCAGCTGGTATTCGCACGCGTTGTCGGTTTTCAGCCATGCGTGTGTCGCGGTTACAAGCCGTTTCGTTCCGTGTGTGTTTCGCCCATGGGTCGATAGTCAATGTACGTTTGTTGTATGAAACCGACGATCTTTTTGCACGTTTTCTTTTGTCATTTACAGCTTAGTAAAATTATCCATATCCCTGCTGTTTATCCCCAAGATATGTTTGTATCTGTCCAAGCAAGAGAGGGATAATTGGAATGGTCCTAACTTACCGATACGGTCGTAACTTTGTTGGGCATTCGGAAGGTTTGGCGACACACATCATCGCAGCTCCCCCATGTCTAGAGAAACTCAGCTCAGCTGTTTCGTGGTGGCTCATTCTGATTGGTCAGTCATGCAGTTTATATGACGTAATGGAAAAGACTTTCACGCGTTTTGTTGTACAAAATTGGGGATGGGGTGACGGTCGTAACAAAACGACACACTTTGTTTTTAACATTTTCAAAACTTTGCCGCAACTTGATCGAATATAGCATGGACATAGAACAGTTTGTCATGGTTTAAGATCAATTTAGACTACTAGATAGGAGAAATTCTTTCACATCAGCCTTACACATGTTATAAAATGAGCTATTTCAAATGAGTTAGGATGGCGACACACAGGTTACGGCCGTTACTGGTTTTTTAGATAGATTTTTTTTCCCACGAATTTTTTTTTTCTGTCTGCAAGCGACCGTATTGTTAAATTTATCATGTATATTCAATGAAATTGTAAATTTTCATACAAAGATTTCTTCAAAGTGGAAGCAAACCTAATGAAAAATAGAGCACCAAATATTGGCCCTAAATATTGTCAGAGTTTTGCCATCCTGGGTTTTTTCTTTCGGCCATAAAAAAAACGAGACAAGTTGAACACATTTGATTTTTTTCTGTATTTATTACTAACACATATACAAAGTAAAATAAATCATTTATATATTTAAACTGCTTTTTAATCGTACTAAATAAAGCAGAGAACTGTCTATACCCAAATGTGGCACTTTACCGTGCATTTAGCCACATGTATAAGATTATGGACAAGAACGCATGCAATACAATGACGGGCTATTATTTCCTCGTTGCCTTTTCCGAATCCACAGAGGCAGTATTCCATGATAATAAATCTTAAGAAATATACAATTTCTGCTCAAGTAAATTTGTGGGTAAACACTGACCAAATTGTAACATACATGTAAGCCCGTCATTGTATTGCATGCGTTCTTCAAATGGTAAATTGTTGTGGTCTGGCCCCTTCGTGTTTTGGTCGGGCACCAAGAATCACTCTGCCATTGCTTTGTACACAGCTGGTTTGTGCATGCACCAAGTTGCACAAAAAATTCAACTTGAGCATTCTCATTTTGAGGGGATCACAACTGTATGAATTACTACTCTGCCGGTAAGGTGAGTGTTTGGTTGATATATTCAGGGAAACGGAAGATATCGGCATAAGAATCAACACACCGCTGAAAACCCAATACAAGTGTTTCCAGCTCTAAACGGCGAATCTCACATGTCATGAGCCTAGAGCTGGAATTTTCAAGCTAGTTTTAAGGGTGAAATCAGATGTTTTTGTTGGGTCATCAAACAGTTTGGATTAATTCCGAGTAGATCGCACATTTTTTCTTGGACCCTAATATCGCCAAATCATGTCCAAATGTTAAAAAGGGCGATAAACGGTCCAAGTTACTTGGACTATATCCTCACCTTGTGTGCACCAAGATAAAGATCGCCGGAATCGGTTCCAATTTTCGAAAAAAGTGAACAAAATCTCTGATCCGTACTGACAGCGACAGACACACACACGAAGCGACTGTTTGGTATCCCACAAGGCATTTTGCCGGCTGGGTCATGTGCGAGGGGTCGGACTGGACAAGCTCATGATTATTCATGTCAAAAATCTGAAGTACGGCGTGCACGGCATGCACTGCCAAATCGGTAAAATCGGTAAACTTTACCAACAATTTCCAAATAGGAAAATTGTAATTTCAATGCAATTTAAAAAAAAATTGACTCCAAACATTTTTAATAATGGACTCCAAACATTATTAATATCTGAAAGACCGGAAATGACTCAAAAACAATTGTTTTTGTTCATTAGTGCAAATAGGTTAATGAAAATTTGATTTTGGAGTACATGTACAGTATGTTAACCCATCGGTTTGCACGTCCCTCCTGTTATAACTATCACAACCTATCAAAAAACCAACAAAATGCATTTTGAAACATTTATCCAGTAATTTCATTCATACTTTCAACATGGCAAGTTACATATTACGTTCCGGCATTAACACTTTTTGACTGTTCCTGTATCAATCTCTGTGAATTGGAAAACTGTTACATTTTACCCGTATCCGCACAAACCAAAATACATGTATATATTTATACTGAGTCAATCCTGGTTGGGTCCGATTGTCATGGTTGGCCTCGAGTCGGCCGTGGGGCCGAGTTGGCCTGCTTCCAGCTCCAGGCATCAGGGAGGGCCACAGTTGGCAGTGCCAGCTAGGGAGGAGAGGGCCGCATCTAATCTTTATACATGTACATGGTGTACTTGTTTGCTTTTGCCAATGGTTTTTGCAAATTCCTGTTCAATTCTGAGGGGCACCCACCATGAAGTTGTAGTGCCAGCCATCTTGTTCATTTATTTCTGACCTCTATTCTCGTGAAATGTCACATCATGGCGCCTAACGTTACACTCTGTACAGTTGACCGTTGCATTCATTTGCAACATGCCATTTAATATGCAAGGTGCCATAGTTCTAGCAGAAATGTAGTGGGATAGATGAGAGGAAGCAAGGAGGCACGGTGAACATGGGTGGGATGGATGAGTGGAGTCATGATGAGATAGAGATGAACTGTTGAGCTGCTGAGCAGAAGCTCGGAGGCACGGTGCGATAGATGAGTCGAATCGTGGTGGGATAGATGAGTGGAAGCACGGAGGCGTGGTGGACATGGGTAGGATAGATGAGTGGAGTCCAATGAGTCGAGTCGTGGCCAGCGGCGTAACCAAGGGGGGCGTGGTGGGGTGCATGTCCCTCATAAAAAATCATCGCCCCCCCTCCCCCTGTAAATTTTGCAAACTGGAAAAAAATAGTATTAAGAAAAATACTGTAAGCACACCCCCCACTCCCCTTCCCCCATGGAGAAAGCTCTGGCTATTCCACTGATCATGATGGGATACATGTAGATGAGTGGAAGCATCGGAGGCACCATTGGATAAGTGGAATCCCAGTGGTGGGATATGAGTGGAAGCAGTCGCAGTGGGCATGGGTGGGATAGATGAGCGGAGTCGTGGTGGGATAGATAAGTGGAAGCACAGTCGCAGTGGGCATGGGTGGGATAGAAGAGTGAAGTTGCGATGAGATACATTGTAGATGAGCTGGTATTTAAATACTCTTTAAACGCCAGTTTGGATTGGAAAAGTTGAATCGTTGGAATTCAGACTGGTGCCCTTGGTCTATAGGTGCTTGGTTGCATACAGGCTGCACTATGTACGGCACCAGTCCGAATTTCCGGATGTCAGTGCTTTGGGTTTGTCCACATTTCACTGTAAATATTACAGATGGGAATACATGTATTTCTACAACCAGACCAGGCCTTGTGCTAACTTTTTTTTCTCGGCTGTAGCACACACTGGGTTAGCTAACTGCAAATTTTACTAACCTGTAAAGACTTTGTATCCGATGGTATCTCAAGTGACTCGAAGGGTTTTCTTCTCTTTCCATTTCAGGCCAGCATTTCGGGTACATCTCTTTGTGACAGCGCTAAAGTAGCCATCGATAATTTTTTTGCTTCTGCCAATACCAAATCAGGAGATGTTACCTTGATCCTGTTTGACATTGGTAAATTGGACCCTTGTCAGAAACATGATTGCATTAAGGTGTGTGATCAAGGAAATCCTGACCCACTCTTTGATGCTGTCAAAGAAAAACTGCTGGAGAGGAAATGTGGATATTGCCTGTTTATGTATACTCTGTCTGCTGAAGAGCTAGAAAAGACAGCAGTCAGTGCAAAGTGTTACCCGGTGTTCGTCTACTGGTGAGTACAATTCTCTTGCTACGGTTATAATACTTGAACATGGGAACATTGAAATGCTAGTGAAATTAAACCTACCATGAAAAGCACTGATTTAATTTGTATTAAATGTTTTATTTTTGTTTTTATTGAAATTTAGTTGAATTTTTAAAGTGAACAAAGAAAACTGGCAGTAATGGATTCGAACCTGCAACCTCTGGAATACCATACCGGCTCTCTACCAACTGAGCTGTCGTGCCCTATGTTGGCAGTCTTCCAAATTCAATGTCATTGTTCGGGGTGCTTGTTTTTTTGAGGGAGACTGCAGAATATATGAACCCATCACTTGATATATATTAAGTTTTGGCTTAAAGATTGTATAGACATTCCAACCTTAATTGCAAATATACCTTGTAATTATCGGGAACCTTGTCCTATCCGGGTCACAGGTTTCTCCCTTCATTGTGTATGCATGTGACATCAGTAGTGGCCCCACACATATTGGAAATGCCATGAACGTGTTTGATAATATTGCATTTATATGACTTATGAAAATGGCATAATGCTAGACCAATATTTAATAAAACAATGAATAAAACTGATCACAAGAACAAGACCACCAGAATTTGCTGACTGGGCAAAATCACTGCCTAGCGACTCGCACATTTTATTCATGCATGATTTGGTTTTTTAAGTTGGTAACTAACATGAATCCTGGCATTAGGCACAATGAAGGGAAGCAGTGCATTTTTTTGCTGTTTCGGAAGTTTTCCGAAACAGCCCTTGTTTTCGTTAAGATTTGTTTTTCTTTTTTCTTTTTCTCTTTCAGACTATTGCCCATAGCATTTGTACACGTTTTCCTTTTTACCGGCACTTTGGCTACTTTTATGCAGCCGATTGCCTTTAAACTTAGCAAACACTTAGAGCAACTGCTCAGAATGTGTGATGAACTTTTATGTCATGATGATGTCATCACATGATTTTTTGGTAATTTTGGAATTTTGAAAATCGTAACATTCTTTTCAATATATCTAGCGAATAAAACAAGATATTTTCAAAATTATTTTTGTTATAGCTTTGGTATGTCTCAAAGATATGCCGTAAAAGTGAACAATTATGTGACGTCATGATGACTTCATCAAAAATGTTTTTTATTTAACGCATGTAAGGGTCGGTCCGATAAAAAAAAAATGTATACATTGAAATTTTCTCTACCTAATTCCAAAATTTCATGATCGTGGCTCACTCAAGTAAAAAATAACAGCCATTTGAATATTTAGACCAAAATCAATATAACACAAAGGAATTCTGTGAAGGGCAGATAACCATGGCTTTCATGTTGCATGCTGTCTGGCCATTTTCACAATCAGTGGTGTAACTCTGAAAATTGAAGTTTTTGATCTGTATTTTTTTAACCAGTGCACAGAACTCTTATTTTTTTGGGCATGTGACTGTCCTGGGTGAACGCTACCTCGGGTGGCTTAACAAATGCATTTCTTGTCCTCATGTGTGGTGGCCTCTAGAGGGGGTAAAGTACCCCCCTCCAGACCTTGATTTTATCTTTATATATGTAATTCCTACACATGTACTTGTTTTTTGTTGGGGGTTATACACAAGTGTTTGAACTTTATGCCATACTATTTTCATCAGCCATCCAGTTTCGGTTCTGTGGTGGAGTCATCGGCAGTTCGTGTGTTTCGGAGTATACATTTTCCGTTAACTTTTACTACCAATAAACTGTGTGATACTGCTCATATTTAAAAATGACAAATGTTCCAGTTATTTTTTAATTGTAATGGTGAAGAGTTCTACTAATGTTAGGTATGTCCTTTTTTTCTTCAGTAATTGCTTCTGAAAATTGTGTGTTCAAACATACATATTAACTTTTCTGTTAACAGTTTTGTACCCTCCAAAACGTTTTATTTGACCTGGCTTGTAAACGAACTAAGGGGCCATTCAAAATTTAATGTTTAAAAATTTCGATTTCTTTTCGAAAATGTGGGTGGGTGGGTCAAGGAAATTTATTGAAATTCAAAATTTACTTTTTAATAAAAAACATAAAGGAAAATTAAAAGAAATGCTCTTTTTACTTGCCAATTCGACTCCCGCATTTCGATTTGTTTGATTTTTCAACCCTATACCCGTACGGCCTATGCGTAGTCTTAGACGTTGTATCATCCGTTGTTCAACAGAGTGGATATTCTATACTTCATAGGCTGTTGTTATGGCTTTTCGGCATTTGGTACAGCACTGCCATACCGGGCTGTACATTATTGATCAGATATAAAAACATAAAGGAAGAAACATCATCTTACGACTGCCATCATCTTTGCTATAAATGAACAATTAAAGCGTAGCAAGAATTACTCTTTTTTTGCTAATGTCCTTCAAACGTTCAAAACGAAGTAACGTTTGTATATAATCACAATACATCTTTGAAATGCAAATTAGGGTGTCTGTGAGATCGAGAGAGAAAAATTTTATAGCCCCATTTAAATTCTCCCTAAGTCATGATCAAAATACATGTATACCCAATCGAGTACGCACTGTAGACTGGTTCCCGTCTCTACTGCTATCAATTAAATACCGCAGCAGAGACGGGAACCGTGCTAAAAGTATACACGTTGCTTGCACATTGCGAAGCCCTGAGAAAACGATACAATTCAGGCCTTAAATTTGGTAATTTTTAGGGCAAGGCCACTTTGGCCTTGAATAAAGCAAAATTATGGAGGGCACCAAGGCCAGTAAGTAGGGCACCAAGGCCAAATTATATCTGCAGAAAGGGCATGGAGGGCGCGGCACTGTTGATTTTTTCCGTTCAAAACGTATTTAACTAAGAGTAAGAGTAAGACTATGAGGCCAAAAACATACTGCTTCCGATCACATGGGTATTCAATTATATGTGAATTTCAGCCTAAACTGTTTCTGTTTACGCTACGAAAGCTATAACAAAAAATTGCCAAAATAAATTATAAAAACTTGCCTTAATTAATGTCAAAAATATTTACGGTCGATAATTCTTAAAAATCATGGAGAATGTAGGTCGTACACATCACTATGCACAACGCTAACCATAACGCTAACCACGATGGGAAACTGGCCAACACTGTCCGTTTATCCATGGAGAAATACATTTCTCCATGGTTTATCGTACGGTGGTAATTAGCGTGCGTGATGCACTTTGTGTGGTGGGCGATAAACCTCGTGTTGCGGCAGGAAATGTCGGGGAAACACGCTGCGGTGTACAAGCGGTACAACCTCGAAATACATTCATGAACACGGAAAATGCATACACAGACAAAATAGATCAAGTTCTGTGAATTAACGTGCAGAAATCTTCTTTCTCTATCGATTTTTTGGTCCTAATTATTCATCGAAACTTTTGACAATCGGAACACCGCGTGTTGTGACCAAAGTTCATGAAGTTACTGTACGTATGTAGCGCGCCGAAGGCGTGCTTCATAGCGCCGCCTACAAGAGCGCGTTTCCTCGTACACGAACATCGATGTGTATTGTGAGGCGCACACGTGCAAGTACTGAGAAAAAGAAAGTCAGTTGACTGCACGTAAATGTTGCCGTACATGTACATGTACATACTCCTGCTGCTTTGTGTGTACGTACGAATACACACATTTAATCTTGCGGTGGGGGTGTTGATGCTTTGATGGTTTGATCGGCACACTCTGAAACTGGACCAGATTAATAGTTTGTGTGCATACTGTGATTCTGTACGCGCGATCGCCAACGTGTTGTGCAGCGAGATTTTATGAAGGGCTGGCATGACATCGAAAAAACAAATGATATGAAGGATTGTAGTGGCTGTGTTTTTGCAAAAAGGGCACGGCGGCCAAGGTAAATTTGGGGCAAGGCAAAACTGGCCGTGAAGACGGATATTTTGTGTGGGGCACCTCGGCCAGTAAGAAGGCAACGACGGCACTGGCCGTCGTGGCCGTCGTTCATTTCAAGCCCTGTGTACATGCATATGCATGATTTTTACTTGAATGTCAACTTCTAAAGAGGTATTGTGTGGCTTCAACTTCAAGAATTTTGGAAGTTGTTGAAAAAATTTACTTGTGACTTGAATTAAAAATAAAAATGACTTGGTAAAAAAGTTGGCTGCAACACTGGCCGCCACGTGGGTATAGTGGACCATTCCTCCATGGTGGCTGATCTGAGTGGCGATATTGTGATGGAGAGCTTTAGTTTTAGAAGTTGTTTAGGGCTACGTGTATGTGTTTTAATCATGCCGTAATTTGTAGACGATTTTATAGCCATATCGGCGATACAGCGGGAAAAAATATCGACTACGAACAAAATCAGTATCGCCAGCGCTAGGTCAGAAGCTGATTATGAAACACAAGAAGTCATCAGGGCACGTGTTAAAGTGGGGGAGACCCACAGCTGCATCACGCTGTCATGAAACTGGGCATTTTATTATTTGTTTAATTGAATGGCAAATCAATATTTTAAGATCAAAAATTGGGGTGGGTGGGTGGGTGGGTCAGGCCTTGAATTTGGTAATTTTTAGGGCAAGGCCACTTTGGCCTTGAATAAAGCAAAATTATGGAGGGCACCAAGGCCAGTAAGTAGGGCACCAAGGCCAAATTATATCTGCAGAAAGGGCACGGAGGGCGCGGCACTGTTGATTTTTTTCCGTTCAAAACGTATTTAACTAAGACTAGAGTAAGAGTACGACTATGAGGCCAAAAACATACTGCTTCCGATCACATGGGTATTCAATTATATGTGAATTTCAGCCTAAACTATTTCCGTTTACGCTACGAAAGCTATAACAAAAAATTGCTAAAAAGAATTATCAAAACTTGCCTTAAATTAATGTCAAAAATATTTACGGTCGATAATTCTTAAAAATCATGGAGAATTTAGGTCGTACACATCACTATGCACAACGCTAATTTATAACCATAACGCTAACCACGATGGGAAACTGGCCAACACTGTCCGTTTATCCATGGAGAAATAAATTTCTCCATGGTTTATCGTACGGTGGTAATGCGTGCGTGATGCACTCTGTGTGGCGGGCGATAAACCTCGTGTTGCGGCAGGAAATGTCGGGGAAACACGCTGCGGTGTACAAGCGGTACAACCTCGAAATAAATTCATGAACACGGAAAATGCATACACAGACAAAATAGATCAAGTTCTGTGAATTAACGTGCAGAAATCTTCTTTCTCTATCAATTTTTTGGGCCTAATTATTCTTCGAAACTTTTGACAATCGGAACACCGCGTGTTGTGACCAAAGTTCATGAAGTTACTGTACGTATGTAGCGCGCCGAAGGCGTGCTTCATAGCGCCGCCTACAAGGGCGCGTTTCCTCGTACACGAACATCGATGCGTATTGTGAGGCGCACACGTGCAAGTACTGAGAAAAAGAAAGTCAGTTGACTGCACGTAAACGTTGCCGTACATGTACATACTCCTGCTGCTTTGTGTGTACGTACGAATACACACATTTAATCTTGCGGTGGGGGTGTTGATGCTTGAAGTATCGGCACACTCCGAAACTGGACCAGATTATAGTTTGTGTGCGACGTGCATGTACTGTGATTCTGTACGCGCGATCGTCAACGTGTTGTGCAGCGAGATTTTATGAAGGGCTGGCATGACATCGAAAAAACAAATGATATAAAGGATTGTACTTGTAGTGGCTGTGTTTTTGCAAAAAGGGCACGACGGCCAAGGTAAATTTGGGGCAAGGCAAAACTGGCCGTGAAGACGGAGATTTTGTGTGGGGCACCGCGGCCAGTAAGAAGGCAACGACGGCACTGGCCGTCGTGGCCGTCGTTCATTTCAAGCCCTGGTGGGTGGGTGGGTGGGTCAAACATATTTCGAAATAAAATCGAAATTTTACAACATTGAACATTTTGAATGGCCCCTGAGGTAGTCAAACTGTTAATGAAGAAAAACACGATTAAGTTTACAACACATATTTATCATCTTAAAGCCACAATGCATTTTTTAAATGTTATTTCAGCACTGTAACAGTAACATTTGTATCAAGTTTACTTGGAAACTTCAAATGTTCTTGTAATCATCTTTCAAGAAATTTTAACATTTGTGTATCCTCCGAAACACACACCAAATGTTAACAGTATTCTCTGAAACACTACGTTTGGACAATTTTAACTTCTGAATTGTTTCTTGGATTATTATTCCACCTTCATAGATACATGTACATGTATGTAGACCCTACTGCGTAGTGTTCATACAGGAAGTTGGAGTGGGCCTTCAGTCTAGGAAAGTGTTTTTAAATTGAAAAGTCTTACAAAGTAGGATTTTGTAGCAAAAATGTTGTTTAACACAGAAAACAAAAAACGTAAACTGAGACATGATTTTTTTTTTCGTTTCAATTGAGAACTGTCTTATACTTAACAATAAAATTCATATAAGGTTGAGATGCAAACTTAAATAGTTACAAGAATCCAGATGCTGAAAAATACTGCTTGAATTTTGACATTAAATGCTATTTGCCCTCAGTTTTGGTGAACTATATGGATGTTTTAAGCTCAAGTATTATTTGTTCCCATAAATTTAAGTCTATAAATGGCCGTCTATAAAAAGAGTTTATTTCTAGTCTTTTCTCAAGTCGTTAGACTATTGCCCATAGCATTTGTACATGTTTTCTTTCTTACCGGCCACTTTGGCTACTTTTAAAATTGGCAGACACTTACACCAACTGCTCAGAATGTGTGCCAAACTTTTACGTCATGATGACGTCATCACATGTCACATGACGTCATCTTAAAGGGGCATTTTTGGAAAGAAGTACAAGTCTGAATAAGTTGAAAAATAATATCTAGGTAGCCCAGTAGGTTTATAGATGAAAATTGACATGACGTTATGATGACGTCATCTTAAAGGGGCAGTTTTTGAAGCCATCTACAAAAGTACAAGTTCGATTAAGTTAAAATGTAATATCTAGGTAGGCCAGTGGGTTTATAGAAGAAAATTGACATAAGATTATGATGACATCATCACATGTCACGTGACGTCATCTTAAAGGGACAGTTTTTGAAGCCATATATCTACAGAAGTACAAGTCCGATTCAGTTGAAAAGTAATATCTACAAGTAGGTAGCCCAGTAGGTTTATAGATGAAAATTGACTTGACATTATTATGACGTCATCACATGGCACGTGACGTCATCTTAAAGGGGCATTTTTGAAGCCATATCTACAGAAGTACAAGTCCAATTAAGTTCTAGGTAACCCAGCATGAGTTATAGGTGAAAATTGATGTGACGTCATGATGATGTCATACAATTTTATAATCATTTTTAAGGTTTTGAACCATGTCGAAACCGTTTGTGTTTGGCGAACTTGGGCGCTATGAGACCGCAACTGTCGGACTTCAATAAGAGGACGGCACGCATGTATTACTTGCATCAAAGTTAAATAACCAGAAACTCTTCGTACTTTGTTAAAAATTTGGGGCAAGATCGTCCGGGGGAAAAGGTGTGTTGCTGAGGTAGCGGGATAAACAATCCAAGCCATTGGTTTTAGCCACAGGAACCGCGGTTAAACTTAGAAAGCAGTCGCTTTGTCTTCCAAATAAGTTTATATACACACCTCCCTTTTCAATTAACCCCATCCAATAGTCTTTGCGTTTAGATGTTGTTACATGATCTTGCACCTCAAACAGTGAATCTTATTGGAGTACCTTTGTGTGATCCAGTTGCTGTGTTATCCTTTGATTGTGCTCTTGTTTTATACGTCAAAACCCAAGTTGTTCATTTCCCAAATTTCCAATGCGACATTATCATCTACCATCATCATGCCTCGAAAAAAACGAAAGTTCCGTTTGGGCCTCCAGTCGTTTGACAACATTGACAGCATGACAGTTCGATGCAAGCTTTGTCAAACCGACCTCTCCTACTGTGGAGGTTCTACAGCCTCCATGCATGGCTACAAACGAGCACGCAAGTAGCAGCATCGACATCTCAGCCTACATGTATGCTAGACGGCTTCGTTCAACGCCACACCTTCAATCTGGCCAAAGGAAAGATTTCCCAGCCTGATTGCTGAGGCTCAGAAAAATGGTGGAATTTCTTGAACCTGGTTATGCGGTTCCTTGCCGTAAAACAATGACGGCCTGTCTGCAGACCATCTTTGCGGATGAGAAGGAGTCCGTGACAAGGCAGCTGGGAAAAGCTAAAAGTGTCGCCTTCGTCAAACTGTCATTTATTTAGAATTATAAAAAAATATTTTCACCGGCATCTTACGTATTTAGCATTTACTATTATTGGCTTTTCCGCAAACTTTGCGGAAAAGGCTTTGTTTTTGTTTTGATTTTTTTTCTCTTCCTTCTTCTTCTTCTTCTTCTTCTTCTTCTTCTTCTTTTAGTTATGACCAAAATCCCATAGACTTACTACACGAATTTTGTCGGCGGCACTTTAGGTCTTAAAAAACCTCAGATCTTAACCAGACTTACCTCAAACATAGACCCTAAGCTGAAATTGTATGCCGAAGAGTGACGTCATGATGACAACATCGGGTGTCATATTACAAGCGATTTAAGATAAAAATATTTTTAATTTTTAAAATGCTATATAAAATCAGCTGTGAGACCCCTGATCTTGGTTTTAATGTCAATTGATAGTATAAACCAGGATCTTCATTTTATCTCGTGTGCGTCAAATCACGTGACCCTTCCTTCCGGTCCAAACCGGAAGTGCCCTATAATTTGAAAGTGGAAAAAGATGTGAACTTGCTTTCAACGATGTTAGTCTCTGCCTACATTGTAGGTTGTTCTTCTTCACAAAAAATTACCTGTGACGTCATAAAATGTTCGAGCGCCCTCTAGTGGCCGGTTGAAAAATGTTTAAAATGAATAATCAGTCTGTGTGGCGAAGTTTGCTGAAATCACTTTATAATTGATGTATTTAATCGACTTCATGCTAAGAACAATTTGGGGGAGAAAGATTGATGACGTCATCAGACCGGAAGTTGCAATGAAAATACCTTTTAAACCTTAAAAAATTGCTGAAAAATCAACCGCGAGAGATATAATCCCAGATATTTGCTTCAGATGGCGGAGTTAACATAGCTCTCAAGCTTTCTGATAATGACGTCACGATGACATCATCAAATATGGGATTACAAGCATTCAAAGATTTCTGGATGTAATCTTTGAAAATCAATATAAAACCAATCGAGAGAGATCTGATTTTGCTTTTAATGGGAACTGATATAATAATCCAGGGTCTTCATTTTATATATTACGTGCAAAATCACGTGACCTTTCCTTCTGGTTGAAACCGGAAGTGCCTCATTTGAAAGTTAAGTAGCCATATCTCACCAACAGAAAATGCTAAATTCAAAATTATTTTTGTAATAGCTTTGTTAGCGTTTATATTCTTTCACATCAGAGTGTGACGTCATCAAAAATGTGCTTTTTTGAAACACATAAGGGTAGGTCCGATCATCATAAAAATTGGTGGGTAAGTAGATAGTGCCACTAGCATGTAAAATCCAAAGTAACGTCATCGGCTGATTTTTCTATGAATTTCTTAGTTCTATCCCAAATCCCATAGACTTTGTACACAAATTTTGTACGTAACCCTTTGGTCACTAAACAACCTCAGATCTTAACGAGAGCTATATGTCTGTTTGATAAACAGATCATATGGCTTTTCTGAGTAGTTTTTTATATGCGTCTAAGCCTTTTTGAGTGTAGAAGGAAATTAAAAACATTAAAAAAATCATAGAAAATCAGCCGATGACGTCATCATGACGTCACTTCGGATTTGGCATGCTAGTGACAATATCTGCCTACCCACCAATTTTTGTGACGATCGGACCTACCCTTATACGTGTTTCAAAAAAGCAAATTTTTGATGACGTCATCATGACGTCACAAATTTTTCACATTGATATGTATCTATGAGCTAACAAACCTATTGCAAAAAGAATTTCGAAATTAGCATGTTCCGTTGATGAGATATGGCTTAAAGGTGCACAAACTAAAAGAAATCTATAAAATCGCATGATGACGTCACCATGACGTCACGTCAATTTTCATCTATAACACAAGCCGGTCTACCCACAAACCAAGATTGAGCTCAATCGGACATACGGTTCTCTAGATATGGGCCCTTCAAAAATGCACCTTTGAGATGACGTCACGTGCCGTCAGAGTAATATGCACGACTTCGGCATAGGGTCTAAGTGTATGCCAACTCTCATCAAGATTGAAGTCTGTTTACTGGCAAAAGTGACCCCGAGAATGAAACGTGTGCATTGTCTATGGCATTTTTGATAGAAGGAAGGGTCACGTGACTTTGCACGTAATATCAAAAATTAAGACCCTATATTATTCTATCAGTTCCCGTAAAAAGCAAAATCAGATCTCTCTCGATTGATTTTATATTGATTTTCAAAGATTAAATCTAGAAATCTTTGATTGCTTGTAATCCAATATTTGATGACGTCATCGTGACGTCATTATCAGAAAGCTCGAGAGCTTTGTTAACTATGCTATCTGAAACAAATATCTGGATTATATCTCTCGCGGTTGATTTTTCAGCAATTTTTAAAGGGTTAAAGGTCTTTTCATTGCAACTTCCGGTCTGGTGACGTCATCAATCTTTCTCTCCCTCAACATGTTCTTAGCATGAAGCCGATTACATACACAATTATAAAGTGATTTCAGCAAACTTCGCCACAGACATCAACTGATTATTCATTTTAAACATTTTTTAACCTGCCGCTGGAGGGCACTCGAACATTTTATAACATCACAAATAATTGTTTTTGAAGTGCAACCTGGGCAGAGACTTAGATCGTTGAAAGCAAGTTCATATCTTTTCCACTTTCAAATTACAGGGCACTTCCGGTTTGGACCGGAAGGAAGGGTCACGTGATTTGACGCGCACAAGATAAAATGAAGATCTTAAATTGTACTATCAATTCCCACAAAAATCAAGTTCCGGTCTCTCACGGTCGATTTTATATTGATTTTCAAAGATTAAATCTATTAATCTTTAATTGCTTGTAATTTGATACATGATGACGTCATAGTAATATGCACGAGTTCAGTACAGGGTCTCACTCTATGCAAACTCTCATTAAGATTGAAGTCTGTTTAATGGCAAAAGTGGCGGCGAGAATAAAACGTGTGCTTTGTCTATGGCATTTTTGATAGAACAAGGAGAAGAAGAAAAAAACGAGATGTGTGACTGTTGATGAACAGTACACATAGCTTTTCCGCTCTGCATTTTTTTTTTTTTTTTACATGAAAGGAATTAAGGAATAAAGAGTAAGTTTAAAGAGTGAAAGTATTAAGAGTGAAAGTATAATAAAGGTTGCATGAAATATACCTTAGATTTGTAGATTTTTTTCTCTAGGAAGGTTGGGGGCAATTACCATAAATGGGCGTATCTAGACCGCTATTACGATCAAGCATATTCATGATTAAGTTAATTTATATAACAAGCATCGCACGCATTATTCAGACAGCTATATAAGGTTGAAGTAAAAATATTTTGTCTAGCTACTGTTGTGGCTATATTGGTAGAGCACTGAAAGCTTTAGACTACAGAGGCCTGGGTTCGAATCCTCTGCCCGATTTATATTTCAAGGGAAAACACAACGTCTATTTATGACAATTGACCCTAACTTACCTATGAAAAAAAATCACGCGTTCGGGTGTTTTGTAAGTGACGTGACAGGGTTATGTGATGCATTACATCATCTTTTGGAATTTGCGAGCGGGTAAATTGTGGGGGGGGGGGTTGAAAAGTGGTTGAAAAATTGCGTAAATGAGCCAAACAAATCACAATTAAGAGAAAAGAACAATGTTTTATTTAGTAACAAACTAATTTATTAAGATCAAAAATATGTTTCAAAAATAACTTCTGTTTTTGTTATTTTTAAATACAGTCTGTTTTATGGTTGTATATTGTATAAGTCTTAAGCTAGATAAAATTACAAAATGGAATAGATATGTCAAAGTAGGTGCAAGTTTAATGTTCAAGATGTGATTTTAAAGTAATGTGCCTCTTCTACCGACGCAGTTGAGTGAGATTCAGTCAGATGAGTGAACTGTCGAAATGTTGTGGGAACTTTGAAATTCACATTAGAGAAATTGGAAGCTTATGTGACACATAATGGTGTATAACAGTTGTCAATGTGCACAAACATGATAATGAAGTTGGCTTGAAGTGCAAAAGTATTTAGCTGTTGTTTTCTTAGCTTGGGAATCGATGGAGTTTGGGCTGCTGATCTGATTTAACTAAAGTTTTTGGTGTGATCAGCCAATTGGCTCCTGGTTTAGTCCAACGCGCTACGCTATGGCATTGTCAAAACTTGTCATATGAGGGCGCACTTTAAATTTTTCCCGTAATGCCAGGCAAACTCAACCAAAGTACCAAGAAAAACGTACATAGTTTATGCGAGTTAGCTACAACTTTAAACATGGGGGCATCATGGCGTCCAATATCTCCAGAACTAAATGTGGGATCTGGTTGAACTTCTATTTCTATACAGATAGAGACACACATCTGCCTTAGCTGACACCAGCAGTCGGGTAAACTTTGAACCACTTAAGTTGTGTGCTGCCCCCAGCGTTGCTTTGTGGGATCTTCATACGGTTTAGTCAAAATGTGACTTCTTATATTGCAGACCATGTGAGGATTTTGGTATATACATCGTACGTGCTTTGATTCTGATTGCCGAGGAAGACAACAGTAAAATATACCGGCCTACCTGCATACCACGATTGACTCCAATTGGATGTACAGTTCTCTGGATATAGGACCTAAACGTATGCACCTTTCAGATGTTGTCACGTGACGCATGGTGATGTCATCACGACAGCACTTGTAAAAACAAACATTTACAACATGGTCTTTGTCTGAGTCAAGATTGGATTCAATCTAATCAACACTGTCATTGATCAGATTGACTATTCAGATTTTGCATATCTCTCGCGGTTGATTTTTCAACATTTTCTTCAGGGTTCAAAGGACTTTTCATTGCAACTTCCGTTCTGGTGATGTCATCAATCTTTGCCCCCACTCGACTTGTTCTTAGCATGAAGCCGATTACATACATCAATTATAAAGTGATTTCAGCAAACTTCGCCACACACATCTACCGATTATTTATTTTTAAAAAAGTTCAACCTGCCGCTAGAGGGCGCTCGAACATTTTATGATGTCACAATTTTGTGTGTGTAAAGTACAACCTAGCCAGAGACTAACATCGTTGAAAGCAAGTTTACATATTTTTTCACTTTCAAATGAGGCACTTCCGTTTCGGACCGGAAGGAAGGGTCACGTGACTTTGCACGTAATACCAAAAATGAAGACCCTGGATTATTCTATCAGTTCACATTAAAGCAAAATCAGATCTCTCACGGTTGATTTTATATTGATTTTCAAAGACTAAATCTAGAAATCTTTGGTTGCTTGTAATCTGATACTTGATGACGTCATCGTGACGTCATTATCGGGAAAACTCGAGAGCTATGTAAACTATGCTATCTGAAGCAGAAATCTGCATTATATCTCTTGCGGTTGATTTTTCAGCAAATTTTTTAGGTTTAAAGGTCTTTTCATTGCAACTTCCGGTCTGGTGACGTCATCAATCTTTCTCCACCTCAACTTGTTCTTAGCGTGAAGCCGATTACATACATCAATTATAGAGTGATTTCAGCCACACACATCGACCGATTATTCATTTTAAGCATTTTTCAACTTGCCGCTAGAGGGCGCTCGAACATTTTATGACGTCACAAATAATTTTTTTGTGAAGTACAACCTAGTCGGAGACCAACATCGTTGAAAGCAAGTTCCCATCTTTTTCCACTTTCAAATGATGAGGCACTTCCGGTTTGGACCGGAAGGAAGGGTCACGTGATTTGACGCACACGAGATAAAATAAAGATCCTGGATTATACTATCAATTCCCACAAAAATCAAGTTCCGGGCTCTCACGGTTGATTTTATATTGATTTTCAAAGATTAAATCTGCTAATCTTTAATTGCTTGTAATTTGATACATGATGACGTCATCATGACGTCAGAGTAATATGCACGAGTTCAGTACAGGGTCTGAGTGTATGCCAACTCTCATTAAGATAGAAGTTTGTTTAGGGGCAAAAGTGCCGATTAGAAAAATCGTGTATAAAGTCTATGGGGTTTTAGGGAGAACAAGAAAGAGAAGACTAAGAAGAAAAAAAAAAACCGGAACGAAAACAATACCTTTTCCGCAGGTATGTGGAAAAGCTAATAAGAACAAAGACAATGGCTTTTCCGAAAAATTTCGGAAAAGCCAATAAAACTTAACACAAACATAGACCCTAAGCTGAAATTGTATGCCGAAGAGTGACGTCATGATGTCATCACGTGTCACGTGACGTCCTCTTAAAGGTGCATTTTTCAAGGGCCCATATCTAGAGAACGGTATGTCCGATTGCCTTCAAACCTGGTATGTTGGTAGGCTGGCTCGTGTTAGATGAAAATTGAGGTGACGTCATGAAGTCATCATACGATTTTATAGTAATATTAAAATGTTTGAACTTCAAAGTTTCTTCAAGCCATATCTCATTAACAGAACATGTTAAATTCAAAATTCTTGTTGTAATACATGTAGCTTTGTTAGCTTCTATATTCTTTCACATCAGAGTAAAAAATGTGTGATGTCATCATGACGTCATCAAAACAAATTTGCTTTTTTGAAACACATAAGGGCAGGTCCGATCATCATAAACATTGGTAGGCAGGTAGATAGTGTAAAATCCAAAGTGACGTCATGACGTAATCGGTTGTCACGTGACATGAACGTCGAGGTCAAAAGCAAGGTGAAAAGTACAAATTTGCATAAAAAAGAACCTCAGATCTTAAATAAACTTTGCTTGCCGCCGTGGCACTGCTCCCCTTTAAACGCCATGGTTTTATCAGGTGGTAGCCGATAAAACAGTCCCGTCTCGTCCGCGTTGAAGACGTTGCGCGACTCAAAATCATGCAGAATGAGAGGGAGGGTGTCTCTGAGCCAGTCCGTGACGATGACGGGATCGACAGCATTGCTTCCACCACAGACTTGCTTGAACATGATGTTGTGTCGTTCTTTGAAGCGCGCAAGCCATCCAGTATTCGCCGAGAAATTCTGGCACTCCATCATCTTGGCTAGTTGTTCCGCCTTTTCAAGAAGGGGGCCGTTTATGGGAAGGTTTTTTGCACGGGCTCCCCGAAACCAACGGAGCAGGGCCTCTTCTACATCTTCATGAGCAGCGGTGCGGAATCTCTTCCGGGTAGGTTGGAACTTTGAAGTTTTGAACTTCGCTAAGGTGTCCGCCTTGTTCTTGAGAATTGTCGAGAGTGTACTTGAGACAATCCCGTACTGATGCCCGATGTCTGCTTTCTTGCGGCCTGATTCTACAGCCTTGATGATCTCAATCTTGGTCTCCAGAGACAGCCCCTTGCGCTTTATCTTGATTGAAGCCATGGTAGATGTTTTCTTGAAGGTACGATACAATGTAGACGTATGGTCACTTGTGAAAAAATGCCAACTTTTATTCCTTCATTGCAACTCGGTGATGTCAAAAACAACGCGGTCACAAGTGAAGTAAGAAAAGCCATGTTTCCCATTCTTTGCTTGAAATAAAAACAAACTCTAGCGGCTTCAGCCAGCTGCAATGGATCTCGTCTTGCGGCACAACAAACGCAACATCTACTGTCCGTCTTTTATAAATCCTCTCTGGCGGCACAAAACATACAACTGTCGGGCAACGGAACTCCCTTTGTCAGCAGTAAAACTGCAACACCCATTGTCTGTCTTTATAAAACCCCCTCCAGCGGCGCGAAGCACGCAGCTACAAGGTGTTTTTTTTTTAAACCACATTGCAGATGAACGAGCAGATTGGCGTTGGCGTGATAATTACTGGCACCTTTCTTCTGGGTTGGGATTAAGTAAGGGGTTTTCAAAACGTACTCGTCTAAAAGATGTTGAAAATAGTGTATTTTTATTCAACCGGGCCACCAAAAATGCTCGTAACCGTCTTCTCGTATTAATGCTTCTCGTATTAAGCCAATTTTCTCCCATAGAAATGTGAACGTTTTGGTCGGGACTGACGAAATATGCTCGTGATAACCGTGTTCTCGTCCCAACCGTGCTGGTATTAATAGTGCTCGACTGTACCTACCCACCATGGCCGTTTACATACCGGATACTTTGAAAACCATTCAATTCTCATTCCATCCCCCTATAGGATTTTCAGGCACAGTCAGGATTCAGAATGTTAGACTGCATATTTCCCGAAAACGATACATGTAAAACTCTTGTGGTTGAGTAATCTCAACGATTTAATAATCACGACGTTTCTTTTGCTGTTCAGTATAGATCAAGTGTGCATGTACATTTATAGAAACTTAATTTATTAAAAGGTAATTAAAAAAGAAAGAGAAAAAACCATAAAACATGCCACATCCGTGGACAGGCTGCCATGTGTGTGCATCGGTGAATGCTGTGCAGAAAACCCTGATTCTTTGCTGCTGTGGAAGCAATTAATGAGTTTTAACAATAAAAAACATATTTCTTTCTCCCAAAGTTCTAATGGGGATGGGGGTTGAATGGGGAGCACAAGTGGTGGAGGGAGGAAAGACCTCATGGCGGAGGGGGGGCGTGTCACAATGCCCATTACACCACTCTAAAACAGTATTAGGATGAGTAGGGGCCTAATTGAAATAAATTTTTCCATAATTATTAGGGCCATCTCTTCCTGAAAATCTAGAAGAATTTTGAGGGCAGAAGCCGTTTGTTACTTTGATGATAATGATTATGCAATGACGACGACGACTTCCTTAAAATACTATTTTTCTCATGGTAATTTTGGTCATAATCTTCATTAAGTTTTTGCATTTGCCATTTTGTATTAATTTAAGTTGAACATTTGCAAGGACCCTTTCCCAATCTTTCAAAGGGTATGATTTAGCTTAGGTGTCGGAAATACATGCCTTTCAATATAAATTGTGCATCCCTTCTGTTTTTCAATTAATTAACATTTCCCCAAGGTTGATTTTGGTAGAATTTTTATGGAAGGTAGATAGTCCCAATAAATACATTGCCACTAAAATTTGCCTGTTAACCAAAATGTCAGGGTCCTCGTCAATTCTTACTGGACTAATATCAAAATCGGTGATATTCCATTAACCAATGGATTTTTTTCCCCTTGTGTCACTACAGGTCTGATGACAACAACGCACCCGTCAAGCAAAAGATGGTGTACGCCAGTTCAAAGGGGGTAATTTGTAACTACTTGGGCTCAAGGTGTACGGTGCATCTTGAATGCAATGATGCATCTGAAATATGTACAGATGCTGTTTTTTTGAAAATCAAGAAGGCTCATGCTAGCATTTAAAAGAATTTCCCAACAAATGGTTAAGGACATACACACATGTAATGTAAGGTAATTTTGGCCAACAGACTCTCAGATTATGGGCAAATTTGAATTGTATGGAAAGTGTTTATTTTCATTTTCAAAGCGAATGATGGTCTTGCATGTAGAATGTTATGAAATCAGTAAAATATCCCTCTGGGAATCAACATGAAATGACTGCTTAAAGTTTTCCTGTCTAGTTTATAAAGAAAATGGTTGAGCTGCTGTGTGCACAAGATTATATTCATTGTCCAGTTATGTCTTCCGCTTAAAGATGCTGTTCGTGCTCTGTTATATTTGTGGGCGTCTGCAACCCTAAAAAAAATGGCTTTTTATCTTAGTTGCTTTCCTGCGTCTAATGCACACAGATCGCAAATAATTCAACATTTGTAACCATTTTTCCATAACTAACCTTGGGTGTATTTTTGTTTTATTCAGTGTCTCATTAAAAGTAAATAACTTTTGTATCATTAGAAAAATGGCAATTTAAAAAAAAAAATTTGGGGGGTAAAACTCGAAAAGAGCACGAACAGTATATATCTTTTTTTTAAATGTGTGTCCTTAGATCTCTGAAAAGGTACACTTGTCGGCTTGGTTGTTTTTGAATCTTGAGATTGCAACATGTATGGAATCCATGACTAAATCCGTGCCAATGCAACGGCTGATTTTCTTTTTTTCTTTTTATCAAATAAGTTTTTGGGATCCTAAGACTTGAATGTTTCTGAAATTATGCAAAAACATCCCAATTAAACTGGCATGATATACTTGTGCAAGCAGCATTTCCCACCGTTTATGGATTTTTTTATATGATGTACTTGGGATTAATCCCAAACAGGTTGAACTTGTAGGAATTTTTTCTGCTGGCTTTTTCTGACCAGAAAATAACCTTCCCCTTTCTGCTATTAAAACATTGTAGGCTTGTTTGCTGTCGATTTCTTTGATCACTGTTGGTATACATGTAGTGTCTTCTAACAATTATACAAATAATCAATGAAGCATTTTCAATAAGAATAGACAATCTTTACATGTTTCTTGACATGTATTTTGTAAAATAGCCATACATGTATGATGTACCCAAAGCTTCTTTGCTCTATTCAAGTTCTTTTTAAGGATAAGGTAGAAATCAATGTCATTGGCCATCAGAAAGTGTAAAAGCTTGATATCAATTATCGAAAAAAATTGTTCCATCAGGAGGTGCTCTCGTTTTGACTTCAAAGAATTTTTAAAATGAACATTTGAAGAGTAAGCTAGGTCAGATTTGATAACTTAAATTAATAGCTGCCAGCAAACTTAGCCGTTTGGCTAGACTGTGTATGAAACCAACCCTAATTTCAGAAATTCACCCATTCATTGTTGAGTGATCTGGACAAAATGTAGGCGATTAAACGACTGTTTCTTAATACATTCCTATAAAGTGTCATTCTTCATTGGTTCATTTTTCATTCTTCAAATTGTGAGCACCTTTTCATAGATCCGTTTTTTGTACATACATAGTGATTATTTCTTTGAAACGGACGTTGAAAAAAAGTTAAACATTGTAAGTCATACATTAGGAAAGAGTTCTCCGTTATGCTACTTTTTATACTAATGGTAATTTAAAGGCAAATTTACATCATTGCTTTTGACAAAATGCATGTGAGTTGATACCAACCTCATAAATCTGACATGGCTCTACACCATAACAAAAACCTGGCTTATCTGACCTGTATAACTGTACATGTACATGCACACTGTTACCTGTTAAGCCTGGTTTTCATATCGACGTAAGAAACGCAGAGAGCAACACAAACGGCACCCAAACTACAGCGCAGACATATGGAAACATTTCCTCTGTAAATGTCGTAGGCAACCCAGACAGACGTGAACTATCTCGCAGATGATCGGTAAAGTTGAACTTGGTTCAACTTTGCCGATCGTCTGCGTATCCCTATCGTTTCGGTGAATGGAAACACATTTCCGTCACAGAATCAATCCCACAATGCTATGCAGAGTACCCGATGTTTCTGCTTGTATTTTATTGAATTGAATTGAAAAGAGTCTGCACTCGAATAAAAATTATTTGTTGAGCGCCGCTATATTGGACAAGCTAGCTTGATGCATAGACGCAGTATCATTACGTCGCGTATCGGATCATTCGCAGTGCCCTTTAGACGTCGCAGCACGTCCCGCTTATGTCGGTTCCGCATACTGTCTGCGCAGTCTGTGAAGGTGCAACTGATATGGAAACTAGGCTTTACACTAATTAATAGACTGCATAATTCTTATGAAAGTCATGTAATTGCAATTGGGGTAGGTAAACAGCTGAAAACAAAATTCGGTATGTGGAAAATAACCTTCAGTGCATGGAATGTGTTATGAGAAGCCTTTAAATTGGAGTTTGTAGTTTAATGAGCTAGTTTCTTTGAATGATTACTTAATGAAACCAAGTTATCTGTACATTTGATTACTGAAGAAATTGCAGATGTTATGTTATGCGCCTTGTACTTCCATGTTTTTGTACCTCCATGTACCTTTTTTTGTAGATGACACGGATGTGTTTCTCTTTTGTGAAGTGATTCTCTTTTTCTTTGAATCGGCATGCTAGAGATGGTCTCATTTAGACAATTATATTTTATTGGAGTCTGCGTAAAGGTTCTATCAAGTTTTTCATGGCAGTTGGAATGTACATGTATGGTTTTAGACAAAATCATAAATATCGTTACGTGCATGTAGAATATACATGTACCTTGGGAACTTCAAATTGTGTGAATTAGATTGACATTGAAATTATTTGAACCATTTTCTGATACCAGCTTTAATATGAATAATGAACATTGTACTGGCCCTAAGTAGTGTGTAGTTGCATGTTTAAGTTGGGGTATGTCTAAACGGTCTCATTAAAAGATTCTGGAAGCGTGTACATCAATTTTTGCACTGTGGGAATAAAATGTGTATGTTAATGAAGAATGGCCAACAATGTGAACACCCAATGGATTGCCGTTTTGTTTGAGCGCTTATGCACTGTACTTTCCGAATGATTTACCAAGATGGAGTAGTGCCGTCCTAATGTACCCAACAGGAGCCAGTGTAAACCAGTCTGGTTTCATTAAAAGTGGAGAAATATGTATACGTGCATCCCTGAAGTATACAAATTTGTGAAGATATTTAGAAGTCTATTTGAATTTTGCATCGGCCTCTTCGTCATGGACTTGTTGCACAATTGGTTTGTCAATTGTGTACGTGTATATTATTTAAAGCCCAAGACGTCAAACTGGCATATTTCATAAAACTACTTGAGTACAGTGCACTTTTGGTTCTACTTGACTACAGTATGAAACACTTAATAGTAAATACCCATATCAAATCTAGCCAAATAAGCTTTCTAGCCCAAGGTTATGTACTGCGCAAGGCACCGTATATCGCTTCTAAGCTATTAATTGATAAATCTGTTGAAAATAATTGAAGAAGATTTTTTGGTAGTTACTTGTATTTAATCTACATGACCTAATAATACGCATTATAAGATCATTTGATATTAGTTCATAGCAGCTTGGAATAAAATCATCTGCTTCACAAACAAATATTAAACACACTGGAATCTTTTCTCTTTTGTACTTAATGTCTTGGATTTTCGTCCTTGGCGGGTGTTTATTTTATTGATACTGATAAACTAAAGTTGTTAATGCAAAAATGTATTTGGCCAAGTTTTTCTGACTCGTTTTCCGAAATGTATACGATCAAGTGCAAAGGGTTCGAATTAAGAATTTTATCGTATTAAATTTTACTTTTTTAAATTATTATTTTGTCTAAGAATTGGTCAAGGTGGATGGTCCGTGTGTTGTATGCATTTGGTTTGGACATAAGTACATGTTTGTAAGGATATACATGTACATGTACAATCAATGTACATGTACTGACCCCACCCCCCGTCAAAATTTTGCGAGGCCTAACCGGACATCGGGGTAATTTTTACAAACATAAAACATTTGGGCCTGGAAAATTTGAATGTCAATGAGCACTAAATAAACATGTGCATGCTTCATTTTGCCAGAAAAACGAAATTGTCACCCTCAACCCCCCCCCCCCCCCCCCCCCTCCCCTCCACTCCACTCACGTGCACAGACCTCAAATATGCACCCCAGTATAGGGTACACCACTATTGGCCACTTTACTTTCCTTCTATTGTTCTCCTTTGTCCCTATTGAAATCTCAAACTCCGTAGCGTTTTCCCTCGTGGGGCACCCCTAACACATGAAGCGAGATATGGGGAAACGGAACACCCCCTCTCTTGTGTTGGTCATTGTGTTCCCGGAATCTCGGGAATTCTTTTCAGAAATCTAGGGGGATGTTGGGTAACAACAGTATGAAATGTGTGTAGGGTATTGGGAGAAATGGGCGGTGGAGTACCCCTATGCCTTGAATCGTGCTGGGTATTCGCCCTAAGGCAGTACTTGTACGAACGCAACAAGTTGCCATGTATCCGGCAGATATATTTCATATTAACTTATTAGACTAATTTTCATATTACTGTGGGATATTTACAGTTTGTTTGAAAAGTACGTCTTCTGGCAACATTGGTACATGGTGTGTCCAAGAAAATATATCTTCAGAAGGATATTTTATGGATGAGGGGTAGGCCGACCTCAATTTTTGGGTGGTGGTGGGGGGGGGGGGGGGGGGGGGGTGGTGGTGCGACAAAACCGCAAACCCAGCAAAATTTTGAAAGAGGAAAGGTCAACCGGTTTTTGTTTTTTCCGTTCAGAAAATAATTTGATAAGCAATGGAAAAGAGTGAGGACAGGGCGTAGCCTAATGGGCGATCACACTGGCCACTATAACGAAAACGATACAAATAAACGCTCTTGGTGGGTGGAACTCGCGCATTGCAAGCGCGACAATTCCATTAATCAATGGCGTCCATTCTCATCGTTTTCGTCGTTTATCGTGGCCAGTTTGACCCATCCTCGACTCCATGGGCGCGTGTGCGTTCCTTCACTAACCCCTGGCCGTGTGGATTACGTAAACGACGCTGACTGGCTATTCGAAATGAATATTTTATGTGCTGAAAGTGAACCGCGCGCGTAATCCGAATGTTGAACGCCCTGTGTGCGCTCGCGCCCGCGTTAACATCCTGTTTGACCCAACCTCGTTACCATGGGCACGATCTTGCGGCGCCATTTTTTCCCACCATGCATTGCTCGATCCTTACGCATTCCACACGGCGCGCCAGGGGTTAGTGAAGGAACGCACACGCGCCCATGGAGTCGAGGATGAGTTTGACCGGCCCTTTAGACCAGCAAAATGTCGCGTCCCAGACCATCGAACGCCTTAAGAACGTCTAAGAACGTCTGATACTAGGGGGGTTTCTCAAACCCTGGCTTTGGCTTGGGCTTGGTCTTTGTATCTAGCTATTCCCAAGTCCCATTGCCAATCTGAAGCCTTGAATACCTAAATATATTAATAGACTCAGGCTCCGGATTTTAAAACATCAGACTTTGATATACATGTAGCAAAATCAGTATCCAAGATCTTGCCAAATCTGGGGACAAAATTACGCGAAGCTGAAGCCCGAGCCCAAGCCAGGGTTTGAGAAATTCCCTTAAGAGCGCCATCTATCGCTGGTAACCAGCACAACGCAAAATGAAATGGCTCTGCCCATTCTCTTGGTCGGAGGCTGTTCCACCAAGAATTGCATTTGGCGGCGGGCAAAGGGGAAGCCCTCCATTCAATTTGTACAAGGAATTACGTGTTTTGTCCAATTTTGGGGGTATAACGTGGGAGATATTTTTACTGCATAAAACAGTGAAATTTGGAAATATTTAATAAAAAGGTGTAGCTGTTTGGACAATACTTTAGTTTTTCCCATTGACCACAATACTATTCATTCCGCTTTGAGTCCAGAGGGCGCGATCAGGTAACAGCCACCACTGACCAATCAGAGACAAAAAACAAGACCCAGTGACCTCATGCCGACCAAGAGAATGTACGTTATTCAAGCATCGTTTCAAAAACCTGACGCAAAATAATTTAACTGAAGCACAATTATGTAGACTGCATTTTCCCCTAGTTTGTTAAGAAAAATCTTTATTTTCAAAACGTTTGGAAGGGAATTTTAGGTAACATTACGCCGACTTTGTCTGCTTCGTCAAATCATTCGCCATTAAGATTGGAATGTTCATTTTATGTACAAAAACTCAGTGGAAGTTCAGAGAAGACACAGAGTGACCGTCAGCATCCGAATAAACCATACTTCATGTTCAGTGCAACACCGTCTCTGGATCGGAAGGTGCATGCACTGCACTGGAAGGTGGACTTATATGGAAACCACATGTACATGTAGTACTAATTTGCCTAAGCCAACCCCCCCCCCCCCCCCCCCCCCCACCCCCAACCCAACACTGACCAAACATAATCCTCTATGGTGTTATTATTCATTTTTGTATTGTTAATATAAATTCCTAATAAGGCAAGAAAAGCTGTATCATAGCTGTAAGATTGGAATGTTCATTTTATGTATACAAACTCAGTGGAAGTTCAGAGAAGACACAGAGTGACCGTCAGCATCCGAATAAACCATACTTCATGTTCAGTGCAACACCGTCTCTGTCAACCCTTTGTCCATATAACCCCACGGGTTATAGGATCGCTGTAGACCACACCTCCCTAATCAATTATAATTAGACAATAAACCATTAATTAAACACAGGAGATTGTTTTGACTTCTTTGGTCCCACCCGATGAAGAAGTGAGTTTTATTCTAATCAGCACTGCCTTTTACAGGCCAACATCCCTATAACTACAAGTCTTCAACAAAGGTGCTCAACATTAGGCCTATACAAGATACTATTAACCAATCAGATATCAGTATGTGAATTAAGACATGCCCACAGTGTTATTGAGACAGTTACTTCACGATCTTTCCAACCATAGAGCCTGTGGGATACTACCCACCCATGGAACAACATGAACAGCAGCAGCAGCGACACTGGAAACAAAACAACAAAAAAGAACCGACTGATTTGATGGTGCATCACTCACTTGGAGCAAACTATGTAGCACGTTTTTATATTATTTTAGGGCTACGTGTGTTGTCTATGCACTATTAAAGAACGGTATGACAATAGAAATACATGTATGTCCTGCAAATTGCGCTGACGGGGCCCGCCGGGCACAGTTGCGGATGCGGCTCTGGACGGATTTAGTCCTTCCGGTTAACCTATTTCCTTCCGCCATGACATCCAAGGTCTTTGGGGGGAAAAAACAGGTCCATTTTTCCTGTGATTTCCTTGTTTGTTTAGTTGTACATGTACGCATATGCCCTGGCCTGTTACAATGGCCCAAAATTATTATTATTATTCTTCCTTTTTAAGGCTAAAAGCCACTTGCGAGCTAGAAAAGGAAAAAATGAAATGCAACAGGCAGGAATGAAGATTCCTCTTGAAGCAGGAAAGATCGTAAGATGAAGGAGGCGGGGACATGCACCAGGCAAAGAATCCCATAGATATACAGAACGAGGGAAAGGGCTATTGGCATAGCCGGTGGATACTATGAAAATACTTGTAGGGCCTAGAACAGGCCAAGAGTAGCAACAGATCTCCGGTGAGAGAGTGATTGTAAGGATGAGCCTAACTCCTTTCTTACCAAATTAAGTGTGCTTCTGTGTGTGCTCTATCTAATAAAGATAAGTGACAAGCAGAAGCGCCAGACGACGAGAGAACAGTACCTACTCCATGAGAGGATGTAGGCCTGTGGTGTCTTGTAAAGGTAAAAAGATAACATGAGGAGATAGATACTTCCGAGCTCTACAAAGCAAACCAAATCGCATGGAAGTATTCTCTGCAACACGTGAGACATACATGTACTTCTCCCAGCTAAGGTTAAGGAATGACAAGTCCTAGAAGACGTATGTCCAGCGGCGGAGATTTCTCCTTAAGATTGGGGAGGGGGAGATTATGGACCGGACGGGGCCAATTGAGGGAACACTGCCATAGCCGTCCCCTCCCCAAAATATTTGGGGGACGTTCACAAAAAGACCAATGTGTGGGTCTACATGTGTTTGGCATAGAGGCGGGTGCTACTGATTTAAACCTGGGGCCCAGAGATTGGCCACGTGGTCGTTTTTTTTTTTTGGGGGGGGGGGGGGGGGGGAGGATACAAGTAAAAAAAATCCATTCGCTCAAGTCTATTAAAATTGAAAAGAAAATTGTCCTACGGGTCTTAATCTTCAATATCCAATGAAAAACACATTGCCACCTTAATACTGAGCGTCAACAGGTGACGCTTTTTCTCTCTGATTTTGTGTTAGTTTCTATGAGCGGAGTGGAACCATCACCGTACGCGTAGTCCAGAGTACTGAGTGCGGTCATCTCACACGAAAACTGCATTGATCTCATTGATCTCCATTAGCGCCCTCTAAAGGTGAGAAAAGTCTAATCTTTCAGGAATCGTTGACTAATGGTGGCGCTATTCACGAAGCGCCGACTTCGCGCTCGCTCGATCATGTCGTGCATGTTGATCCCAAGTGCAAGACGCTCATATCTGCCGCATTCTCCAAATATTTGACATTTTCTTCCAGACGGATCATACTGTATGCAGCGCGGACTCCTTAACTGGTGTAAATGTCTAGGTCGGTCGTCAGCTGCAGCATCATGTGTTCATGAAACAACAGACGCAGTCAGTCCTGCTCTGCGTGTTTATCAATTTTTGTTGTGAATGTGAGCCTGTGCAGTGCAGTCTCGGTGGCGATCAGGGTAGGGAGCTTGGAACCGAAGAAAAAAACATCAGGCAGTTGGCCGTGCCATTTGGGATTGGTACATCAAGTCAGTGGTTACTCCAAGATTAACACTAGGCCTAGGCCTAATATAATATGTGACTGAAAAATGGCTTCTGCTGCAGCTGATGTAGAAGACGAGGTGTCATTTTTAAGAACGGTAAGTGTGTTTGGCTGCAAGTGTTATTTTTTTCAGTGTTCTCATCATAATTCATAGTCGTGCCTGGTCATGCAGTTTGCCCCCTATCCCCTCACTGTTAATGTGGGGATTACCATTTTTAAGTAACCAAACCCTCACCCCTTGGGTATCGTGGCACCATTTATATTCACGGTAGGCCTATGCAATATTCGCGCTTAGGCAGTATTCACGCTTTAAAAGCAATATTCGTGCGTTTAAAGCAATATTCGCGCGTTAAAAGCAATATTCGCGCGTTAAAAGCAATATTCGCGTGTAGGCAATATTCGCGCACCACCTTTCTCCATATGTGAAGTAATTAATTAGGCCTAGTAACTAAATATGGTTCCACGCGGCTCTCATAGAGTGTGACGCAATTGTTTTGCACTATGCTTGAATATGGGCTAGTACACAATACTCAATGGAGTTGGTTCACCATACAAAGCCTTGCACCTGCCAGCAGACACAGCCTGTACAACCATACAAAACCTTACAGTGCCATACAGAGGTCAAGTTGATTTACCATTCATCACCTTACATAGTTCAGTACAGGCAAGTCTTTTGACCATAAAAACCAGACAGCTCTCATGTTTTGTATGGTATACCTGCTGTACACTCAGTGACTCACTGTATGGTTTTGTATGGTGAATAAACTTTCTTATAAATTGCCTCAAGAGTAGTAGGAGGGTTTAATGCAGTAATGAAAGTATCCATCTCCATATCCCGTAATGAGACCGACAAAAAAATAACAAATGATGTAACAAAATCCTGACCAAACGGCAAGCATTTACGTACAAAGTATGTTACGTTTTTACACTGATTTAATAACCCGCGAAAAAAGGTCGGCTACTGCACACACTCAATGACCTTCCTTCCGCTGTAAATGGTAGATCGAAGGAGGATCAGGATCTAGTGTAAACGCGGCACTGCAGTTTATTTGCGGTTAAGCTTCCCTGTGGTTCTATTACCCCGCAAAACCTGATCCGCCTTTGCCGGATCAAGTGTAAACGTGGTCATGGAGTCAAGAATAAGGAAAGATTTTACTTTAATACCCCCCACCAAAATCGGTAAGGAACAGCAAATCTTGGGAAAATAACCATCCATTTGTGTTCATAATTGTATAAACACTTGGCACAACCTTTTATATTCAGAATTTGTTGGAACATTTTAGTGCAATATAGGGGAAGAAAGTTTGTGTTTTCTGTGTTAGAAGTTCTTGGCACCATGTAAAGTCACTCAAAGTGTTCACATACATGTTGAGGAAAGAGTTCCATATCCGGCCATCACTTGGACCTCGTGCACAAAGTCAATTAGTCATGACAGAAAAAGTCAAGGAGTATTTTCAAAGAAAAAGTTCAAATTTTTTCCCTCCTAAATTTGTGTTTCTACATCAAATTGACACCTTTTGGTAGTTTTTAAGTCATATTAAGGAAAAATAAGTGATGGCCGGATATGGAACTCTTTCCTTGTTATCATTGAGGGTTAGTTATTTTCCAAGATTTTGCTGTTTTTGACCGATTTTGGTGGGGATATTAACCCTAACCTTCCCTAACCTGCCAAAATCAAACACCCCATTTGTGTTGAATTTTGTGTGATTGGGTACTGTAGAGCCTTGGCACCATCAATTTGCATGGGACTTGATGCCCTGATTTTGACTAAGTACAAAGAATGTGCCATTGGTTTACTACACAGTGTTGGAGTTTGTGTGGTTAGGGAAGGATTCTAGTAAAAAGCCTTGGGCTGTTAGGGTTAAAGTCAAATCTTTCCTGCAACATTTCAAAACGGCACTGACCCGTGTAGAGCGCTCAACCTAGGTTGAAACTCAACCCTGCTCGGGAGGTGGGTTGAGAGCTCTTGACCCGTGTTGAGAAGTTCGACCCGTGTTGAAAGTCGTAGTGTTAACGCCTCCAGATTAAGTTCGACCCGTGTAACCGCTGATCGGAGTGCGAGTGCGTGCACAGCACCACACAGTACACTGCAGCAACGAACGAACAAATAACCTCGGACCTGCGGCATTGCGCATGCACGCGCACCATGCATGTAACACGCGTTCATTTCAATAAGCCAGTTCGGTATTCCAACTGCGCATGTGCGCATCAAGATTTGACGATTTTTCTCTCGGACCAAACGTGGCAGATAAATACACACAAGTCTATGGGGGAGGTGATAACCAAATATGCATTCTGTGCAATTTTTCGTGCAATCGAAAAGACGATGGAAACTTTTGTTCGAACAAAAGTTTGGACACACAAGACCCCTGAAAACACTTTGCTGTCCAAACGTTTTTTGAAAAATGTTACTTCAGAACAGGACGATCTCTTTAAATTTGCTTGTACCCGCTATGCTTTTGCACGCATACGATGAAGTTTTGTTTAGCCCGAAAGAAAAGCTGTCAAGATGCGATGCGCACACGCGCAATTGGAGTACTGAACTGGCTTACTGTGCATGCTTCTTTGACGAGATTCTTTTTACCCCGATATATCCGAGAAAATGGGCCCCAAATCAGACAAAAGACCGAAATGGGGTGAGGAGGAGGTGAATGCTATGTTGGCTATTTGGGCTGCCAGCTCCATCCAAAGCCAGCTCGACGGAATGACCAGAATGCAGTATGGGGGATTTTCCGATTCGACCCGTGTTGAACAGCCGGCCGTGTGTGTAGTGTGAAACGATCGCACAATACACGGGTCGAAACATTACACGTGTAGCAAAAATGCTGGCGCTGCATTAAGTAGTGTGAAAAGGCAGTGTAATTGACCCGTGTTGAAATTTTAAGAAGTCTACACGGGTCGGACCGGTGTAGATTTCAACACGGGTCGAACGTACACAGTGTGAAAAGGCCTTAGGACACCCTGGCATAAAACTTAGGGGTGGGGGGGGGGGACCTTGATGAGGCCTGGCAAGGTGGGGAGGATGGCCAAATGGATGGGTGACTAAAGGCACAGGGAAGGAAGGGGGATGGAGGGGGTGAGTGGGGGATGGGGATTAAAACCCTCACCCCTAGACCCTTTTTGCAGGCAACCATTCTCAATCCTCCAATTCGGTTGATTCACAACTCAGTGCGCCGCCAGTGACAAATGACAAGCCGGTAAAGGCCAATTTCCCACTTTCGGGGTCGACATCGCGTCTATCGCATTGTATTAGATGGTGGACAGTACAGCAGTATGGATTTCGCGCAAATGCGAGTGGATGAGTTAAAGCAATTTTTGACTAATCGGGGAATACTTTGTGTGGGAAAGAAGAGAGAAGAGTTGATAGATTTAGTGGAGAAGGGGTGTAAGAAGTACGGTCGATGCATTAACGATACCCACTTCCGGTTTTGCGATGTCCACTTTTTCCCATGATGCACTGCGTAATTTGGCCTTTTCCCGGCTTGCTGCTGGCGACGCCCTTGTTGTGAATCGACCGAATTGCCCTGCCCCCAAAAATGCATTCATCCTCAGTCCTCCAAAATCCTCTTTTTCTTGAAACACCATTCATCCTCAATCCTCCAAAACTGCAAGAAGGATTTTGGAGGATTGAGGTGGGTTAGGGTTAAGGACAGGAAAAGAGAGGGAAAGGAAAATCTGGGGGGGGGGGGGGGAAGGTTTTAAAGAGGGAAACAAGAAAGGAATAATGGGGAAGGGAGGAAAGGAAGTTTGTGGGGATGGAATGATGGAAAGAAGAAGTGTGCCAGAAATTATAGACCAGACACGTGACCGTTCTAGGCCAATCAAAATAACAGTGTCCAAGACGGAGATATAACAATGATATTTTTCGTCAAACAATCCACAAGGGAAACTGACTAGGTAAATTTGAATACATTTTCAAAGTGAACAAAGAAACTAACAGGAGCGGGATTCGAACCTGCGACCTCCGGGTTACCGTACCGGCGCTCTACCAACTGAGCTGCAATGTATCTTGTTTGACGAATTATAAGTTAAAGTCGTATCCTCATTAGGAGATCTCCACAATGTCGCTTCCCGGGTTGTATCGTAAGATTGGGTGTGATCCCTGGATATACGGCATTCTAGGTTTATGACTTCTGACTAACGCCCACCCGAACAAAGATACTGACAATTTGGGAGACTGCCAACATAGGGCAAGATAGCTCAGTTGGTAGAGCGCCGGTACAGTAACCCGGAGGTCGCAGGTTCAAATCACGCTCCTGCCAGTTTCTTTGTTCACTTTGACAATGATATTTTGTCAACTTTCCAGCCAAATCTGCAAAAGTCTATGAGACAAATGAACAGCCAGTATACCCTTTAAATTTTCACTCGACATGCTCAAAGCATTGTTGCATGCTGGATCCTGTTGTGCAGCATGTACATGTACATGTACATGTATGTACACGTATGTATTAATTACATTGAAGATATTGATCGTGGTTTGCTTTGATCATGAAAAACATGTACATGTACATGTACCAGTGTTCACATAAAGTCCTCCATACATGTATATAGTTCATCATGTTTATCATTTCTGTTGCACCATCCTAATTACATGCACTTTAGGGAAAATGCACTGGTTTGTACTGTAGTTTTTCATTAAAATTTGCATCAAAACCAATGTTACTCCTTGTAATTACTCTGTGTAATTAGATGTTTATTCTCTGCATGTTAGAAAAGAAAATGGAAAGATACTGTTCATAAACACATTCATCATCAACAAGCCATTTTCCCCTTTCTTTTTGTGTAAGTCTTTTTGTGTACTAGCTAGGTACAAAATGTAAGTCTTTTTTGATAAGTCTTTTTTTTCCCGTCAAACAATCCACAAGCGAAACTGACTAGGTAAATTTGAATACATTTCCAAAGTGAACAAAGAAACTGGCAGGAGCTGGATTCGAACCTGCGACCTCTGGGTTACTGTACCGGCGCTCTACCAACTGAGCTATCTTGCCCTATGTTGGCGGTCTCCCAAATTGTCAGTATCTTTGTTCGGGTGGGCGCTAAAAATGTTTTAAATTTATTTTTAATTAAAAAAAAAATAAGTCATTAGTCTGTTTTTTATAATAATACCGGCCAGGATTACGCACTCTAGATAATAGTCCCCCAGGATCAAGGGGATAATGGGGTGCTGGTGTGCCAAACAGGCTTGTGCAGCCAAGTGTATACATTTTTTTTGTAAATACACAAGTAGGCGAACAGTTGAATGAATATGCAGAAGAATGCTGTATAGACGTCAACCGGCAAGATGTTTTTTTTTTCAAACCGCGGCTATATATAGCCGTCATCCGCATTCAATTGTTTAACCCCTTGGGTACGGTATTTTACGGGAGACGTCGGGGTGCCGCGGCGGCTCTGGCAACCAAGCGAACCGCTGCAATGTGTTTGTGCAGTCAAGCGTAACCTATACACAATAATCCAACAATGGATTGAAACTGCACAAACAGCGGCCAATGGCGTCATCCGGCCTGGTGGCACTGTTTAATCCAACAATGGATTGAAACTGCACAAACAGCGGCCAATTGTGTCATCCGGCCTGGTGGCACTGTTTTTTTGCACCATATATATTCCGTCATCCGTACGCAAGCGGTTAAAGATGACTGAATTTGTTTTGATTTGTGTGTACAGGGAGATCAACTGTGCCTTGTGTGTTCCAGTCAGAGCAAGAGTAAAGATGGCGTCTCGTCTCATGTTCTGCTTGCAGGGGAGGGTTTTGGTAGCCGAAGATGTTTCCTGGAAGATGCAAGCAATACGGTAAATTTGGTCTGCATTTGTGTCTTCAAGTTAGCTGGTGGTGCTTGTATATCTGTAGAAGGCAAAGGGGAAACTCAAGGGTTGTATAGCTTCTGAGTACTTAAATGTACCATACATTGAGTTGGTACATTAGTTATCATTATTAATCTGTAGATCATTTCCTGTGATGTCACACTGGACTGAATTGAAAAGCAGTGTTAAACAGTAAAACTTTGCTAAAAAGAATAGCAAACACGACCATACCAAACATCTGGCTGTAACGAACATCCTCTTTTGGCTACCAAATTTATGTATTTAATACATAACCATTATTTGCTATAACGACCGACCACTATAGTGAAAATTTTTAGTGGATCCCATGATGTTCGTTATAGTGGCGTTCTACTCTATGTAGACCGAGGTCTATTAAAAATGGTGTTTGTAGAATTTCTGCACATCTAATGTCTCAGAAAGGTATTGGTCGCAACAATTCGTAGAGAAAACTGGACACCGTCTCGTACTGCGTTTGCAGTGAATATCTGAATGTGGAATCTTATACTTGCCTTACATACGTACATGTGTACCTTGAATCAATGTATTCATGTAGGCATCAAGCAATTTTTTTATAAGCTTTCATAGTGTGCTCGGTGAATTTAGAGCGTATTACATGCTTGCAGAGTGCTGTACATGTAGTCTGAGACTGATACACATTCATGATCAATGGCTCACATGCCAAAACCCTCAGAAAATAATGCTTTGGGATAAATATGGATCCGTCTTCAATGCCATCAATTTTTGACAAAAACCTGCCATGAGTTGAGAAAGATTGTATGATTGCTTCTTGGCAGACCACACGTGCTGGCATTGTTTACATTACATCTGGTCATACAGGTAAAAAGGTCTGTGTACTTGTACATGTAGTGTCAGATCCCATAATGCATGATGAGGAATACAAATTGCTGTACAATTTGTCTCCCCCCCCCCCCTTTTAACCGAATGTCTTGGTCAAGGCCAGTTATGACTATATTCACAAAAAATAAAGAAAAACAGGGCTCAGCTAGAAGTGTAATTGTACTGTCGGGAATTCATTTGAAGGGTCATTGAGTTGCCACAATGGGTACTGACCATGTATTGCAACCATGCTAATTCTCATTGTGACACTAATGCACTCTACACATATAAATGACCAGCACGTTCCAATCCACTGAAGAGAGAATCTCTTTAGAGGATGTTGACCGCAAAGCTCCCCTGGGGACATGAACTGACGGGAACCCAGGACTCTCTAACCTATCTCTCCAGCTCTTCTTCCTCTTTGTTTTCCAGAATGTTCCTGCAGATTTGTCGATATGTATGTTTGTACTGGAGCAGGCGTTCTCGGTGCGAGCGCTTCAGGAAATGGTCATGTCCGACACAGTGGAAGCGGTAAATACTCCCTCTTTCATTCCAATTGACCTATCGCGGTAGAATCGCATCAACACAGCTTGTGAAATACTGTCTAATCATATGAATTATAAATCGACCCGGAACGCGCAAAATCTGAGACAAACAAAAATTACCACACAAAATTCCCATAGGGTTGCCTTAAGGGGCGTGGTTAACTCGAAACAGCGATAGGTCAATTTGTCTTGGATTGTGATTAGAACTGATCTCTCTCGGAGTCCAGTTTGGTATCGAACAAATCAAAGGATTAAATTTTATACTTTAAAGTGAGAAGGAATTGCATTTGAAGGTTTTCATCTTGGAAAACCCATGTTATCAAGTAGAGACTACATGTACATGTATCCTAATACTCGTAGTACCTTGGGTGGGATTCGAGCCATTAAACCAACTGCATTTATACTTTGTCCTTCACCCCCTCAGACAAGGATACGATCTTTCCAGAGTGATCAGAATCCGAGTTTGATGGTTGGATGCAGTAAGAAGCATATCCTATATTCAACCAACCCCCTCCCCTCCCCCAGTTCTTTGCACATTTCTCATTGGTTTCCAAAATACCACCTTGGAAGCTACAAGAAAAATTGCATTGCAGCACAAAGGTACAACACCTATTAACAGACACCATTTACTTTACAACCCTAACTCCCTAATGGTTCACCAGGACTACCCTGCTAAATCCAACAGAGTCCAACGGTGACTCATAATGAGTTTCCTGCTTAATCCAATGCAGTCCAACATGCCAAGTTGCTGCTAAATCCAACAGTATCCAACTGTGTCTTATTTTTCTGTTGCCTGCTGAATCCAACAGGATTGTAACACTATGAGTTCACTGCTCAATCCAACAGGGTTCAACAGGAATATCAAATTGTTGGATTCAGCAGGGTCAGGGATAATTATATAAATTCATTTATTTTTAAGCAAACTTGAATCCCCGATCCTGATTGGTCGATCCATGGTAACTGACATTGTTGTATTATCTCATATTGCACGGTCTACATCACACTCTGCGTATTGCGCTATACGCAAAACACAGAAACTGTTATTGATACACGCGCGTGTGTTGTACATTCTGGTTTTGTGTACAGCTTGCGTGTTCCATCTATACTGTGCGTCAAGTTTGCTTGAAGATAAATTAGTTATCCCACTCGTGCTCGTGGAACACGGAAAATGTTGTGTGTCCCATATGCCACGAGTGGCATGTTGACATGTTGACAATTTTGAGAAATGTTGTTATCTGAAAGGCGAGTACAGTTGACCAGAAACTTTGCAAGAGAATTTTGTTCTAGTTTTTCTCCTGAAAAGGTCTCGGTTTGGCATTTCCCTTGCAAACCCATTAAGAAGTGAACTGGAAACTTAAAGCCTTTGCTTCTAGCATGCTTTACCCAGGCTATGTAGGATCAAGGAAAAATCCTTACTTCATCTATATTAATTTGGAATATCTTTCAGTAAAGCAATAGCTTTGACGAAATGTCTGTCATAACGTGTACTTGGCCAAAAACCTTTGAATTTAAAGGTTTACCTTGAATTAACTGTTTACCTTCACTTTAGGGTTCCCAAGCAGGTCACCGCACCCTTCTGTACGGACACGCAATTCTACTACGCCATAGCCTTAGTGATATGGTAAGTACATTTAACTTGCAAAGGGGCCGTCCATAAAGTACGTACACATGAAATGCCGACTTTGTTGACCCCCCTCCCCCCTGTAAGCATGGCATACACAGTGGCTCCAACCCCCCCTCCCCGCTGTACGCATACGCATTCCACATATCTTTTTGACTTCTCAGACTACCCTATTCTAGCATCATTAAACGTCACAGTACACCTGCTGTAGTAGTATGATTCGCATGTCGCCATCCAAAGACAACTACATAAATAACAAAATGTTGACAAACAAAATGCAAACATTTTTATTAACGGACCTGGAAATTATTAAAAAATGATATATTTTGAACCCAAACAGCAGTCAATGATGACATGAACCAAAAAAGGAAAAAAATATCCTGATACACTATTTTTTGCATAGTTTGCTCTTGACGTTTCATGAGTGGTTTATTTATTGGTTTATTGAGATTGGTTTATTTTCACAAAAATATGTTTGAACAAGAGGCAGTTGATATACAGGCAGTTGATATACAAGACGTATATCTTTTTTGTTCTTTTCTTTATGCGCCTATAAATTGCTTCCCCCACCCCTCTCCCCCCCCCCCCCCCCGGGCTGCCCCAGGTCTTATGTGGGGGTTTGGTCACATTTTTTAAGCCGGTAGGTGGGGATTTTGGTCACTCATTTTGCCATTGTTTCCCCATTATCAGAAGTTGAAAACCAAGAGGTGGGGGTGCACCACCCATGTATGTGGGGGATTGTCACTAAAATTTTGCCCCAGGGGTGGGGATTTTGTCACTTCAAAAGTTACAATCCCACATCTTGGGTGGGGCAGCCCGGGGGGGGGGGGGGGGGAGGGAGGATGGGGGAAGCAATTGATAGGCGCATTACCTCCAGTACAAGAGCGATTTTGGACAGTACGCGGGTGAAATTGATACAAGTAAACCTGACATGTACGTTTCCGGTGTACACTGCCGGTTTAAAAAGCAGTCTTTTTGTTGTGGTCTAAAAATAGCAGTGTTGTAGTCAAGGCCACAACCTCCGAGGCCGAGACCGAGGCCACAACCTCCGAGGCCGAGACCGAGGCCGAGGCCACAACGTCCGAGGCCAAGGCCACAACGTCCGAGGCCGAGGCCAGCTACTAAACACGTAATAAACTCAATCAATAATCCACTCAATCAAGGTTAAGATTTTGTTGCATTTTTAAGTCAACGGCAGGTTCCTCAAAGGATATGTTCATGCATTTCAAGAACATAAGGGTCTCCAACATCTGTTGGGATGGATTTGCACGGTGGTGCCTCATAATAATCCCTCCTCTGCTACAAATGCGCTCCACTGGAGCATTGCTGGCTAGAACATTATAGTCTTGGGCCCAACACCCTTGTGTTAACACGTCAATATTTACCTGTTGGGTTTCATAAATACTTTTCTATTGTTAGGTTACTCGTGGTTTTGCATGCATGTCTTATTTGGGGCCAAATTTGAGGCTACATTGCCTGATATCCATTTTTAGCCAAGACTTTTCATTTTTACGGAAAAGTAGCCACATTTTGATCTGATATCTTTCAAAAGGCAAACATGAAAATCAACAGTTAAATATGAACGTGTTTGTTGTTATTTCGGAGGCGCCCGCGCGCCAAATTCACTAACGTTGTGTCTTCTCGAAATTCCGGCTTCGTACGTGCGTTTTGGCCTCACGCATGCGTAGTTTACAAAATGCAGCCGGATCCGCAGCCAGTGTTTGTCAAACGTGCATGATTTTGGATCGCGCGCCACAAGGGTCTTGGATAAGTTGGCAGGCAATTATTAACTTTTTCTTTACTTTTCGACGATTCTCCCCCGCTTTTCCGAGGGATCCAATCAGCGACCGCGTTTGAGCCTTATCATAAATTATTCGTTACACGCAAATACATAGGACATGACAAGGCATCATGACCATTGATCTCCAGCCGCGGGCGTCACATGCGCGTGCACGCATGTTATACATAAACCACGAATGTGATTGGTCAGATCACCATCGGGCGACGCTCACTGGATCGGTCTATAGAGCGTGTAAGTTGACCTCGAGAACATACGAGAGTTTACGAGAAACCGAACTTCGGGCCACCTCGAATAGCAGCTTCAACGTGTAAAGCGAGTAGTTTTCTTGAAATAATTCGTTTTGACGCTGTTCTTTTTACTGAAAGGTAGATAAACACTTTTAGCAAAATATTTTTTTCATTTCAATTTACAAAATCTGAACGATATATCAATTTAGGGAAAAGGAGAACGAAAAAGTCTAGTACGTCATACATACGTCATTCGCCATTGTTCTGGTGGTTCACACGCCAGTCTTAATAGCGTAGACATGCAGTATAAGGCGGTCGTCGCATATGTACGCACGTTCACTTACGTCCGCAGCGCGCGCAGCGCGCGCAGCGCGAGCATGCAGTGCAGGGGTTTTGGGGGCCGGGCTTTCTCTTCCCGACAATGAGCCAATCACGTTGCAACATGACGCTTAGGTCAAACATTTTTTCCTACTTTTCTTAAACTTTTAGACAGTCATGCATGTTTTCATATATTGTAAAATTAATTTTGAATTTATCCATATTTATGGCTGTTTCATGGTTCAGATCTTCGTAAAAACAAAGTATTATAGAAAACAAAATCAACCACACGTAAAAGTCCTATAGATTACCGAAGTCTGACGTCAGTTGCCGGGGCAATGGTTCCACACACATGCAGTTTAGAATGTATTCTGGTTCCAAACATTGCATTGATTGACGTCATCACTTCGGTACTCTATAACCGGCGGCTCGGAGGTGCTCGAAGGTGCCCGGAAGGTCAATCGTGACCTTTATGCGCGAGACTTACACGGTCTATTGTGCTCAAACTCGGTCGCTGATTGCATAACCTCCATCATTATCACGTGATATTAATACTGCATAAAAACAGTTGTAGTTACCACAGTCTGGTCGTGCCCCCGAAATGCCAACTTATCCAAGACGTTACTACAGACAGATACAAAATCTTATCGCGCTGTCGGCCTATTATTGCAACTACCTAATCGCAACTGCGAAAGTAGAAAAGTACAATAGTAACGTCTTGGAACCAAGACTAGCTGGAATAGAGAGGACAGTCTTTGCAAGGGCATGCAGTGATGGGTACATAGACTAGTAGACATGCGACAGGCTTCGCGTTGCGCGAGCACGCATGAATAACAAACAGGTTGGTTCCCTTAACTTCACTGCCGGCCATTATGATTATCGCTTTAACGTTCACTCGTTCAGGTCCGAGTGGTGGACCAGGAACCAGTCTATATAGCGGGCGTAGACTGATTATCTAACAAGATTAGATGCTACTGAGTACGTGTAACGCAATAGTGGCAGTTCATGGGTCGAGTGAAGTGCTCGACCAGGAACTAGTCTATTAGCAGGAGTAGACTGGTTCTACAAGAAGATGACACATGTACATGTACGTACGTGAGTACGTGCAATCGAAGAGCTATCTATAGCTCCATTGTGCAATAATGCAAATACCAGTTCATTCATTCGTGCGTATCTACTTGAAACTTTATTTCGTTTCACGGAACCCACTGTGGCAGCTTCTCGAAAGTTTGATGAGGTAAAAAAATTAAAATTAATTGAAACAGAAAACGCATGTGAATTGGTGGGAAAATTGGTAAAAGTGGGCGGCCTCGAGCCGGCCTCAACCAGATTATCGAGTCCGGAAGGCTCCGAGGCCGAGGCCGAGGCCGAGGCCTTGCACTCCGAGGCCAAGGCCAAGGCCGGTCTCGAGACCTCCAACACTGAAAAATAGGCCGGAGTTGGCTGGCGGTTATAACTGTTTTTTTATGCACAAAAGCTGGTCCTGGTAGTTATTTATATGAGATAGTACATTGATTTCATGACAATTCATTAAAAGCAAATTGTCGGTTGCGTACGGTACGCATTGGCTTGAACCCCCCCTCCCCCCTGTACGCATGGTGTACGCAATGTCAACAACCCCCCATCCCCCCCTTTGTGCGTACGTACTTTATGGGCGGCCCCCAAGTGTATTGTTAGAGCTACATAGGTGTCGTTCAGACGGAGAGCTAACTCTTGAGATACATGTAGCCACGAAGCTGGCTAGCTCCACCTAAAAGAGTTGTCAATGGAACGTAACTTTGCTCCCTTTTTTAGCCAGCTTCGGGGCTAGCCCCGAAAATTTGTGGGGCTAGCACCGCTTTTAGCTCAGTGGGACTTCTTTTTATTACCTAGCTTACCGAGGTAATCCATGGAGCATTCCATAATTCCCTAGGGAGGTTAGTTTGACTACGCCACGAGATAAAGCAGTCAATATTTGTTTTATAACGCCTCACCAGATTCTGCTTAATTTTAAGATGATTAATTGAATCTGAATACAGATAAAAGGTTCTTGTATTTCAATATGAAATTTGTGGACAATTTACTTGCTGTTTTCTAAACCACCCCTTAATGAAATTTTTGAGCCCAACTCTGTATCGCTGGCACTTGGGAATAATACGCACAACGCAATACGTTCACGCCCATATTTTGTATACGCACACAGTACCGGTGGTATGCGTATTGTACTTTGGTTGCTACAGGTTTAGTACTTTGGTTGCTATGGGTATAGTCCTTTTGGCGTTACACAGGAAGATAGCAAATGCCATGTGACTCACTCTTGGCCAATCAAAAATCTGTGCTGAGGTGTTATCATTATTATTATACCTTATCCATACATTCTGTCTCTTGATTGACTCAGAAAGTGTCACATGGTATTTTCTAGTTTTACCATTTTGCTGCTACCCACCCAAAAGACTATCCCATGCCAAGAAAAGTACTATCCCATGGCTACCAGCACTATACCCATAGCAACCAGGTATAGTACATGTATCTAAAGTGTATTCATGCTTGTTGTTAACAGATCCATGGAACACGTGGCACACATATTCAGGTGGCACAAATATGCTACATAGTTTCAGGGTATAAATATTTGTGTATTAGGGTATCATTTCTTAAAGAATCCCAAATTGTTAATGCAGGTAAAGGCCTAAAATAGTTTGGTAATTTATAGATGTTTTTTTTCTATTACACTTGATATATTATTATATAATATAAGAAGAAGAGAATCATTGCTTGGATAATTTATGCACATAAATAATGTCACAAAAATTTGTAGTACATGTGTACATGTACATGTACATGTACTTCAACATTCTGACGCTCTGTGTGCACACAGTCGTACTTCCCCAATACGTCCGAGGACAATGCTTTGTGTTTCCAATTGTTCCTTCAATATAACCAACCCCCATAGACTAAGCACGTATCCTTACATTCGAGGACCGATTTCAACAAAAGACTCTACGTTCGAGGACTGAAAGGTTTATTTGTGTTTCCTTTCTTCTCTTGTCCTCGGAGATATATACAGTGCACGTACACACAGGCAGTCGGGCTAAACTGAGCAGATACACACTGTATGACATAAATATAAAAAGCTGTGTTTGCACTGGATGTATTTTTGTAAAATTTTACAAAGACGATGGTAACAGTTCCAATGGTTAAATATTACTGTCGTTTGCACTTGGACATTTGACTTGCTGGGGGGCTGGGGGGGGGGGGGGGGGGGGGGGGGGGGGGGGGGGGGGCTGGGGGCTGGGGGGGCTGACGGGGCTGACGGGGCTGACGGGGCTGACGGGGCTGACGGGCTGACACTGCTAACACAAAGAGACAAATGAAATACACAATGTATTGCAAGACACGCAGGAACAACAATTATATAGCTTTAACTGATTCAGAACTGGACCACTTTTTGTCATGGTTTTATGCGGGACTGAGGTAAACGGCACATGCATGCAATCTGTTGCATTTATTCAGGCGTTGTATAAAACAAATTGCACTCATAAACATTCATTATTTGTATACTGAAATACATGTACCATTATATTACACGTACACGTACATGTAACATGTCCAGGTTACTGGGATCTTTCCTCATTCTGATTTTACAAATTAGCCTAATGTACCATGTTTAATGTACATTGTACGTGAACGTTCGTGACCTACATTATGAAAATCATGGATTTGCAGATTTAGACATTAAACCAATTGACATATGGAGAACTTTCGCCATTATTCACGCAAAAAATCAATCTGCCCATATACTAGTGGTCAACGTGCATTGCATACAGCGCACAATGAATAAAGTGGTCGCCCCCGCTGAAAAATAGCCAAAATGTTACGACCTCCATAGGAATCGTCAGAATTTAGTTGTTAGACATGTTTTTCAACAAAACAGTGCCGCCCTTTCTCCAAGCAGAATTATAGGGTACATGTGTACATGTACATATGTAACTATATTCATTGGAAAGAGGGATAATTATACTTTAGAATACCGCTCATTTGACACGTTTGACAAATGCACTTTCCGTATGCAATGGAAAGTTTGCTCAGAGTGCTCAAAATGTAGTGTGATTTCCCGCGTTAATCACTGCTCATCAGTGAAGGTCAGTGAGCAAATGCGTGCTACATATGTACATGTAGTTCTCCACATGATCTTCATCTAGAATTCTGTAATAGGCCAGATTGACATGTGTACGTACATAGTGTACAAAAAGTCACCAGAGTGGTGAGAAAGGGGACTTCCACAACCCTTTCAAGTTTAATTTTAAAGTGATGCATTTAATACATTTAACCTAAAGCTACTCGTACAAATACTGCTGATGTACTCTTAGTCTTACTATACTGGCATATTAGAAATTATGTAGTACTTCGTAGCATACATGTACTTTACCCCAAAATGAATGCCTAGGATGTTAGGGTTAATTTTGACCTCTTCAAAAAGAGTTGAGGGCCACATTTGATATTTGTTTTCCTAACTGAATTGTTTTTAAACTGAATTGCTTTAGTTGTGAGCTTTCCTCAGAAAATGACTGCCAATAAGTAATTTAAGAGTTTCTAATTTGAAAATTTTAAATTAAGGGTGGGATGCTACTACATTTGTAATTCCTTCAGTATTAATGTACATTGTATATCAGTCTTTGTGTGTAGCACACGATAAAATGTTTGGTAGGGGGCGCTACACGCAGCAACAGTTACAAAAATTACATTTTTGGCACGCGCGACTGTGCGAAAATATTGTTTGGGGCACTTTTTTTTGGTGCTGAGCATAATGTGTATGTACATGTAGGTGGTCTGTGGTAGTCCAGGTTTAAAGGTAGTTTTTACAGCATTTGTTTTGTTTTTAGTTTTTAAAACTTTTTTTCTTGAAAAATTAAATTAGGGTCGGGGCCATTAAAATAGGGTAGGTAGGTTAAGCAGAACTATTAGCCTAAGTTCCAGAAAAGGTGTCCCCCCTCCCCCTGAAAAATTGCACAGAATGCATATTTGGTTACTACCTCCCCTATAGACTTGTGTGTATTTATCTGCCACGTTTGGTACGAGAGAAAAATCGTCAAATCTTGATGCGCACATGCGCAGTTGGAATACCGAACTGGCTTATTGAAATGAACGCGTGTTACATGTATGGTGCGCGTGCATGCGCAATGCCGCAGGTCCGAGGTTATTTGTGCGTTCGTTGCTGCAGTGTACTGTGTGGTGCTGTGCACGCACTCGCACTCCGATCAGCGGTTACACGGGTCGAACTCAACCCGGAGGCGTTCATACTACGACTTTCAACACGGGTCAAACTTCTCTGCACGGGTCGAGAGCTCTCAACCCACCTCCCGAGCAGGGTTGAGTTTCAACCCGGGATGAGCGCTCTAAACGGGTCAGTGCCATGTTGAAATGTTGCAGTGTGAAAAGGTCAGTCTAGTTAACACGGGTCGGACCTGAGTCCAACACCGAGATTTTTCGTAGTGTGCAAAGGCCTTAACATGCGTGAGGTCTTGGACTTGCCTTAATGTTGAGTTCATTAATGTGAAAAGGGATTAAAATGTAGATATTCAAATTGATGTACAATTGCCATAACATTTTTGAAAATTTTCCATCGGTTTATGCATGAACAAGGACACTTAATTGTTGTTCAGAGGGTCCCATATGTAATACTACATGTAACATGCGCGAAGTCTTATCTTGCCCAATAAGTGTTTTTTTCCCAAAAAATGCAGTTCCATGATAAGTCAGTAGTGGGAAATCCATTAAATAGAAATGTTCTGTCGCAACACAGACAATAGCAACTTTAACAGTGTGTGGTGAAGATATTGCCAGACAATTTGCATGGTAAAATAGAATGCTGATTTCATTCAGAGACAAATTGATATTTGTTTAACCTCCTGGCTAATTGAATTACCCTTTTTTTTCATGCAACAAACTCATTGTTAATATTGACTGCAAAGTCGGTCAGTGAAACTCAATACGGCTGTGGGTGGATCTATCGATTCACTCCACAGTGAATATTTTGGCAGACAGATATGTCTACAAGTACATGTACATGTACGTCAGATCAACCTTAATTTTATTATTAGAGTTGATGTGAAGAAGGAAAAAAAGGTGCACATTCTGTAGGGACAAATTATAAGCCATGTCTTGTTGATTTTGAATACAACCTCATGGCCCCTTTGGGTACTGCCAGTTGATCCCAATTAAGACACGTCTTGCTGTCACACAGGCAGCGTGGGCACTGCCAAACTAGCTCTTTGCGAGCCGCCTTGGCAACAGTGATCGCAGTGCGGTGTTGGTAACGCTATCCATCCGTTATTGATGCACCTGGCCTGGACTGGCCTGGGTATTCCCTGAAATTGAAATGTACGTGTACATGTACATATGCACTCTGTGAGAGCTTGTAATTTGCCATGACTGCAAGTGCTTACATGCTAATTAATGAAGGACTCGGAGTTGAGGGGTTGAAGACACTAAAGCTAAGCAGGAAATATGAGAGGCTAGAGCCGAGGGCACACATGCGCACCTGAAGAAGTGAATACTGTGTAAATTTGATGTGCATGAAGGCTAAATTGGTACTAAATTGATTTTCCTCAAAAGGTTTTATTTCCAAAAGGTTTATATGCTAACAAAACTGCTAGTTTTTTATTCAAATTAAAATTACCAAAACAATTCTTCTGGTAAATGGGCAGTGGCATATGTACAATGTACATGTGCATATTTTGAAATACATACATGTACTACTTTGTGTGTATTATTTGAACCCCTCCTTATACTGCCTAGCCAACATGTACACGTATGTTCAGACACCTTGCTACTGCACTTTAGACATACATTCCCCTCTTCCCCCCCACCCCCTCTCCCCCCAGTGATGTGTTCAATTTGAACAAGGCTTTTGAAAGCGCCGCTCATTAAAAACTGGACCCCCCCTCACTTTTAAAATTATTTTGCTGGGCCCTGAAAAAAAAAATTGACACTTTTTAACCAGTTTGCGCCGGGATTATTTTTGCCGAAAATTTCTATTTTCAAAAAAGGCAAAATATAGAAAGCCAACTTCTGATATACAGCCAAACGCCACAAATACTGATTTGCAAGAGTCATTTCAACAGTATTTGTACAATATTTCTTGCCGAAACCTCAATACTCCGGGTGCGCCCACCGGAGCGTAAATTGTAGAACAGACTGTGCACAGCGGCCAAGTTCAACACACGGTCTGCCTCCACAGACTTCTCGGACTTCTTGTGTGTTTACAAAACAAATGAGGGATTAGTGTGTTGAGACGTCACCCGGAGGTGAGTCGAGGTAAGCTTGACGTTTTAACCCGTCAGCCGTGCCCGTGTATAAAAACAGCCAGATCGTTTTAACACGTCCTCCGACGCGAACTGGTTAATGAAAATGTTACAATTTGGTCCTGAAAATCTTATTTCATCCCCCCCCCCCCTCAAAATAGCTAGCCCCCCCCCCCCCCAACAGAACCTGGTTCAACTCTAGCATGTATACTGCAGAGTATTACATGTAAGTATACATGTACATTTGTACACCACAAAGAAATTAACTCGGACTAGTTTGAGTGTTACAATGTCATACAACAACTTTCATTCATTTGCATATAAATTGTGCATACAGTACCAGCTGTGTAGAGACTGTGAGACATGATACAATGCATTGCCATGCATTGCCATGCGTATGTTGTCACAAATGAATATCTAGATTGGATGTAGTGTTAATATTAAGACCATTCATACATCGTACGAAGCGATCCACGTTATATCGGTTTAACTTGGACCACTCTGCCCAGTTGGACCGTAACAAAGGTTGCTTTTATTTCCATGATGCACACAAATTAAATGTGGTTATTTTGTACACAAAACAAAAAGCTGTTTTTGTATGGAACTATTCACAAGTAAAAAGCATAATAATTGAGTTTGTTGTGTTGGTGAAAATACATGTACATTACAGAATGAAATTACATTTCATTAATTTTGACTATATTTTGTGTTTTCCCCGAACAGTTGGGCTTGCAGACATTTACAATCAATTACAATCAGTTATGCATTTAATTATCAATTGTCTGGTCTTAGCTGTGCATTTTCTCTCATGTAAACATTATTCTCATTGTAAAAAGAATATTTCATATAAACTGACAAAAATGGTATATTGCTTAATTATTGAACATAATACCAAAACCTCTTCTATTTAAAAAACACAAACTGCAGACACTGCAGTAGCGTACTGTAAGTTGCACTTTATGTACATTTCTGTCAAAACCCAAGGCTGTGTTGCTAAGATCTTGTCCTTTAGCCCTTTGCTATGATGAGATGGTCAAAATAGTGTGGCTTGCTCCTTCATGACAAGTCAGTTAAACCTAACCCTGCTAAATCCAACAAAATCCAGTAATGGCCTGTTCTCACTTGAACGATTTTTGTACAACTGCAGTGCGACAAAAAAATCGTACAGCCGTGTGATTTCCCCGTTTCTTTCCCGCGCAGTCTCACTTGTACAACTGCCGTCGACTGCCGTTCAACTCTCGTTCGACTTTTCCTCCTGAAACATCCAATAACGATTCAATTTCTGTGCGACTGCCGTACAACCTGTACGAGTCCCGTGCAAGCACCGTGCGATTTTTGTTCAACTCGCGTGCGACCTGTGCGCATGTGGTACAACCGCCGCACAACCAATCAGAGCACCGTGCGACCGCCGTACAAGCGCTGTTCGATCCGCGCAAATTGCATAAAAGCAGGGTCTTTTGGCGTCAATCTTCATAACCGCACTTGATGTTCGACAGTCAACAAGTATTCAACACAACACAGCGATGCCACCGAAGAAGAGTGATGGCAAGCAGGCAGGCAGCAAGAATGGCACGGCCGAGCCATGCGACTCTCTTCAGACTCCCGTGCGACCTATCAGACTGCCGAACGACTGCCGTGTGATCCCCATGTGACCAATGCGAACCGTGCGACAGCTGTATGAAAATTTGCAACATTTGAAAAACTTGCACGGGCATGCGACCCGTCCGAATTACACACGACACCTCTACAACCTGTGCGAATCATCAACAGACTGCCGTGCGACTCCCGTACGCCCTGTGCGATTTGGTAGTCGCACTGCATTCGCGTAGAAAATCGTTTAAGTGAGAACAGGGTATAATGGTAAAAAGCTATTGTAATCTGTTGGATTTAGCAGTCAACACAAACTACATGGTGTGTTGGATATTGTTGTACATGTATTCACCAGCGTACATGTAGCAGCTTAATATACAATGTACCTGCTGGATTTTGTCATATTTTGGAGGGTGGAAGCAGGCTTCTAGTAAAATTGTTGTTGGATTTTATTGGATTTGACGGCTCATACAAACAAATACCTGTTGTATTTTGTTTGATTCAGCAGGGTAGCTGCAAAACGACAAGGCTGATGTGTGTAGGTGGTACACTGCAGAATCCAACCAAATTTGTTGTTGGATTTTGTTGTCTTATCAGCAGGCTTCTCATTTCAGTTTTGTTTGAAATTGTTTGATTTAGTAGGGCCATATGACAAAAATTGAAGGGGTTAAAGGTTCTCTGAAATTAAAATAGGACAAATGCTATGGTTTTGAAACAGTGATAAATGAAATAAAGCATTCATGTACGGTATACTGCATTTTTAGTAAACTATCGAGACTTCGGACAAAAAAATAAAGGTGCGTGTCCCCGCCCACAAAAAATACCCTTTCTGACAGCGACGTTTCTGATAGCAGTAAAAACATTGCTTGCCACGCCCTTGTATTTGATCATTTTGCGTGTGTGTGTGTGTGTTTTGATTTGGTTTATTGTGTCTCATTAAATAAGCAATGGACCTTTTTACGTAAAGAACTTACAACTTAAAAAAAAGATCAGCAAAATTATGTTGGACCAAATCCGAACAAGGGTGTGAGGAATATGTTGGGTGATGGAAATATGAGGTTTGGGTAAATTAAACTGGGTGACCTAACTGCAGCCCTTTGATTCATGTCTTCTCAGTACCTCGCATGCCTGTCGACAGTTTCTTCTACGGACAAGTTAGCCTTTGATGTGGGCCTTCAGGAGTCACTCCAAGGTAGGTTAAAAATACTTTGTTGTGCAAATATTTGTTTTATAAAATGTGGACACATACTTGTACCACACCTGCACTCCTTTACCCACTCACACAGTCGTGTACCGACCTCCAAACGCGGACGTCCCATTGTTCCTCTTTTGTTTATACTCTAACTTTTTCGGAAGGCCTCCATAGACTTTGTACACACTTCCAATCGCGGACGTATGCTGGGAATCGCGGACGATATTGTTCTCTTTTGTTCTCTGGCATTTTACGTCCGCGGTTTGAATACGCCAACGCGCCCATTTTTGTGTGTTGGATTTTTTTATTGGGTTTCTGTATTAAGTGTACAATGTAGTGTACTCATTTTTAAATTACGGCAAGTGTGAAGATACATGTACATGTACAACTGAGGTGTGTTATAACTAACACCAGTTTTGTAACATACTACATTGTAAATTGCCTCAAATTTATCATAAGCTGACTTTTGAAACAGTGCCATTGAATTACTGTGTATCCCTAACAAAGATTCACTTATCTTGTCAGCTCTCAGTTAACGTACTTTTACATCCCCCCCCCCCCCTTCAAGTTAAAAGAAACGAAAAAAACCTGGATGTAAGCCAACAAAACAAATACGTTCTCATCCAATTATTGTGTCTTGCTAAGTCTTCCTTTGGTTTACATGTTAATTATTGAGCCACTCCTACACCGAATGATAAATTTCAACCCAGGGATGTCCCGGCTGTACAGCCTGGGAGAGGAGACATGTACACAAGGTTGCTCTGGGAGGCATCTACCACTCGTTCCTAATTGACTGTGTGTCACTCGCTGCTAATCAATCAGTGGTGTGGATGGCATGGAAATAGATCCTCGGCTCCAAAGGGCAAACTCAATAACCGTCTCAAGACCAAGAGATAAAGGGAGAGAGAGAGAGACGCAGCAGGAACAATCTAGCTCTCGGAGAACAGAAAAAAATATACATAGGCCGCTCTGACATTTCCCCGAGCTCATCCGCCAAAAGGTTGCCAGCACCACATCAATGTGCATACATTGTATATGTCAGACACACATCGCTTTTTTCTATTTTTCAGAGGTCATCACCAACACTGTTTGCTTTTTGAAACACACTACATATGTCGTAACGATTGATTGGAGATAGAGGTACATGTACATGTAGGCCGATGAGCAGGAATTTGAAGCGTAAACCCCACTTTCCTAGTTGTAATTGAATTTGTGGAGCCTGGTGCGATTGAGTTAGTGTGCGGATCAGCCCGAGAATGAGATTGGCCTGCAACTTAGATGTAGTCCATGTTGCTCAACACAAGGCCACCCGTGATGCTCGTTCGGGAAATGCTCTGATGACGTTACCTTTGAGACTTTCTTGATATGTTTGGAAATCTGCTGATTCAAATCAAATCTAGACTGCTTAAATATGTACAGGGTTATAATTTACATAGAATAAATAGGCATTAGTTTTTACATGATGGCTGTTGTTGATGCATTAGGATTACATGTAATTACCATGTAACTACATGTACAGTACATGTACACAATGTACATGTATCGTGTACATGTACAATGTACATGTATACATGTACCAAAATCGGTCTACAATTCTTTGAGCTCCTCTCTTCAATTGATTACCAGTCACTCCTTGATCAATGTCAAAATCCAAAATACATGTACATTGTAGTTCCCTAGCCTTCCACCTCTGGGCAATTCCATGGCAATAGGGACACAACTAAAAAGAAAACAAAATGTAACACTTTTTTTTTTTTTTTTAAGTTTGGATTGGATTCTGCATATATTGTGGATAACAAATCTTTATGTTTTACTAAATTACCTCTCAATGTTTTGTAAAATAGTGTTTTTGAACATATAGCAGGGTAATTTTTCCAATGTTAGTGACGTAACATAAGTGAAGTCATCTCGTACCGATTTGATGCAAGTCCTGCGTATATTGCTAATTAATTTGAATTAATAATAAATGTTCAGCTCTGGCCCCTATGTGTTTTTGAAGTGAGATCAACCAGTTTAGAAGACAATTACCCTTAAATACCCTTAAATACATGTACACCATGTCCCTTTTTTGGTAGTGACGACCAATAAGCTGAATGTTCAGAAAACAGAAACCAAAGTTTCAAGTTGTTCTTTGTGTCTCTTGATAGGCTGCACTACCATTTTGCATTGACAATGTCCTCAGATTTCCTGTGTCAACATTTTTCAATTTTTCAATTTTTGAATATGAACGACGGCCATAGCCGCGGATTGAAAAAGACCACCTGGCTGGTTGACATCTGTGGGCGCATTGCTGGGCATACTCAATCCATTCATGTTTCAACTGTATTCTTGAATGAGAGTGTAATGAATAGATGGAGCTTTTTTCAAACAAAGCTTTCATTCACATGAAAGGGGGCTCAAATTGCGATCAATAGGACAGCTCTATGCATTTGCGTTTATGCTTGGCTGCACAACCCCGTTCTTGGCATACAGCAGCACCCCACCAATAACAGCCAGAGGCAAGGAGTTGAGATAGCAGAAAAAAAAAAAAAAAAAGATTTACGAGAAATTTTCCCGTCGCGAGGACGGGCACAGGCGGTTCCGCTTTTTCAGTTGTTCACGAGTCACTTAACATTGCTTGTGAGAAAAATATCGTTCAAGATCAGTACACAAAACATTGGGAATACTTTACTCAAAGTAGGTTGAAGGTTGTTGTAATGTTAAATATACGGACGTATCCGCAGCCGAAGATACGATCGGTACGCTCCACCCACACCCAAAATGTGATGATTTCGTGCTCTATTTCACGGCCGTTACATTGGAGATTCGTTTGGTATTCACGTACGTAATTTTTTTGGAAAAGGGGCACCTTTTGTAACTCGAAACTCCGCTTAAATCGAAATTGGAGTCCATTTCCCTGAGGTTCGACTTATCGAGATTTCACTGTATTATTACACGCTATTTACACGCACTTACGTTTTTAGCGCTGTGGCGCGTTGTAGGTCACAGAATGATGTGGCCATCGCAGGGTTAAAGAAATGTTGGTTAGAAATATCTTTCAAATATTTAAGTATTTAATATTAAAACAAAGCTTCTCCAAGAAAAAAAACAAAAATGTTGGATACAATTTGTGTACACAATGCAAGAGAGACACCACTGTTGTGCCTCTGATAACATCATGCTTTTGCTCATGAATATGATGAAAACCTGCATTAAAAAAAAAATAGAAAACCTTTGCAATTACATGTATCCCCTAGAATGTATAAAGACCTCCAGGCACTTACATGTATGTTAACATGGAACCAACTGTTCTACATGCATAAAACCCTACTGCATAGTCCCTTTATGCAATCACATTAAGATTTTATGACAGGAGGGGTAATCTATAATTCAATTTGCCAGGAACAGGTTCTGATCAACTTATTTCTGTGTAATCCCACAAGAGTTGTCAAATGACAATGACTTGTTGAGGGCTTGAACCCTCTGGGGTCTTGTTCATGAGGGAGAGATGCATCATACATTTGTAGCTATGCCACTACTGCCTGAGCACCATGGACCCATGGGTGCACAAAACCTGGAGCGTTGTGGCCAAACTACACGTGTACCTCCCAGTTGCCCAGCCAACGCACTCTTCCATTAATAGCTTCTCCAATTTAGTATGACTTATGGAGGGATCCTAATAGGAAGTGAGAGGCATTGGCTTGGGAAGGAAATGAATTGTACCATGAGCATTAACGTGTCTACTGGTCTGATTTATTGTACATGTAAGTAAAATTCCTAGTAACGGAGCTACATGTATGAGTTTCTAATTGGCCCATCGCAGTTTGCGCGTAACCACGCGCCTTAGACAACCTTATGGAATTTTGTGCAATCATTTTTGTTTGGCTCAGAATTTTATTCCACAACAAATTATGACTAATGTGATAGGACAGTATTCCAGCAGCTGTGTTAATGTGATTCTATTGACTTGACAGAGGCATAACAATTTTGTTTTCAAATAACTGTTTTAAAGGTTCCTTATTTAAAAAACCTGCGTATTTTGGGGGAAAATTTGTTGACATTTTGGGTCAAAAGTCTGTAAATTTATTCATAGACAAACATTAAAAAATTATTTTTTAGGGGGGGTAGGCAATTTGGGGGCTGTAGCCCCTCCCCTCTCACAACCACCCCCACATCCAATAAAACCTGCATAGTGAATTGTAATGAAGGTGAGTCAACTAAAAAGATGCACATTACACATACATACATCATGTACATGTACACATAAGTCAATACAATACAATACTAATAACACAAAAAAAGTGACACCCTTTACAGATGTAAAATATTTTTTGAAAGTCATAACAAATGAACATGGTATGCCCTGTTGGTGGCTAGCAGATTGAGACACAGATTAAGCTTAATTATACATGGAGGCCATTGTGTTCTCAGTACAATGTAACCATTTCCAATGGTTGCAACATACACTTGTAATAATCATGTAACAAATTCACTGAGTGCCAAAAACTACACCATCATTAAAACCAAGTTTAATTGCAGTGCTGTAAAAAAAAAAAAATAATAATAAATCATTCAACCGATTCTAAGGATCCTTTTAGTACTAAGTGGATGCATTGATGTGCAAATTAACCAAGTCAACTATCAAACATTTACCCACAACACTGTGCTTTACATGTACATGTACATTTTTGTAATCTGGAAATTTGCTGCCCAGGGTTGAGCTTTTCCTAAATGTAGTATACAATATTTGCTTTTGCCGAAATTTTCAGAAATGAACGGATTTGGGGATTAGTGTTTTATAGCAAATACTGTAACACTGACCTGTTTAAAGTTTTGTATGCATGCTGGGAAAACAGAGAAAACGGAGGAAAAAAATTGCTGTTCTTGTAGTCTGGTCCCCTGACCCTACTGCGCAATTTATAGACATTAGGAAATTATCAGGTCGAGGAACTAGACTATTTCCAACGATTGTCTGCCGACAATCCCTGTAAATTAATTTTAAAAATATATCAATTTTTCCTGAAAATGACAGCACACCATGTGCAATCATTTCACAGGATGCTTGAGACTATTATTTACTTAGTCAAGTGAGGTACATGTACATGTATTTCATAATAATTCAAATGTTGTACATAATGTACATTACCTTTAATTAACCCTAGGGTTCTATAATCCTTCATTCATATCCCACTTGTTTTGACACTTATACTTGTTAAAGGTATGATATACGTGTAGCTTTGGCAGATCTGACAACATGGTTGCAGGCAGTGCCCATTCCTTGTGTGATTCAAACATACACAAAATTACAAAAACCTGTGAAAGTTTGAGCTCAATCCGTCATCCGAGTCACAGGAAAATAGTGTAAAATCGTTCTGTTTTAACAGTGGTTTTGTGCACATTTGTTATGTGTATATATTTCAGTTGTTTAAATCAAAATAAGCCACTGATTTTTTTTGGAGGTCTTCAGATTTCAAATGGAAACAATTCCTAAGAGGATTGGTACTAGTACCATCTTTATAAACAGTAAGCTTTCAGATTGAAACTAATGATTTGTTTTGGTTTTTTTCAAAGTGAATAAAGAAAACTAGCAGGAGCGGGATTCGAACCTGCGACCTCAGGAATACCATACCGGTGCTCTACCAACCGAGCTATATTGCCCTATGTTGGCGGTCTCCCAAATTGTCAATATCTTTATTCGGGTGGGTGCTAGTCAGAAGTCATAAACCCATTTATTGCCGTATAGCTAGGGATCATGCCCAATTTTAGGATACAACCTGGGAAGCGACATTGTGGGGATCACTCAATGAGGATACGGCTTTTTAACATACCTATAATAATGCACTTCATGTACTTAATTGTTTCATCTGTTCTAGTTAATGGATGATTTCTAATCCTTCCTATGATGCTAAGTGTTTCCCTGGGGTAGACTTCCTGTTCAAAGCTACATGTACATGTACATGTACATGTACATGTACATGTACATGTATGTGTAGCCAAATGAGCAAAAATTAACCATGTACACATATACAATGTACACATTTACGTGTACACTTGAGTGAAGATTTTGTTTGTTAAGCTTGTTCTTCCCAGCTGAGATTGCACTCTGTCTCCTGCCCGAGATCGGATGAACAATTTCCAAGCTTTTACCATTCATTTAAAGGCAGTGTACATGATTGGTCATTGTTGCAATTTTCAAAAATTGGCAGATTCGGGGGTTAGTGTGTTAAAGGAAGTATTGTTCCACTGACCTGTTCAAAGTTTTGCGTTGTTGGATGGCAAAAAAACCGAGAGAAAAACGGCGCTCGTTTTCAACCGTCGGGCCGATGATAGCCTTTAGTCAAGGCGCGAGTGGCTGCCTGGACACGTGACGCACCCTGAATGCCAGCATGTCTAGGGTACAGGGCAGTTTTCCCAATGATTTCCAGCTGGAAATCGTTGGAAGACGATATAAATTTCTACTTTTCTTGACAATGACAGCACACCTGGTGCCATAATTTCACAGGATGATTGAGACTACTATTAACTTACAGTCTAGTAAGGTATTTCGTGATAATTCAATAAAACAAAATTTGAGAATTACCAATCGTGTACACTACATTTAAACAAATATTTTTAAAAACAAAATAAAGAATGACTTCTGACTAGCGCCCACCCGAACAAAGATACTGACAATTTGGGAGACCACCAACATAGGGCAAGATAGCTCAGTTGGTAGAGCGCCGGTACGGTAACCCGGAGGTCGCAGGTTCGAATCCCGCTCCTGCCAGTTTCTTTGTTCACTTTGAAAAAATAAAGAATCCATAGTTATATATTTAAATAAAAAAGTGAACAAGACCTTGAGCCACAAAGCCGCTTTGGATTGTTTCGTGCATGTACCTGTACAAGAATAAATGTTTCTGGCTCAGTCCAAAAATGACGAGAAACCTGAGGGTTTCGAGTGATTTCCTTATTTGACAGTCAATTATTATTGTGGTAAATGATACAAATTTAATTTCTTTACACTCTGCAATATTTGTGGAAATTAATGGAAATCTGAAAAAGGGAAATAGGCTATTTGGGGTAGTTTGAAATTAAAAAAACAAAAAACAAAACAAAAACGTCAAGACTGCGTTGTTTCATTTGTGTCATAAACTCTTTATCATAAAATGTTTAATTTGAATTAGTTTTACCTGGACTAAAATCTTGGTTTTCCTCACTTCTCTTGTGTCAAAACACACCTTTAAATGTAAGTTGGACCTATTCCAATATAAACTCTTCATCCGACAACTTTGGCCTATTTCCAGGCTGTGTGACTTCAGCCCCGGTACATGTACCTGACACTTTTCTGAAACCTTTACAATTATAATTGCGAAAGAGGGCAAGTGGCCTGTCTGCAGTAGGAATTTTAGCATAATCACATACATTTGTACATGTAGGCAACTGTATTGTATTTCTCCCATGGCAAAAATCCACAGGGAAAAGTGTGCTTTCCCTTGGCTGTTGGGAGAAACTGTGAGTGTGAGTGTGAGGGCTTAGGCCTCAGGTGTATATTTCATTGCGGTGCTTAATTTCTCTGGGAGCCCTGGGGGGATACCAGCACGTGCTTCAGGCACAATCTACCTCGATATCTTTTTAGTCTGCTGAGAGCAAAAGGCAGCAAGGAGGAAAAATCCCATCGATGGACAAGATTAAGAAGGGAGAAAGATGTATTGATTTGTCCATCAGGGTTCCAAGTGGGGCTTTCATGCTTTTGAGTGGTGTGGATAGCACAAGTACACTACATTTCACAAGGTCCTTCGTTAAAAGAAGGGTAATAGGTTTTCAGACCTGTACAGACCAGGAAATACAGCATCGTTGTGTAAAAATCAGTGCATTCAAACAAAAATGAAATGCCTTGGAAATTCTTTAGTCATTTGTTTCATAAGCAACATGTGTTATCAAATGAGAAATCATGGGATTGCTATGTATTTTTACTGTGTATGGCTTGTACATTCCTATTGATTTACACTTTGCGTTACAAGCCTCAAGTACAGGTGACATGAACATAAAAGCAGTTATGAGGTTTTTAAAATTGATCCATAAAATGGCTTGCATACATGTACAGTACATTGTAATTGAAAGTTAGGCCTGCGTCAAACATTGTGCTTCTGCCTTGTCAACTCAAGTGTCGGAAAATTGTTCAATTAAATGTGACAGAAAGCACAACGTTTGACGCAAATCGTTTTTTTAAGTTTGACTCTGCCATGTAGCACGACAGCCTCTGCCGTGCAGTACGACGGCCTCTGCCGTGCTACATGCCGGTTGCACGGTGTGGCGTCAAACGATGTGTCAGCGTCGTGTTGATTTAAATTAGCGTACGGAGGGAATATTTGCCCTTCTTGTAGTTTCTCCCATAGATCGGCGATGGACTGCAAAATAATGGAATCGTGTGAATTCCCTGGAAAGCCGCAGCTACATGTACATGTACATGTACATGTACATGTACATGTGGGTCTATCCACACTAATGACCCCATTTGATGTGACATGGGAGGAGAATTACAGATTGTAGTTTTTAGATAAAATAATTTTCCATTTATTTTTATTACAATACATTCAGTACCCACCAACAAGTATGTTTTAGCAAAAAAATCAACATCTAACGGAGTATTTAAGAAGTTTACCTGGTATCATCTTCAAGATATTATGTTTGTAACATATCAAACGTGTACAATTTCTGGACGGACATTTGTCACAAAATGTCCGTCCATGTTTGAACATAATCTATATCACATCTTAATTTGTTAAAATACCTCAAAATGTGTCATAATTCCCACTAATAACAATCCTGACATTGTTAGAGATGTAAACTGACCAACATTTTGGAATTTTACTAAATTCCTCTTTTCTTTTTCCAGTAAATAATAAAAAAATGTCCGTCCATGTTACAAACATAATGTCTTGAAGATGACCCTCTAATTTCTTATATATCCTGAGTGTTATCCTATTTTTTATGTCGGTGTGATCACTAACAGCTCTGGAAAGCATCAGAAAAACATTTGGGCAAAATACTTGATTTGATGTGCCTCTTTCATGTCTTACTCCCTTTGCTATCTTTTGATGCTAAATGGTCCCTTTAGTGTGGACAGACCCATATGTACATGTAGCCCAAATAAATCTGTACCTAGCATCCAGCAATCCCATCGGGACGATCTAGTAAAAGTTTTTGAAGTAATGGTATTCCTTGCACATTGGCACTTGAATGGATATGACAACCATCTACATGTATTGCTGACCAACAAAGACACCAGACCATTCCGGAGCTGGGGGTTGCTACATGTAGCATAAGGCTTGCCCCGAATTGCGTGATATAGTAACAGTCTCTTTGGTCTGGAGAATTCAAAGTTAAAAAGTGTAAAAATTTTGAGCACATCAGTGTACCAGATATTATTCAAATTTAACTCGCAAATGGCTTATTGCTAAATGCATCTTATGGGAAATGGGGTCTTCAGTAATCGCCTGACGTAAGTCATGTTCTGTTGTTGAGAATGAAATTGAAAGTTGGCTACGACACCCGAAATGTTTGCTTAAATATTTTGTTTGTGTGTGCGTCCATAATGGTTTGGAACCAACCTTCGTTTCTAATTAAACGCCTGCAGGAACGGGGGGCTCTGTATGACGGTTGCCTTTTCTCGACTTGATAGAAGAAGCGAAAGTATCATGTAAAATGCGACAAATCTTCTCCTCAACAAATTATGCATAACGAAAATCTGCTGCAAAAGTCTCTTTTCCTAACTGCTCTTATTTAAAATAGCAAAATTACGCATCAGTCTCTCCCTGTCCGCCATTTTGTCCAAGCATTTGATGTATTATATTTGACGTTTGACACCGGTGCAGAATTCGTCGCACTTTTGCCGCACCGAAATGAATTACATTTGACACGGCAGAAGCACGACGTTTGATGCAGGCCTTAACCTCAAAATGGGAATTTCTCTTCCCAGGGAATTCATTTTCATTTCACACAAGTGGGAAAACATTTTCACGTCTTTTCTCACAAGTGGGAAAACATTTTCACACCTTTTCACACAAGTGGGAAAATATTTTCACACCTTTTCTCAAAATGAGAAAATAATTTCCCACTTGAATTCACAGGTGGGAAAAGTTGTGTGAGAAATGTGAAATGTGAATGGGAATGTGAATTGGAATTCTTTTCACAACATTTCCCATTCCCATTCAGTGTTATAACTTTCAATTACAATGTACTGTACATAATGTACATGTACATGTACATGTACATGTACATGTACATGTACATGTACATGTACATGTACATGTACATGTACATGTACATGTACATGTACATGTACATGTACATGTACATGTACATGTACATGTACATGTACATGTACATGTACATGTACATGTACATTGAGTTTAACGTTATCCACCTCCTGATAGGGTTAACACTGTGTGAAAATAACTAATAAAGAATAGAATGATTCTGTTTAGAACCATGCAAACTTGTCATTTCAATCAGTATGAATGAAAGATGCCCTAGCCTTCTATCTCTGAGAGGGGGTCAAAGCTTCTTTCATTCAAAATTTATTTGAAACACTGAAATATATACATGTACATATGTATTCCCGTTAAATGTTTCTTATTCAGCATGATTGGGGGATAATCTGAGGAATTCCAATTTCTGTGTACACAGGTACTAAATTTCATCTTCCTTTTCTCTGTCAGATCTATAGCTCAAAGGTGTGGTATTCGTGCAATGAAGTATGTGTTTATACTATTCCCAATATACATGTAGCCTTTGGCTTTCCTTTAAAGACAACTGGGTTATTTGCCAGCGTCATTATGCATTGTGATTGATTGACTGGTGTATAGTGCTTTATTGGCTGTTAAAGGGAATATTCTACAAGAAGTCATGCCTTAACCCCTTGCGTACGGATGACGCCATAGGGCGCAGAAAAAGTGTCACCAGGCCGGATGACGACACTGGCCGCTGTTTGTGCACTTTCAATCCATTGTTGGATTATTGTGCATGTCATGCTTGACTGCACAAACACATTGTAGCGGTTCGATTTGGCTGCCAGAACCGCTGCAACACCCTGACGTCTCCCATAAAATACCGTGCTCAATGGGTTAATAGTCATGGAAATATTCATAGGTTCTAGATGTCATCACAGACTTAATTGTCGTGGGTTGCCTGATCGATGCCTTAGCACTGTTCTCCCCTCAGCACTGTTCTCCCCTCAGCTTTTGAGCTGAGAGAGAAGACAACAGTTAAAGGAAATTTTGGATTCAGTAGCCGGAGAAAGACTCCAGAGAACATTTATTCTTGGAGAAACCCAACGTAACCAGGTATGGACTGAAAGTGACCCAATTCACATACATGTACTGCATCTGGACAAGAATCGAACCGGGGCCACCAGAGGTGGAAGGAGAACGAACCACTATGCTAACCTGACTGACCAGTTTAAGGGAAAAAAAAACGTTAGGATCCGAAACACTTCAAAGCATAGATTTCTGGCAACATATGCTGTCGACCAGATCTATTGTTTGTGCTGACTGTTCCTTGGGGTCGCTGTCTTGCCTAGCAATGAGAAGTCATTGACCGAATGTCCAGACATTGATTCAACACTTTTTTTTTTAATGTGAAATTTTCACTAAAATTGAATTGTCATCTCTGAATCTCATGAAAAGTCAAACGTGAAATTACTGTACATGTATCTGATTTGCCTGTCTTCATGTCAAAAGGGACCCTTTGAAAGAAACTGAATCGTAAAAATTATACAATGCAAAATGACGGATCGGATTTAAATGTTTATAAGTGTAAATGTACACCATTTGCTTTTGCTGTAATTTTCAGAAATAGATGGATTTGGGGGTTTGTATTTTATTGCGTGCTTGCAAATACTGACCTGTTTTAAAGTTTTGTGTGCATACATGTAGATGGTGGAAAAACAGAACAAATCTGTTCTAGTAGTCTGGTTCCCTTATACTTTAGACAGCAATTTATAGACTTCACTTCAGGGAATTATCAGGTCGGGGAACTAGACTATTTCCAACGATTGGCAACTGACAATCGTTGGACAATTGACAATCGTTAGAAAACGATATATATTTCCACTTTTCTTGAATAATTCAGTAGTTTTGTTTTTTCTTTTAAAATAACTTCTGCCTATATACCGGTACATGTACATGTAGAATTTCATGCAATATGTTGCAGTACCTGTGCAACAGCAGGACTTGAAATATCTACACAATCTACATATGTACATGCAGTAGACCACTAAAGCAGAGTCGTCTGATTGTAGGGGTCAGTTGGTAGTATATTAATTTATCTTTAAATAATCAAAATCTACATTTTGATATTTTTTAAGGGCATGATGTACATTTTAACTTTGGTAAGGATAAAAAACATGATTAGTTTCACTCTGAAAGCTCACCGTTAATCAAGATGTACCAGTGTCAAATCTGAGAAATACATGTACTTTCGTCGGAAATGCTGTCGCCTTCGAGAAAATTGAAGACCTCCAAAATTTTCCAGGCTTATTTCAATTAAGAAATGAAGCACGTACATGTATGAACATGTACAAAATTTCTGTTAAAATAGAATGGTTTCACCATTTTCTTGTGACTCGGATGACGGATTGAGCTTTCACAGGTTTAACCCTAACCCCCTAGGCCCTTATTGCTAGGAACCATCCTCAATCCTCCAAAATCCTCCAAAATCCTCCTGTGCTTCAATCACCATTCATCCTCAATCCTCCAAAACCCTTTTAATTACTTCAATCACCATTCAATCACCATTCTTCCTCAATCCTCCAAAATCTTCCTGTGCTTCAATCACCATTCCTCCTCAATCCTCCAAAATCCTCTGTGCTTCAATCACCATTCCTCCTCAATCCTCTAAAATCCTCCGGTGCTTCAATCACCATTCCTCCTCAATCCTCCAAAATCCTCCAAAACCACCATGAGGATTTTGGAGGATTGAGGAGGGTTAGGGTTAATATTTGAAGTATGTTGAAACACACAAAGTATGAACATTGTGCAAATCATAGATTTTCATGATGAGATTTAAAAACTTTATTTGATTGGGTTCTACCTTGTGAGTGCACATTACTATAGTACATGTAAAGGAACTCCAAGATTCAGGGATGTTGGATTAACTCGGACACGTTGTTCACCTGTAGCAGTGTTAAATTAATAATCCTCATTTTCGCACACGACCTAGGTATGGCCATGATTGGTGGGGGTGTGCATTGTGTGTGACAGTTTAAATTGTCCAAAAATGCCATTGGCCGGTCTTCATGGGTGTATTCGAAAGCCCGTTCTCGGGCAACCTGCGAACAGAGTTCTCTGGTTGCCGATTACGAGAGCCAAAGTGCCATGAAGAGTGCACCTGGGCAAAAATTAAAGATGGCAGCCGCCGTATTAACCCCTTGCGTACGGTTTACCCAACCATGTGCAGATTGAAAATTGCCACCTGGCCGGTTGACGTCTATACACGCCAATTTCTGCATTTTCAACCATTATTGGGGTATTGTGTACGTTATGCTTGGCTGCACAAGCCTCTTGTTTCCGTTTCGCTTGGCTGCATAACCCGGCCTGGTGCCCCGACGCCCCATGAAATACCCAGTATGCCCAGGTTGAAGGATGCACCACACTAAATATACTCCCATTGACCTTAGTGTAAAATCCACTAACTTCACAGTGAAAAAATCCTTATCCAGGAGTCTCTCAGTTTTTGTGGCACTACTGAAAATTATAGTTTGAATCTTAATCTGTCAATTTTTTTTCAATTTTTGGTAGGGTAGCCATTTGGAATTTTTGCTAATTGTCCCCAAAGAGTACCACCCCTAAAAATGTGGTTTTTCCCAAACCTAGCTACTACATTGTAGCTGCCATTTTCATACAGCATCCCTCCACCATGTCCACTTGCCAAGCCAAATACAAATGTAGGACCAATTTTAAAGCCCAAATATATCAAGTCTGCACAAAAGTTGTAGCACAGAACCCCCAGGTTATGATAGCTGATCATAATTACACAATCTATCAGTTGCATGACCCCCCAAAATTTATTATTGAAAAAAGTTGTGGGTTTACAATTTATGGTAATCATGCAGCTTGGCCCAGCCATTTTTGGCCTATTTAGTGTGGTGCACCCTCAAGAGGTATATACTCCGAATGAAAAGAAAGGAAAATTCACTATCTTACGTAAATATTGAAATCTTGGAAAGCAATAACAATTGCCAAAGAATATCCCACTCCTATTTATTATCACGTACAATTTTATTTTCCTAAATAATTTATACTGTTCCTAGACTGATAATTTTTTTGAAATTTGGAAACACTTAACGTAAGTTCCGGAAGGGCAAAGTCCGCCATCTTTGTTTTGACGTTCTTCATATACTCCACAATAAGCGGGGAGTGAAAATCCTGTTTGTGAACACCGTTCGTGTGTGTTGGTTCTCATCATTTGAAACTCTGTTCGCGTGTTCATTCAACACTAGAACAGGGTTCCGAATACGCCCCAAGTGTGTCTCCCATGTGCACCTGTAAACAACTAGAACTGCCAAACTAGTTTGTTTTATTCAAATACATGTACATAGTTCAGTAATAAATGCACAGTTGGTGCGTTTATCTTACTTATAATTAGCCTTGACCATTCTCCAAACCAACAATTTTGTGTTGTGTAAGGCCTGTAAATCGACAGTATGTAAAAAGCCATACTTAACCTGTCCTAAATCCATACCAAATTTCAAGCTTTCCATAGGTTCGTGCACAAACAATGGATATGCTCAGCAGGCGTCACTCCATACGGCGAGTTAGGGATAATTTAATACCACTCCATGGTATACATCCACTGTTGGACATACAAAAATACATATTCTTCCATGTCTGTATTGCCTGGTTTGCATTTTGTTGGGACAACATCAATTGGGATTAAATTACATGTACACTAGACAATTTGGATGAGAAATTTAGTACAAAATGTATGTTTTACAGTATATAGTACATTTGTAGCTTGTTCAGACACATTTTGTGTGTGATTAGTTTGTGTTGACTGGACCATACAGTAAATAACGTATGGCATTTTTTTGATAAAGAAATTTATCACTCACATTAGTACACGTGTACTTTTATATCAACCTTTAACCCTAAAGTTAGTCAATTTGCCTAGTTTTTCCAATCTATTCACCTTTTTGCATCAACCATTCACAATGTTCTTTGTTGCATCAATAAATAGTTCAGAGTCCTTGCAGGAAATTGATAAGTGCATGCAGTCGATGTACATGTACATGTATGTAGAATCTGTGCTCATAAAAATGGTTAATTATGGAATTGTGATTCTAAAAAGGGCAAGGCCATTTTAATGATAAGTATATGTGTACATGTATAGTCTTAATCATTGGTAATAATGGACATGTACATTGTATCTTGTGTTTTTGCCACGGCGGCGTGAAATGTGCCGTGGTCTACTGCCGCTTATGCTGGTGGTTTACTGCCGCTTATGCTGGTGGTTGAGGTGTTTTCGCACGTCCGGGCGGCTCTGGCAGCCAAGCAAACCGCTACAATGTGTTTGTGCAGTCAAGCGTAACATATACACAATAATCCAACAATGGATTGAAACTGCACAAACAGCGGCCAATGGTTTTCCTAATCGTAAATCCTATTGTTTGGTCTCACCCAGAGGGCCCCTGGTTGGGACTGTACAGGGTGGGTATCTTTTATTGGTAACCCAATTTCTTTAAAGCTTTTTACTATGTGGAATTCTATTGTGCTTTGTACATACATGTATGTACATGTACATCTACATGGGGGCAATTCCACGCAAAAGTGGACAAGACTGGAAAGTGTAGAATGTATGAAATCCTCCAAAGTTCAAGCATCACAACATCATACATGTATGTGGTGTCAAATTGAAGGGGACAACAAGATCTTAATTTAAGTGGTGTGCCAATGAGATGGAATGTAGTCAAGTGTGATTTTGGGTCAAAAAACTTGCTTTTTGGCTAAAATCATGGATTTTTGGTAGTCATTTTGGCACCTTGTTTTAACATGCAAAATGCGAGTGTTATTGAGAGTTTTTGTGTTTAAGGCAGAGAGAAAGGTTCAATATTACAAGAAAAGAGTTTCATTATACATATAACGTCCGAACGCGCATTGGGGCGACAGTCCCATAGACTTGCGCACAAACTTTACTGTAACCTAACCCAAATATTCCCTGTTCAAACCCCACAAAATTTGGTATTTTTTCATTTTGGACCATCCTCTGTCGATACAACTCACTTTCGACAGTAAAATTCTCAATATTTACGGGGATGTGCGTTAGGGCGACCGCGAAAAGTCGCCCTAACGCCACCTGTCTCCCTATAATATAAGAATAACGGCGACCAGTCTCCCTATGTACGATATGTATATTGCAGTTCATCAAATTCAGATTTTATGCCGTGTTAAAAACCATGAAGAGGAAGTAATGTGAGTGACGTAACGTGAGTGACGGTACTTCCCTGTAATCTCATGTCCCTTGTATCTAAAATACACACTGATCTGATTCAAAATGGTTTTTTATATCTACATGTAGCTATGGGTTGACTGAAAGGTAAAACAATGTTACTTCTGTGTTGCACAGTAGGCCTACAGTTTGAGGAGACTTTAACAACATAATTGCAATCAAATTTTCCATGTCTCTTTTTTGTAACATGAGTGACGACCAACAAAACACATGTGTTCAAAAGGTGAATGAATGGGTTGAATTTTTTCTTTCCATTTTTGAGTACCCCTTACCCCAAGGTTGTTGTATGGCTGGTTTAATTCAGCTTGATCAAATACTTTGAAAGCAGTGAGAGGTCAAAGTATAGCCTCAAGGTATATAAATGTAACGTGAGTGACGGTGGAATTGCCCATGTGTATGTAGATGTATAAAAGCGCACCCACGGCAGCACAATCACATTTTGTCTTAGCTCGTAGTTTAGTGAGGTAATTTGGTCCAGAATTTCTCATTTTGAACCTGTCGACCAAAAATTACTGGATGATACCACTTCGACTAACAATGACAATGGTCTGTGGTCAACAGTGGCAGAAGTACATGTACAAATGTACTTATGTAAACACTCGAAGGGTGCTGCTTGAATTTCAATCCTACAGATCATTTTGTGAGCTGAAGACATTGACAGATTGCACAAAATACAGGTGAATCGGTCACTAAAAGTTGTAGCTCAACTTAAGGGTTTTGCTTGCCCCCAAAACAGAAGGATTGGCTCTTTTAGCTACAACGTGGAGCGCTACCTAAAATTCTGATGCAGAATTCTGGAATTACATGTACATGTAGTACTGTTTGATCCTTTAAAAATATCAAACACAGAATGAGGTATTCAATTTAAAAGAAATAGTCAATACATTCCATTGTGTAAAAAAGTCATCAGCCTGAACCCGAGTCTCGTGAGCCCCTGTCAGGCCTCAAATTTAAGATTTTCTAGGGCACGGCCAAACATTTGGCAGGGCACCAAGGCCAAAGCAAAGGGCACCAAGGCAAATGGCATTTTTAATAAAGGGCATGGAGGCCAGTCATTATTACTTATATTATAAATATTCTGTGAAGCCCTGTAAAACTCTACAAGCTTTGTAAAACTCCACAGAATGTGCATTTACATGAACGTTTGTCGCTTTAATCGATCTTTTCGTGGCATTTTAAAAACAAACTTGATACATGTACATGTACATGTAGGTCAGGTTATTATAAACAACACACAATACATCGGTCATACAACGAATGATACCATGCGCTGCACGTACACAACTCCATGATGAAAGCGCGAGCGAACTTGACAACCAACTTGGTCGATGTTGCCTGGTAACCTAAGCACAAAATATAACCTGGGTACCAGGCAAAATCGACTAGTGGTTGGCAAATAGTCGCTGATGGAACTGGCCGTACCGTACGAGTACGTGCTTTAGATTAAATCTGGCTTCTGCCTCCTGGCCCTTTTCAAAATTAAAATGCTGACGGAGGGATCGAAACCAGTCTATATTAAGCTTTGTGTCATATGCATGCTGCAGCAGCAGTATGTATGTACATTGTACATGTAGTACATACCGGTACCGGTCTGGCACGCGTGCTCCGTTGCCGCGCTGTGCGCCCCGGCCGCGCCGACTACAGCGGCCCGGCCCGGCCCGTCACGTCACGTCGGCGCGGCATGGGTGGGTACGCGTGGGCCGGCAACGAGGGCAATACGGCTAGTTGGAAAAAGGGCACGGCAAGACTGGCCGTGAAGAGTGCGATTTTGTGAAGGGCACCACGGCATACAATGTACTTAAGGGCATCGACGGCACTGGCCGTCGTGGCCGCCGTTAAATTTGAGGCCTGCCCTGTTTTTGTTCAAAATCATAAAACATGTATGTATCCAGTATGTGGTCAGTTTACATGTACAGCCCTGAGTGTCTGATGTTTATCCTTACACCACATAAAAGTACCATCCCTGTATTAGGGGGAACAGCTGTGCAATTACATAGGAATGTTGACAGATAGTAGAGGTGTCATAAAAGTCTAATTATAGGCAACACGGCTTTAATTACAAGCAGTATTGTACTCAAATCTGAGACCGAGACCAAGACCAACCGGTGGCGAAACAGGGAGGGGGGGGGGGGGTGCTGGAGAATCCCTTCCCCCTCCCACTTTTCCACGTGGGGGGAAATCCCCCCCCCCCCACTTTTGCAGTTCCACACAAGAAAAACAGAAAAGGGCAGCAGCCGGCCGGCACTGGTGCTGCTTTGCCCCCCCCACTCCACTTTCAGAAGTGTTCCGCTGCTGCTGAATAAAGATCAAGACCTTCACGTCCGAGACCGAGACCTTGAGACTGTTTGATAAAAAAAAAAAAAAAAAACCCAAACAATTTTTAAAAATAAAAATGGCATGTCAAAAGTTATGCGCATATTGCTGAGAGAAGTCCGTGTCATTTTGTAGTTTTATTTACATGTAGATTGCGTATTGTAAAATTAAACAGCAAATTATTTTTTCCTTGAAATAACAAAAAGTGACTTGATAAAAATAGCTCTCAAAAGTCACTTTTTTGGTCATTTCATGGCAGAAAAAAATGGCTGTTTTATTTTACAATACACAATCTATGCTACTCAAAAAATTTAAGGATCAAACGTAATTATTAATTTTTGTTAACCCCTCCAGTCAATTTGACTTTGAAACACCTGACTGAGAAATTGCATCATCTCACATTCTGTGGTGCTTAACTAAGCATGGACATGCGCTGCAGTGTACAATGAGTAAAATCAACTTCAGTACACACCTGACAGAAATTTTCAAAGGCAAATGTCTGATCCTTTAATTGTTTTGAGTAGTATACATAAAACTACAAAATGATGCAAACTTCACTTGGCAATCTACATCCTCTTTAATTTGTTTTTAAAACAAGGGTCTCTATAATTTCCGGCACTTACAAAAAGACTTTCCAATATCTTCAAGATTTATTCTTATTGAAGAAGTACATGTACATGTATACTAACCTTCAAACCACTAGCAGTGTTATGGCTAAAGATCAGAGATCGAGTCTCAAGACTTATTACACATAGTTTGTGATTTTTACGGAAAGTTGCGAAATGGTTACCAAAAACTGCAAAAAGTCTAGGCCAAGGGGGAACTCAACTTTTGTGTGAGGTGGCTGTGTTGTGTAACCTTATGTGTAACCAAATCGTATCTAACCTTATGCTGTGTCTGCATCGTAGATGTTACTGTGTGCTTCTAAATTTCCCATCTTATCACGGTGCACACACAGGACTTATAGTTTTAGCAAAACAGGCTGGCTAGTTAAAGGCCGTGTACATGATTGGTCATTGTTGCAATTTTTTTAAATGGGCGGATTTGGGGGTTAGTACATTTTGTATGTTTATGTTATAGGAAATATCGTTCCACTGACCTGTTCAAGGTTTTGCGTTGTTGGATGGCGAAAAAACCGAGAGGAAAACGGTGCTCGTTTTCAACCGTCGGGCGGATAATAGCCTTTAGTCAAGGCGCGCGTAGCTACCAGCTGGACACGTGACGCGCCCCGAATGCCAGCATGTCCAGCGCGCCACTCGGCCGGGTAGCCACGCGCGCCTTGACTATAAGCCTGTTCGATATGACGATATTTCCCGATATTTTGATATATTTTTCATATCAAAAATCGTATCGGCCCCTTTAAAAATAAACCGGAATATCGGGGAATTCAATATACCGAAGAATATCGTGATATATGTTCCCTTTGGCCGCATTAAGTGTGGATTTGTCCAGTTTACCTTGCTCGAAATTCCAGTTATTTCCAATAATTGGACGGTAGAATAGTATATAATGTATCATGATGTACCATGGAGGAATACAAAAATACATGTACACATACACTGTACATGTACATGTACATACATGCACTAAATGTGTCGTTTCTTTGACTGTTTTCTAAACCCCGACATGACATCTCCGCTCCGCGCGATTTACCCTCCGCGCCGTGCGTTGTCAAGTGCAAACAACCACAATGAATGCTACCGTCTTATTCCCAGTGTACAATGTACGTACCTACACGATTGCGAACTCATCTTGAGATCGAGGGGTATGGCAATTGTTTGCAATAAGGTCAACCCCTGTAGCGCATCTGCGCGTGGCTTAAAAACCATGTTTGCTGAAAGCATGGATTACAGATCTCGAGTTCATGTTCTGGAAAATGAGCACAATAATCTACCGACTGCCATTGATCTGCTAATTAATGGAGATGCCATGCAACAGTATTGGTGTCGTATAGCAACGCAACCAACCAGCATCTCAAGACACCAAACAAACACAGTCACCTCGGCAAACCCATTCATCATGGTCGATCGTTAAGGACAAAAGACAAACACAAAAAGCTCCAAGTACTTCCCCGGCAAAATCAGCACCATCTGAAACCTGTGTTCCTCTTGCTAATTGTTTGTCAGTGTTAACTGATCAAGATCAATTGGACCAGCAGGAACCATGGGTGGAGGAAGTGATAGATCGCTACATTATGGGTTTCACACTACTCTGAACTTATCCGGGTAATTTATTACCCAGGTAGTTGTCATTACCCGGGTAGAAACTAACAAGGAGAATCGGTTTCACACTACAAAATTAACCCCCGCAATTCTGCTTACCCGCTTCAGCACGCACCCGGGTAACTTGTAGCCGTGTTCACGCTATGCGAATGGTAACCCGGAGAATGTGCATTCCCAACAAACTTGATGGTACTGGGCCGATGCTGGCTATTTATGTGCTTGTTCCGGCAGTACCATACAGTGTTAACGGTACAAGACCCGAAGTGGGAAAATCATGGCTTGATTACGGCGAAACGGTTTGAGTTTGAGAGAATGATGGCACTATCCCATTCAGTGACACTTCCCTTCTGGTGACTTGTGTCACTTAATCCCAAAAACTCGTGTAGAGTCGATCTTAAGTACATGTATGAGTTTTTACTTGTTATGTCCGTATAGCATGGATGAGATGAGATGGGCAGACATTTTTCGTTAACCCGTTAACCCGGGCTCATGTACTTCAATGAGTTGATCGAAAATGGAGAAACCACAACAAACATCTCTGACCAGATTAAACAATACAGAACGAAACAAAAATCAAAGTACGACTCCCATGCCGACGTTCTTCTGGTTGAAGATGCAATGGTAAGGAAAATAAAGGTGGCACCGTCTCAGCATGAACAAAGAAAATCATGGTTATTGTCTCGCCTGAACGAATGTTTTAGGGGACACTTACCAGTCCTAAATTCTGTGTGACTATAGCTCCGTATGTATATTAGGATGGACATCTCTAGAAAATAGACGAAGGTAGATGACGGTGTTCGACTCGTGTATGAGTGCGTGGGTTCGAATCCTGCCATGGTGTTTGTGCCCTTGGGAAAGACACTTAACTACAATTTCCTCTCTCCACCCAGGAGTATAAACGGGTACCTGAGAGGGTTGAGGCCAATCGAGCGCTGATATCGGCTGCTGCGTGGTGCAGGGCCTGATGAACGGGGTAATAATTGTAAAGCGCTTTGAGATCGTTGATACGATGGAAAGCGCTATATAAGCATTTAACAATTATTTATTATGAGACTTGTAATGGCCTATAAAATCATGAACAACTTTATACCGATGCCTGTAGCCTTTGTAAATTCAGCCTACCTAATAGAATCTCTAGAAATGACCATGGCTTAAAAGTCCAGGGGCTGATTTCACAAAACTCCTTTTATCTTAGGATCGATCCTAGGTTATAAGATCGATCTCATGTAAGGTCGATCCTAAGATTGATTTCTCAAAACCCATCTTAAGCAGGACGTGTCGGAAATATAATAGAACCGTAAGATATTTAGTGAACTAGGCTAAATTTGCATAAGCGACATCTAATTAATATCTGTATTGATGTGTTAATGAAACGGCCGTCGGAACCTTCTGCACTTGACATGATTCAAGATGGCTGATTGGCGAGTTGACGTTGTACTACTTTTTGGCTCCAAACTTTTTGGGAAATGTCGTCTTCAAACTCAATAACAATAAACGACCACTACCGCCGAATAAAAGGTTTCTATGCGTGAAATTACCAAATGACGGATATAATATAATCTGTAGCGTGGTTACGCAATATATCAATAATGGTGGCGCTAAACAAAATATTAAAAAAATGCTTGCAGGCTGTATCCGTGCTATTGCCATTATTGAAACCCTAACCCCTTGGGTAACTTTACTAGAAAGTATCCTGAATCTGCCAAAATCCACCTATTTTGTCATGCACAAAAAGTTGGTTTTGGTGACTGCTCAATATGGAGGTATCCTGAATCCATCAAAATCCCCCAGTTTTTAATATGGAGGTATCCTGAATCCGCCAAAATCCTCCAAAACAGGGGTATGGATTTTGATAGATTCAGGTAGGTTAGGGTTAATATTATTAACGGTTGTTGTAACAAATGATTAACGTCTGTTTATTATTTTCTAATTACCCGTGTTTCATGTTGTATTTGTTCACCAACCCTGCCTAGCAGTTGTATTATCTCCTGCCTCGTGAATCTGTATCTACGGACAATTTCCTTGTCGTTCAAACTAACGGATTCCATCTGTCATGAAGGAATCGTGGGCTTCGTGGTCAGCCAACAGTAGCAGTGCCATTATTGCAATAAGCGGTGTACACGTTAGTACAAATATAACACAAATTCATCAGTTAAGATGACCCACACACCGATCTTAAGTTGTCAAGGTAGTTGGGACGCATTAAACCCTTCTTATCTTTTGTGAAATCGTTCTAAGAATGCGTCACAAGTTTAAAGGTAGTGTACACGATTGGTAATTTTCCAATTTTTTTTTACTAAATTATTACGAAATTCCTTACTAGACTGTAAGTTAATAGTAGTCTCAATCATCCTGTGAAATTATGGCACCAGGTGTGCTGTCGTTGTCAAGAAAAGTGGAAATATATATCGTCTTCCAACGATTTCCAGCTGGAAATCGTTGGAAAACTGCCCTGTAGCCTATAATAGTCAAGGCGCACGTGGCTACCCGGACGAGTGGCGCTGGATATGCTAGCATTCAGGGCGCGTCACGTGTAAAGGCTACCATCTGCCCGACGGTTGAAAACGAGCGTCGTTTTTCTCTGTTTTTTTGCCATCCAACAACGCAAAACTTTGAACATGTGAGTGGAACAATATTTCCTATAACATACTAACCCCCAAATACGCCCATTTTTGAAAATTGCAACAATGACCAATCATGTACACGGCCTTTAAGGACGAGTTACTCTTCCTAACTCGAGATAAGACTCGTCTTAGCTCTGTGTGAAATCGGCCCCAGGTTACCTTTGCCAAAACAGACTACATTTAAGAATTCATACCACGTGCATACCACAAATGACTGGAATGACACTCCAGGTGATATTGTTCAAAGTGCCTCCCTTAGTATCTTTAAATCTTCTCTTAAGGATTATTTTTTATATTAGACCCTCCACCTTTTTATGATTCTTTTATTGTATCGTTTTTAACATAGTACACAGTGTTCTTCTTACAAACTTGTTTTACATTTTAACTTCATTTTTTTTTATTGGCACTTAAGTTTTAAATTTTTGTCCATGCAGGTTTGATGTAAAATTTTACTTTAGATTTTATTCTTTTAATTTTAATTGATTTTTTTATACCGCACCTCTTTTTAATTTTGCAGCCTTTTTAATTTGTTTTGTGTCAAGACTTTTTTGTTTGTTCCAACTATGTACTATTTTGTTTGTTTTGTAATCTTTGCAAATCCTGTTTACTTGGTAGTTTATACATGTACATGTACATGTAATATATTCCTTTTATTGGTTTTTACATATTACTTTTTCATACTTTTAATGTTTCACTCAAATATTATTTGCACTATTTAATTTCTTATGGGTTTTCTAACCTTTTCCGACACCTGTGACCTTGTGTCAAAGCTAATTAATAAATTAAGCACACTCGTGGAACGCGAGTGTGCTTTATCTGCTCATAAGCAAATAATAAGTTGATGAAAAATTGATGTCTGTAAGGCTTCTCCCTGTAACAAGCACTCTGTTGGCTGCATTTCCTATCATTAATTATGCAGATCAAAGATACAAAAAATTGTCTGTAGATATTTGTTCATTGTAAAATTGTATGGAGCTTACATGTACTCTGATGGCAGATAATATTTTGATATTTATGTGTGCAGCTTTACATGTTAGGAGTTACATATATTGAATAGTTGTGCATGCTTGAAGTAAATGTGTACATGTATAAGCAGATTGATGTTGACAATATACATTGAAATGTGTGTGTGTAGTGGGCGGCGTGTTAATACAAACAATACTACAATATATCTTATGACAGTATTTGCCATGAATACTTGAATGTGTACACCCTTTGGAAAATTGATTTGTTCGAGTGCATCAGTACAGGGAAAAATATTGATTATGCTATTATGAGAAATATATAGGCTAATCCCCAGGTTGGAAATATGAAATGAATTTGGAGCCAGTATTTTCATTGTCTGGAACATGGAGGTTATCAGTCTAGAGAGGGGACTGACCGTCATGCGCATATTTTTTGAAGAATGCCACATGTATAGGGGAGATGGGGGTTATAGTTGTTGGAACGATTTTCACAAAAATGTCTATAAAACAAACTGATTTTATTCAAGAAACAATAACTATACCAGTTTATGAAAATACATTTGTGTTACAAATGTAGCCTATAAAATTCTTAGACTTGTTGATGGTTACTTAAATAATCCACCTTGAACATGACCATGTCATGTGTTCCAACTTACCCCACCTATGGGGTAAGTTGGAACATGGTATGTATTTACTTAGAAAGTGTACTATAATGACTTAAAAATTACATTTATTATTCGAGTTCAAGTAAAATAATTTTTCCAAGCACTATATGTACATGTAGGCCATGCACCCAGCATGTAAAAAAAAACTGAAATAAAATGCAGGAAGTTCTACAAATACCAGTACTCTATAAAAGGGTTCAGATTTGTTTAAAAACTAGAATATTTTTGTTTTTCAGGGAAAAAATGATTCCCATTACCTCTGTTTATTTTTTATATTTGTAACCCTAACCCTCCAGTGCATGTTTGCTAGAACCCTGCCAGATGCATCAGTTTGCATACTTTGTCACATTGACTTGTGTGGAGAGTCCAGCAAAGTGGAGCTGTCAGCACAGATGCAATGTGCTGCGTCTGGCAGGATTGGGTTAAACAATTCACCATACATGTATGTCTTTTAGGCCATCAGCCTCGGTCCAAAAATTGTGCCACTGGTATCAATTGATCGAGAGGAGTAATGCTCATAGCGATTTTTTGGCAAGGTATGCACACCTAGAGTTAGAAAATGTGCGATAGCATTGCAGCGTGAGTGGTGGCAGCTTTTTGGGTGTTATCACTTAAAAAAAAAGAAATTCAAAATGGCCGCCAATATGCTTGTTACCGGATTAATTATATGTGGTAACAAGCATTTTGGCGGCCATTTTCTTTTTAAAAAGGATGATAACACCCAAAAAGCTGCCACCGCTGCAATGCTATCACATATTTTCCAACTACAGGGGTGCATACCTTGCCAAAAATCACCATGAGCATTATTCCCCTCATTTGATACCGACCAACCCTTCATCAGGCTGATGGCCTATTTATTTTTATTTTTTTGAAATCAAGTGAAAGTTGTATGGTCTTTTTAAAAATGACTACGGTACTTAAAAATATAGTTTTTAAAAGGTCACACACTTCGCTAAGCTTATCAGTGAGATAAAAATCAATGAAACCAAGTGAAAATCAATTTATAGTCTTCTACCGACCAGGCCTTATTTTTGCTTAGGTTTTGCTATACATGTAACCTACATTGTACACTACAGGAAATGCTTTTATACATTCTTAGGCTTTTGACCATATTTTGCTATACTACAGAAAACACATTTTTAAAGGAGAACTTTTATTCAAAGGGCACTTCATTCATATATAATCATTATGTTGGGGTTTGTTGGAACATGTTCCAACTAGCCCCCATCGAAATGTTCCAACTATCCCAAGTGGCCCATGTGACATTTGTAAGCTTACTACGCAAAACAGGGACTACAATAACACATCTTTTTAACCTTATTTTGTAGCTTAGTACATGTACTAGAGCCTAAAATACTCAAAAACTAGTCACTATTATTTATAAACATCAGTAAGATAGCACAATGTTTTTGAATGGTGAAAAATTTACTCAGATGGTGAAAAAACTAACTTACCTTTCCCACTTGAGTACTATTGGGGCACTGGTGCTGCAGGCAATATGGTGGATGGCTGTTGCTAAGGGACTCTAGATAGCAGCATTTCATAAAAATCTCAATGTTTTAACTTACCCCGTGTTCCAACTAACCCCCATCCCCCCTATGTACATGTACATGTACATGTACTTCCACCACCGGCGTAAATAGGCAGTTATATGTGAATTTAGCCGGAAGAATGTGTCTATGCAAAGTCCCAAACACACACATACACATAGCTATATTAACATCTGCATTGGAGATTGTTTATTTACGAGAGAATTTTGCTCTTTCCCGACAAAGTGTATGAAAAACAGGGTTGATAAAAATCATGATTTAAAAAAAATATTAAAACAAATCAGATTTTTAAAATTTAAATTAGATTTTTAAAATTTAAATCAATTTTTTTTATTTGTTTTTACCATCGTACCATTGGCATAAAACATTTTTTTTAAATAAGTCAATTTAAATGACCATCATTGAAAGTCAAGTATAACCACACACAATTGTTCATGAAATCAGTGCTGAAATCCCTTTCATTGATCATATTCTTTTCTAGAATACAAAGTTTGTCTTAAAATCTCTGTTACAGCATCACCATCATACTGCACATTTCTCATCCAAGTTGATAACAGGAACCCCCTCCTCTCCACACACAACCATGGTGGAATAATACTATTTAATGCAGCCACCATATTTTTTAACGGACTGTCTTTATTTTGATCCTGTAAAAGTGTTTACGATTTTTGCGGTGGAAATATTGTCCTTCGAATTCGGCGTCATTTTGCATTTGCAGCTGTAGAATGGTGCTCTGTCCATTGAAAGTTCCATTGTCTGGTTCCCACCAGACAATGGAACTTTCAATGGACAGAGCACCATTGAAGATTTAGGCCTATGTTAAAATATAGACGGTTTAGCAGAGACGATGAGGCAACATTTACAATTTTGGAAAACGTAAATATTTATTAAAAATCATTAATAGTCCCAACACAACATTTTTTATTGTCATTTTTATACAACTCAGCAGAAAGTCCTTAATGCCTGATGAACTGGATAAAAATTGCCACTTGGGGGAAGTGGAAAGGGGAAAGGGGAAAGGGCGGAGGGAAAGGAGAGCGGAAAGGGGAGGGGAAGGGGAGGGTCGGGGCGGGAGAGTCGTGGTTGGGGGAGGGGGAGTCGTGGTTGGGGGAGGGGGTCAGGTCAGGTCGGGGGTATCAATTGATAGGCGCATTACAACATGCATGAGTTATTTAAACCTATGTACATGCAGGTAGTACATTACACACACAATGTACTTCAGAATCATATGCATTGTACACAAGATAAATGTAGTACACTGTTTCAGGAAACTGGCCTTATACATCCTTTAGAGTGAGTATAAGCGATTTAAAGTTAATGACAGTCAGGTTTGAATAACAGAAATTGTTTTTACATTAAAAAAAAAATAATAATAATTAAACCGTGATTTTTATTAGTGATTTTTTATATTTTTTTCCAGTGATTTAAATCATGATTGAAATCAATGATTCAAATCGAGTGATTTAAATCAAACAACCCTGATGAAAAATGCTCAGTGCTTTCCAAGAGCCTTTGGGGAAAAATTCAGACTTAGTCGGGCGGGACTCGAACCAACCAACCAACGACCTCCTGCTTACTAGTGCAGACTTCTTAACCACTCGACCGCCGAGCTTGCCGGCATCAGCCGGCTGATTCAAATCTGATGTAACAGCGTGATCAGAGAGAAGATGGAATTTTGCACCTGGGATGATGTCAATTTCAAGACAGATTTGTGACCTTTCCCGATGTACATGTAGTGTATTATGCACTGTATGCTCGGTGCTTTCCGAGAGCCTGTGGGATTACAAAAAATACATTTAAAGTTCAAGTATTACATACCTATTGCACACTTGACTGTGTATTTTGAAATACTGGAAAGTGCTACATGAAGTAATTATAGACTCTTTTTGGATTAGTATCAAGTAAATTTCAACAGTATCTATCTTATTAGTCTGTACTTGTAATATATTTATAGTGTAATACTAAACATGTTGATGGGCTCATAGACCGTCGATGCACGCAGGTGTACAACTCGCAATGTACATGTAATGCTTTATCATTGAATGCCTAGTTCAGATATGTTTTCAATAGTCGTCCTTAATCAGTCAAATCTTGCATTTTCGAAGTATTATAATTGTATGTATTAAATCAGTCTTTGTAAAGCATTTCATAACTTTCGGCAAAGGAAAAAAGTATAAACGATTCTAAGGACTGTACCTTGTGCAAAGTCAATGCTCTCATGGTCATTTGTCTTTATATAGTGAACAGTTTTCAGGCTAATATGTTGCCACTCATCTGTGGTTATACATACATGTACATGTATCTGCAGCTTGAGATGCTCGACCCCTATGAATGATCAAGGCGTATGTACATGTACATGGCTCTTTAGCTGCTCTTGTGCCCCTTTTACATGCTATGTTTTACAGGGGTATTTTCATATAATAATATGTACCTGAATGTATGAATGTGGTATTCAAATTGAAGAATGAGTTGGAGAGATAATTAAAACAATTTGAGCTTTCATGAGTGTCTTGTTTTTTCTTAACGTGTCTCATCGTGGATGAAAACACCACTTTTTGACCCCTTGAAATGGGACATTGACTCTATGGGGTTTGCAAAAATTCAAACTTCTGACTTATACTGCTTTAAAAAACATTTCTGCACTGATTTTGTAAGAAAGATAGTGTGCCAAATCAGTCTCACATTTTTTTCGTTGAAGCAATCGCAACATCGTTCGATAAACGTGTTCCGAAAACCCGAGTACAATTCACGTAACTGTCTGTCCTATCTTGTTACGTGAAAATATGATGCCTGATTTGGGAAAATAAAATGGAAATGTTCACAACGAAGTTCATGTATAGATTCCATCTTTGATACAAAACAGATAGTCAAGCCTGGGTGAGTTTTAGACCAAACAAGGCAGTAACTTGAAGCATAATAAATGTGCATCCCAGTACGTCTGTTTCATGGAAGTCCTTCATCAAGCTATATTCTGGGCAGTATAACTATAAACCCCCTTATGTTACAGTATCAGAAAAATACAAGTTGAAATGTTCATTGCCATTTTCATTTTTAGGGGTGTCCCACAAGAAGGGGCACTAGAGCAGATAAAGAGCCACACAGACATGTATACATTCGGTGCATTGACGACATGAAAGTCAAGTTATAACCCAGCATTGGTCTCTGGCAAGGGATGTTACAGTCAGATGGAACTGGGATTGAGTTTTTCATGTCTTCGTGCTTTGAAAGATGATGTTACATGTATGTTGTACATGTGTAGGTGCCGAGTCGCTTTTGCATGTGATGATCAGGTTTCAAGTTGAGCCTGTATGCACAGTGGCAATAAAGCAATGAATGCCAACAGCATGCTACAACCGAGATGTCAAGTCGCAGACTCGTGTCACAACACCTGTGGTTCATTCAACCAAAAAATGGGAACAAAATGGTGTTCGAACTTCCAAATGTTTGAAGGAACCATACAATTGGATTTTTATGACATGTAGCTTTTGCCATGTTACTGTGATTCTAAGGAGTAATTATTTATTGTGCACAAATACGTCACTTTTTTTTCTACACATATTCTATGTTTGACTTGATTTTTTTGTTGAACAGCTTGTTTAGACTCCATTAGTACATGTAGCTAGTGTGGTTGTTTTCTTTAAAACATTGTTGCCTGGTTATTTTGAAGGATTGATTTTAGTGCAATCTCTGCTCTTTTGACAATAATACATGTGGTGCCCTCTCGGGCTTGCATTAACTGAGGGAAGGATTTTCTTAGAATTTAAATACAATCTTTCTTTTTTCTTCTTCCAATGAAAACGAGCATTTACAAAATGTAGCTCGGACAGGGTCTAGTCTCTGCCCCAGTGTGGTCTCAGACTAACCAGCCAAACTCGGTTCTTCCTCGGTCCAGAGAAGACTCGGCGATATCTGGGCTAAGGGTGGAGTCTGTTTTGAGGAAATATAATACCGATTGATTGTTAAACCATCTGCAGGTGATACAGAGGCAAGACACCTGACAACATATTGTCATAACCACAAGCACATTTATCTGGTTATATCAATAATCAATTACTGATTGAACTTGATTGTATTGGGATAACCTTTATTATAACCTGTGCCAAATAATGGTAATCTGTAGGAACAAGTTAACGATCTATATCGAATTACATGGCTCATTAAGCAATGCACAGCTCCATATCGCATTGTACGTACAGGTTCAAACCGCTGTACAAAATTCAAATAAGTCCATATGGTGCACTGGAGATTCAAACCATTAGCATGGTTCCACAGACAAAACACATGTCCATGATAACACTGTGGTTAAAGGCAGTGTACATGATTGGTCATTGTTGCAATTTTGAGAAATGGGCGGATTTGGGGGTTAGTATTTATAGGAAATATCGTTCCACTGACCTGTTAAAAGTTTGTTGGATGGCGTTGAAAACGGCGCTCGTTTTCAACCGTCGGGCGGATGATAGCCTTTAGTCAAGGCGCGCTTGGCTATCTGGGCGCGTGACGTGCCCCAGATATGCCATGGCGCCATCATGTCTGAGGCGCGCTACTCATCCGGGAAGCCACATGCGCCTTGACTAACGGCTATCAACTGCCCGTCTGTTGAAAACGAGCTGGAAATCGTTGGAAAACGATATATTTCCACTTTTCTTGACAACGACAGCACACCTGGTGCCATCATTTCACAGGATGATTGAGACTACTATTACCTTACAGTCTAGTAATGTATTTCGTAATAATTAAGTAAAAACAAAATTGGAAAATTACCAATCGTGTACACTACATTTAAGACGTTAAGTACACTTCGCACAATTGTATGGAGGATGTGTTTGCCCATGTCGCCCTGGACAGATTCAAATCATTATCGCAGCTCAATAGAAAATGTGCCCCTTCGCATTGTGCACAAACACTCGGAGCTACATTGTACATACACACTCGCCAATGTACACACATGTTTTTGCATCCCTGTGGATACATGGCATTGTTCTCCCCTTTGTCCCTGTACTTAAGCAAACCCCCATGACTTTGTACACAAAATTCCTTGTGGCGACAACCTTATCCATAGAATTACCTAGTGGAGACCTATTCAGGTGTCCACTAGTGGAGACCCTTTGTCTCTATTGTTTTCATGTCTCCACAGGGTACGGTATATCTCTCCATGTATACACGACCAGCGCAGCACCACACAGAACTCATGTGCATGTAACATACAGGAAGCCCATGTTAGCATTACACTGGACCAAACATGTGTCGCACTGCACAACGTGAGTCCCTGCAGCGTGAGAACACAAAAAAAGTAGCTCTTACTCCTTCAAGCTCACTCCCACAGGTCACACTGACCCCTCGCTAGTGCTAGCCGCGCCCGCTAGTCTAGTCTAGCCTTTTAAAGGCTAGACTAGACTAACCAAGCACTGCAGTATCGCTGTGTACACTGCTGCAAAGTCTCACTACCCCAAGCCTGTGCGCGCACCCAAGTCACACAACATTCACCGCTATCTTAGACTTGAAGACAAGTCGTTAGACAGTTGCATTTTGTTCGCCGGCGCCGTCATTATCATAATTACCAACGCAGCTAGTACATTATGTTAATACGCCTGCCATTCATGAAGTTTTGACATACATCTAACGACTTGACTAACATGTCTCCGGGTGGATATTCAAATATGCAACCAGTGCATGTATTAAAGTAACCAATGGTAGCCTATCTGACATAATATGAAGCATCCATTAAAAGGTATTGGGATTTTTTTTGTATGGTTCAGTGTAAGTTTTTTTTCTTCAAAAAAGCGAAAACTGAACAAGCAGTTATCTCAAACCCCCCTTCAAAGAATCAGGGTGCACCTGTTGTAAATGTAACTTTATACATGTATCTAGCGCTCACGTGCGCGTGACGCCTGATACCTGTACGACCTTATTACTACAGTAGCTGTGTACTGTATGCCTTGTGCGATGCGCCATGTGGTTAGCACTGAAAGAGGTAACATGGATATTCATATTCCCCGATTCTTATTAACCAATAAGACTGCTCCGTCTCATTTTGGTAGCGAACCCCATATGTTGTGCACAAAGCTAAGAACGTATTATTCAAGTCAGTAATTGGATTTGAAGTGCACGCATGTTGGCATCTGAAACGGCATACAAACAATGCATGTTTGAGTGCAATGGAAAGAATAATTTCATGAGGTGACAGATTGAATGTTCTATTCAACGAGGCGAAGCCGAGTGGAATGGGACATTCCATGTCACCGAATTAAATTAATATTGCACGAATGTGAAACATTCATTATTTGTTTTATACACCTGAATAAATCCTCTTCGGATTGCATACATGGATTTCTGTGTACATGTCGTTTTCCTTTCTCAGTCCCGCATAAAACCGCAACAAAAAGTTGTCAAGTTCCGAATCAGTTTAAGCTCAATTGTCTTGCAAATTCATCTAATTGTTTGACTGCGTATTTAATTTGTTTCTTTGTGTTTGCAGCGTCAGAATCACATACGAGTATATTTCATCGCCTGTTAGGAGAACAAACGGTGATTCGCAAACATCGTCCACCATTTTGTGTGAATGACGGCTGTGGTGTAGCACCACCAATAGTGTGACCGTGGAATTATGGAAGTTCTATTCAATGCGTATCGTTGAATAGAACTTCTATTTTTTGTGGTGCCGTGCGTTGGTACGAATAATTCAATGCGCGTGATCGACGATCCACCAATCAGATGGCCGGGATTTATTCAGGGATTTATTTCCGTTTCGCCCATTAGAACAGTGTACAAAAATCTGTTTCATTTCCATGTAAATGAATGCACAATGAAAGACGCCAATTCCGTTAATTCCGTTTGGTTTCCACTAAAACGGAAAATCATTGGTCCTACATATACCCCGGCCCTGGACGAAGTAAACTGTCCAATTACCGACTTGATTTCAAGTCTACTGCTCTCTATGCGATTGTGCAGAGATGTTGACTGTTATCGAGTTACGATTAGAGACAATATTAGACTAGTTCTGTATCCACACACTTTTTGTCACACATGGTAATTATTGTTTGAAAACAAGATACATGTAAACTATATGTTCATTTGTATGTTTCCTTTAAAATGGTTTTTGATTAAAACTTTACATAAAGCTGAACTAATACATTTTGGTTATACTAAGCTATTGTAAGATGTTATTAACATTTATGCTTTAATTTGCTTGGCAGTAGGAGAAAATGGGCCGTATTTGTTGTACTTAAAGTAATGGGACATTGTTTTTACGCACAGCAGTTGTATATTGTTTTGGCCTGCAAAACTAGGAACTGTACATGTGCGTGTCTACCATCATACATGTACATTCAGAATTCGGAATTCTGGTTGGGGGTGATCCCTGGCTATTGGAATTCTACCAACTGGCATTCACAGTGGCTGCAATATAGTGACCTTTTGGAAACATGTACATGTATGTACATGAACTTGCCACTACTGCCACTGCGCCATGCAGAAAGCACTACCATTTTTAATAAAAGAGAAATTACATATGCAACTGAATCCTTTGAAATGAGTCTGAAGTGCATGTTTTGATGGTACATGTAGTATTTTGCTTGCATAAGAGAGTGCATGACTCTTCACTTTGACATATACATGTACATGTATCACTCAGTTTTATATGCGACAGTTTTACATATGCGACGGTTTTACATATATGCGACAGTTTTACATGTATGCTACTGGATCTTTTGAAATGAGTCTTATATGTAGTATACATCATTTGCAAACCTCCCAAAAAATATTACTGAATTATTACGAAATACCTTACTAGACTGTAAGTAAATAGCAGTCTCAAGCATCCTGTGAAATCATGGCACCTGGTGTGCTGTCGTTTTCAAAAAAAGTGGATATTTTTATCGTTTCCAACAATTGTCGGCTGACAATCGTTGGAAATAGTCTAGTTCCCTGACCTGATCATTGCCTGACGTCTATAAGTTGCTCCGTTTTTGTCTAAAGTATGGTCAGGGAACCAGACTACTAGAACATATTTTTTTTCTCTCAACGCAGACTACATGTAGTTTTCCCAGCATCTATGCACACAAAACCTTAACCCCTTGAGTACGGTATTTTACGGGAGACGTCGGGGTGCCACGGCGGCTCTGGCAGCCAAGCGAACTGCTACAATGTGTTTGTGCAGTCAAGCGTAACCTATACACAATAATCCAACAATGGATTGAAATTGCACAAACAGCGGCCAATGGCGTCATCCGGCCTGGTGGCACTGTTTAATCCAACAATGGATTGAAACTGCACAAACGGCGGCCAATTGCGTCATCCAGCCTGGTGGCACTGTTGCTTTGCGCATATTTGCATCATCCGTACGCAAGGGGTTAAACAGGTCAGTGTTGCAGTATTTGCTTGCACGCTATAAAATACTCCTTCCAAATCCATTTATTTCTGAAAATTACAGCAAAAGCAAATCGTGTATACTACCTTTCAGCGCGTGTTTTGATGGGTATTTTTTTTTGCTTGCATTAGAAACAGTACATGGCTCTTCACTTTCATATTCTTGTGAATGTGAACATTACATGTACATGTATGTGGGTGAAATCCTTGGCGGTTCAAATTGATATTCACTGTGTCAAGTTACCTATTTTGTTGGGTTGTTACATTTCATATATGTATGATACAAAATCAGTTTAGAATATCAACATCCACTAGTTTATATATGCTTCTAATTAAGTTGCTTAGTGGGCTTGTGAAAAAAACAGCTGCTTTGAAAGTATGATATGTGTTGATTTTCAAGAGGTTAATAAAGCAAAAAGGAGATCCACCCCTCAGAATAAGCCAGTTTGGTATTTCAACTGCGCATGTGCACGATGACATTTTATCCCGAATGACCTGCGTGACCTAATGCGTGCGTGTGAACGCAAAAGGTGGTCGCACAATGTGCACGTGTTAAATTCAATCAGAATGGGTACCGGTGTTCGCGTAACATGGTGTGACATTACGTCAGCAATTTTATCCCGAATAACCTTTGACCTTTGAGATAACGAACTGGCTTATTGAAAATGGACATTTTGAAAGTCATCCAGATGGGATGATGCCAATCTCTCCTGATGCTATCCTTTACCTTTATAAGACTACTATATGTCCACTTATGGAGTACTGTTCCCACATCTGGGCTGGTGCTTCTGCTTGTCACTTTATCTTTACTAGACAGAGTACAGAAGCGCATTGTAAATTTGGTTGGAGAAGAGTTGGGCTCATCCTTACAATCACTCTCTCACCGAAGATCTGTTGCTACTCTTGGTCTGTTCTACAGGTATTTTCATGGTAAATGTTCCACCGGCTTGTCCAGCTTGGTTCCTCCAATTAGGGTATTTGAGCGTGAAACTCGGCTCTCCGCCTGTTCCCACCAATATACTCTGACTGTACCTAGATGTAGAACGACAAGCTACATGTATGCCAATAGCTTTTTACCTCGTTCTGTATCTCTGTGGAACTCTTTGCCTGGTGCATGTTTCCCTTCATTTGATGATCTCTCCTGTTTCAAGATGAGGAATGTTAATTCCTATCTCTTCCATCTTTGATTTCCTTTTCCTTGTAGCTCCATACCTTGCATTGCTTTTAGCCTTGTTTGGGGGCGATCTTGCATTAAAAAAAAAAAGAAGGTGGTTATTTACTTGCTTTTGTACTTTTTAAATTTTGAATTTAGTGCTCTTCCTATGCTCTTTTGTCAAGGAGTTCATGTTTTACCCATTCTGACAAAAATAGTGCCCTCAAATAGTGGGCAAGAGAAACTTTATATGGACTAGTGAAATCTATAGTGCAAGTTAAATAGTGCAAATAGTACAAAGTTTATTCTAAAATATCCTGAAACAGGAATTTTCTGCTTCCCTACTTTATACAAATCGTTAATATAAGACTTGCTTTGCAAATTTTCTGCATGCAATATTCTGTGTTAGATTATCAGTGACAGTCAGTGAACTGTTTGTGGTCTTCATTTTCCATTTATTATGAAATATTTGTGAAGATAGATGAGGGAGCTTGCATCATCATTGCCTCGATGCTTGGCTCATTTCCTGTTGAGAGTTCATTATGATGAAAATGGAGATGTCGTAAAACACATTACCAGCACCCCCTACTTAGGCACGCTGTCATTAAGCAACACAGCTGGTTCCTAATGAGTCATTTTCCTTCTAAATGGATTTCATCATTTTAACAACTTGTTTTCCTGTTGAAAATAATTGCAAATTATGTTACGTATTTGGTTAATTTGAAAAGTGTTCTTTGTATATTATGCACACGCAATTAATGTACATGATTTCATACTTGCTGCAGTTGTCTTGGTTCAAACTGTTCATTGTGAGTTTGATTTTTTTTGCAGTTGAAAGAAGTGTATAAGAGAAATGTAGATGGTTCACATATTGAAATATGCCTAAAATGTAATGTACGCAGATGAGTGATATGCCTGTGAATGCTAGATTTGCTTGGCTTCAGTAAATGATAATAAATGTCCATAATGTATCTCCACTTTGAAAAGAACTGTGACATTTACTTATTGAATCTACTGAATATCAGTTGAATATGATTTATAAGAAAAATAAAAGCTATAACAAGAGGTCTGTGTGCCTGTGTCGGGGTTTGCCTTTGGAACAAAATTAGCAGGGGTTTCTGGTCATTGTCAGTGAGCCCAATTTGTTGCAGTGCAGCACACAGTACAATGCGTCAATTTTAAGGGGCGGGGCTGGGAGCAGGCACCACCCCCAAAAGCATGTATGCATCCTGATGGCACCAGTTGCAGGATGCATTCAACAAGTTATTTTTATGTTAAAATTTAGCCTGTAAAACCTGTAACAGTTACCATTCTGGTAACTGATGAATTTGTTTGCCAAGTTGCCCGAATAAAGAATTTGTACTGTTAATCATCATGATTGAGTTTAAGCGACATTTGTACATGAACAGCATGTATATTTAGGGGAAAGGGATCAGAAATCAGTTATAAAAAAACGCAGTATCCACCTGCCATATTTTTTATCATAGGGCTTCATGTATGCCTTTATTGCAAATTTATTGAAATCGGCCCCCCCCCCCAAAAAAAAAGAACACAAACCACACACAAAAAACAACAACCCAAAACAAACTAGACATGTTATGTGTTTGGCACGTGGACAAACACAGGGCTGTTTCGTTTTTTCTTTTATTGTTTTCAAAGTGAACAAAGAAACTGGCAGGAGTGGGATTTGAACCTGCGACCTCCAGGTTACCGTACCGACGCTCTACCAACTGAGCTATCTTGCCCTATGTTGGCGGTCTCCCAAATTGTCAGTATCTTTGGGTAGGCGCTAGTCAGAAGTCATAAACCCAGAATTCCGTATAGCCAGGGATCACACCCAATTTTATGATACAACCTGGGAAGTGACATTGTGGGGATCACTCAATGAGGATACGACTTTTTAACTTATAATTCGTCAAACAATCCACAAGGGAAACTGACTAGGTGAATTTAAATACATTTTCAAAGTGAACAAAGAAACTGGCAGGAGCGGGATTCGAAGTTATTTTTATGTTAAAATTTAGCCTGTAAACAGTTACCATTCTGGTAACTGATTAACTTGTTGCCCGAATAAAGAATTTGTACTGTTAATCATGATTGAGTTTAACCATGATTGAGTTTAAAATTTGATTAACAATTTATTAGCATGTAATATGTATGCTTGCAATTTTCTGCTGAAGTATTAGTGATAATGTGTTGTCTTCCTTTCAGGAGAGACTTGTTGGTGGACCATCTATCCAGCATCCAAACAGAGGTCAGAAGGAGAGAAAGTCAGGGTGGGAGACGATCTTATCTTGGTCAGTGTGTCATCGGAACGATACTTGGTGAGTTGTTTGAAAGGTGGTATGTGCAGTGGTTTTTGTTATAAAAAAAAATTATGCAAGTTCACCCCACTCGAGGTACGGAGCTACGAAAAGAAAAAGAATCAAAGCCACAAGTAGGAATTAATGTTCCTCAAGCGAAACGGCCACGATGTGATTGTGCAGTCAAGCGTAACATATACAATAATCCAACAATGGATTGAAACTGCACAAATAGCGGAAAATGGCATCATATATCTTTTTTAATACAGAACCATATGTACATGCAGCATTTTTCCTGATACAGTACTATGTTCCTTTAAAAAAGCAATGAATACATTGCATGCTTTTCTCATTTTGTCCCCCCTTCTAATTTCACCAGCGTGTTGGTTTCACGTAGGATTTGTTTAAGTGGATACATTCAAAAATGTTATTTTAGAAGTCTGTCACTTTTGATGTGTGCCAGAAAGGATTATCTTTCCCATTTTTTGTTCCGAGGTATTCTTGGAATGCTTTTAAACCAAAGCTACCTGATAAACGAGGCTTTTGGAGTTTTTGTTTTGCATTAGAATTTACCCTGAGCCTCGGAGGCCCCTTTTATCCTGACTAGACCGTGATTAAAGAATTTGCAACAACCATGCAGCGACAAGCAGATCCTGCAACCGTTTAAGTTACTGTGCACCCACTACCCAGCTCATCCTCAGATAATATGGCAAAGCCATGCACAGGCACACCCTGAAATTTGAGTTTGTTTTACTATCAGTTGCAAATTGATGTCCGTGCAGAGTAGTAAGATTTTGTCCAAACTAAAAACTGCCCTTGTGGGTATAATCACGTACATGTACTCTGATTAATTATGCTATTAATTTGTTTTGTTTCTGGGATCAGACTTTCAGCTTTATGTATAGATCAGGATTGGAAATACTCAGCTGTTTTTATTCAAGGTTTAGCCCCCCCCCCCCAAACAAAATCTGCTGACAGTAACTGATTCCATTGAATGTTTACTTTTTATTTAAGCTGGGAACCGATACAAAAAAGCAAACCATATAGATAACTTATCGTAAAATGAATGTATCAAAACATTACAATTTGAATGGGGGGGGGGGGGGGGGGGGGGTGGCATCCATGAGAAAGACTATTCACTAAGCCTTCTGTAAGGTAGCACCTGCTTGAAACATGGCAGATTTGAGCAATTTTAGGGGTGCACCACACCTACATGTAATAAACTCCCATTGACCTTAGTGTAAAATCCACTAACTTCACAGTGAAAAAATCCTTATCCAGGAGTCTCTTAGTTTTTGTGACACTACTGAAAATTATAGTTTGAATCTTAATCTGTCGAATTCTTTTCAATTTTTGGCAGGGTAGCCGTTTGGAATTTTTGCTAATTGTCCCCAAAGAGTACCACCCCTAAAAATGTGGTTTTTCCCAAACCGGCTAGCTGCCATTTTTCATACAGCATCCCTCCACTTGCCAAGCCAAATAGGACCAATTTTAAAGCCAAAATTGATCAAGTCTTCACAAAAGTTGAAGCACAGAATCCCCGGGTTATGATAGCTGATCATAATTACACAATCTATCAATTGCATGACCCCCCAAAATGTATTATTCAAAAAAAAGTGGGTTTACAATTTATGGTAATAGGTTTGGCGCAGCCATTTTTGGCCTATTTAGTGTGGTGCACCCTTAGCGTGGGAAAAATTACGCTATAGGTCACCGGGTTTAAATCACCGTTTAGGTCAAAGGTGATTTAGGTCATAGTGTCCCTTTAACTGCTGTTAAAGAGAAACATTGCTTTGGAGGCCATCAAGTGCGCTACAAAAACATTCGCCCTCAAATTGCTATGGCTGAAAGGATCATTCAAGGGTAGAATACAATAATGTACACAACCATCCCTTGAAAATGCACTGTTTGTCTGAAAATCAGTGATGAAAATAATTTTGGGGACGCCGGTTTGGTACGGGAAAATCAGACCATGGCAGCAAACAAATCTGACGACAAAAAATGGTCTCTCCTTTTGAGCCTAGCACTAATAAATCTACATGAAACTGCAAAAAGAGACAGATTTATTTTTGCAGTCAACCTCCTCTTTAAAGCCGTGTTTCCATTGGACTTTTTCTTTCGTGACCTCTCAAAACTTTCCGCCACATGCCTTCGCATAATTTTACCGTGTGTTCCCATTTGGACTTTAATAACCGCGACAGAATGTTTATTCGCCTTGCGAAGCTGGCTGAATGTCACACGTTGCGGGCACTGTGCACCTTTGACCTAAACGGCATTAGACTCGGTGACCTACAGCCTAATTTTTCGCTTGCTAAAATTGCGCAAATCTGCCATGTTTCAAGCAGTGAACATGCAGGGTTATCTGTCGGTTCGCTCTGCTGCAAAGCGCTAGCACAAGTGCACTGTGGGTGTACTATACACCACCATTTTGGTGCACATGCTAGTGATAATCGCTGTGTAGTTGACGTAATACAGGAAGTTGCATTGTTTACACAATGGTTTTCTGCATGGTCGCGGTAGTTCTACAGCGAGGGGCTGTTTCCATTGGACTTTTTATCATCCCTGATGACTTTCCGCAGCCGCGCAGATATCTTCCGCGACTACTTTTGGCCTGGTTGTTTTACATCAAGGTCGCGGTAAGTTGACAGGGATGTATAGTTTACCGCGTGTCCCCATTGGACTTAATTTTGGCATTCTACAGAAAAGTCATGGTGCATTGACCAAAATAAGTCCAATGGAAACACCGCTTAAGACTCTCCAGGTAATTTCATCTTGAGGCTTCCTACTATAATTCAAACTGAAATTCATCCCTTTCCGTTTTGCTTCCCAAGGCAGAGCTGGGCCCCAGGAGATAGGATTGATACAGCAATCAGATGACCAAGATATAAAAAATAGACCTTTTTTCACATGCCGCCATAAACCACATTCAGTGATGCCAATGAAGTGCTTATTCAATGGCCTTGGGCGACTCAGTGCAAGAGTTGACAGTGTGGAATTGTGATTCCATTTTTTTTTAAGGATTCAACTTCTTCAGGATTTGACTCCTTGAAGTAGCAAATATGTTTACTTTGAATAGATTCCAGGCACCGCCTGACGATTCTGAAACTCGCCGACTTCAAAAAAGTATTTTAAAGATTGGCAATTCTCTAAAAACACTGCATGCGGTGCTCCACAGAGCCAGCTGTTTTAGGATTAAGGGATGTGTCCAAGATGCCTGTTTTGTGTATGGAGACAATTTGAATGGAATTATGATTCCTGGTCGAACTCGGAGTCCCCCAAGCCTATTTAACCAGTTCACGCCGGGATTATTTTGACATTCACCGGACCCAGGCGCGGTATTATTTTTCATGGACCTCGATTTCAGCCGGGTTCAAGTGGAATCAGGCCGTAATCTGCGGGTAGAAAAACCTGATATTGCCGGCCTCACTCGCTGCGAGCGGGTCGCTGACAGATATATTTCCGGCCTCGCTCGAGTGCTTGTTTATCAGTCATCTGTTCTGAATACCGCAAAACCTTTGCGTGTATACACGTCATCCGACGCGAACTGGTTAAAGTAAACCAGTCAAGCATACTGAGTGCGCGTGTCTGGTTTAACCTGCTCCATAAAATAATACATGTATGATGATCACTCCAAGGGCAGTCCACACATGCTGGTTTTGTTAATGCATTTCACACTGTCTGATTGCCCAAACTTTAATCACATGTGAGTTTGTTATTGCTGGTAATACATGGACATGATCAACTGATCAGAAAAGCTCTTAACTTAATGGCAGTGAAAGCAGCCATACATGCACATGTATGTAATTCTTTGCACTTATTTTTTTGGGGGCAGATTTGCACTGCTCCGTAAATTGAACAAACCTGCCTGATGAGAGTCCACATACACGTAAACAAGTGTACATGTAGGCACTAACTGTAGACAGAGGAAGTTTCCTTTCTTTTCTTTAACCCTAACCTTCCCAAATCCTCCAAAATCCTCTTTGCAAAATGGAGGAATTTGGAGGATTGAGGGCACTTGGAAGTTGATGCATCGGAGGATTTTGCAGGATTGAGGTTACTAGGGGTTTTTGCCCCTGCAGGAATATGGAGGATCCAGGTTATCAGGCTCAATGAGATACATGAGGATTTTGGAGGATTGAGGTTACTAGGGGTATGCAAAAAAAACCTGGAGGATTTTGGAGGATTCATGCTATGGTCCCCATAAGAGGATTTTGGAGGATTCAGGTTATATGGAGTTTTAACACTTTGAAATCAGAGGATGTTGGAGGATTCAGGTTACATGGGGGGAAAATGATGTAGGGAGTTAGGGTTAATAATCCAATTTGACAACCTCATTCTGATGTCTGACATTCCAGTGTCCCTTTCATGAAATGTACATGTTGGAAACGTGTAGAGTACATGTACACGTATGTACAAAGATTGTTAATGGTTCAAGAATGAGAGTACATACATGTATGTAGATGATAAAGAATAAAGTACATGTACCCATTTGAACATGTAGTATTATATAGATTGCTAGGGGAAAGATAGTTGAATATCTTAGTTTGATATGAGGATCAAAAGAAAAGAAAAAAGTGAACTTGAGCGGAGAATGCTTATATTAAAAAAGGAAATTCTGCAGTTGGAATGCATTTTGCCTGCTTTTCAAAGCTGTAATGACTCCACACTTTTGCTTGCAACAACCCCGAGCTTTTTATCAAGTTGTCAAAATGGTGTCATTATTCCGAAGCAAAACTGTCCCAGCTGTAATCGGACTAGGTCTACACTACCCACTCCTTGGGTAAATACATGTTTACATTGTATTTGAACATGAAAATACATTCTATCTTTGCCAACAGCTTGAACCCCGTAATTCCTGAAAGCAAGCATTGTAGTTCAGAGAGATCCTACATACATGCGTAGACGTGCACACATGTCACACGTTTGGCCAAGCTGTGACAAGGATTATTCATGGTTGAATAATGAAGAGTCGATATAAAAAAAGAAAGTATCTGGTAATATAAGTTGTTAAAAGGAGTGATAGTTGACTCTTAGGGTGGAACAGAAATAACTGAAATGTAGTAATTGAAATAAAATGAGTTTATAATGGTTGATTTCGTGGTTAGTCTTTATTTCATTAACCCTAAAAAGTCCTGAATCCTCCAATTTCAATATGATTTTCCACACACCCTAGGGAGTTAGGGTAAAAGATACATGAATACTTTTTCACCCCGAAAAGTAATTTTGTTTTTTGAATTGGAATTTTTCTAGCTCTACAAAAGTGATAATTTTGTTTTTCGAATTGCGGTTTTTTGTAGCAATACAAAAGTAATTGCAATCTAATTGGTTTTCTCCTACAGCTTTTACATTGTACATATACGTGGGTGCAGACCATAAGGCTAAATTCATGTGTTTGTATATATTAATACATATACTGGTCACATACTGGTTTCATTTAGCATGGCCTATTCATCACAGGCCAGTAGTTGAAGCTTCCTTCTCCCAATAAGTTCAGTTTCCAAAAGAAAATCCCTTTTGAACTCTGAAAATAATAGATGCACTAACCAATCCACTACTGAACTTGATGGGATCAGCTGGCCAGTTTGAAGTATCGTAGCAGCGATCATTAATAGTGGAAGATGATGGATTCTTCCATTCAACATAGATTTGCTCATTCCCAATGTTGAATTAGCATTTGAACACTGTATACAATATTTATTTTAGGTTTCTGCATTTTTTGATAAAGCTGTTCTCAATGGGATACTATCCATTTTAAGCAGAATTTTTGGGTCTGATATAATTTTATGTTATAAATGTATTTTTAAAAATAATTTGCTTTTATGTGTCATTCTTTGTCAAGTTTTACCAAGGAAACAGACTTTTGTGAAATTGGCTTCTTTGTAAAATTTACCCTGTCCTTTGGATTATATGTATTTTTATTAAACGGCCAGGATATTCCTTTGTCGAATGGCAGAAAGTAACAGTTCCCCCTCTTTTTTTGGTCCCATATTTGTGCAGCATTTGTCACCAGAGAAGAAGCAAGAGCCACCCAGGGTACAGGCCTCATTCCAGCAGACACTATGGACAGTTGCCCCAGTCAGCTCTGGCAGTGTCAAGACAAAAGCTATGGGTGAGATTCATATGATGTTCTTCTTGTGTCCTTTACCCTGTAAAGGGGTCATTTCATATTGCCTGAAAGCGGTATCAATTCGGTTGATTCACAACTCGGTGCATATCCAGCGGCAAGCCTGGGAGAGGCCAAATTACATGTACATGTATGCAGTGCATCATGGGAAAAAGTCGACATCGCAAAACCTGAAGTGGGTATCGCCAATGCATCGACCGTACTTCTTACACCCCTTCTTCACTAAATCTATCAACTCCTTTCCTGCACAAGGTATTCCCCGATTAGTCAAAAATTGCTTTAACTCATCCACTCGCATTCGCGCGAAATCCATACTGCTGTACTGACCACCATCTAATCCAACACGATAGATTCGATGTCGACCCCGAAAGTGGGAAATTGGCCTTTCCCGGCTTGCCGCTGGCGGCGCACTGAGTTGTGAATCTACCGAATTGCAACAATTTGCGGTGCACCAGTGTTAACGCCCAGCTGGCCATTTGAAGCAAGATATGGGACAGAGGGAACCCCTCCCCCCTCTTTTGGGTCTGTCATTGTGTTCCCGGAATCTCAGGAATTCCTTTCAGATATGTGTGGGGGGGATGTGTTAGGTAACAATAGTCTGGAGTGTGTAGGGACAAGAGGACGGTGTGTACCCCCTGGTCCCATATCTTGCAGGGTATACAGCTGGCTGATACAGTGAGTTAATTCTATGCAGGTCAGTACATATATACAGTGAAATCTCGATAAGTCAAAACCGGTTAACTCGAAAACCCGGTTAACTCGAAGTAAGAAATTATTCCCGTGAAAAGAATAGCAAATCATATATAAACATGCCCACATTAACTCAAAATTTTGGACCGGTAACTCCGGATAAGTCAAACTCAAAATCGCCAGTTGCAGAAATAAACTTGCATAATTAGGCAAAAGAAGAAACTGGAATCCTTTTGTTAGGTTAAGGAATCTCCCAGGACCCCAATCAATAAACCTAAACTCGGGTGTAGCAACAAAGAGGCTATTAGCATCCATAGTATCATTGGAGCAGCTGCCTATTCGCTTCGGGGCAACTTAACAATCAAAGTGAACTGCTGGTGACCCGCCCAGGAAGGCCGAAGACGCAAAGCGGCCTTAATTGTCACTGCAATCTTTTGAAGAAACACCCACGCAACCGCGATGCAGTTGGCAATGATTCAAGTGAACTGCTGACCAATCACAGTCGCACGTGCTTGCTGCAGTGACGTATGACGGTTGGCTGGATCGTTTCAAGGCCAGTGCAGAGATCAGTGTTTCAAGGCCAGTGCAGAGATCAGTGTTTCAAGGCACGCCGCGCTCACCGCCGTGCCGCACGGGATCGTTTTCTCGAGAGAGGGTGCATGCCATTTTGAGAGAGGGCGCTATAATAATAATAATAATAATAATAATAATAATAATAATTATAAATCTCCTGGATGCGGCAAATGGGCGACTCTTCCCGAAATAACCTTATTGGGGCGACACGAGTGTCGCCCTTTTAGAGCACTTTCCCAACGCGCCTTACTAAAAAACACTCCAAAGGGGCGACTTTCACAATAGGGCGACACCAAATTGTCGCCCTATTCGACCAGGTCACCCTAACCCACTCTTTTCCAGGATTATGTGTCGCCCTATCCGGCAATTGAGGAAAATAAAAATAATAACCACCAGCATTTAAGAATGCTCAACATAGTAAACTATATCACAGCGCTTATAATATTATTACCCCTGCCCATTAATCATTCCTGAAGCCTTCTCAGCTCCCTGAGAAGTATACAGCCCCGGCTGCAAGTTAAGCGCACATGGGCTAATCAAACACATAACCATCACTGCCCTCACAGGTACCCATTTACTCCTGGGTGGAGAGAAGCAACTTGTGACAAAGTGCCTTGCTCAAGGACAAACGCACCATGACCCCAGCCGGTCTCGAACCCACAATCTGCAGTATCACTGAGATCTTGAGTTCAGTACACTATTAAAGCCACGAGGCCACAGCACTCGCGCTATAAGGATTTGATGTGATGATAAAATCCAATGACTAGATCCAAATGTGCGCTCGTAATCTGGTATAGCTGGAATGATGAAGAGATTTCCCAGCTGTTAAAAATTTTTTCGTCATCTTACTGATATTGGGTGAGAGAGGAAAGAAGCTGGAAAAGCCTAAGTTGTGATTAAAACCCCAATAGTCCTGAATCCTCCAATTTTAATTTTTTCTCATACCACCTAAAGAGTTGGGGTCAAGCATCAATTGAACAAATTGTCTGAATTACTGGTCAGATACTTTGTTAACCAGTTCACGCTGGGATTATTTTGACATTGACCGGACCCAGGTGCGGATTATTTTTCACAAGCCTGGGTGCCAGACAGATTCAGGCCATCATCTGCGGGTAGCACACCTCGCTCGCTTGCTGCGAGCAGGTCGCGGACAGATATTTCTGGCCTCGCTCGAGTGCGTGTTTATCCGTCATCCATTCCGAATACTGCAAAACCTGGTTAACTGTAATAGTTAGCAGTAGCAGATGTGATGGGGGGGGGGGGGGGAGGGGGGAGGGGGGTGGTCCACAGTGTAACGACTGAGGAAAAAAAAAGGTAAAAAAATGAAAGAAAAGGTGGGGTAGGGAAGAAAAACACAGAGTGGACTATCCAGGAATGTTCTTCTGAGAGTGTAATTGTTTTCTGGATGGGAAAATATTTGCAAAACTTTGTAAGCCCCTAGAAATTCCTGGCAAACACTGACTGGCCTCATGAAAAGTTTCTCATTATGCTATTGGTGTGTGCAGCAGGAGGGGGGTCGTGTTTCCCGCCCCTTTTGGAAGTTAAAAATGGCCCCATGTCCAAAATAGCCTTGCAACTTTTATATTCTTGTTGAACAGCTGTGCTTCCATGAAATTCGTCTCAAAATATTCACAGGATACTGAACCTGAAAGTCTTGGACTGGATTTAGATGAATTTGTTGTTGTCTGCAGCCTGGTCGTGGTGTAATAATGTCTGAATATTTAATTTGGGAGGAAGATAAATATAGCAGGGGTGAGATTTGTCAGGATTTTTCCTGATTTCAGGATTTTTTGTCGGGATTTCAGAATTTTTTAAGAATCTCTTTTGCAATCTGGAATTCCTGAGGTGTTGTCCTAAAGGTGTTTTTACCTGTAAAAGTGGATATAGACCAATAAAACCGGATGTTTTAAGGGGGTGCCCCTCGGCAAATACAAACTACAATGTATACATGTACATGTATGTTGATCTGGGGTCCTCGTGAATTTTTTGTGGATTTCGTGGATTTTTGGCCAATCTCACCCCTGATATAGACATCCGTCTTTCAGGGAATTTGAAAGTGATAGGCTCGTGCAGTTCTGTGGGGCATAAACTATGGGTGGGAGGCCCATATGGTTTTGTTTAGTCCAAAAATAAAAAAATGCTGTTTAAAAGCACTCCCTCCCCTGGAAGTTTATGGGGTACATGTACAAATGTATACATGTATGTCATGTATGTATGTGTTACCTATTTTTTCTGTAGGTTTCTTGAACGGCATGGACGTCTTGAGGTTCTCTCATGGCCACTTGGATGAATTTCTGACTGTACCCCAGTCTGGCTGCAAGGAAGATGACTGCACCAGGTGGGTTGCCATGGTGATTTTAAGTTTGGTTGATCGACACCTTGCACAAACTGCACTAGTGGTGTTCATTTTGAGCTGCATATCCCATACAAACACAAGCAAACTGGGGTATTTAGAAAAGAAGTCTGTTTAGATAATACACACTTGGGCTAATCTCTAGTCACCTATCACAGAATACGCCTTTGAAAAAAAAAAATGGTTTCAAAACCACGGAAGAACTGCCAATTACAGGAATGGGATAACAATTTTTTTAAATGTACACCAGCATGAATATTAAATATTTACGTGCAGTTTGGGGCCATTTCAACATTGTATCTGCCAAAACCTCTAGTTGACAATTTTAGGTCACAAGCATATACCCCAGGCATCATTCTTTGCATTAACCCTAACCGTCCCAAATCCGCCAAAATCCATCCCCCCAAATCGTTGGATTTAGACGGACTTGGTCCTGAAGGCCTGGCGTGAAAAATTATGAATGGATTATAATAGACTTGCTCCAGGAGGCCTGAAGCAGTGCCGGTGCAATTGATGAATTTTGCCTAGGATCCAGTAGTAGTGTTGTCATATAAGGCATGTGTACTAAGTCCATCAACATCAACCAACACTTCAGTGGTGGTTCCATTATCCCATGTATAAAAAGAAAATCGACTGATGGATTGTGGCGGATTTGGTCCAGTACCCCGCAGAGGCAGTAGGGAGCTAGGGTTTTAAGGATAGGGATGTGGGGCTGGGATGTAAACCAGTCCCGATGTTTGTCTATCCCACATAACATTTGGAATGTAATAGTTTTATGTTGTCTCGTTCTCTTACAGTGAGGTGTCTTATGAGACCGGTGATGTTTCATCCTTCGCAAGATCTCTGTGGCGGATAGAACTTCTCTCCAAAAAGTAACTTATTATAAAATATACCTTTTTGAGAAAAACACAAATTAGTTTAAATTTAAAGGGAAAAACCACAATTGGAAAGTATCAATGTTTTTCTAGCAGGTGTCTGTAGCTCTAAAAATTGGGATAAAGAATTAAACTCTATTTAGATCTGGGCCCAGGAAAACCGTATGGGGGTAGGGTTGGCAATTCCAAATCCCGCAGACTTTACCACCTCTAATAGGAACCAGTGTTGTAGGTCTCGAGACCGGTCTCGGTCTCGAGACCGGTCTCGAGACCAGTTTTTCCTGGTCTCGGTCTCGGTCTCGGTCTCGGTACCCTGTGGTCTCGGTCTCGGTCTCGGTCTCGGTACCCCGTTGTCTCGGTATTTTGCTGGTCTCGGTATCGAGACCACCAATATTTTATACAAACAGCACATGTGCAGATTCGATTACAGCACGCTCGACTCGACTCGACTCGAGATGTATAATTGTGCAGTATATGACAACTTCTTGTTTACAGAATCGATTACAGTACGTACGCTCTACTCGACTAAAGATTTATAAACGTGCAGTACATAACATGTTAAACCTCGTTTCTTTGCCGTGTACGCGTGCGCAAACGTACATGTTGCGCATTAGCTTCATGCTCTAATACACGAACTACGTGTACATGTATTACGATCAGCGGCGTGTACTCTATACCGTGTAAAGCCATCGCGGTCGTTTCTACAGCTGGACATTGTTTTTTCGAGTCAAGATGTCGATATACATGTAATGTAAACATGTAACTGGATAAATGGTCAGTTAACCGTGTAACCGCAGCCTTATTCTTGATGTCAATAAATTCTTGATGTCAATGTATACTCCTTTGCACATATAATGCATATGGAAATTTGTGATCTTTTTGCATTCTTTTATTATGTAAATGCATACAAGGTCTCGAGGTCTCGGTCTCGGTCTCGGGCCATTAGGTCTCGGTCTCGGTCTTCCAGGTCTCGGTCTCGGTCTCGGACCATCAGGTCTCGGTCTTGGTCTCGGTCTCGGACTTCGGGTCTCGACTACAACACTGATAGGAACCCTTTACCTAGAGTGGCTTTTAGCCTTGTATTGGGTGATTTCAATGTAAAAAGTCTGAGAGGGTTTGTTTTGTTGGGGGTGGTGGTTTTGAAGTGAAATTAATGTCGGATCGTAGAATTTCCATCAGGGATGCTGGGAATTTAAATGGTATTTGTGTTTACTTTTACCGTTCAACACTTGCTGAATTGACCTATCTTCGTTTACGAGTTAACCACGCCCCTAAGACAACCCTATGGGAATTTTGTGTGGTAATTTTTGTTTCTCTCAGATTTTGCGCGTTCCACATGGAATTATAATTGATGTGATTGGACAATAATTCACAAGCTGCGTTGACACGATTCGACCGCGATACGTCAATTATTACCAACTATTGAGTAAATTTACCAAGCTGTTTTTCATTACCTATTACCCTTTCTTGAGTATTTGATGTGGGCTTAACATTTCGTGATTATTATTATTATTATTTTTTTTAATGAAAGAATGGTTTTGGAATACTAGGAGATTGTTCTAATGGGAGACTTTTAAGACGCTGAGACATGCTGGTCCTTTTCTATTGTTCTCACCAGTCGTGCACATGCTCAGAACTACATGTGCATGCCAAGAACTCGCAAAAGGGACCGGTATGTGTGCTGCTACCAGCGTCTCAAAAATCTCCCATTGGATATAAAAATGTCATTCACTTGTTTACCAGAAGTTATATCTCCAACAGACAATTTTTTATTTTTCTGAAATGAAAAGGCGCTTTTATGAAATGGCTGTAAGCCTATGGACTTACACATGTATGCCACTCCTCTTATTCAATACAAAACATCACTCAAAAATTATTCGAGTATTATGTCTGTTATTACTTTTCTGTATTCTTTCTACTTGTAAAACGTGTAAAACATTGTGATATCACTTTGTGTAAAAATGTTATATAAATGTCTTTATTAATATTAATTCAAAATCACATCTTTTCCATACTCATGGGAGGACAGAGTACATGTACAGTGTACATCAATTATAAGAAAATATGGTATGGAGGCATCAAGTCCTTAGAGCTACCAGACCTGCAAGGCCAGATTTACATCTTGAGAAATACTTAATTCTGACAGAACTTTCAATGCATGTATTTCCAGTAAGTCTTTTCCGAATGCATTATATATTCTGCCCATTTCTTTCACAGAAAGGTCCTTTTGCCAAAACTGACGTAAAGATTTCTGCAATGTTGAGTAAACAATAATAAATATTTAGGTTACTTGTTCACAAGAAGTTAAACCTTCAACAGACAAATTTTTCTTTTCAGAAATGAAAAAAAAAAAAGACAACCACGGAACCAATGACCGAGAAGTTAATGGAATGTGCAATGTGGCTGATGTAGAATAAATTGAAACAAATTAGTACTAAGCTGGTGCTACTACAGTGATGCAACATTTTTGAGATGTAGAATGCGAATCTCAAAAAAATGTAATGTAAAAAAAAGGTCTATGAGAAGTTAAACTCACTGAACTCGCGTATCATAAAAAAATGGATAGGTCTATGAGCGCACGGAGAGCCGATTGTGACAATTAAACCCTGCCGACTATTTTTATGATGCAGGTGGAATGGCAGCTACGTATCCTGGGGTCAGGACTGTCGCATCAGGCATCTCACATCAGGTAAAATGCATTCTAGCTACTAACCCTGCTCACAGCAAAATGTTTGCTCTAAGGGCATTCAGCACAGTCGATCATGCCTGATTAGTGGGTAGTTCTTTGAGTGTCTGTCAAACTATCCACAGCAGTGGCGTAAATCCGTGTGAGTGGCGGGATGGGGGATGGGCGAGTGGAGGAATGGGGAATTGAGGGGGGGGGGGGGGGGGGGGGGGGAGACTGGAGACAATATGATACATAGGGGGAACTGTTCATGATAAATGTACATCCAGAGTGACCATTTTACCAGATTTTCTGATAGATCAGGCTATTAAATTCTGGACTCCAGCACACTTTTTGAATGTCCTACTGGTTTTGTCAGGATTAATTTGGAATCCAGTATTAAGTCTCTGTTCGAGTCAGGGCTCTAGACAAGTCCAGATATGAGCTCTTTGTTGTATTTTTGGACTTATAGTAGACTTAAAGTCCACTTTTTCCCACTGTTATGTCATTGAATTCAGGTGAAGGCTCGACTACAACACTAATGTACACCAGTGTGTAAAGTATATCAACTAAGTTAAATTAATTTCCAAAATATTCCTGAAGGGTACTTTTTTGTTGGTAAAGCCAGTCGTAAATATTTGGGTCTATAATAGAGTAACTAGCACTTTCACTGTTGAACATTTTTAAATTTCTGAACTTCTTAGATCTGTGATCTGTGTTCGGATGTTCATCAGTACGATGCAGCTACTGTGAAAATATTGATGTCAGTCACATAATTAAAGATATGACAATATTAAAAAACAAACCCTTGAATACAGTGTATCAAAAGTGCATTGTTAAACCATGGAGTTTATAGCCAAAAGAATTCTTTCGGTCTTGTTTATTTCACCATCATAAAAATACCAAAGCAATACTGAGATATAAATGCATCCAGAACTGCAAATTTGTGAGAGAAAATTCTTGTTAATTTCCTCATGTTTGCTGCTGTTTCATGAGAGTTTCAAGTGAATAGAGATCTTAAAGAATGCAGGACCCTTTATAGTGTTTCTTTTACACATTTCCTTCATACCCCTCTTGTACAATGAAGTGCACAATGGTACAAACCTATTGTCAAATCGCTCTTCCCAAAGCGTCGGCTTGTATGGGCTTTGAACATGATCTAATAAGCCAGTTCGGTATCTCAAAGGTCAATGGTTATTCTGGATAAAATTGCTGACAATGTCCTGCCATGTTTAATACGCGAATGTCCATTCTGATTGAACTTAACACGTGCGCGTTGTGCAATCACCTTTTACGTTCACGCGGGTCATTCAGGATAAAATGTCATTGTGCACATGTGTAGTTGAAATACCGAACTGGCTTATTCGGTATATTGGTGAATGTCACACGTAATGTATTGGAGGTCATATTCAACTCGGCTCACCTCAGCTTGGTTTATTTTCATAATTATTGACATCACATGCACTATCACAAACCACCCATGTCTGGAGATAAATATGAACTGATTAATTCAATTTAAAATAAATTATATGCCTGTTTACAGTACGCTGCTGTAACTGTGTGTACTAGAGAGACTGAAGACAATTGCTGAAAGATTTGATTCTCGGGCCTGTCTTTTTTTGCACATATTTCGACATTTTCTTCATATGTGTTTAAATGACTTTCCTGTCTTATTTTTAACCAATTGTAACTCTGACTTCTTGAGGGTTGTAATAAATGGACATAGTTCAGGTAGTTGAAATAATTTAGATAAAAATCAACATAAACAATTACTGTTGCCTATAAAAGTAAAAAACAATTTTTTGTTGTGTCTTGGATATCTCCAAAAGCCAATTTTAAATCATAGGCTTATTGGCATTGGGTCCCTTTATATCAAAACAGATGTATTAGTTTTACCACTTTCAATGTATTAAGAATATAAAATTCACAAGTTTGAACTAAACATTAGAATGCATCATAGGCAGTATGTTAGGAATTTCAATTTTCTGTTGCCAAATAACTCTTTAAAAATAAATTGATCAACAAAATTAGGTGGGCTAATGTTTCAAACTTAAACAAGTTCTTTCTCAAAGGCAATAATTTTTTGTTTGCCTTTTGAGAAAGAACTTGCTTAAGTTAGAAATGTTAGCCCAGCTATAAATTTTGTTGATTTCTGTAGTTAGGTCAATCCAGTCAGTTAGCAGTTTGCGGCAGTTTCATTCATTTTCACGTTGAAATATTGGTGCAAAAATAAGATTAAGAGAGAGTGCTCAACTTTACAGTTTCACCTCCGACAGTGCGTGTTCTTTTTCAACAGTTATATTCATCTTATGCAGTGTCATAATGTTCAATTTTGGGATTTTTACATATATTCATTTGTAGCGTACTTCAAGCTCCATATTAGTGAAAACCCCATGTGAATACGACCTTTGGTTAAAAAGTTACAAATATTTAAACACCGGCACATTAAATAGAAACAAACTGAGAAAATCAAGTTTAAAGTTACAGTACTTTAATTGAGTCATTTTTAGCACATTTATAATACATTTCATATTTTCATGTGAAAGAAGAATGTTTTTCCTTTCTGTTTTTGTAAAAAAGTCAATTTTGATTTTTGCACTACGAATATATTTTGGCCCATATCTCAAAACAAGGATTGCCGAGTTCCGACTGATTTTGCTTGATCGCATCACATATGCTTAATTGTCAGGAGGGACTCCTAAGAAATGCGTATTTGTTATTACTGGTTCACATTTGATCTGTTTCATAGGGAAATATCTATCAGTGTCAAGCGCAGGAGATAACGATGTGTGCATAGTGCCCCGGAGAACCGCTGATATTCAGTCAACGGTGTTTTGCCTTCAACAATCAAAGGTTGGTGCGATTAATGCCTTTCCCCCTCAAGCAGTACTGCAGTAATTGGTTAGAAGCTCATATCATAATATATGGACATTAATGTGGGCTGACATTGTTCATTATGAGCTACATATATCAATGGGAATTTATGTAGAGAGCAGGATCTTTGCCATCAAAACGTTGGCTACTAATGGAGTCACAACAGGCTGTTTAACATAAAAATAAATCAAGTCAACCATGGAACCTTGTATAAAAGAAAATTGATATATTTGTACACAAAGCTATGAGACATTGCTGTTGTGCCTGATATCATTTTGTAATGATATGCAAATTTTCAATAGGAATCAAAACTAAAATGTTGAAATTTCACCCTAGAATTGCTACAGTTGAGGTTGAAATTCATAGTAATATGGAAAGAAAGCCCGTGCTACATACTCCAGTGTCAAAAATTTGATTACAGTGGAACGCCGCTATAACGAACATTGCGGGATCCACAGATTTTGTTCGGTATAGTGATCGTTCGGTATAGCGATTTTCAGCTGCCACGTGCCCATTTTTTAACATGGCGTCCGTTCTTTTAAATAGCGACCTCTTGCGTCGTATTTGAAGTGCGCCCTCTTTTGATTGTATCATGTAAAATGCATGTTCATACTTTCTATTAATAAAGCTTACCGAATTCTAAAGCAACAGTTGGCTTTTCCCTTCTATTCCTTGGGGAAATAATAGCCACCTGTCACTCTTCAACATAAAGCTGCGGCCGTTTGGGAATTACAAACGGCCCAAATACCCAGTACATTTTTAAAAATCTGTTTCCTTTTTTTTCCCACAATGTTCTGCAAATTTTGTACCCAAAATTTGGGAGCCAAGGATGGTGTTCGATATAGCCGAATGTTTGGTATAGCAGTGTTCGGTATAGCAGCGTTCCACTGTACGACATAACATGACAACACAGATTTGACAAACCTGCCAAAACTACACAGCAGTAGACAAAAAACGACGACTTTTAGACAAATGGCACCAGTGGGCTAGACGGTACCTGATAAAAATAACTCATAAAAGTAACTTAAAAATACAATTTCAGGGCAGAAATAATTGCCTGTTTTATTGTAATAGACCTTAATCTACATGAAACTACAAAATGACAAAGATTTCTCTCGGCAACCAATGTTCTCTTTAAACTTCTTTCAGTTCATAAACCCTCAAGATTATTTTAGTACGTGTCAAATTCCTGATGATCTGTTTGATGACTTATACCTCAAATTGTATTGTTACAATGTGGTGTATTATTTCGGCAGTTATATTTTATATTTCAGTTTATATTTATGTTTAGCTATTGTTATGGACCTCTTTGCCAAAAAAAGTAATTAGCATTAAAACAAAAACAGGCATGGAGACATTTTCGACCTGACAGCACAAAACGAGAATGTCGCACTATGGCTTTCTGAGTTACAAGCAGACATTTTTGTTCACTGAAAAGTCAATTTGGGGATTTAACAACTGTATATTTGAAAAACTCTACATCGTATCCCAAATATTTAAAACTGAATCTCTTCACGAAATATTTTTTGGGGATGATTGGCTTTTCCGAAATTTTTCGGAAAAGCCATTGTTTTTGTTCTGATTTTTTTTTTTTTTCTTCTTCTTCTTCTCCTTCTTGTTCTTCTATCAAAAATGCCATAGACAAAGCACACGTTTTATTCTCACCGCGACTTTTGCCATTAAACAGACTTCAATCCTAATGAGAGTTTGCATAGACTTGGACCCTATACCGAAGTAGTGCCTATTACTCTGACGTCATGATGACGTCATCACGTGGCACGTGACGTCATCTCAAAAGTGCGTTTTTGAAGGGCCTAAATCTAGAGAACCCTATGTCCGATTGAGCTCAAACTTGGTTTGTTGGTGGACCGGCTTGTGTTATAGATGAAAATCGACGTGACGTCATGATGACGTCATCATACGATTTTGCAGTAATTTTTTAAGTTTTGAACCCTTAAGCCATATCTCATCAACTGAACATGCTAATTTCGAAATTCTTTTTGTAATAGGTTTGATAGATCATAGATACTTACATATAAATGTGAAAAATGTATGACGTCATCATGACGTCATCAAAAATGTGCTTTTTTGAAATACATATAAGGGTAGGTCCGATCGTCACAAAAATTGGTGGCTAGTCAGATATTGTCACTAGCATGCATAATCCGAAGTGACGTCATGATGACGTCATCGGCTGATTTTCTATGATTTTTTAAATGTTTCAAATTTCATTATACACTCAAAAACTTACACTGTCATTGATCAGATTGACTACAAACTCGATCCAGGCCAAGACCACGTTGCAAATGTTTGCTTCGACAAGTACAGTTGTGATGACGTCATCGTGGGTCACGTGACGTCATCTTAAAGGTGCACACTTTAAGGTCCTATATCTAGAGAACCGTACGTGCGATTGGGTGCAGTCTTAATGCTGATAGGCCAGGATTTGTTACAGATAAAACAAATTGATGAGACGTCATGATGACGTCATGATGACGTCATCTAGAGGTCATTAAATTCAAGTCAAAATTTGGTATATTTAGCAATCTCTTATAACAAAAACCTTCGGAAGTGTTATACGCTGTATTTTTTTGTACCTAATTCCAAGTTCTTATGATCATAGCTCACTCCAGCGTCAAAATATACCCATTTCAATATTTAGCCCCCAAACAATATGATAACAAAGGAATTCTGGGAAGGCAGTGTAACCATGGGTGTCACGTTGCACGTTTCTACAATCCACCGTAAACGTGTGTGGAGTTGCGTTGTACGAGCAAAGTCAGTGTAGAGTGTGTGAAAGTGATACACGCAGCTCTGCAGTGCATGCAGCGTGTACCAATGGTGTAAGGTGGCTCAGAAGGGACATCGCAAATCGTGCGATATCAAAAATCCCATAGGCAATGCACGTTTCATTCTCGCCGGCGCTTTTGCCAGGAAACAGATCTTTCATCTTGATGAAAGTTTGCGTAGACCACTGCGACCCTGTGCTGAAATCGTGCATATTGCTCTGACGTCATGATGACGTCATCACGTGTCACATGACGTCATCTTAAAGGTGCATTTTTGAAGGGCCTATATTTAGAGAACCGTAGGTCTGATTAGATCAAACGTGGTAGGCTGGTAGGTGAGCATGTTATAGATGAAAATTGATGTGACGTCATGATGACGTCATCATACGATGTTATAGTATTGTTTAAGTTTTTGGACCTTAAAGCCATATATCATCAACAGAACATGCTAATTTAGAAATTTTTTTGTAATAGGTTTGTTAGATCATGCATAATTGTATATAAATGTGAAAAATGTGTGTTGTCATGAGGACGTCATCAAAAAATTTGCATTTTTGAAACACGTATAAGGGTACATCCGATCGTCACGAAATTGGTGGGTATACAGATATTGTCACAAGAATGCAAACTCCGAAGTGACGTCATGATGATGTCATTATGTGTCACGTGACGTCACCTTAAAGGTGCGTTTTTAAAAGGGGCCATATCTAGACAGTTGTTGGACCGATTAGGGTGAAACCTGGTATGTTAAAAGGCCGGTAATTGAATATGATTTTAACATGGTTACGTTCTTGAATCTGTAAGCCATATCCCGTCAACAGAACAAACTACTTTCGAAATTCTTTTTGAAATAAGTTTGTTAGGTCATAAATAATATGTAAAAAATAGAGGCGATTGATGTGGAACATCATAATGACGTTATTAAAGGCGTAATTTATAGACACATATAAATTGGTAGATCCGTCGGATTGTCACGAAACTTGGTGGTTAGTCGAATTTCTCATTAGTAGGCAATATTCTAAGTGACATTATAGCAAATAATATGGAAAAGCCCTATGTTCTGTTTAGGAAACAGACATATAGCTCTCGTTTCTTTTTTGAACTCTGGTTAAAAGTGTGCACAGATCACAAACTTTGAGCTTCATTTTCTCAAAACAAGGGGTCAAGACTCTGGTAATTTTAAAAGGTTGTATCAGTGGCTAGGAACGAGATACCACAACACACAATATATCAAATTAAAGTACAATATAGCTTTTAACCTGTACTTTCAGGAAATACCATATCCTGATTTTCATATTTTGCTACTTTATCCCCATTTCGTGGGAACAGGTCACATTTTATATTTCACAGATTTAAAATAATTGACTACATACACTGTACAAATCTTATTAATAATTGGTTTACTTGAGACCTAAAATGATATTGCTTTGTTTCCAAACAGGAGGATACAGGGCATTGGAATAACAAGCACGAACACGGCATGGGGACTGCAGAGGTTAAATATGGTGATTCGACAGTGATCATTCAACACAAGGAAACAGGCCTGTGGTTATCCTATCTGGTGAGATATTTCTGTCATTTCATGTGAAGAAAAAAATACATTCGGTTTGAACCAACAGTTCTGAACAAGATAATAAATCTGTACACAAATTCTTTTCCCAAACTTAACAATGAGGATAATAATGATGCATCCAAATTAAAACCCCCAGAACAAATCAAGGAAATAAAAAAATAAATACTCGGTAACAGTTAACCCTCCCTCTCTCAGAGCCAAAATGGAGCCAACTACCCTATATATCAAAACCTATCAAGTGACGGGTTGAAACACACACAAGCTGTGAGAGTTGGTGGGTAGATTTTTTTGATAGGCTGTGATAGTTATAACTATAGGAGGGTTTTAAGAAGTGTAGGATTCGGTCCGAGACTTCTAGTACACTGTATTGATCTTACTCCCAAGTTCCATTGTGCAATGTAGCTATGTTACATGTACATGTACATGTACATGTACATGTACATATGTCTTGTTCTTAAAATCCATGCAGTCAAACTTGAATATGCACATCCATACACATACAAACGTGTGTCGACCTCCAAACGTGGACGTCCTATTGTCTCTCTTTTGTTTGTACTCTTAAACTTTTTCGGAAGACCTCCATATGTTTTGTACACTATCCCAATCGCGGACGTATGCTGGGAATCGCGTATGATATTGTTCTCTTTTGTTCTCCAACATTTTTCGTCCATGGTTTGAATACCCCAACGCCACTATATGCGTGTAATTATATGCACACCCATGCATTTAACAACATCCCAACATATACCAACATCCCAACACAGGTCCACTAACCATTGTCGTATTTAAACGGCAAGGCATTTGCTTTATTTTGTTTAATTTGTTTGTTTTTATTTATTGTTTGCTTAAATTGTATAGATTTATAAGGCAAGGAGTAGAACAAAGTTGAATCCAAAACCAAGTGTGTTAGGGTTCACATGCAATTCGGGACTACTTGTCTCGTCTGTTTCTCGGCATCAACTTTATTCCCAGAGTTTACTTCCAACCTCGTTCTCAATAGTAGACCCTGGCTGGGAAAGTACCGCTCCTTTTTCTGATTGGTTACTGCAATAACAAGCTGATAATTCGTAATAGTCGCCCATAACGATACATGAAGAGAATCATGGTGCTTGTGTCTTTGAGCTGGACACTTTGTCACAAAATACTTCTCTCCACCCAGGAGTAAATGGGTACCTGTGAGGGCAGTGATGGTTATGTGATTGGTTAGCCCATGTGCACCTTGCAGCTGGGGCTGTATACTCCCCGGGGAGCTGAGGTTTCAAGAATGATTAATAAGGCTGATGATCCGGGGTAATATTAATGTATAGTGCCTTGATCAGTTTTCTAGAGGAGTGTGCATTATTAGTCTAATTTGTAGGTTAGGGCTGCACATAATGCTACATAAGAGTGGGTTAGGGTGACAGTGATTGGGGTGACACATAAGTGTTGCCTTTTCCAAAATGTCGCTCTAATGGAGTGTTTTTTAGTAAGGGAAATTTGAAAAGTGCTATAATAGGGTGACGCCCAGTGTCGCCCTATTGAGGTTATTATCAGTGTGGCCCGTTTATTGCAATAATAATTATTTCATATATATTATATTTAAGTCTATATTATTTTACATATACAGAGCTTATATTCATACAAATATCCAGTAGACTACTAATCTAGTAGTACAAGTGATCTAATATTTTTTCAAGGCCAGCGTCAAATCAAAATGTCTGTGCAGGTGTGCTGTTAGCTTTGGCTTAACATTTGAATCATGTCTTTAACCCTAACAGTCCCCAATCCTCCAATTTTATTAGGATTTTCTACACACCCTAGGGATTTGAAAGTTTATCAAGTGAATGAAAATAATTGTCATCAAACTTTGAAATCTGAGAGATATTTTCAGAAAGTAAGATTATTTGAAAGTAAAATTACTGGGTCACTGCCACTGGTCTAATTTAGGCTTAGAGTCGACTAGACCAATGCCTAAATAACTGGACTTGGTCCAATAGTCCCGTGCAAATTTTAAGCCATGATGTGTGGCCATTTTACACATACTTTGCAGTCGGAATTTGACTTTTTATCCGCTTTGAATTTTATGTTCCATTGACAGGAATGTAACAATTTCTCTAAATATCACTTGCCTTCTGGGACAATTCCCTCAGAAATATTGGCAGAAGTACATTGTAAATGCTTGTTGCATTCCAATTGTTGGTCATTTCAGAAACTAGATATGTAAAAATCATGTCAGTTAGCAATTTTTTCCCACAACAGCCGCGCAGGTCTAATCATTTTCGGCAAGACAACCCTGTAAGGCTCATGTATGGTTTTCCCATTTGACTTTAATCACAGTGGGATCTGTCTCATCCCATGCTGTGTAGGACAGCTCAGCAGCGTGTGCTTTTTCATATCAGTCCCCTCTGACATTTGATGGGATTGACTCATCATCTTCGTTGGTGAATCATTCCTCTTTTGTTTTAGTTTTTTGAGTGGTGAATGTAAGGGCTTCATAATTTGAGAAATACTAAGGCCACCCCCCCCCCCCAAAAAAAAACCCAAAAAAACTTGTGTTGCCCTTAATCCCTTGGGCACGGTATTTTACAGGAGACGTCGGGGTGCCGCAGCGGTTTTGGCAGCCAAGCGAACGGCTACAATGTGTTTGTGCAGTCAAGCATATCATAAACAATAATCCAACAATGGATTGAAACTGCACAAACGGCGTCCACAGACGTCATCCGTACGCAAAGGGTTAAATGAGAAAAATCGGGAGGGAGGTTCGGTAATTTTTTTATTTTTTAAATTTTGTTAACCAATTTAAAAAAAAACAATACTACATGTCGTGTAGCTCGGAAGTCAAGAGGCAAAAAGTAAGCTTATTTAAAAGTGAGATGGCGAAATGTACGATTGTGCCATTTAAAGACATTTTGTCCTGGAAAAGGTGAGATTTTAAAAATTCATTTAAAAATTGAAACATACCCCCCCCCAAAAAAAACAACACCAAAACCCACCCCCCCCCCAAAAAAAGCGGCCTGACTTTGGTGACTTTTAGGGTCGGTCGCGGAGGGCAACACTACTATTTTTGGGGGGGGCCTAATTTCCCTGCATTGCTGATCATGCTCATATACATGTACGTGTACCCTTGGGTGAAATATTCTATTACAGGAGATGTTTGGGACCTCTTAACTTACTAAACGTCCGCGTTCCTGTAGCTGTAAATACAGGGAGTTGATAGACTTTTCCATCTGTCATGACTCGTTACACCTGTGACATTTCCTCTAGTCAGAAGGGATTAATCTGGGAGGGATTGTAGGGAAGGGTATTGGTTATGATTAAACGGTTTACAACATGACTAAATAGTGCATCGCTCTAGACCGATTAGGCTTTCATTTAGGAATCATCACCCCGAGAAATTGGACAATTCACATGACACTACGCCACCAATGGCTTACTCCAGAGAGGCCCCTTTTTGCAGTGCATCATGGGGAAAGGTTGGCATCTGTTCTATTGGTACACGTACATGTGTGTGCTTTTGAGCTTAGAAAAAAGCGCGAAAACTGCGCACATTTTATAAAAGTTGCTAACATTTTGGAAGGCCTGACATTTCGATCTTGGTAGAATCTACATGTAGGTCAAGGTCATTTTCAAGTTGAAAAATGTCTGCAACAATTCTTCAACTCCAAGACTCTAGTGGGGTAGGGTATTCACAAATAACGTGCTTAGATTTGTGGATAGCTTAAATTATCTAATGCAACAACATTAGTTCCGCATTTGCCTCTAGAATAAAAACTTTGTTCACAAAGGTTTTTTTTCAAAATGTTTCATTGACTTTCATTGACAAATGTAGTTGAAGGATTTTAATGATGGGAAAATGGTTGATAAAAATAGCAATCATAAACAGAGACAAATGAATAATTGGATTAATAAATGTCAAGTTTTTATGAGGAACTTATATACATTTTTGCCCACCCGAACAAAGATACTGACAATTTGGGAGACTGCCAACATAGGGCAAGATAGCGCCGGTACAGTAACCCGGAGGTCGCAGGTTCGAATCCCGCTCCTGCCATTTACTTTGTTCACTTTGAAATTTTTTACTTTGTTTAATACTGTACAATTGCTTTAGCCCTGTTTAAGTTCCTGTCTTTTTAAACTGCTTGGAAGAAAATGTTTACTGCTGCAAACTGCTTGCCAAGAATTTAATTTATTCTAATCATTCGTCAAACAAACCACAAGGAAACAAATTAATTTAATCGTGATAGCTCAAAGAAAAAAATTAGGAACATGTTAGGAGTTTTTATCATCTTACAGTTTAAAATGGAAATTGTTATGAAATGGGATAAACTTGTCGTTGAACAACGGTTTCTGCATGTTATTAAGAACAGCCCCATTCCTAGACACCAATAATTGCTGCCGTGTTTTGACATATCAAAAGATCATCCTCCATTGCAAGCAGCCATTACTTCACACATGAATTATTTCTAAGCAGGCAACATAGTCTGCCCCTAAGTCATTTATCTTAGTGGATTTGTCAGGACTTGTTCAGGGCCTCTGTGCAATGCTATAGTTGCTTGAGGCAAACCGTGACTCGTTTATTTATTGTTCATCTCTTTATGCACTCGGTTGTGGTTTTGAAGTGCTTGACGATGTATTTTGTTAACCTCAATTTAATTTTTCATTTTAAAAAGCCTCGAGGGCGAGTCAATATTATATTCATCACATTTTTAGTTAGGCGTAACCAATTAGAAAAATGCCTAATTATGAAGTAGAATACTCCAATTTGTTGTATAATATATTAATATTTAATAATTCGGAAAGCATAATTAACCTCACCTAAAGCTATGAAATACTACTGTATAGTCTGCAGTACTCTTACTACACTGGCATATTAGAGATTATGTAGTAATTTGTAATATACATTGTATTGTACTTTAACCAAATGAATGGCCAGGGCATTGGGATAAAGATAAATGCTGAGAAAGTATCATTTTTGGGATATACACCCTGAACTTAATGGTCTGTGTGGCATTATAGATGAACTTCAGGGGCGAGATTTGTCAGGATTTTTTGTCGAGATTTCAGAATTTTTAAAGAATCTCTTTTGCAATCTGGAATTCCTGAGGTGTTGTCCTAAAGGTGTTTTTACCTGTAAAAGTGGATACAGACCAATAAAAACGGATATTTCTGATTGGCTAATCATGTGACTATATTAGCTGTTCTAATTCCAGAGAGCTGCATTCATCACTAACTGGTACCCTGAGAGGGATCCTCCAATTATTTCCCTATTTTTATTGCCATTTAAAATTGATTTTTCTGGTTATTATTTTCCTTATGTTCCATGCAAAGATGTGAAAAGAGTATCTCTCAACTCATGACAGATATTTAGCATAAAATCAATTAACATTTGGGCTGGTTCACAGTTCTATAGGCTTGTGTATAAATTACATGGATTGTTTGGCCTCCATACCCACAATGCATTGAGAATGTCGAAAGGGTTTATTCTATGGGCATTTCTCAAACTTGGCTTGGGCTTGGGCTTCGTGTCCAGCTATTCCCCATCCCCATTGCCAATCTGAAGCCTTGAATACGTAAATAAATGAACAGGCTCTACCTCTGGATTAAAACATAAGATTTGATGTACATGTACATGAAGCAAAAACAATGTCCCAGATCTTGCCAAATCTGGGGAATTGAAATTACGCAAAGCCAAAGATGAAGCCAAGGTTTGTCTACCATGTCACTATGCCGTACATTTAAACTTTTTGCCTATTGACCATTTTCGTGTGACATCATTGGACCATATAGCGTGGGAAGTTTATATAATAGACACATAGGTCTGTAAAAAAAAAAAAATTTATAATTAATTCCTGCGTTAATATTAACAGTAGGCAATTGAGCCCATTGAAAGCTTTCATGGTTTGCTCGTTGAATTTAGAGTCTCAATTGCAGAAGTCTGGGTGCTGTACTCCGCTAGACATTCATTGTCAGTTATCATGTATGTTGTGTTGTACATAAGCTGTGTAAAGTTGTGTGCAGCACGTTTAAAGGTAGTATACACCATTTGCTTTTGCTGTAATTTTCAGAAATAAATGGATTTGGGGGGAGTATTTTATAGCGTGCAAGCAAATACCATAACACTGACCTGTTTAAAGTTGTGTGCATAGATGCTGGGGAAAACGAAGAAAAACAATCTGTTCTAGTAGTCTGGTTCCCTGACCATACCTTATACAAAACGGAGCAATTTATAGATGTCAGGGAATTATTAGGTCGGAACTAGACTATTTCCAATGATTGTCAGCTGACAATCGTTGAAAAACAATATAAATTTCCACTTCTTGAAAAAGATAGCACACTAGGTGCGGAGGTGCCATGATTTCGCATGATGTCTGAGACTGCTATTTACTTACAGTCTAGTAGTTTTGTTTTGTGATGTTTGCAAATGATGTACTACCTTTTTAAAGTAAAAAGTAAAAAAAACAATTGCATTCTAGGGGCGGTATTCACAAAACAACTTAAAGGGGCTGTGTCGTCGCGCCATCTCGCGTTAACGAATCAATTATTGGAGTGCGCCCCCTTGCGCTTCATTTCGGTTATGTGCTATTTTTAACCTCCATCTGTTTGTTATGGCTGTTCTGAGAATTGGCTTTTGGAAACTACACCCCCTAGAAAATGCACGCATGTCCAGCGTCTGCGTACACATACGTGTACATGTATACTTATAAACAAGTAGCACACATCGTGGCACTCAGTTTTCTAAGAGTAAGATTATTAGAAAAAACGTTCAAATTTCATCTGTTTATTTCATAAAATTTCATTCACATGTACACAAGTGCCATGGAATATTTGTCTGAAAGTTGTATGGAATTGGAGGTTGGCGATATAGAAGTAGAACCTTACGCTGGAGAACCTATGACATGTACATTCCGAAACTCTTGCCAGAGAGGACGACTCGGCACACGGGGCGCTTGTCCATGTAAATGTGCACAGCAAAACTGCAACGTGTCTTGTCGCTGTGTGACAGTTCGCGCTAAATTTTGTACACAAAATCCCACAGGCGGGGTATCCGTAAAAGGGTCTATGTATTATGTGTACATTCATTTGGATGTATCTTGTTTGTATCTTGCTTGTAAACTTAGGTCGATAAAAAGCTTCAGGCTTATTTTGACCCGTCACTTCAATAACAAAATTATCATGCTACTAAAAGAGGGGTAGTGGCTGCAGACAGTTCTTTAGCAGCGAACAAAAAATTAAAATCTAGAACTTAGAAGTACATTTTTTTTAAAAACGGTTGATAGATGGGGCTGAAACAACTTCACTTGGTCTCTATTCCAATGGCACTTGTCAACAACTCGCTGTGTGAAACAATATTTCCGCACATCAAGTCTACATGTAATGTATAGTCAACATGTACAGTACATACATTACATGTACATTGTACAGTACATCCGATCTATGTACTCGGTATGTGAATTGTTCATGTCATAAAAAGTAATAAGCGAATAATTTGTGCAAAACAGGTGAAAATTAGGGTTGTTTGAATATTTGTCGGGGTGTTTATTTCTTTGTTTCTTCGGTAGTCATCTTTATCATAGTGATGTGGGGATCTGTGCGCCAGTGGCGTAAACACGGGGAAGGAGTTCAGGGGCCCGCCGATTTGTATTTCTTTTTTGTTTCGTAAATTTAAAAAGGGGAAATTGTACACAAAGTGATGTTTCAAATTTCAAGCGGTGTTTGGGGCGGGGTATCCCCCGTTGAGAAAAGTTCAAGATGCAGTACTTCGTTGACAAATTCAATAATCATCCCCACTTTTCGACACGGATTTACTCGCCACTGGTGAAATCTCATTTCATTGGCATATATTATTTATTAGTAATAACTGTTATTATTGTGTTTATTATTTGCTAGTGTTGAAATAACTCTTATGATGTAACTTTCCATAAAGTCCTGCCGTCAAATGTAACACAAGGTCGTGGACTCAATATCGCCATCAGTATAGCTGTTTTACTTTGATTTGCTCATCATTGCACGCACAGCCGATTTTAGTCAAAATTTATTTCGATACATAGGCCTACAACTTTATTTTTGTATAGGAAGGGGCTGGTGCGTTATTTATTTTACAATTATAAATACATATTTACTTATTTACTTATTTTCGTTTAGTTCTGTCATGGTACATTTTGGCGTTTGGCCGGCGGGTGGGGTGTCACGGACTATGTTCGACCGTAGGCCTATCGTATATTTTTGGTGGCACAAACACATACAAAATACTTGTACATGCAGTCTGTATCATAACTACAGGACCATGCATGCAGCAGTCATTGCAATTGTAATCTGATCTGGCATGCGCGCCCTGTGGGTCAGCGCGCGCGAGCCCTGTAGGTCAGCGCGCACGCGCCCTGTAGGTCAGCGCGCGGTCGTGGGGTATTATTTGCAGTTACTGGGTTCATCTGCGTTCATCAGTTCGGGATTCAGTGTACAGCCGCAAGCCTGCTATGATCGTGACGACACAGCCCCTTTAAGTCACTAAACCTAAGAATCCCACTTAAATATACGACTGTGGGGAGTCTTCCAGTTTAAGCCATTATTAACAAAACAATTTCACTAAGTGCCCAACTTTTGTGATTTAAACCTAAGTACCCCACTACGATAAGTTTTGTGAATACCGCCCCAGGCCTGTAGCTCACATCCAGTCTAAGACTTCAAGAATGGTGCATTCTGACATTACTTAGCAAGATCAGAGAGACACGACAAGAAGGCCACACAAAAAAAGGTTTCCAAATTAGAAAATCATGCTGTAGTCGCCTAGAGACAACATGCAGATGAAAGAGACGAAGGCATTAAAGTCGCTAGGCTTTGTAGTTAAGCCCCATCTGTCCCAGAGAGCAGAAGCCATAATGCATGAGCTCATTCGCCAGGGCAAAATGGCCCCCCAGGGGTTTTCAAAAACATTAATGTCAATTAGAACCAATCGCCTCTTATTTGTGGTGTCATCATTCAATCCCTTGAGGCACAAGAATGTTAAGGAAGAAAATTTAATCTTTGCAGAGTCTGTGTTCCTTATTATGGAATAAATTTGTAAATTAGAGGGAAGTTAATTTTGCAGTAGTCGTCATCGGTTGCAGGAAGCCTTAAATGCAAAGTGCGCGTGAGCTTGTTTCGTTAAATCTTTATACGCTTCATCGTAGCACATGTAAATTCCTGTATGTCTCTGAGAAATGTTATTGATGGAGGACTGTCACCTTGCTACTAATGACTCTTGGCTCAACCCTAACTTCTCATACTGTCCCCATTCCACTAGAGCTTTCCGAGTTAGAAGGCCCTAACTCGGAAAGGAGCACTGCCTTTTTGAGATTTGTATGTTGTTTACATTGTTTATCTTGTGTCAATAAACTTAAGATACTATCAGTTAATCCTTTGTTGACTTAAGTTCTTATCTATACGAGTTATATTTAACACAGAAACATCTGCAAGAATTCTTAGTTTTATTGTAAAAAATGCCTCAGTTCAGATTTTCTATCCTGTGTAACTACTTAAAAAACTTTGAATCGTGAAAAACGGCCGCTGCAAAGCTGAGAACGAAAATAAACTTGAACAAATCGGAGAGGTGATTTGTACGCTGTGAGTAGTACCAGCAAATCCCAGCCTGGAAGTGTTTACTTAAGGATTACAAGCAATTGTTTGGCTAATGGATTACAAAGATAAGAAGCTGGCGAAGGTGTTGGTGTGTCAACACCAAAAGGCAGTGGTGTTGCCTGTTTTGGCTCTAGTGGGATGTTTCCCTCATGTAAGAAATTGTTGCAAGGGACTACACTGAATCATATTTATAGGATGGAATTTTGCATAGGGGTGATGTGAATTCAATATTAATAGTTTGGTTGCGGTACCCGCTGCTATATATCAGCGCTGCTATACTCCAGCAAGCTTGGTGGTCGAGTGCCAAGACATCTGCACTAGAAAGCAGGAGGTCGTGGGTTTGAGTCCCACCCGAGTGATTTTTCCCAAATAATCTCTTGGGACAACACTGAATATACAGTGTGAATGGCAAAACCCAATATTGAATACTGAATCCTCCCAAATCCTCCATAATCTTCAACTGTAAAGTAAACCATTCTTAAACTTTCAAGTGACATCAAGCTCTATGTAAAGTAATATAGCAGAGTTGAGATTTGTCGGGATTTTTCCTCTTGCAATCGGGAATTCCTGAGGTGTTTTTAAAAGGTGTTTTTACCTGTAAAAGTGGATATAAAAATGTAGACCAATTTTGTTGTTGATATTTCAAGGGGTTGCCTTTAGGCAAATACATGTACAAACTACATGTATACGTTGATCTGTGGTCCTTGTGGATTTTTCGTGGATTTCGTGGATTTTTCATTTTTGGCCAATTATTTTTAATAAATTGTATTGTATATTTGGGGTCTGTAAATTTTGAAAGTGTAGTACAAGAAAATCAGTCGGTTTTCATGAGCAGCTTTGGTACAATCACCTCATTTCCATTTACCGTGCTGTTTGCTGCACACCAACCTTAGTGGAAGATGAGTGAGAAAAGCCAGTCTAGTGAAATCTATCATTTTGCAATTTAACAAATTGGGATGTCGCCAATATGGGGCAAGATAGCTCAGTTGGTAGAGCACTGGTACAGTATCTAGAAGTCGTAGGTTCTAATCCCGCTCCTGCTGCTTATCTTTGTTCATTTTGAAAATTGATCAAAATTACTTTGTCAGTTTCCGTTGTGATTTGGTTTATATTTTTTGAGATTCACATTGTTTTTTCCAAGTGCGAATAAGTATGACATCATAGTCTTAGGGGCTAATTAATGTAGCCTGTCACATTTAACTTAATGTTGTTAGATAAGATTAATTAACATAACCCTTGAATTAGTCAAAAAAATTGTATAACATAGACTGAAGAAGCATTTCATTAAAATCATGGGAGTTGTAATTGAAAAATTGTTTGCAACTTTTAATTGGTTGGTTGGTTGGTTGGATCATCTTTTTTCAAATAAGCAATAAAATAAAGTTGTGGCATTTATAAACAGTTTTAAATATCAAACGTGATTTGATTTGACTTCTTGAAATTTGTGATGCGATCAAGCAAAATCAGTCTGAAGTAGGCCCTGGTAAATTTTGGGATTTTTACATATATATTTGTAGCGTACTTCAAGCTCCATATTAGTGAAAACCCCATGTGAATACGACCTTTGGTTAAAAAGTTACAAATATTTGAACACCGCCACATTAAAAAGAAAGAAACTGAGAAAATCCAGTTTAAAGTTACAGTACTTTAATTTAGTCATTTTTAACACACTTATAATACATGTCACAACAAAGTACTTTTAGCAAAGAATGTTTTTCCCTTCTGATTTTGTAAAAAGGACAATTTAGATTTTTCCACCCCTACGAACATTATTTTGGCCCATATTTCAAAACAAGGATTGCCAAGTTCCGACTGTTTTTGCTTCAAATTCAAACTGATTTCAGCCTTGCGTGTAACAATGCTCCAGACCAACAGCCATTTAGGACTGGGGAAAAAATAGTGAAATTGATAGCAATAACATGTACCCATCACAAATCAGAGATTTTCTTATTTCAGATGATGCGAAATAGGTTTGAAGAGGCACCGTGCAGAGTGAGCCAATGCGCATGGGAAGTCAATAAATGAGTGACTAACTGAATAAATCTTTCATCTTTTACAGGTGGAGGACACGTCCGTTGGCGGTGGGAGACCGGTGGATAGAAAGGTAGGTAGCTCAGTCTCAAGTTTCACCATGTAATCCGATACAAAATATTTATCTCATTTTGTTGGAAAATTTTCTTCTCGGTCACAGGGCCTTTTCTTTATAATAGGGTCATTCCACCAAGCTGAAACATAGTATCTCGTGTTACATCGTGAAGGCTTTGTGAGGTAATGTCAGTACAGGGGCGGATCCAGGATTGTTTGGGGGGGGGGTGTTTCTGAAATGTTTTCCGTACATTTGCCCAAAAAGTTTCTTAATGTTGTTGTCGCCATTTAACCTTTTTGTATTGTTCTTACCTGTACACGCAAAATACAACCTTTATGGGGTTTTGCTTTTCTTTTCTGGTTTGCTATGGTACCAAGGCGTAGGCTCTTATAAGCCAAACAAAAAATGGCGGGGGGGGGGGGGGGGGGGGTGTCCCCCCCCCCCCCCCCCCCGATCCGCACCAGTGGTACTTTATATATAGCTGGACAATTTTGCTATATCCCCACTTTTTTACCAGGGGGATGGGCCATTGGATCATCCCCCCAGATTTGTGTGGTGAGAAACAAAAAATTGCTGATGTTGAGGTTATCTTGTAACTTTCCAGCAGTCAAAATGTATTTAAAAAATGGAAAATAAACAGTACATTGTGTTGTCAGGGACATAATTGTGTAAGTTTGCATTCGGTGTACACAGCATATACAGGGTGACCAGGGGTGCATTCCACTCAAGTGAACGTTCGCCATTTTTGTTGTGCACATCCAATGGAAAATTGTTCGCGTAGTTTGCAAATGTTTGCATTGTTCGCGTGAGTGGAACGCAGACTTGATAAAAATCACCAAAATCTGCTAGATTTGACAAAAATGTGCTAAATCGTATAGAATTACTTGAAATAAACACTTAAGCTTTATTCAGATGTATACATGATATGTTATAAAAAAATTCTTGTTAAAAGTAAAAATAAATCAATAAAGTAATTTTTTTATATTTTCATGTTTTTCCAAAAAAATCTGCTTGATCTAGCAGAAAATTTGGTAAAATGATCACTCTGGATTGTACATTTATCATGTACCTTTGTATCATAAACAGTACTCCCTAGTGTCATATTGTCTCCAGTCGTCCTCCCCCCCCCCCCCCCCCCCCCCCCTGCTATTAACAATGTAACAGTGTCCCCTGGTCTCGCATTTGTTACGTCGGTACATATTTTTCACAATATTTCTAATAATTTATCTGCAGTAATGCTATAATGAGTGTGGTTCCCTTTTGTGATCACTAATTGGGATTGTACACTAAAGATGCTGTGTCCGTGCTTTTGGGGCGTGGCACCCTAACAAAATTAATTTTAAATTTGAACTGCTCATTTGTTAGCATTAGATTTAAGTTATAAGATTTCCAATGAGACATTCCGCCAAAAAAATTGGCCCCTGATAAGTAACACACAATAAGATTCCAATTTAGAATTAGAGTGGGACGCTCCTAATTCTTACAGTGTTAAAGTATAGGGCAATCTTTGCACGTAGGGCATAATAAAACAAGACCAAATGGAGTGCAGTGTAGTAAGTGATTTTATTTCTTTTAAAAATAGTTGTCCTCCATAATTTGTTCATAGGGGGAAATATATTTAATTGAAATTTTCAGTGAGAGCTAGGACGTACACTGTTAGAAAGTTGGGCAAACAGATTGCCCAACGTTTGTACAATAGTCAGCTTGTTCAACCTTTGGGTAATTTTTCACGTAATTTACCAATTGTTGTATAACCACAGCTGTTGTTTAACCCCCACTTTAACCAACAATTGGTTTGTGCACAGCTGTGGTTATACAACAGTTGGTAAATTACGTGAACAAATTACCCAAAGGTTGAACATGTTGACTATGGGCTCTGTGCGCCACCAAAAGAGGGCGCTGTCCACATAGCAACCGCACTGCACTCCTCGTTTATTTGATACTCGTATACCAGTGGGATTGCTTTGTCTGTTTGCCGACTCTCGATAATTGCTTTTTCAATAAGAATATCATAGCGGGAACTAGACACTTAAATTGAAGTCAGGTAAGATGGTGTCGATATTGATCCCCCAACTCGCCTTTTCTTTCCGCTGAGGGGTAGTTGTGCACGGAGCCCATTGTACATGTACCAGCGTTGGGTAATCTGTTTGCCCAACTTTCTAACAGTGTAGCAGCTTTAAGTCTTCCAACTTTACAAAAGGATGTAAAAGGGACATAGTGTCTCTGTTATGTCAGTTGTAAATTTTTCATGGAAAGTCAAATGTCTCAGGCAACAGTTTGTCCAAGTAGATCTTAAGCATTTTCTTTCTCCATGATCTGAGATAATCCATTCAATTGTGTCAACAGATGGTATATAACTGGATGAGTAGCAAAATGTTGCACTTCAATTTGTGTCTTAACTTTATGGAATGATCCAAATGCAAGGACTTGGGTCATAATGTGAAGTATTTATGCTTTAGTTGCTACTGATGAAGTTGCCTTATTTTGGTTCCGTGCAATGCTTTCTTGATCAGGCCATGCATGTTCTGTTGCGGTGTGGTATGCCACGTTTATCCTCGGGCATAATGCACAAGTATGCCTTTACATGGTTGTGGAGGAAAGTTCATCAGGGAATTTTTGTTCATGTGTACATAGGTGCGTGCTGTTTTAAAATTGGCATATTAAAACACCAACTCCCTAGGGTGTGTGGAAAATTGTATTCAAATTGGAGTCAATAACCTCTTGAGCTCTTGATAAGAGTTGGTCTGTCAAGGTTGGGTCGGTAAATCTGTCTTAATTTATTAGTTCGTCAAACAATCCACAAGGGAAACTGACTAGGTAAATTTGAATAAATTTTCAAAGTGAACAAAGAAAACTGGTACATGTAGGAGCGGGATTGGAACCTGCGACCTCCAGGAACCGTACAGGCATTCTACCAACTGAGCTATCTTGCCCTATGTTGGCGGTCTCCCAAATTGTCACTGTCTTAGTTCGGGGGCACTAGTCGGAAGTCATAAACCCACAATCCCGTATAGCCAGGGAACTAAGGTACTGACAATTTGGGAGACCGCCAACATAGGGCAAGATAACTCAGTTGGTAGAGCGGCGGTACAGTTTCCTAGGGTCGCAGGTTCGAATCCCGCTCCTGCAAGTTTTCTTTGTTCACATTGAAAATCTATTTAATTAGTGTTAACATGATATGGTGTTAAGCACTGTATGTTACCAACTTTGTCAAAGAATAAGCCAGTTCGGTATCTCAAAGGTCAAAGGTTATTCGGGATAACATTGCCGACATATTAAATGTCATGCCATGTTACGCGGACGGCCATTCTGATTTAATTTAACACGTGCGCATTGTGCGACCACCTTTTGCGTTCACACGAGCGTGTTAGGTCACGCGGGTCTTTCGGGATAAAATATCATTGTGCAAATGCCCAGTTAAAATACTGAACTGGCTTATGAGAAGAGTTTTGCCCTTCTCAACATGATGTTAAGCACTGTATGCTCCTAGTGCTTTTGGAAAGCCTGTGAGGACAAATTCACTGGTTTACTTGGCCCATGACCCATTAGCTCCAGCTCAGTGCAGATATCTTAAACACTCAACCATCCAAGCTTGCCAGGATCAGCTGGCTGATGGAATTTGCATCAGGGACCATGAAAATTAGAATCTATTGGAACTGAGTCCAAGAAAAGGTCGATATATGTGATGCGATCAAGCAAAATCAGTCGCAACTCGGCAATATTGCAGCCGATGACATCTGGGCTTGTGACACCACGTGACCGCAATTGACCAATCCCGGGTTACGAAATCAGCTTGCGTAGCAACAAGGGAGGGTTTGTTTGGAAGATTCTTTGTGTTTTGACATGAATATTCAGATATTTATAATGACGAAATGTCCTTAATTGGGAAAATTCATTCATTTTCCTTTCGGACGACACCATTTGTGAATGGGGTAGAGTATACAAAAATGGGAATAACAAAGTGCAAATAGGGAATTCTTTTGGAAATAATTTCAGGATTTTTGACAATTATTTTACCACTTCCCTTCTGAATTTAAAAGAATATTTTCATGTGAAAGAAGAATGTTTTTCCCTTCTGTTTTTGTAAAAAAGTCAATTTTGATTTTTCTACCCCCACGAACATTTTTTTGGCCCATATCTCAAAACAAGGATTGCCGAGTTCCGACTGATTTTGCTTGATCGCATCACATACATGTATGTACCTAAACCAATGGAGACACTATAGAGTACCGAAGTCCGACGTCAGTTGCTGCGGCAACTGGTTCCAAACACATGCAGTTTAGAATGTATTGTGGTTCCAAACATTGCATTGATTGACGTCATCACTTCGGTACTCTATACTGTTCTGCCTTTGATGACATCATGCTTTAGCTCATGAATATGGAAATCATTAGCATAAATACCAAAATGTTGAAATTACTCCATACAATTGCTGCAAAGGAGGTTGAAATTCACAGTAACGTGGAAAGAAAGCTGTCCTACATGTATAATGTATTCAAGTGATAATAATCCTATTGCATGATGTCTCTAACCCCTTGTGTCCATCTGTTATTGGTGGGGATGGTCTGCCAAAAAAGGACTGTGCAGAAAAGCGTTAATGCAAACAATAGGCACCACACTGAATAGAGTGGTCTTATTCATCACAGTATAGCTCCCCTTTCGTTTGAATGAAAGCTTTGTTTTTGTCATTACACTCCCATTCAAGAACAATATAGTTGAACATGAATGGATGGAGTACGCACAGGAATGTGCCTATAGACATCAACCGACCTGGTGGTCTTTTTCAAACTGCGGCTATGGCCATCATCCGTATTCAAGAAGTTAAGATGAAATTACAAGTGTCTGCCTAGGTGCTTGCTCTATTTGCAAGGCACATTGCCAGTGGGAGAGGTATCTTAAAGTTTCCTGTTGTCCACCGTGATGTAAAATGTGAATGTATCACCATGTTTCAGGAGAGAGTCCGCGGTATTACAAGATAGTGTTTTGTTTTCTTGAGTAGTGAGCATGGCAAAACCTTTGTCTCTTAGATTAATTGGTTCTTAATTGTCTGGTACATGTCAATGCTGAGGATGGGTAAGATCATTAATGACCATAGGGGCCATGTTGTTTGTGACTTCAGTCCCTGCGTTAAGATTTATAACGAAGGCCCCAGGGAGTCGTGCTTTATTTCATGTAATCCACAGGAAGAAACTCAAGAATTGTGTCTTTGTGGTGCTCCTGGTTATCCTATAAGAAGTGGCTCGTGATCGGAGGGTTTCCTTCTGTTAACCGTCAGTTTGGATCTTCAGCAAAGCACGCAATCCCCAAGCCTCCAATGAGCGGGATGCATGGTGTCACAAAACTGGCGCAAGTATTAATTCATCAGTGGGTAGATTTTCTGATATAAAGGCTGCCCGCCCTGAGAGATTGTTTTTCTGAACAGATGTATCGGCTTACCTGTAGCAAAGAGATGATGCAGTAACCATTTGAAAACTTCCACTCTGAACAAGAACTTATGAGAGCCACCTGTATGTATGGCATGAAGAGTCGGTAACTTTGGATCAACTTACAGGAGAGAAGTGTGGATCTTAGTGCAGATTGTGAGTGATCAAACTTCAGTCTGTTGGGAAGCTGATCACTGTGATAGGAATATCTTTGCATTCAGATCAGCTGCTGTTGGACTTGACAAAGAAGTTGTCACATCCCGTTTTAGCCCAAGACTTCTAGTTATGCAGCATTCCATTTTGAATATTTTCTTTTGGTTAATTTGTGCACTTTGGCTCTCTAACAGTGAATATGCAAGCAGGTTCTTTGATGCAGATTTCTGTCTTATGATTTACAGTGGTGTGTGCATTTATGCCACAGGATCTTTGGATAAAGGTGCACAGCGAATGCTGTGTTTAAAAAAATAAATCCCCCCCCCCCTGAACAAAGAAACTGACAATTTGGGAGACCGCCAACAAAGGGCAAGATAGCTCAGTTGGTAGAGCGCCTGTACAGTATTCTGGAGGTTGCGGGTTCGAATCCCACTTCTGCCAGTTTTCTTTGTTCACTTTGTAAATTTAAACAAACATTTTGTTACAATTTACTCTTCTGTTAGTGTTGTTTCTGTTCACTCTTATTACCAGAGTGAATTGAAATACATAATAAATAAATAAATAGATACAAATTAATGCAGTGATTAAATGGTTGTCATTGATTAGGTTGTTATGCATTGTGATGGTCACATGGATGATGGGTTCTCGGTGGTGCGTGCTCGGGATGAGGAATCCCGGTCGGCTGTCATCATACGCAAGAGTACATCCCTCTTCCACCAGTTCATAAGGTCAGTTACCATGAGAGTAGCATCAACTCTTTACACACTGACCTCTATATGTTTACATGTACATAACTGCTGGTGTAGCACTGTCCATCCCAAATCTGCCAAAATATTCTTGGCTTTGTCATTTAAAATAAAAATAATGTGACTTGAATTAGAATGGAAATTTACACCAAATTTTGTCTGTGAAATACTGTCTGTCAACTTTTTAACAGACAGTTTGTAAAGTTTTAGATTGCTTGTGTCATTTTAAATGACCCGTCATTGCTAACATTTCACATTAGCCCATCTACTCCCAGTGAAAATTGAAAATTGCTTGTCCACTGCTGGCCAAGTTCGGTTATGGCAGTAACTTTCCTACAATGTGTCCCTAACCAATCTAATTGTTTAGGGAAATTTCATCCCCACTGTCAAAAGCAAATATTGTTTTGCTTTTTTTTAACACCCTGAATTTTAATATAGCAGTCTAGTCCCTCAGAGCTTACCAGTTTTGTAGAAATTCTCCCCCACATAGTAATTGATCAGGCCATGAGTCTTCTTCACTGTCTCCTATTGTATTTTTGCATCTCTCCAGTTAAAGCCTCACTATAAAGTGTTTTGTTTATTTTTGTTGGCTTTCTTTTGACTTTAGGGCAGTCTTATGTAATATGTTGGGATACACCAGAAAGCTGCTTCTTATCTTTAGAAAGTACATAGAGTAGGATACAGTGATTTGACTAATAAACCAGATTTGAAGGGAAAAACCTGTTTCTGTGTCCTTTCTTTTTGTAATGTAAAATTTGCCCAGGTTAGTTTGTTAGATGTAGGGTTGTTGGGACATAATGGAAAGTAATTGGATGTTATTGCAAAAGAGTTGAAAATGATGTGGAAAGATAGAGTGATAGCTTGAAGGGAGAACACCACAAGATTTTGCTAGAGAAGGTTGTAGTTTTATCTGCTCCTGATATCAGAAGCCTGTTAGCCATTGACACCAACTTAGGGCAATTTTGCCGATACTGATCGACACAAAAATCAGGTGTCTACAACAACAGTTCTTGATAGATCCCGCCCTAACCAAATCAGGGTTAGGAAATTGCCCGTCAGGAGTTGCCTTGTCAACATCAGGCCTGAGGAGCAGAACTCAACCAACTACTTCAAACCCATTTTTCAACAAGAAGCTCGTAAGTGTTATTTTGTTACCTTGTTGTGTAAAATTGATGGAGTATTTTGTTGCATCCAAAAGAAAGTTTGATTTTAAAAGAACGTGTTGTAGAGCTTATTACTGTGATGAGAAAGTATTTTGATGGACCCCCCTTTAATAGTTTCGATTGCGACATTTACTGATTTCCTAACTTCATGAACTGATTCATTTGCTCAACTTAAAAGACTAAAAGAGTTGTAATTTACCAAGCTGTTTGTATACATTGTATATATTGTATACAGTTTTCCCTTAAGTTTATAATAAGGACCAAACACTTGGAAGATTTTGGTTATTTCTTCAATTTTAGATGGCCGATTGGTAGAGTTGAAAGAACCTACCCGGTACCCCTTATCCGAACCACCTTGACCGAGGGTCAGTACCTACCCAAGCCTTTCACCCGCGAACAGTCTTAACAGCCAACAGAGAGAGAGTCCCAACCCACAGCAAGGACCTACCTATAGCAGAAGGGACGTTGACTGAGCGGACACGGTGTATGGGGTTGATACATCTTGGTGGCGGGTAGTACGTACATAGTTAAAAGGGACGTTCACATAATTTCAGGGTTTATATTTCGATTGAGTAATTAAAAAGCAATTTTCAACAGAGAGAGAGTCCCAACCCACAGCAAGGACCTACCTATAGCAGAAGGGACGTTGACTGAGCGGACACGGTGTATGGGGTTGATACATCTTTATATTTCGATTGAGTAATTAAAAAGCAATTTTGGGATCCAATAATAAGTCTGTATTTTGAGTTATTATAGACAACTGAACACAATGAATGCATAGGACTTTATCTGCAAAGTCACCTTTGAGTTTATTTTAATAATTAAATTTAATTTGCTTTTTATGCCGAATTGATGTAAATAAAATTGTAAATATTAATATTTGAGGAAGAACATTTAGAAAGTGTCACGTTTTGTTTTATTCTGAAGTCGCATTCTTACACCCACAATATTGATGTGATTTTCCCACAATGTCGCTTTCCAGGTTGTATCTTGAAGCTGGGGCCTGATCCTTGGCCTGACGGCATTATGGGTTTATGACTTCTGACTAGAACCCCCCCCCCCCCCTCCCCAATATAGTACACTGAGAATTTGGGAGACTGTTAAAATAGGGCAAGATAGCTCCAGTATGGTATTCCGGAGGTCGCAGGTTCAAATCCTGCTCCTGCCCGTTTTCTTTGTTCACTTTGAAAATTCATTCAAAGGGCAATTCCTTGATATTGCATTTTTGAACCCACAATCTCTAGATTACATGTACTCCACTGGTGCTCTACCAAATGAGCTGTCCAGTTCTGTGTTGGCGGTTTCCTAATTTCTTCAAAATCCTTATTTGAAATTCTCATTTGACGATTGCTTTGTGTAAGGAGACAAAAAAAAATGTCTTAAAACAAATTTTTGTTTGGTCGCTCAGCCCATGAAACAATTTGTTTTCCTTTGGTTTTGTGAACCTCATTTGAATAATAATATTCATAGCTCTCCAAAGTGATTCGGAGATCTTTATCATTGAATAAATCCACACCTTTTGTATGCAGTGCCTTGGAGTCATTGCGAACTGATGATGATGAACGCAGACAGTGGGAGAATTTCTCCTTGGAGTTAGTGACGGACACACTGCAGGATCTGGTGGAGTACTTCGCACAGCCAGGGGAAGAAAGTGGTTAGACCTGGGGCGGATTGCAAATAACTGGTCTAGGATTGGTCTGTGTGCTTAACCAGGGCCCAATTTCATAGCGCTGCTTAACACACGATTTTCTGCTAACGGAACCCTTGCCCATTTCATAGAGACTGTAAGCAGTAAGCACAGCGAAGAGCCTGCTAACTTCGGAAGCAGGATTTATCATTGCTTAAATTTGTGACGCAACAATAAATCTCCAAGCACGCGCAAGCGTTAGCACGACTTGGCCATGAAATATGATATTTTTGTTTAAGCAAATTTTCCTGCTATAGTTAGCACAACTTTTCTGCTTACCGTTAAGCAGCGCTATGAAATTGGGCCCAGCTAACTTGTGATCTGCTTTGGACCAGTCTTTAATTGTAGAGCGATTGCAATAGAGTGGGCTGTAAAGTGTAGATGGTTTTAAATTTTAAGTCTATGTTTTTAAGACGTGGCACTACGGCTTATAGTTGATGATATAATTCAAAGAACGAAGAGACAGTGTCATTGATATATGATTACCAAATATTGTATCAAAAGTACAGGTTCTCATGAAAAAAGATACTAATTACAAATTTAATTTCTGATAAGTTAAACCAAACTAAGAACAACATAAAACCCCCATTGTTTTTGTTTTTACGCTGTTTCTGAGGAAATAGTAGTTGGTAAGAGAATTTAGGCAGGTCGGTAATGTGAGAAGGGGGGGGGGGGGGGTGGTACAGAGATAAATTTGCGACCAAGTGAGCTTAAGTGGTTATGTTTGTTAAGAGTTCTTAAGGCCGGTTCATACTTCACGCGAATACGAATGCGAAGCGAATTTATGACGTCAACGCCAAATATTCCCCGTTGCAAATTGGCAAAAGTTGAACACAGTGCGATTCTTTGCTGCGAATCTTTATGACATTAAATTATCTTCGCATTCGCATTCACGTGAAGTATGAACCGGCCTTTACTCATCAATTTTAATTAGACCAGCTTCTTGTAATGGGCTTAACCAGCGATTGAGCTAAGACCGTCTAAGTCAGATAGCTGGCTGTAAATGACCGGTCCTAGACCGTTTTATTGCAGTCCACCCCAGGAATTGACCCAAGTCTGCGTAAAACCAATTTAATTCGTCACTACTTTAGCAAACCTGACCTGCCCAATTTTCATACCCCTACTTACACTAAGCGAATAATTGCTGCTTACCATAGCCAATTTTTTTTTGATTGATGTAAGCATGTGTATGGTTAGTTAGGACTAAGGTTTCTGTGCTTACAGTTAGCATAGTATTTCATGACTAGTGTTGTCAAAGAATGGTGATTGTGGAATAGACCGATTCATTAAGCTCCGCCTCTATACCTACTGACCAATCACCGCCGTAACTATGGCCCGATATGCTTGTCCAACAAGTCCAACACGCGCGTGCATACGTGTACAGGTTCTGTATATACGTCGGAGGACAAGAGGAGAAAGAAAATACAAAGGAACCTTTCTTGTCCTTGGGAGTCGGTCTTTTGTTGAAATCAGTCCTCAGACGTCAAAATACGTGCTTAGTCTATGGGGTTGGGTTATATTAAAGGAACAATAGGAAACACAAAGCATTGTATTCGGAAAGTACGACTGGGTGTGCACATGCTGCTGTGATTGGTCAGTGTGTCAGAGGCAGAGCTTTATGGATTTGTCTATTGTGCGATAAGCAGAGCCAAGTAATTGAGTCATTAATCTGACCTGAAATAAATAAATAAATAAATAAATAAATAAATAAATAAATAAATAAATAATAAAAAAACGGTGGGAAATGGGAAAGGAACAAAGTTGCAGCATCCACTGACCCAATACTGTCATAAAAATGCACCATTTATGCTCATTGTAACTGGCCCAATGCAATGCTGATCTTTCAATTCATTATTTTGAGAAATAAGGCCCACTTTGTTGACTACAAGGTAAGCATCTAGGCCTCTCTATTTTTCCTTCCCTGTTCCATATGCATTTCACTTCCAAAACATTGGTATCTGATTTGCCTAGCAGGATAATGGTTTGGTGAAATTGGATTATTATAGACCTTTTGAATGTGTTGTCATGGACCGCATAGTATAGTGATGCTAATGAAATGCTTGAGGGTAAGCTGATTTCAGTGATATAAATCTTGATTTATTTTGCTAGAATGACTTTTACAAAATCGTGATTTAAATCAGTGATTAAAACAAAATCATTTGATTTAAATCGTGATATAAATCAGTGATTTAAATCAGCGTGATTTAAATCGGCAAACCCAAATGCTCTCTCATATCAGGGTTGGCTGATTTAAATCTACGTGATTTAAATCAGCCATCCCTGATTGCTTATTATCAATATCAGTACCTCACCTGCCATTAATTGCTGAATTATTATTTACAGATCATGAGGAGAAGCAGAAGAAATTGAAAGCACTCAAGAACAGACAAGACTTGTTCCATGAAGAGGTAACTGTTGCAGATGTTAGCTCTTTCTGGAATTTAGTTATTTAAAGAGCAACTCCAACGATTCCCAACTTTTCTTAGGTTTCAATTTAATTGAGAAGAGCTATGACAAATAAAACGGTTAATTGTCAAGATCCCCATCTATGACGCCGGTTTTTATGTTAAAAATGCATTTTTGTTGCCTTTCTTTCCGTGAGTCTATCTCAGTTTCGTGAAAACGAGCGTGACGTCAAAGCTCATTTACATCTAATGAATATTCATTTCTGACGTATTACCGTTGAACACATGTACATAACATCGCGTGCAGCTTTCTACGGTATTACATCATGTTTCTTTCATTTCTCAACAGCGCCGCCAGCAGCCAATTTGTGGAAAGTTTTCATAAACTCGAAAGAAACTAGTAATAAATGCAAAACAAACATGATTTTGTAATGAATAAGTAATTTATTATATATTGAACACAATAACATTTAATTCTAACACTTTTCAAAACCGTTGGAGTTGCTCTTTGAGGGACCATTGACTTACTACCGAGTACCAAGCTCTTGTTTGAATTTGTGTGTTTTGCATTGATGGCCTACAACAAGCAAAAGCGGAAGAAATAACCCTTTACCCCTTTTTGATGAGATCGATATAAGTACCGGTATGCTGAATTTCATTCTTACCATTAAGAACCATAGACATTTCAGCAGTGCGGAATATGCTGCGCGTGAAAAAAGAAATTCAGGTAAAGTTTGAATTTCATAAAAAATATTGATTTTCTGAACAAAATATTGATTTTTTTGCTTTCTGAATAATGAAATGAGTTTGAAAAGGTTGGCAGCTCAATTTTTGTTATAGACTATAAGATGAATGTGCTTCAAATATTTCTGTAATCCAAATCCACTAAAATCCAACACCTAGTTTTGCTTGATTTTGTTTGATTCAGGACGTAGGAGCGCTACAACCAGGGACCAATTCACATAAGCACAAAAAAATGGTCAGCATATTTTTGTGCCGAGTAATTTTTTTTTGCTAATCAAATTTTTGTGCTGAGCAAATTTTTGTGCTGAGCAAATTTTTGTGCTGAGCAAATTTTTGTGCTGAGCAAATTTTTGTGCTGAGCAAATTTTTGTGCTGAGCAGCTCGATGAAATTAGGCCCTGTCCTTCAGTTCGGAGATTCTGCTGTTGGATTCTACTTACAAAGTGTTGGATCTTGGAGGATTCAGGAAGGTTTTTCTCAAAATGCAAGTGCCACTGGCAATCATTAGTGCTAAGGCAATTAAATATTTGAACCTCACTGAATTCCTCCGTTTTCAGGGAATGGTGAAATTGGTCCTAGAGACCATAGATAAGATCAGCATATACAAGAGCGGCCGAGACTTTGCAACCATTGCTGGGGAGGAGGCTGGCCAGTCATGGGAGGACATTCTCACCTATCTCTATCAACTTCTGGGTGAGTCAACCATCCAGTCTCATCAAGACCCTGTGCGTTTTAGTAATGGCAGACTTTCGAGACGCTGGTGGCAGCAGACTAATACCGGCAGTGACAACACTGCCGGTATTAGTCATTCTTTCTCAAGTCAAGTCAAGTCAAGTCAAGTCGCAAGTCAAATTTTCCCAAGTCAAGTGAAGTCACAAGTCAATTTTTGCCAAGTCAATTCAAGTCCCAAGTCATTTTTGCCAAGTCAATTCAAGTCCCAAGTCAATTTTGTTCAAGTCAAGTCCCAAGTCTCGAGTCAATTGTTAGTAAATACAAATTCTAATGACAAAATGACAATGCATTGGCTAGCACGCATGCACTGTACAAAATCAACCTGGTGTGCCATTTCGACAATTCTCCATGCAGCTCAGCCAGCGCTGCGGCCCTGCATATGTACTGGACACCCAGCTTGCTATATATGCGCTATAGGCTTGTTTTTTAACTGATACCTGTATGTTTGTGTATATTTTAACAGAAGTGTTAATGTCAGCAAGTCAAATTTATTCAAGTCGAGTCACAAGTCATTTTTTTTCCAAGTCAAGTCAAGTCAAGTCTCGAGTCAAAAAAATTGCTACTTGAGTCCGATTCAAGTCAAGTCAGCAGGTCAAGTCAGCAAGACTGTTTACCGGTCCGTTTCCATTGTTCTCAACAGTTGTGCACATGCTCACAACTATGCGGGCATGCTCAGAACTATAAAAAAAGGACCGGTATGCCTCCTGCTACTGGTATCAAAAGTCCCCCATTGAGGTTTAATACTCGGACTACCATCACCGCCTGCTCAGTGTCTGTCAGTACATGTATGTAGTATGGTCTAGCCAGTGAATCATAATGTTGTGTGCTTGAGCCAGATAGAAGTATTTCTTACTGAGGAGTAAAATGGGTATCTATAATGGCATGGACAGATATGGGTTTGATTATCCCATTGTGTAACATGCAGTTGGGGTTGTATCCTTTTCAGAGAACACAGGTTTCAGGAAGGATGTAGGCCCAGGAAAAGGAGGGGTTAATCATGAAATACCTTGAGTGTCTATATAGAGTGCAAATATTGTTTATGGAAGTCGCATAATACAAGGCTAAAAGCCACTCTAAAGGGCTACAGCAGAGGTGGTGGGGTTGGCCACATTTTAGGTTGCTAGCCCCACCACCCTTATGGTTTTCCTTGGGTCCAGATAGAGGATAAATCTTCAATAGATATTAGAGAATAGATATCAAAGAATTTATCCCAATTTTCAGACCTATAGACTCAAGCAGGGTAACTTCCGCCATTGGTAAAATCCAACTTACCTCCCCCCCTTTGAGATGCATATAAAATGCATGTTGGCATTTATAAGTCTTGACGTTACAATAAAGGTTATAGTATTCCTGTTGTTGCAGTCTGCATTATATGAATGCATATATTATACAGGGTGTCCCAAAAAAATGCACAACCATATTTCCGGGTAATCCATAATACTAATTTTTATACTATGTGATAGGAAATCTTCTCAAATGAAAAATAATCTTTATTTCATCACCTGACTAGTGAAGCAAAGTCAGGCCCTCCATGGACCCTGATCTCGACAATGCCTGCAATGAAACGGACATGGGTTTGGTCTTCTGAGCCAATACCACGTTGCACTGATCTTTGCTTGTTTGTTTGTTTTTTGTTTTTTTGTTTTTTTACTAAATCACTTACATGTTCATTTACCATTGATTATGACAGTGGTCAGTGGGATCATAGTTGGCCGCACAATCATAAGCAAACATAAAACAGCGCTCCTCATTGTTCCCACTTATTGATCAACTTAAAAAATTACTTCATGACAGCAGAGACCTGACTTTGCTTCACGAATTTGGGTGTAAGTTCTAAACGGATGGTCGGATTTTGATGAAATAAAGATTATTTTTCATTTAAGAAGATTTCCTATCACATAGTATGAAAATTATGGATTACCCGGAAATATGGTTGTGCATTTTTTTTGGGACACCCTGTATATGTGCAAATCAACCTGACTTTAATTCGTTGAAATATATCTTGACAGCTGCAATGATCCGAGACAACCACAACAACTGTGCGCTGTTTGCCCAGGCCATACGCCTTGACTGGTTGATACAGAGATTGGAGAGCCAGCAGGCATCTAAAGGTTAGCAGGAGTAACTGTCACATTACACTTGGTTCACCTGAGGGTGCAGATAATCTCTACCTCAGTAATGACTCACCACAATGATATCGGTCTGACCACTTAAGCATTTTCTGTGTTTTTCATGAAAGTGACCACTGCTGACCACAGACTGATTTTTCACAGATTTGTCAAGAGCAGTGTAATCGACCATTTGTGCATTCATCGATTGACAAAAATTAAGGAAACAAAACATTTTCTGCATTTTTCATGGAAATGACCGCTGCTGACCACTAATACATCTGCTAAGTTTCATTATTTTTTCAAAGTGAACAAAGAAACTGGCAGGAGCGGGATTCGAACCTGCGACCTCCGGGTTACTGTTTGCCCTATGTTGGCGGTCTCCCAAAATTGTCAGCACCTTTGTTTGGGTGGGCTGACAAATTTGGGAGACCGCCAACATAGGGCAAGATAGCTCAGTTGGTAGAGTGCCGGTACGGTAACCTGGAGGTCGCAGGTTCGAATCCCGCTCCTGCCAGTTTCTTTGTTCACTTTGAAAATGTATTCAAATTTACCTAGTCAGTTTCCCTTGTGGATTATTTGACAAGTTTCATTATTGATATATTTGCTGATATATTGGATATGGTAAGTAAACGAATATCCCAAAGTACAGCTGTATAAGGAATCACAATAAAAATTCTATCAAACGTAGATTATACCATTGGTAATTATAATCTGAAAGCAGACAATCAAATTGTAACCCACTTCCCTACTTGGTATATAAAAGGTACTGGTATTAATTATCCTTAGTGTTCAGACAATGACAAAGAAAGTTGTGAATGTCATTTGTGGGGAATTTTCAAAATGAGAACCAGGGTACAGGAAAAAACCAAACGGACTATAACGTTACTGACGCTTGCGAAATATTTACACCGTAAAGCTATAGAGGTCACTGTACACACTTGCATCTTGCCGCATTGATGCACCGATGTTGCAGTATTAACATGCGGACCTTTACAAACGATATGAACAGCAATTTCCAAGATTAATTTTTTTGGGATTGGCTTTCTTTAATGTATACCCAGCACGATATGGGGCAGAGGGGTACCCCCCTTTTGTCCCTACGCCCTATACACTCTCCAGACTATTGTTACCTAAACACACCCTCCCCCCCCCCCCCTAGAGATCTGAAAAGAATTCCTGAGATTCTGGGAACACAAATGACCAACACAAAAGAGGGGGGGTTCCCTCTGCCCCATATCCTGCATCATATGCTTTAATGAGTACCCGGGGTACACGTGCTTTTTTAGTCGGGTACCCGATTCCCGTACTACTCGTAAATGCACACCCGAAGTAATTGACCCTAATCACAAAACATGACTATAAAGTGGACAAGTGGCACATTTCAACATATATGTATGGGTACAATTTTAGTGGGGTGAAAAAATGGTTTTGCTCTTGTGTTTTGCTTGAAAAGTATACCACAGACACTATGAACATCTAACAAAAGAAAACCGGTGCACGAACAATGGAAATCCATTGCTACTTGCTACTTGGTACTAAATCCATTGTTACTAGTTCACAATGAGAGGCCTGTAATTCTTGATATCAAGCCACACTGCCCAAACTTTCAGACAAGAAGCTTTCCTGTTTACAGAAATGTTACTAATTTCTTCCACCCCCCCCCCCCCAAAACAAAAATACAGGTGTACTGGAAGTTCTCCACTGTGTACTAGTGGGAAGTCCAGAGGCTCTGAACATCGTCAAGGAACAGCACATCAAATCTATGATCTCACAACTGGAGAAACATGGCAGGGACCCAAAGGTAAGTAGGAATTCAGAATAGTTGAACAGAACAGAGGTTGGGATGAAATTGTATATTAAACTGCAAACAGCAGTATTTGACATGGCGGAGCAAAATTTCATTAAAAAGGTGTACCCTCGATATTTCTATGCCCCGCCGGCATAGCCGAAAGGGCATACTGCGTTTGCCTTGTCCTTATGTGAGTTTGTATAGCTATTTAAACTGTAGACCTTTAACAAAGAGGACAATATGGTCCACGATTGTGTCAAGGTCCACGATTGAAAATCGTGTACAAAACATATGGGAGGCCTTCCAAAATAGTTACAGTATAAACAGAAGAGGGACAACAGGAGGTACACACTTGTGTGTGTGTCCGTGTGGATGGTTGGGACACGATAACTAGAGAAGGACTTGACATATCAACTTCCTATGTGGTATGTGGGTTGGTCTTGGGGTCCTCTAGAACCCTATTGGTTTTGGACCCCATAGGTCAAAGGTCAAGGCCATTATGCTTAAAACAATAGAAATGGTTGGGACAAGATAACTAGAGAAGGACTTGACATATCAACTTCCTATTTGGTATGTGGATTGGTCTTGGGGTCCTCTAAAACCCTGTTGGTTTTGGACCCTATAGGTCAAAGGTCAAGACTATTATGCTTAATACAATAGAAATGGTTGGGACAGGATAACTTATTTCTGTTGCAGATACAGTAAGCAGATCCATAACTTCTGATGCTAGCCATTTGCACTTTCCTTTGATGCATGTTTGTCATATTGACACATTTTGCTTTTAATAAAAATCGGTCTTTAGTTCAAAAGGATAATTCAACTTGGCAGGGCATTTGTGTTTGTTAACACACCATTCTTGTTCAATTTGCAATTGTATTTTTTAAAATCATTTATTCATCATGATTTGCAGTTTGTTATTTCAGAAGGAAATTAACAACTCCACTATTTATGAGAAATAGCATGCAAAGCATTGATTACTGGGTCTTTGTATTACACGCAATACTCAGATGTCCTTCAGTTTGTTTTCAAAATTTCTACCAAACTGACTCATGTTAAGAGATACTGATGCACTCCTCTGCATATTTTTGCAACTGAAGGTGTTGGATGTGCTGTGTTCACTCTGCGTCGGAAGCGGTGTTGCGGTACGGGCCAATCAGAACCTCATCTGTGACAATCTGCTGCCCTCTCGTGACCTGCTGTTGCAAACGGCTGTCGTGGATGAGGTCGCAAGGTTTGTGATCATTTTAGAAATTTTGCATTGATTTTTGTCAACTAGGATCTCACGTGCAACGAGTCATTCCGTTGCGGAAGTTTTTTTGTATTTTTTGTGGGAACCTTTCACAAACATGAACATGAGTTACTGATGCAACATGAGTAGTGTGATGCTACATGATATGAACCTCAAATCAGGGGTGAGATTTGTCAGGATTTTTCCTGATTTCAGGATTTTTTGTCAGGATTTCAAAATTGTTAAAGAATCTCTTTTACAATCTGGAATTCCTGAGATGTTTTCCTAAAGGTGTTTTTACTTGTAAAAGTGGATATAGACCAATACAAATTAGTATTTTAAGGGGGTGCCTTAATATTTACCTCAATGGTGACCGTTGATAAACCCTGGTTCCACCACGCTGTTCTCCCATTATGCTGAGAGAAATGTTACTAAATAAAATAAATTAAAATTAAAATAAAATAGAGGGCATTGGCCGGAACAAAACGGTTTCTTTGACTAGTCCCTGGCACTGTTACATGTGAAAATAACACTGATTTGCTATAATGTACTTTTATCCCTCGTGTCCGGCTGTTATTGATGGGGTGCTGGTATGCCAAGATCAGGGCTGTGCAGTCAAGCGTAAACACAAACAATAGGCACAACACTGAATATATTCAGTGCACTTGGAGCCCCCCTTTCGTGTGAATGAAAGCTTTGTTTAGAAAAGCTTCATCTATTCATTACACCCCCATTCAAGAACAAGATAGTTCAAACATAAGTGCATTGAGTAAGTGCAGGAATGCGCCTATAGACATCAACCAACCAGGTGGTCTTTTTCAAACTGCGCCTATGGCTGTCGTCCGTATTCAAGAGGTTTAAAGGCACACATTGATCCTCTAAATTTTATATCTGCGGTTCGGTACCTGCTTCCAATACTATAATATTTACAGAAAAATATGGGGGAAAAAACAAAGCATTGACATGCAAACAATTTAGACTAAGGCCACACGTACTGCAATTCGGTCCATTCACAACTTAGTGCACCGCCAGTGTCAACTAGGGAAAGGCCATTTTCCGACTTCTGGGGTCGACATCACGTCTATCGCATTGTAAAGACAGCAGTATGGATTTCGTGCGAATGCGAGTGGATGAGTTAAAGCAATTTTTGACAAATCGGGGAATACATTGTGCGGAAAAGAGGAGAAAGGAAGTCGATAGATTTAGCGGAGAAGAGGGGGGGAAGAAGTATGATTTGATAGAACCGATGTCGACTTTTTCCCATGATGCACTGCGTAATTTGGCCTCTCCCCCGGCTTGCCACTGGCGGCGCACCGAGTTGTGAATCGACTGAATTCATCATATTCATGTGAGAGTGCATGAATGTTTCCCCCCCCCAACAAATGCATGCCGGGTATCTGTCTAATGATGTGCTAGTATACAAATAATGAATGTTTATGAGTGCGATGGTAAGAATAATTTCATGAGGTGACAGATTGAATGTTCTATTCCACGAGGCGAAGCCGAGTGGAATGGGACATTCCATCTGTCACCGAATGAAATTATTCTTACCATTGCACCAATGTGAAACATTCATTATTTGTTTTATACAACGCCTGAATAAATCCGACAGATTGCATGCATGAATTTCTTGGTGTAACGTTACAACGTGCCGTTTACCTTCTCAGTCCCGCATAAAACCGCGACAAAAAATTGCCGAGTTCCGAATCAGTTTTAATTGTTGTTCCTGCGTGTCTTGCAAATTCATCTAATCGTTTCACTGCATATTTGATTTGTCTCTTTGTATTTGGAGCGTCAGCATCGCCTACGAGTTCCGATATTTCGTCGTGTGAATGACAGCCCTGTTGTAGCGCCACCATAGTGATCGTGAAATTAGGGAAGTTCTTTTGGTTCTATCAATGCGCGCGCACCGTTTGATAGAACCATGTGATAGAACGTTTTGGGCGGTGCGGGTTCGCGTCGTGTGATGGGTCGAATAATTCAATGCACGTGATCGACTCTCCACCAATCGGATGGCTGGGATTTATTCAGGTGTTGTATAATTCAAAATGTGATTGTAGAACCTATTCCAGACTGTTGATGGGGACATGTTTACTGAATAGCATATTTCCCCTGACCGTCTATTTATCATATTCCATTCTCCAGTATGAGACCCAATATCTTTGTTGGCCTGTCGGAAGGCAACGCGGTCTACAAGAAGTGGTACTACGAGGTGTCCATTGACGAGATTGAGAGTGACACGCCAAGACCCTTCAAGTTCCGTGTGGGTTGGGCTAACACCAAGGGCTTCTCCCCCTCTCCTAGAGGTGGGGAGGGCTGGGGTAGCATTGGCGTCGGGGACGATCTCAGCTCCTATGGTTTTGATGGCTTGAACCTGTGGGCAGGTTAGTTACCAAGTTTGATTTTTCATTTCTGACTGGCTGTGTAATTTGTTGTATTGTAGACCTTGGCTAGACATCTTTGCTTTAAATATACTACTAAAAGAAATTAAAGGATCAGACATTTGCCTTTGAACATTTCAGTCAGGTGTGTACTAAAGTTGATTTTACTCATTGTACACTGCAGCGCATGTCCATGCTTGGTTAAGCACCACAGAATGTGAGATGATGCAATTTCTCAGTCAGGTGTTTCAAAGTCAAATTGACTGGAGGGGTTAAAAAATACATTATAATTAAGTTTGATCCTTTAATATTTTTGAGTAGTATATATACATACATACATGTATGTTGGTCAAAATTGGTTTTGAAGAAAGTAATCTTTATCCGCATTCGCATTGGACTTAATATTGTAAAAAATTATCATGCTTAATTGTTAACATTCCACTGTGGTTATTCTTCCGTGCGTCCGCACTTGGATTACACTGCTCACGGAAAGTCCTTGGCCACGTAAACTTTGCAGTGTTCAAAATGCATGTTTTACATTACAGTGGCTGTCCGCACTGGATTTTCAGCGACGTAAAACTGGCCACGTAACTCTTCCGCTGCACGGTTGGCCCTGTAAAAGTTCCCGCTGTGGAGGGATAAACGGACAACTGATGATTGACACTTGACAATTTGGACAGTTTACCGGCTGTCCGCACTGGACTTAATTTAGTAATGTTAACAGCAGTCTCCGTACGTTTACCAAAAAAAGTCCAATGCGGACACAGCTTTTGAAAATAAGACGCATATCAACAAACCATGGAATGAAAGCTAAATTTTAATCCATTGAATTCATTGTCAATTCAGTTTCAGAGAATCTTAAGGACCCTTAAGGTGTACAATACAGCACTGTAATGAAAAGATTAACACACGTACTTGCCATATAAGATTAACACAATTCACCTCTTTGCTTATATCAATTTTACATGGCTTTGTATTCTGCGTCATCACGTAGGTGTGTGTGCATGCATGTAAAGTGCAAACAGTTCTAAGCAATGTGCGCATGTTGAGCAGCATGTGCACACATTGCTCAGATTTTTCAGAAATAGTGCAAATTAGTGTGACTCCAAAAATGCCAAACCAATTTATAGGCAGAGGCAATTTACAAAATGTCAATAACAATAGGATTTACAACTTAAATCAAACAACATGCTGCTCTAATGAGCTATAAGTCACTTAATTATTTATATATTTGCAATCTTTAAATAACTCGCATATTTGACATTTTACTGAAGAGAAAACATTTCTTTCAGGAAATTGTAAAAAAACGTTTAAAATTGTGTTACTGGGAAGCTGTGGTTGATTTTTATGCTGTGCTGGCAACGCTCTCATGTCCTGTAATAAACTACTGTATTGAGGAAGGTTACTAGTGGGGGCTCAAGGTCAAGGTCAAGGTCAATTTGGTTAAGCAAAATTCTTAATGATGACCCAAGTTAGATTTGATTTTGTCATAAATGTTGACAGGAAGCTTGTGAGTGAAACAACAAAGAAACCTATTGAATTTGGTGTATAACATAATAATAATAATAATTACATTTATATAGCGCGCATTCCATACAAATATGTTCATGTGCGCTGTACATTATACATAAAACAAAGTTATACAAACATGTCAAAGGTCAAGCTCATTGTGGCTAAAACAGAAGAAATGCTGTCAATGTGATAACTGGAGTTGGACTCGATGTATCGTCATAAAACTTGACAGGTAGCTTGCAAGTGGAACCCCTAAGAAGCCTGTTTTGGTAACAGGTCAGAGGTCAAGGTCAATTGGGCTATAACAAAAGAAATAATGTTATAACTGATAGCAATGTTTATGTTGTGGGTTTTTGTATTAGAATAACTCCTTGCATCCGACTGTTATTGATGGGGTGCTGGTATGCCAATAGCAGGGATGTGCATCCAAGCGTAAAGGCAAACAATAGACACCACGCTGAATAGAGTGGTCCTGTTCATCGCACTCGGAGCCCCCCTTTCGCGTGAATGAAAGCTTTGTTTGAAAAAGCTCCATCTATTCATTACACTCCCATTCAAGAACAATATAGCTGAAACATGAATGGATTGAGTATGCGCAGGAATGCACGCATAGAAAACAACTGGACAGGTGGTCTTTCTCAAACCGTGGCTGTGGCCATTATCCATATGCAGGTTTACACACCTTTTCTTGTTTGTCCATTATTTTTTGTCCAGGAGGCAATAGCAAGGCAGCTAGTTGGAATGGCAGCCGACCTCTGATGAAGGGTGACATCATCGGTATCTGCTTCGACCTCAGCATGCCCACTATACTCTTCCATGTCAACGGCAATCCGGTCAAGGCTGCATTTGACAGCTTTAACCTGGATGGCATGTTCTTTCCCGTCTTCAGCCTGTCGGCAAACATCAGGTAAGAAAACTACCAAGCAGAAAGTTCCAGCACTAATATAAAGTCGGAATATTTTTGAGACAAAATATACCAGAGTACATCTGATACCATTTCACTTGTGTAGGCAACTGGCCTGCTAATGAGAATCAAGGGTGGGTGGGGTTACTGTACATGTCAAACTAAGCTCGTGTATATTATGAATGATAGCTGTACAGTTAATGGCATTTTCCAACTGAATGTGCACAACACTGCAGTGTACATTGCGTGCCGCCCATCACAAACCCTACATGGAAAATTAGCAAGGATTGCCCACCACCACAAATTTTCATTATCATAGCAAAATGGAGATTTCACTTTTGGGGAATTTCATTTTTGTGTCGCCTAAACGAATGTCTTACATGTAGGGGGACACTTACCAGTCCTAAATTCTGTATGACCGTAGCTCCGTATGTTAATGTTTTAGGTTAAGTTTTTGGGAGAAAGTTTGTAACATTCTACATGCTTTTGATGAAACCCATATGGGAAACCCTTGGGTGGGAAGACGCAATTCTTCTTCAGAATGCTGAGGTCAAAGCTCATGTAGGGGTCATTAGAGGTCATTAGTATGTCGGTATGTATGTGGCATTTTGGTTAGTTTTTGAAAAATTGGGTCTCATATGAAAAGTTTAAGTCTAATTGCAATCAAATTTGAGCCTTAGGTGCAACATGGAAACATTTATGTGATGTTGAGGTCAAAGGTCATTGGATGTCAAATGGTAAAAAAGGCTGAAAATGTAAATTTGGTCTCAAGTTGAAACTTAGATGCAGTGACCACAAAAAAAGGTGGAACGTGTGATCCGCGGATGACCTTGTTGTACCCTGAGCCCCCTACTCATTGTATTTGTCTCTGTTGCTCTCTGTATGTCACCTTTGTGTCACCATATGCATCATTCCATTTATCACCCAGCCTGTCTGTAGGCAAATTTCCCATTTGTGCCCCGTCTGCACACTTCTGGGTTTACAGCAAGGCTCTCAGTGCTAAACAAACATTGTTATTCGACAAAATTCATTCATGCATGAATAAGTCACAGTATTGCAGTCAAGCGGTACTAGTTCATCAGGACAGAAATCGTCCAAATTCATTCTTGGTCGACGTGATATTGAACTACTTCACAGAATAATGCAGTTTTTTTGGATGACTTGATCAGCCACTTTGGGAAATTAAAAGATTTTGTTCATGTATAGACTGTACCAAACGAACGTGATGTAAGTTCTTTACTTAGCACTGAGAGCCTCGCTTTCAAACCCAAAAGTGTGCAGATCGGTGCTATTTTAGGATTTGTCCGTGCATTAACAATGTCTTCACATGTGTCATCTTTTTGCCTGAACCTTTGCCCATAGTGCTCACATGATCCTGGGAGGCAAGCAGGGTCGCTTCAAGTACACGCCCCCTAAGGGCTTTGCTCCTGTCTACGAGTCGCTCATGCCCAAGGAAGATCTAAAGATTGAGAGATGCTTCTCCATTGGCAATCTGAAGGAAGGGATCGTGTCCGGTCCAATGCCGTGTAGGGACCATGCTAACTTTGTACCGGCTCCAGTCGACACACAAAATGTGAGTTTTGAAGAAATAGTCCTCATCACCATGAAGTCTCAGGCTTTCAAGTATTTCTACTTTTCCTACTTTTTTAAAAATGTTTTTGCCGTGTTCCTTGTTTTTAAAACTTTTTTCTTTAAATTCCTGATTTTTTCTACTTTTTTTGTCCCAGAACTCCGAAAAATAAAATCTCATTTAATTTTTTTCTTAAGTGTTAGAACTGTCATATGAAAATCACACAGTGAAGGGCTTGGGTGCAGGAGTACTGCAGCATTACTTCCAAGAGCTTAGTTGAGGATGGAGCACAAGTGTTGTGAGTACAGAACATGCCAAGTGAGGCTTGTGCTGCTGTGGACGTGGATGAGTATTAACAAAAACTACTCATGAAAGCCCGCAAAAGTCCTACTTTTATCCTGACTTTGTTCTCTAAAGTCCTACTTTTGTCCTGTTTAACCCTTACTCCCTCCATCATTTTTCCTCCAAGTAACCTGAATCCTCCAACATCCTTTGATTTCAAAGTGTTCAAGCTGCATGTAACCTGAATCCTCCAAAATCCTTCTATGGGGATAATTGCATGAATCCGCCAAAATCCTCTAGGGGTTTTCTTAAACACCCCAGTATTAACTTCAATCCTCCGAAATCAACCAGCATCAGATTGGGCCTGATGACCTGGATCCTCCATTTTCCTCCAGAGGCAAAATTCTCTTATGCCCTCAATCCTGCAAAATCCTTCCATGCTTCAACTTCCAAAGAACCTCAATCCTCCAAATTCCTCCTTTTGGGAAATAGGATTTTGGAGGATTTGGGAAAGTTAGGGTTAGAAATTGATCCTACTATTCTCCTGCTTTTTCACCTGGGTCTGCTTGAAAGCCTGGAGTCTACAATATTTGATTATCAAAAATTTGATTATCAATACAACCCACTTTAATAGCCACTCTGCTGAATCCAACATCCAATGTCAGGAACGTGTGAAGTCTGATGAAACCAACACAATCCAATAGCTATAGAACAAACGTTTTGTTTGTTCACTACACAGTTTAACAAAATCCAACAGAAATATCCCACTGTTGGATATCGTTGAATTAAGCCTGATTAGGATGAATCTTATGAAATCCTCCTGAATCCACTAAAACCCACAACCATGTTTCATTGTATTTTGACTGATTCAGGACTATGTTTGATGGATTCAAGCACTGTTACTTTATATGGGCTATGATACAAAGAATATATGCGCTTGCTTTACTGCTCAGTTTTGGACTTTGACGAATTAAGGATGGTTCCTGTAAAAAAGAAAAAATCCAAAGAGGTTAGGGTTAAAAACATTTGTGTTGAGTTATGAAAGTGTAACTTGTACAACCTTATTTGTCCATGCATCAGCTGATAAACTTGGCCTTTTAATGTTTAGGAACGTGTTTAAATTTGACATTTGGCGAGAGAAGGAATGTCCAGTTGCCCGGTGTGAAAAGAAATGAAATAGTTACATGTATATTATTTCATAATACATTGGAATGCCGCTATAACGAACATCGCGGGATCCACAGATTTTGTATACCACAGGTATAGCGATCGTTCGGTATAGCAATTTTCAGCCGCTGGTTACTTAAGGACGACTTTAAACATGTGCCGGCCATTGAATTATATAATTACATGTTCATACTTTCTGAGCTTACCGAATTCTAAAGCAACAGTTGGCTTTTCCCTTTTATTCCTTGGGGAAAAAATAACCACCTGTCACTCTTCAACATAAAGCTGCGGCCGTTTCGGAATTACAAACAGCCCAAATACCCGGTACAATTTTTTAATCCGTTGCCTTTTTTTCAACAACAACGTTCGGTAAGTTTTGTACACAAAATTTGGGAGCCAAGGATGGTGTTCGGTATAGCCGAATGTTTGGTATAGCGGTGTTCGGTATAGCGGCGTTCCACTGTATAAAGAGACACACTTGCATAATATGTACAAATGTTTACTAGTCTTATGTGATGTTTTTGGCTCAGTGCTAAATAACTGTTTAGTCGTCAACTGTCTTGCAAACCCCATGGCCAGATTTGAAATTAGAAACATACTAAATTTCAAGATAAAACAAATCAGTTTCTTTTGGTAAAATTTTTTTTTCAAGCTCTGCACTTTTGATTTTGCCTATTTCGCCCCTATTTTAATAGTTCAGATTTGTATAAGGACTATCAAGTACTAAGCCAACATTGTGTTTTTTTTCAAACCACAGGTGGTTCTTCCAGGCTACATAGAAATGCTACGGGACAAACTTGCTGAGAATGTTCATGAACTCTGGTGCATGAATAAGATTGAAGCTGGCTGGAGCTGGGGACCGGTGAGTGTTCATAATCGCACTGCCTCGATTGGAGACACCAGTGTGTTTCATTTAATTAGTTTATCGGATCCTCTCACTTGTTACTATGTGGGATCTGATAAAAAAAGAAGTTTTATTGTGAAGTTTTTGAAGTTTTTAGCTTTTGTATGCATCAGCAAGAACATTTTATTCCTTTTATTTTCCTTGTTTGGGTCTGTGTTATGCCAAAGTGGGTGAAAACTTCCCAGATTTCCTATTGATTTCCATGATACACTAATAATATGTTACTCATATCGAGATATCCGACTTATTTCTTTGGATTGGGTTGCATATTACTTGCTGTTTCTTCTTTTCCTGTTACATCATTTTGGCAGCACCAAAAATGGTAAATTTGTACTAATAAATGAAAGGTTTGCGGAAAATCCATGTAGAAATATTTCTCAATTAACCCCTTGCGTACGGATGACGCCATTGGCGTAAAAAAAAGTGCCACCAGGCCGGATGATGCCATTTGCCGCCGTTTGTGCAGTTTCAATCCATTGTTGGATTGTTGTTTATGATATGCTTGACTGCACAAACGCATTGTAGCAGTTCGCTTGGCTGCCAGAACTGCCGCGACACCCCGACGTCTCCCGTAAAATACCGTGCCCAAGGGGTTAAGAGAACAGTTCTGAAAAGAACCAGAGGTATAAACTTGACGTTCCGGTCAGTATGCTCTGACCGTTTTCAGGAGAAATACTGACCGGAGTATACTGACCGGAGCATACTGACCGGAGCATACTGACCGGAACGTCAAGTTTATACCTCTGGTTCTTTTCAGAATTGTTCTCTTAATTGATTAAAATTTCCACATGGTGTTTCCCAGGGTTCCCACGGTCCTGGAAAATCCTGGAAAAAAGTTGTCCTGGAAAGTCATGGGAAAAGTCATGGAAAATTTGAAAAATTTAAAAAAAAGTCATGGGAAAAGTCATGGAAATCAAGATCATGCAAGGGTTATTTTTGAGACTGTCTTCTTTGCTGATGGTAGCTGATAGTGCCACAACCATTGTACATAGTGTACCTTTTATTTTATTAAAGTGGGTGGATCAGATGGCTGTAAGGGGAGGAGGAGGCCATTATTAAATAATTTTTTTTTCAAAAGCTAACAAATGGTCAGCCCAACATCAGCGGTTCATCAGTATCATAATACCAAAGAACTTTTCTCTGCAGAATGGCGTTAAATGTCATGGAAATTGTCATATAGTCATGGAAAAGTCATGGAAAAGTCATGGAAAAGTCATGGAAAAGTCATGGAAAGTCATGGAAAAGTCATGGAAATCAAGATCATGCAAGGGTTATTTTTGAGACTGAGGGTAGCTGATAGCCCTGGAAAGTTTTTTAGATTTCTGTGGGAACCCTGGTTTCCGCAAACCTTTCATTTATTTATATCTCCGCCATGCAAAGCCTTTAATCTTACGTAAATTTGTACGCTTGACTTAACCTGGAACCACTGCTTTTCTGCCCAGGTGCGCTCTGATACGAAGAAGACTCACCCGTGTCTGACCTTCTTCTATAACATGACAGAAGAAGAAAAGAACTTTGACAGCACAATGGCCTATGAGACATTAAGGTACAGTGAGCACAAACCAGCCTGCAGTATACCGGTATCATTGACAAAATAGTTTGCACCACCCAAGTAACCACTCTCTCTCTGCAACATTTTAAGATGTAAGATTTTGATCATGTACATTATGAAAGTGTGGAATAAGTCAAGTACATCAGCTACAATTTGTGGTAACATCAAAAAGGCCATTCATTAACCTCTTCACTGCAAGACATTTTATGGTTAGATATACAATTTGAGGTTTGCAAATAACACCATGTCAAAAGTGGTTCTTAGATCAACCCGAGTTTAACTCGGGTTCATTTGTGACCCGCTCTACAAAAAGGGGTTTTATGTCGCACTATGTGCAAACACACACAGGGCTGTTCTATATGAAGCAGTTTGTTGGCTTCTGTTATATCTATATTTTCATAATATATTTTCAGAAACATTAATATTGGTGCATAAAGATGAAAAAATATATGTTGATAAAAATAACTTTTATCTTATTTCTTTGCACTTTTTGTGTTTAAAGGCCTATAATTATCTCTAAACACACTTCCGTTAAATTGGAAACTATGAGTATACAAATGTCAAGATATCTCAAGAACACAAAATGCCACAGGGGTCAAACCTACACCAAATTGAAAGCTTTAAATAGGATGTGACAAATTCAACTATGTATATATAAACTGATTGTTCAAAATTTGCGACTTGATACCTCTTTTTGCAGAGCCGGTCACATTTAAGAATCATGTTCTTTTGCAGAGGGGGAATTTTTTTCATTTTGCTTACTGACAGACACTTTATTATCTAAGTGCTGAGTGGTCAACAAGGTGATTTTTGGTCATTTTATTCTACACTTTGTTCCCTTAGTGTATTCAATTGAGCAGACATTTGAATTAAATATTACACATGAGCAAAATGTTCGACCTTTTTCACTGGATGAAGCCATTTTGAAGGTACAAACCGCAGTGATTTCACATTTATTGAAAACCTATAACTTACACTTAATTCTATAACCGTGAATTCACTACTTTCTCCCACTCCTAAAAGGGCGTCATAATAACACCTTCTTTTTTGCACAAAAAACAATTTCCTATTGCAGATGTTCAAAATTTTGAGTTATTCCAGGTTACAAGCATTAACCATTTTTCAACACATATTTGTGTTAAAAAAACAAACCTTTTCTGTCAGCAAGTTTTATAACTAAATGCAATCTTCAAGGTGAACTAAGAGAAAGAAAACTGGCAGGAGCGGGATTTGAACCTGCGACCTCCGGAATACCGTACCGGTGCTCTACCAACTGAGCTATCTTGCCCTATGTTGACGGTCTCCCAAATTGTCAACGTTTGATCAGTGTATTTATCAGTGTTTAAATTCAATCTTGAAATATTGTTTGTGATGATTGTTTTCCCAGCAAGAGTATAGTTTGCACGGTTCACTGACCTTGAGCTTTATTTACTTCAAAGCATGGGTAACTTCAAAAGGTTATAGCATGGGCTAGCAATGAGCTACATCAACACACAGTATATCAAATTAAAGCCTATTACCTATATTTCAGCAAATACTTCTAATAAAAGACCACTCATACAGTGGTGTGCAAAATTATTCGAACACTTGACATATCTGAAGAAATTGATATTTAATGCCTTTATGCCTGGTTTACATTTGTCACCTGTATTAAAAAGAAAAGGTAATTGTTGTGAGCATACATGTAGCTCACATTAGTATCTGCCAGTCCTACCATCTTTTTTATCAAACTTGACTCTAATATTTGGTGTGTCCACCCTTGGCAGCAATCACTGCGGCACATCTTTCGGGCATAGTGTCTATATATTTCCTGAGAGTTTCTACACTTATGCTGTTCCAAGTGTTCTGAAGTTCATTCCAGAGGGTTTCCTTTGAATGTACATTGGTATATTGATTGCTATTTCATCACAAACAACTAAAGTACCTAAAATATGCCAAGTGTTCAAATAATTTTGCACACCACTGTACTTACACTATGAACATCTAACAAAAGAAAAACGGTGCACTAACAATGGAAATCCATTGTTACTTGGCACTAAATCCATTGTTACTTGTTCAGTGTTAGATCCTAGGCAGTGTAGGGGCTACTGACAATTGTTCTTTTTGTGGTAATACCATGCACAGGACCCTGATTGCCCTGGGGTATCATATCAGCATCGACGAGGAATCTTCCAAGGCAACACTCAAAAGACTCCGCCTTCCTATGAAGTGAGTTGGACACACCTGGCAGTTCCGTTTCAAAAGAACTAATCTGTCATAGAAATCTTAGTTATATTCATATGTCTGTAGCATCACGGTCAGTGGCGGTTCTTGATGAACGCTAGTAGTACGTCTGACTAAAATTCTTTTGAATAGACAACAATGTCACAAAGCTGATTCATAAATATATTTAATTGTTATATCTCTGTCTTGGATACTGTATTTTGATTGGCTTAGAACGATTATGTGTCTGGTTTATAAAAACGACTAGCACACTCCAAGCGTGATATCACATCAGCCAGCCAGCTAGCTATTGAGCTGTATCATTGGTACCCACGCAATTTTCACCTACACTGTTGACGATAGTAAACTATAGCAGGAGCAGCGGACTAGCAGACGATCAGCTGTTTTGATCGCGTGATTTGTTTGAGTCAATTTCCACCGAGCAAGGCAAGTTGAAAAAAAAAAAAAAATGGGTTTGGCGATATAACAAAACAATTGTTGACTGCTGTGATGTGGGATATGACTTTTTTATCACCCGAGGGACGCATAGCATAATAACAATTGTTAATTGTGCAAATTGTAAACCTAAGAAGCAGTAGATATTAAAAAGCAAAGGTGTCTATGCGGTTGGTAAGCGTACGTTTTCTGGTTACCATGCTTTTTCCTTGCCAGTTTCCTTTTTTCCTTGCCTTACCGGCCAATTTCCATGGTCCTGCTTAGGACAAGAGTTTCTGCTATAGTTAACACAAATAGTCTGCTATTACTATTAAGCAGGTACATAAAAATGGCCCCAGGATTTCCAATAGCTTTTTCCTCACCCTGCATCTCTATGGAATTCTTTACCTGGTGCATGTTTCCTTTCATGCCGGGATCTTTTTTCCTGTAAAAGGAATCTCAATTCCTGACTTCTACATATTTGATTCTTTGTTTTTTTGTATCCCCATATCTCGATTGACTCTTAAAGGCCTTTTCACACTTCGAAAAATCTGTGTCGTACACGAGTCCGAATAACTAGTCTAACCTTTTCACACTACAACATTTCAACACGGTACTGACCAGTGTAGAGCGCTTAACCCGGGTCGAAACTAACCCTGCTCGGGAGGTGGGTTGAGAGCTCTCGACCTGTGCAGAGAAGTTTGACCCGTGTTGAAAGTCGTAGTATGAACACCTCTGGGTTGAGTTCGACCTGTGTAGCCGCGGATGGAAGTGCGCGTGCGTGCACAGCACCACACGCTGTAGTTGTTAATTTAGCAACGAACAAACAAATAACCTTTTGACCTGCGGCATTGTGCATGCACGCGCACCATTCCTATACCACGCGTTAAATTTAATCATGCAGGTTACACTTTCAAAACCTATCGAGTGACAGGTTGAGACACACAAGCTGTGGGAGAGGGCTGTTGGATATCGGTTATTTTGTTCAGATCCCTGATATCAGGAAAACGTTTTAGTGGCTCAGTGTCTATTCCCACGGTTGTTAACCCAAATGGCACAAAATGGCCACAAAAAAAAAGTGCCACCAGGCCGGATGACGCCATTTGCCGCTATTTGTGCAGTTTTAATCCATTGTTGGATTAAATGTGTATGTTACGCTTGACTGCACAAGCACATTGTGGTCGTTTCGCTTGGCTGCAAAGGCTGGCGCGACCCCCCGTCGCCTCCTGTAAATAACCGTACTCAAGGGGTTAATTCTTGAATGGTTAGAGCAAAAACCTAAGGACGGCATGGGGGTCTGCCTCATTTCTCATTGGTATTTCTCCTGCAGGGAATACAATATCTTCCATGATATTATGCCCCCAACAAACTCTCACGTTCAGTGATCTGTTACAGTGAGTTCTTACATGCATGGTTATTTTTTCAGCTACGTGATGTCCAACGGCTACAAACCATCGCCGTACAATCTCTCAACAATCACGCTGAACCCTAGGATGGAGAAGCTGGTGGAGTTGCTTGCCGAGAATGCTCACAATGTCTGGGCCAGAGATCGCATCGGGCAGGGTTGGACCTACGGCCTCTCAGATGTAAGGACAAAAACAGAGTTTTCAAGTATTCCTGCTTTCCCTACTTTTTTTTGTTTTTGTTTTGTTTTGTTACCTCTCTTCTACTTTTTCCACTTTTTTTCTTGAAGTTCCTATTTGTTTCTACCTTTTCTTACATTTTTGTCCCACAAATCCAAAAAATGAAATCTCATTGAATATTTTTCATAACAGTGTTACACATTGTCATATGAAAATCACACAATGGAGGGCTTGGGTGCAGGAGTACTGCACTCAGCTGGGGGAATTCCTCTGCCTGTGTGTGCTTATTAGTATTTTCTACTAACGATCCATGTATTTGAAGTAAGAATGATAATGGAGTTTATACCAGGAATTGAAACATAGTGATGGTAATAGTAGTAATGGATTTGGAGGTTAGTATTCTGCAGCAAATACTGTAACACTGACTTGCTTAAAGTTGTGTGTGCATAGATGCTGGGAAAACAAAAAGAAAATATGCTGTTCTTGTAGTCTGGTTCCCTGACCCTACTTCAGACAAAAACGGAGCGATTTATAGACGTCAGGGAATTATCAGGTCGGGGAACTAGACTAGCTGGCTTGCATCCATTCACGTATAACCAATTGCCAAACAAAATGCAGACAAACTAAAGTTGGTAAATTGGGGGCAGTATATGATAAACGACGATCGCTGAAAATTGAAACAAATAGTCCACTTTTCTTGAAAATGACAGCAAGCCAAGTGACATGATTTCACAGGATGCTTGAAACTATTATTTAATTACTGTCAAGTAAGATATTTCATAATAATTCAGTAGTTTTGTTTTTTGATGTTTGCAAATGTTGTATGTTACCTTTAACAGCTCATATTACTGGAAAATGAGAAAGTCTGTTCATGTGTTTTAACCTTAATGTATGTCGTGTTGTAGGACAACGCGTACAAGCGCAACCCCCAGTTGGTACCCTACAATCAGCTGGATGACGCTTCCAAGAAACTAAACCGTGACACAGCAAGCGAGACAGTACGGACCATACTAGGGTTTGGCTACACACTAGAAGCACCTCCCGACAACCAAGAAACCACCTTCAGGGGTAGGGCTTGTAACCAGAATGCTTGTATACAGAGAACTGATTAGATAATAACGATACCTTTAACCTGCACAAAGTCTGTGAGAATTCGGTCGATTCATAACTCAGTGCGCCGCCAGCGGTAAGCCGGGAAATTCCAATTTCCCACTTTCGGGGTCGACATCGCGTCTATCGCATTGTAAAGATTGTGGACAGTACATTAAGTATAATTTGACTTGGAAGATGCAAAATATGAGACAAAAAGTTACTGTTTAAACAGTGTTGTAGTTAAGACCATCACAAGAACCTGCAAGACCAGCACAAGACCAGCAGTCCTAATCCAAGTCTTAAGCTATTCAAATGAACTGTAACAAAAGCATTCCTTTGTCATGGTTTATGCCTGTTACTTGTGCCTGTTACAAGCTGGTCTTGTGAATGGTCTTGTACATGGTCTTGTGTCTGGTCTTGAAATGGTATCAGCTACAACACTGCTGTATAATATTGTCAAACAAACCACAAGGGAAACTGACAAGGTAATTTGAATGAATTTTTTGAACCTGCAACCTCCGGAATACCGTACAGGTGCTCTACCAACTGAGCAATGTTGCCCGATGTTGGTGGACACCCAAATTGTCTGTGACAGTTTCTTTGTTCACTTTGAAAACAAATTACTGGACAGATTTCTAAAGGAAGCTGTCTAAGAGGTGAAAGGTTTGTAGCCCTGACATGTTATGACTTGTTGCCTCATGCATTTGAAAAATGCAGTCTTGGTGTTTGTCGTAAACAGACAGCAATTGACATCCCAACTTGTATGTACTGAAATGCATACCGTGATACCACAGCGCACTGTTCAATCTCCACCTGGCTCTAAAAGTGCAACGAAGTAAAACACAACGTCTTTATGTCTTAGGGTACGTTCAGACAGAGGCGCAAGTTGATACAAAAGCAATTAACCCTGGGGCCTTTTAGATATTAGACGTCCTTAATCCAAAACATGCTGACGGTCAGATGAAAAAGTTACGCCGGCATTGTGCAATGCCCCGGATGGAAAAGTAGCTCAAGTTAACCCACCGAGGTTACGCAACACCAACATTGCATTCCTGACCGTCCGGATACCGTACCAAAAACAGCATGCGCACGGTAAATACAGGACAGCCCAACTGTGTGATGTGGCCCACGAGCACGGCACGTAATATCTATAGGCCTATGTTCCCCATTCAGTGTACACGTACACGTACACGTACACGTACACGTACACCACTGTCGTGCACTGATACCTCGTGTCGCACGGATGTGTTTATCGGTACTGTGCATTTTGTAGAATGCCCGAGACATCTTCTGTGGCGGAAACCAGACTGGTACCGTTTCCACGCTCCGCTGCAATTATTGTTGTTGACGACATTCTTGTATTTCTGTTGTAGGGTCTTGATTTTATTTTTGCTTTGAAGGGTGGCACGTTCGGGTTGGCCGAAATCCAACTCTGCCATTCTCGTTGCAGGCAGATCGTTGGCGCAACTTACACTAAACCACCGCTTTTTGTGAGTCCAAGTCCTTGGTGGCGTAACTTACTCCTCCGCGGGTGGATTAGAGCGTTCCAACGGGGTATTAACTTAATATGTGTGGATTAACCACTAACTTACGCCTTGTCTGAACGTATCCTTAGTGGTATTTTTTTTAGCATCTACTGAAAGAATATTCTTGTACTTTTTCTGGAAGGTCTTGTGAGGGAGGTCTCGGAGAAGAAGCAGCACACAAGAACCTATCGGGCCGAGAAAACCTACGCGGTGTTTTCCGGCAAATGGTATGGCTGTATTTCTTGAGTAGTGGCTTCAAGTTTTAATTTCGTAAATATCTACCTTGGTTTTTTTATGAAACTGAGATTCCCCTTTGAAGTAATGCATCACACTCGCAGGGAATCCTGTTGATTTGAATAGCTTAAAAGACAGTTGTGATTATTGCTGGAATTATGTTATCATTAGTGTTGATCTCTTTGATTATGAAAGTATAGAAAATGTCATTAACCAGTTCACGTCGGATGACGTGTATACACGCAAAGGTTTTGCGGTATTCAGAACGGATGACTGATAAACACGCACTTGATCGAGGCCGGTAATATCTGTCAGAACAGATGACTGATACACACGCACTCGAGCGAGGCTGGAAATATCTGTCAGCGACCCGCTCGCAGTGAGTGAGGCCGGCAATATCAGGTTGTACTACCCCGCAGATTACGGCCTGATTCCACCTAAACCCGGCTGGCATCGAGGTTCGTGAAAAATAATCCCGCGCCTGGTTGCGGTGAATGTCAAAATAATCCTGGCGTGAACTGGTTAAAAAACGCAAGTAAATATAAAAACTGTCATTTTGTTTTTTTGCCATGGTTATAATATTTTGGTGTTTTATTAATATACATCCGTAGTTCTGTCTCGGATGAGTTCATCTGCATGCAATCTCTCTATTACATACTCAACCCATTCATGTTTCAATGATATTGTTTTTTGAATGGGAGTGTAATGAATAGATGGAGCTTTTTCAAACAAAGCTTTCGTTCACAAGGAAGGGGGGCTCCAAGTGCGATGAATAGGACCACTCTATTCAGTGTGGTGCCTATTGTTTACATTTATGCTTGGCTGCACAGCGCCAATCTTGGCATACCAGCTCCCCATCAAGAAAAGCCAGACACATGGGGTTAATATTTTCTGTAATGGTAAGCACCAATCCCCGGACCGCATGTGACCCTAGCATTATCTTGCTGATATTAAATGAGAGGACAGAGCTTTCAAGTAAAGTATACACTTTATGGAAAATGTTTATTAATTACTGAGCAATTCACACTAAAACCCCAGTTTTTATTTTTTTCAGGACACATTGATAAATTCCTCCTACTATTTAAAAGGTCAAAATCAGTCAAAATTTCCTTCCACCTCCCCTGCTATACTTTTACACAGACATGATCAGATTACATGTGGTTTTGTACTATGGCAGGAGGGTCAAAAACAATCACCTTGACTGATTTTGACCCATACAACAATATGGCTCAGAATGTATGTTTGCATAGGAGGGTTTTATAACATTGGACATTGAAATGGTTAAAGATGATGTTGATTGCTGAGAGAAGTCTGCTCCAATTTGTAGTTTTATGTAGATTGCGTATTGTAAAATATAACGGACAATTATTTCTGCTATGAAATAACAAAAAAGTGACTTTTAGTTTTATCAAGCCCCCTAGCCCGCTAGTGCCATTTGTCTTAAAGTCGTCGCTGCGGGCAGCAAACAATTCTGACGTCACAGGACGTACTCCCTTTTGTGTCTAGCACTAGGAACAAAAGAGGAGTTCATACTATGATGTCAGAATTGTTTGCTGCCCGCAGCGACGACTTTTAGACAAATGGCATCAGCGGGCTATTCCGGGCTAGAGGGGACTTGATAAGAAAAGATGTCAAAAGTCACTTTTTTGTTATTTCATGGCAGAAAAAAAATTGGCTATTTTATGTTACAATACAAAATCTACCTAATACAAAAAAAAAATTCGTCAAACAATCCACAAGGGAAACTGACGGTAAATTTGAATACATTTTCAAAGTGAACAAAGAAACTGGCAGGAGCGGGATTCGAACCTGCGACCTCCAGGTTACCGTACCGGCGCTCTACAAAAAAAAATGACGCAAACTTCTCTCAGCAATCGACATCATCTTTTAAAATATCACTGTATAAACAGGGTGCCTGGGTAATCTTTCAGATATATTCAAGACATTTGTGTATCATGCAGGTACTATGAGTTTGAGGTGTTGACTGCAGGCCTGATGAGGGTTGGATGGGCCCACCCCTCCATCAATGCTGAAGTTGACCTGGCTACCACCGGCAAAGCCTACCTCTTTGACGGATTCTTGGTAAGAACAAAAATGCCCTACATTCTCGGATTGCTTTCTCGGATTGATTTCTTGGATTGATTTCTTGGCTGTTTCAAACGGTTGATACAAAATATTGATTCCGGTTTAATTAATCACTTTTTATATTTTACATTTTTGTGCTAAACAAGTTTTTGAGCTTAGCAGCTCCGTAGAGCCATTGAAGCACACAATTGTGGCGCTCTCAATAGAGAACAGTCTCTCGTCGCAATTTTTTTTTCTAGATTTATATACCATTGGAAAGAACACATCATAAGCTTTAAAAATGATGACAGAATTATTAAAATCGGAGCAGTATTACAAAAGTTATGATCATTTTAGTTTTACTAGATGATCCAGCACTATTGTGGAAATCAAGCGATAAAGTTTGTCCGTTCATTTCCGCAATGGATTTTTGCCTGTAGCTCAAAACGGAGGAATGCGACTTCCGACTGGTCCTTTGTAAGAATGGCACAAATTTGCTATTAGCATTGTAGGATGAGCATATCAGTTTCTGCTTCGTAGCTGTATGACATTGGCCTGAGATGGAATTAAGAAGTTACAGTAGCCCTCATCTGTCCGGCTGTTATTAATGATGTGCCAGCATGCCTGGATACGGGTTTGTGCAGCCAAACGTAATGCACACTGTAGGCAAACAATGGATTCTATATGTGCAGGAATGCGCATATAGCCGACAACTGGCCAGGAGGTCTTTTTCAAACCCCGGCTATGGCCGTCATGCATATTCATTGGGTTAAATTGGTGTCATGTCCATGGGATTTCAAAATGGCAAATCATAGTGTAAGTTTGGGCAAGAATTATTAACAATTTCTGGACTACATTGTCCAGCATATATATTGGCCAAGGCTACATGGGGATTGTTGGACAGTGACGAATCATTAGTCAGCCAAGGGTTCTTGCCTGAACTTGTTTGTTCATGGCCATGTGGTACCTTCCATGATAGCTGACATTGCTTATTAACTTGTTTTGATCTTTACAGACCGAAGTTTGTTGCCAAATTTTTGAAAGTTCCCTTATGTTTTGACACTAGCCTGATCTTTATCAATGGTACAATGGAGCATTATACAGTTATTTACCATTATTGTTTATTTACCATTGAATGTTTCGTTTCCCGCCAATTTCATGTCTGCCGTCCAGGCTCGCAAATGGCACAACGGCTCAGAGAATTTTGGCAAGACGTGGCGACAGAATGATGTGATCGGATGCATGCTTGATCTCACCGACAAGACAGTCAGTAAGTCAATTTAAATGTCCTACAAAGTTAACTCTCTGACCATGATGGCTCCCAGAGGTAGAGAGACAAATAAGCCATCAGCCTGGGGATGTTCGTCAGTATCAAGTGAGGGGAATAATGCTCATGGTGATTTTTGGAAAGGTATGCACCCCTGTAGTTGGAAAATTAATGATAGCATTGCAGCGGTGGCAGCTTTTTGGGTGCTATCACCCTTTAAAAAAAAAGAATGGTCGCCAACATGCTTGTTACTACATATAACTAATCCAGTAACAAGCATATTGGCGGCCATTTTGAAAACAAATTGAAAAAAGTGATAACACCCAAAAAGCTGCCACCGCTCACGCTGCAATGCTATCACACATTTTCCAACTCTAGGTGTGCATTATTAAAGTAAAGCTTTGCTATAATGATCACTGTTATACCAAAAATTTAGCTATAACAAACATCCTCTTTGGCTCCCAAATTGACATATTCAATACATACCATTATTCACTTTAACGAATGGCCACTATAGTGAACATTTTTGTGGATCCCATGATGTTCATTATAATGGCATTCTACTGTATTACCCCTGCTTGATGCACCAGGCCACTCAGCCACAACACTCCACAGAATAGGTATAGACATTTTTCACCCACATGACCAGATACCATGAATTGTAAACAGGCAGCAGGTTAAACCAATCATATGCGGGCATGCAGCACACTCGACTGTTTTACTTAAATAAGCTCTTCATTAATATCACTACTCTATGCGCTTCATGACGACATGTGAAAAAAGGTTTATATGCTTTTAATATCAAAAAGTGATTTATTTTTTAAAACTTTGTTATTTTCAAAGTAAACAAAGAAACTGGCAGGTGCGGGATTCGAACCTGTGACCTCCGGGTTACCGTACCGGCGCTCTACCAACTGAGCTATCTCCCAAATTGTCAGTGTCTTTGTTCGGGGGCGCTAGTCAGAAGCCACACACCCATAATGCCGTGTAGCCAGGGATGATTTCCAATTTTATGATACAACATGGGAAGTGACATTGAGGGGATCACTCAATGAGGATACGACTTTTTTTTTCCTATTCATTTTTTTTCTTTTGTAAATTTACAATTGTCATAGATTCTGTACCTATCTGCTATAAGATTAGACCCATCTGTAAAGAATCTTTTGTCGCGTCATATTTTCTCATTTAAAAATGTTGCTATTGTCTGTAGGTTTCACCCTGAATGGGGAATTTCTAACGGATGTTTGTGGCCTTGAGACAGCCTTCAGAGATATCGAGACCGGAGGAGGTAAGATTGATTCATGTTGGATTAGACAGAAGTTTCTCAGATCTTACTCGTAGACCAATTTCTTAGATCTGCCTAGCACAAAGTATTGCTCAGAAGTTTTTCTTACTTTGCAAAATTCAACTGAGAGCCAGTAAGAAGCATATGCATCACATACAATTTTGGCTGTTGGCCTACTTACGCTTTATAGCAATACTTGTCAGTATTAAGCCAAATTGGTGTACATAGCAGCTCTAGGTCATTTTGGGCTTGTATCTGTATAAGCCCGGCTGAGAATGATTAAAGGTATGATAGAGCTTTGGTAATGATTACAAATGTTTTTGATTAGTTTCAATCTGATAGCTTACTGTTTATAAAGATGATACCAGCAATCCTTCTGAGAAATATTTCTCTCTGAAATGCTGTCGTCTTCGAGAAGATTGTATCTGAAGACCTCAAAACACTGTGGCTTTAATTAGTTCGATTTCATCAATCGAAATGAGAAATAAGAACATTGAACGTGCACAAAATCACCCTTAAAACGGAAGGGACTCTGTTGACAGATTGAGCTCGGACTTTCACAGGTTCATCTCTTATGTTGAATCCCACAAAAAGTAAAAAAAAATAAAAATTTTTTTTATTTTTATGCACTCATGAATATGCAAATTAACAGCATAGAATTTTAAGTGGATTGCAAAAAGGGGCATAAAATACCTTCAGAATGGTCAAAAGCGATGGTAAATTGGATGTATACGTGCATGGCTGGGTTTAAGTATTTAAAATTCCATGTTTTTGTTTTTTTGTGTTTTCTTTTTATAGCTGGTCAAGTGGTGAATATCAAGATGACTATGTTTACGTAGTCTTGAAAATTCATTCCAATTTCTCCTGATCCTTGTCCTTAGGTTTTGTTCCAGCATTCACACTCGCTTCTGGTGAACAAGCAAAGCTCTGCTTTGGTCAGGTATGTACATTCTGGTTTTAACTGAAAGGTTTGCGGAAACACCATGTGGAAATATGTCTCAATTAAGAGAATGGTTCCCGAAAAGAACCAGAGGTATAAACTCTTAATTGAGACATATTTCCACATGGCATTTCCGTAAACCTTTCATTAATTAGTATCTCCGCCATGCAAAGCCTGAGATCCTATTTACATTCTGCTTACTGATTGCATACTGCTGCGCCATTCTAAATCACATGATATCCAACAGTGGGCAGATTCTGTGGTATTTTGTTGATCTGAGCAGTGAGCAAAAGACCCTTTTGTCCTAGCTTAATTCATTGGTCTTTTACTATCATTGGATTGTGTGGGATTCAGCAGGGTAGGGGTTGAGTAAATCCATGTAAGGTTTCTCGTTGGACTGTATGACAGCTCATACTGCACTAATGCAAGCTTGGCTCTTTCTGAATCGGAGTACGAACCATCATTTCATAGCATGATTCAGTTTTAAAGTGTGTGGTACTGTTTGCTAATGACGCCAGAGTGTTCTTGTGAAAATGTGTGTGTGAAACTTATCTCCCATTGCCGCGTGCATGTACAATGACATGACCTGCCCTGACCTGGAAATCATGCATGCAAAGATGCCAAGGTCAGGTTGTGTCAAAGTTCATACAATCGTATGCTGAATGGCAGAAAAATGAACCATTGACTCGTAACCTGTTCACGTCCTCATTTTAATTTTAAAGCTTGAGTCCCGCCCGAGTAAGCCTGTGAATTTTTTCACACAGGCTCTCGGAAAGCACTGAGCATACAGTGCTTCATATATTACGTCGGAAAAGGGCAAAAGAGAGAAAAATGGATTCGAATCAGCCAGCGACCCTGGCAAGCTCGGTGGTTGAGTAGTTAAGACGTCTGCACTAGTAAGCAAGAGGTCATGGGTTCGAGTCCCGCCCGAGTAAGCCTGTGAATTTTGTTCACACAGGCTCTCAGAAAGCACTGAGCATACAGTGCTTCATACATTATGTCGGGCAAAAAAGAAAACAAAAATCTGTTCTAATTCACATCATCCCCGACGCAAATTCCATCTTCTCAATTTTAAAGCTGTTTTAGCTCAGTTGGTTAGCAGCAAATAGTGCTATTGGGTTTTAATGTTAGCCGAAGCAATTTTGATAAGAGTATGATTTCTGTGGTAGCACCATGTGACAACTCTACTGCAATAATTTATTGCTATCTCTGCCATACAAACCTTCAAATCTCAGTATGATTTCTCATGACTGTGGCATGTCTTTTAATGGAATACTTTGATTATTATCCACTAGGTTTCTGCGTGATTTATTTCTGCATGATTTATTTCTGCATGATTTAATATTTTATCCCCAATTTTCTATTGAGTTCAGTCAATTTTTGTATAATAAACCTTGTAGCAAATGACACATTGTTACATACAAAACGTGATTTTGTACATATTTCCCTACTCTAATGTGGTAAGAGTTAAACATAATTTTCTAACAAGCAGGCTGTCAATATGTGAATGAATATCATAACAGTATAGCATAATTTGTCATTAAAAAAAATGTCCTCGTCGGCTCAATTTTGAGTTTCTGTGGGTTTGTTTTTAGTGTGCCACATAAAAACCTGGCTTGATTTTCTGCCTCTGTTTTTGACTTTTGAAGAAAATTTTGAGCAATGGAAATCTTCCCATTTTTTAAAAAGTTTACCAGCAAACAAGTTTGACAATATTACGTGAGGAAAGTCTGGGAAAAGTAGTGTGCCAAATTAGGGAATTTACTGTATTTCATTGTATGCATGGTATCTTTCAGGCTTTAGCTATTCTGTATTCTATACTCTGTATTCTGTATTTGATACAGGACTTGAATGCACTGAAGTATTTCACCGTCTGTGGCCTGCAGGAGGGATTCGAACCATTCTGTGTGTGAGTATTCTATAAATAGATAACCAGACCAACAAGCATGCAGACACAACATTTTGAGTTTGTAGATGAATATTAATCCACAGACGTTCATTTTAACTAATTTGTAATGCCAGTTTGAGGTGATTGTAGCTTTTTATTTTAATGGAGACATATGTGATGCGATCAAGCAAAATCAGTCCTGAAGTAGGCCCTGGTCAACTTTGGGATTTTTACATATTCATTTATATCGTACTTCAAGCTCCATATTAGTGAAAAATCCCATGTGAATACGACCTTTGGTTAAAAAGTTACAAATATTTGAACACCGGCACATTAAAAAAACAGAAACTGAGAAAATCAAGTTTAAAGTTACAGTACTTTAATTGAGTCATTTTTAGCACATTTATAATACATGTCATATTTTGTATGTGAAAGAAGAATGTTTTTCCCTTCTGTTTATGTAAAAAAGTAAATTTTGATTTTTCCACTACGAACATATTTTGGCCCATATCTCAAAACAAGGATCGCCGAGTTCCGACTGATTTTGCTTGATCGCATCACATATTTGTAGAAAATTAATTTTGGAAGTTTGTGGGAACATTTGCTAAATTTCATGGTGGATAGTCTTTTCCTGCACTGTGATTGGTGACTAGTTCCAGTTCAAAGTAGTTGCTAATTGCTATCATGTATTGGTCATTTGGTGGATGTCTGGTTCCCAAAGACCATGGTTAAATTATCAATGTGGACCACAAAGTAGGCACCCAACTATTTTGTTTGGCAATTTTTTTCAAGGACTAATCACAGAATTGCACCTTAAGAACCAGCCAAGAAGGTTGGATTTTGTTTGGAAGTACTAACAAAGTAGAATTCTCACCGTCTCGTACTTTTTGTTTGGACAGTGCTTGGCATTCTTTGTGTTAATCACAGCACAACTCATTAGCCCTTATCCATCAAAATCCAACATTTGGTTTGATTTTGATGGAATTAACACTGAAGAGCCCTGCATTATTGGTATTAATGGGACATTATTGGTTTCATGGGTAGCCTGATTAGTGCATACCCTCAGGGCTCAGTTTGAATTGAGAGAAGACGACGAAGGACAATTATTCTTGGGGGGGAAATCCCACACAATCAGGTAGGGACTGAAAACCCAATCCACATAGAGAACCTGGTGGGAATCGAACCGGGGTCACCAGAGATGGAAGGCGAGGAAAGAACATGAGTGTGTACACACATTCAGCCGGGACCTCCTATTGTCCTCACTTTAACTTTTTGGCAAGGACCCTCATTGGTTTTGTACACGGTTTTCAAACGGGGAGCTTTCTCAACCAGCGACCCTATTGTTGAACGCGAAAACAAACCCCACTATACCAATCTGACCACCAAGGTTACTGAGTTACTGCAGTGTGTTGGATTCTGGTAGATTCAGGACAGCTAGGGGCTAGGGTTAGGGACTGTTTGAATGTAAAACTGTTGAGGGTGTTAACATTGAGCAGTGGAACTGGAATAGTCTTAATATTGAGCACTGGAACTGGAATAGTCTTAATATTGAGCACTGGAACTGGAATAGTCTTAACATTGAGCACTGGAACTGAAATAGTCTTAACATTGAGCACTGGAACTGGAATAGTCTTAACATTGAGCACTGGAACTGGAATAGTCTTAACATTGAGCACTGGAACTGGAATAGTCTTAATATTGAGCACTGGAACTGGAATAGTCTTAACATTGAGCACTGGAACTGAAATAGTCTTAACATTGAGCACTGGAACTGGAATAGTCTTAACATTGGTTTTACTTTGGTGTCCTTTTCTTATATTCATGTCTAACTTCTGTTCTTACGCCCTCTGGTGTTCTAGACGGAATGCATTCATCAAAGGGTATGTGTCTAACAAGGTGAAGTTAAACTGTGATTTTCAAGATCAAACGCGTGTGTTTGAGGAATTGAAAAGATGCAGGCAAATTCTTTTATCAAGAAGAGTTTCTCTAGTTCTTGTTTAGATGTGCGGCATTGTAGAATTTATGTTGAGCGGTCATTGTGGTGAAGTTAAGTAATTCTGAAAGATGGCACTTGTGAATTGATGTCATTTTTATGACTGGTTTGTTTCTTCATTTGCTGGGCATTTTTTTTTATGCTCCGGGTTTTCCTTAAGAAATAAGTTGTTTGTTGCTTCCAAAAACATGACATCATGCAAAACATTTGGTTTTGGGAAAATTGACAGATACAGCTGAAAGATTTTTTGATATAGAAATTGAATAGTTACAACAGTGTGTTACTATTTATTTCAAAATACGAGCAAATTCTAACAGAATTGCTTGCATCTTTTTAAAGTATTATCACAGGCTAATTATCACCTTGAAAACATTGTCATTAGTCCAAGGAGTATGACGTATCAGTGTTGATCATCAATAAATTCTTGTCACCATCACCCAGTATCACTGGTGTTTTCTTTGTCAATCATTGTCATTGCACATCTTTGCACATTATCATATTAGGCTGTGTGAATCACTGTGATTAGAAATCAACAAAAATGCGAAGACAAATGATAATTATGTGGAGTCAAGCTATGCAGTCTGATTGGTCCTGATGTATAAATCTTAGGATTTCTGAAAATTATTTTTTCACATAGTTGTAACTGTAAAATTGTGATGCGATCAAGCAAAATCAATCGGAACTCGGCAATCCTTGTTTTGAGATATGGGCCAAAATCAAAATGGACTTTTTTATAAAAACAGAAGGGAAAAACATTATTCTTTCACATGAAAATATGACGTATTATAAATGTGCTAAAAATGACTCAATTAAAGTACTGTAACTTTAAACTTTATTTTCTCAGTTTCTTTCTTTCTTTTTAATGTGCCGGTGTTCAAATATTTGTAACTTTTTAACCAAATGTCGTATTCACATGGGGTTTTTCACTAATATGGAGCTTGAAGTACGCTACAAATGAATATGTAAAAATCCCAAAATTGACCAGGGCCTACTTCAGACTGATTTTGCTTGATCGCATCACAATTGAGTCCAAATTATATAGTGGCCTTGCATCGAGTTTTGCTTTCAGATGTCCCAGGCTGCTGATTGCTGAAAATAGATCTCCTACATCTTTGTTGGTACATTGCATGCATTATGCGTGCTTGTTTAATTTAAATTTAAACAAGGCTATGAGGGAGGTGAGTTACCCTGCCTAGGTCTATAGGTCTGAACATTTGGATAATTTCTTTGGTATCTATTGAAGATTTATCCTCAATTTAGATCTGGACCCAGGAAAACCGTAGGGCTGGCAACCTAAAATGCGGCCAACCCCACCACCTCTGTTGTAGCCCTTTACCTGGAGTGCATTTTAGCCTTGTATTGGGTGACTTCCATGAACAAATCTTTGAGGGAAAGAAGGAGAACTGTTTTGGGTAATTCCACAGCAACGTACATTTACATATCGAGGCATACTTTTGTTCTTTTGTAAGAAATATACTTGACTATTTATGGCTCTGCAGATGACCTGAAGATAGATGTGTGGCCATGTCGGACCAGCAATAAGTTTCATAACTTTAATGTTGCACAAAAGGAAGAGTGTCCTCATACATTGTCTTCAAGTAAACTTGAATCCTCGATCCTGATTGGTCGATCCATGGCAACTGACAGTGTGATAATAACCCATATTGCACGGTCCATATCACGCTCCGCGTGTTGCGCTGTTCTAATTCCGCGTATTGAGCGATACGCAAAACGCAGTGCTGCACAATCCATTGGTAATTCAAAAGCTGCGCGTTTGCATCCCACGTGGATCGTCACGTCTGTTTCGACACACAATTGTTACGTTTTTCCGGAACGCACCAGCAACTTGTCATGGGCCTTCGGCCTCGTGGCATATGGGACACGGACGCACTACATTATTCCGTGTTCCACTCGCGCTTGTGGGATAACCAATATTGTCAAACAGGGTAATTTGCAAGCAATGCCGGCTAATTACACGACATACACAGCCTACACTATTACTTCATTGTGAAATAAATCAGCATAACATCAGACCAAGCTTCTTGTTAACTCATTCTGTCCGGCTGTTATAAATGGAATGTTGATATGCCAATACAGGCTTGTGTAGCTAAGCATACACAATAGGCAAACAATGGATTGAATACATGCAGAAAGGCGCATAAAGATGACAACCGGCCATTGCAAACTGCAGATAAAGAAGTCCGTAGAACCTAATGATATTTGGCATGAATGCAGCACCCATTGAATTGCTTTCAATTGATTGGCCAATCGACATTCCTAAGCATTAGCCAGTCACCACTTCTGTTGAATATCTTGTGTCATTTTAAATCTTGGACTTGAATAAACACAAATTCTAAGCACATGCAAGTACCTGCATGTACACTTTGCTCGTTAAAACACAATACATGAACGCGTATAAAACATACAATTTAATGCGGACAAGATGGTGTAGTCTGTATATTCATACATGGAAACATGATGGAAAAAAGGTTGTCTCGGGCAAATCCAAAACAACTTCCTTCAGAAATGTGGAGAATAGGCTTGACAAGTGCTTGTGTGTGCTGTGTGCCATTATACGCTATTGCACCTGTTGCATTTGTGCGAAGTGTCCAAGAACTCAAAATAGCGACAGATCAATTGATGAATCTTACTCTCAAAGGCTTTGTGAGCATACACTACGTGTAAGAAACCATGTCAGTGTATTTTGTTGTTTAGTCGTAGACACTAACTCTACTCTCACGGATACCCAGTTTCTCCTGGGTGGAGAAGAGCACTCACAGCAAAGTGTCTTGCTCAAGGACAATACTATCTCCTTGTGGAGTTGCTGCCTACTTTTCAAAATACTTTGCCACCACTCATGGATGAAAAATACTGAGTTTTGATGAATAAAAATAGGGAATCACAATGTGTGTTGTTAATTTTAGGTTGGTTAGGGCAAAGTTTATGTCCACTGAAGACAGTCAAAATCCAGTTGCCAAATGAATTACATGTATACAGAGTCTCCCAGACGTAGACTACTCCTTTCACAATACTGGGTTATGTTAATAGCTCTTCATAGCTGGGTTATGTTAGGAAACCCTGTTGGCATAACTCCTCTTCCCATCATGTATTCAACTTGAGAATTTTTAGAACTAAAGCTAGTTTGCTCAGATCTCCCCTAAATTCAGGATAACCACTATGATGTAACAGTTGTGAGATGCTACTTTTATCTTTAACATCCCTGCATATTCATGTCCACATAATCACTGTGTATATAACTTGTGTAACAATTCTCACCACTCAAACGTTACCATACTGCAGGCATGTCATTACAGCATGCCGTGTACAGTAAGCACCACTTCATTGCTGTGATCACCATGTGTGCATCCTGCCTGACTGTAGTGTGTTGAATGCGATGTCCATGTACACTCATACAATACTCAAAAATAACCTCCAGGCTCTAAAATTGTAATGCACAATAGACGAATCTCAAATTGATGAATATAGCACCGATCTGCGCACTTTTGGGTTTGATAGCAAGGCTCTTAGTGCTAAGTAAACAAGTTACTATGCTGAATGTTCGCTGTGCTACCATTTATGGCGAGATTTATTCATTCATTCATTCATTCATTTGTTGAATAGCACAGCGTTTCTATGGCACTGAGATCCTCGCTTTCAACCCAGAAGTGCGCAGATGGTGTAATGCGAAATTCACGTATAAGAACCAAGTACATTAGTTTCACACCCCCCTTTCACACCCCCCCTAAGTGCTAGTCTATTATACAAATATAACATGATTTGAGGGTACAAATAATGAATGTTTATGAGTGCGATGGTAAGAATAATTTAATGAGGTGACAGATTGAATGTTCCATTCCACGAGGCGAAGCCGAGTGGAATGGGGCATTCCATCTGTCACCGAATGAAATTATTCTTACCATTGCACGAATGTGAAACATTCATTATTTGTTTTATACAACGCCTGAATAAATCCTCTTCGGATTGCATGCATAGATTATTTTGTGTACAACGTGCCGTTTTTCCTTCTCAGTCCCGCATAAAACCGCGACAAAAAGTTGTCAAGTTCCGAATCAGTTATAGCTTCAATTATTATTCCTGCGTGTCTTGCAAATTCCTCTAATCGTTTGACTGTATATTTGATTTGTCTCTTTGTGTTAGCAGCGTCAGCATCGCCTAATAGTTCCAATATTTCGTCGTCTGTTAGCCGTGGTTCGGGAACATCGTCCGCCATTTTGTATGAATGACAGCCGTGTTGTAGCGCCACCTATAATAACCGAGAAATTCGCACTGTGTGATGTAACTTCTCGCGGCGTGCGATGGAACAAATACAGGCATGCAACTTTTCCGCGGATCCGCGGATTTCCGCATTTTTTTTAATCGGGCCGTGAAAAAAAATTGGCGCTTCAGCTCGTTTCCCACCGTGCCGACCGCGGAATCGTCCACCAACATGACCAATATTGCTAGCGCACGTTGTCTGGCTCCGTATTTTGTATACATGTATTACATAGAAAGGTGCAGGACACAGACTCCGTACACATTCTGTCGCGTCTTGCCGTTGTATGAACTAGTCGCTATAGCGCATCAATCGACTATAGACTGATTTTTTTCTCGCGTCAATGAATACAATACAATACATCGGGATACGGACACTATACCTACATGAACATGTTTGCACGACGTCGTAAGAGCTTCACGCTAGCGCTACACGCCCGCATTTTATTTTCCGCGTTTTTGGAAATTGAAGAGTTGCATGCCTGAACAAATAATTCAATGCACGTGATTGACGATCCACCAATCAGATGGCGGGGATTTATTCAGGCGTTGTATAAATACAAATAATGACTGTTTTTTTGTGCAATGGAAGGAATAATTTCATGAGGTAAAAGCTTTTAAGGAGGCATAGCCGAAATGAATGGAACTTCAATGGAAAGGAAGATTAAAGGGATGTTGTGTCCTGGTTGTACAAAGTACAATATAATGATATTCACAACCACCCCTTGAAAATATGCCCTTTCCCCGATAATTTTTAAAGAACAGAAATGACTATTGTATGTTAACCCCTTTGAACCTTGAAGGTCAGATGTACTCCAGTGACTGATTCAGTGTGTATTTGTCTCCTACTTCCATGGCTCAAAACAAATCATGACTTTGTTCAAATGTCCATAACAAGACCCCATTCAACAATTAAAAGAATATTACAAATCAAAAAATTAGCTGGCCTAACGTTTTGAACTTAAAGGAACCATGCTTCTCAAAATTGACCGGATCTCATTTTATTTCATAAATAAATTCATTTATATGTATTAAATGTGAATTAAAAGCCAAACTGGTTTAAGCGAAGTTTTAGTGTGATTATTTGCCGCTCAAAAATTGACCCCCCTTTTTGAAATTTGCTGAGACTCAAATTGAGGGCGCTGTTCGTGACGTAGACCGAGGCACCGAAATTCATGTATCGACACGATAGTCTGGACCCGGCCCGTATACACACACTAGGTCTACACGTGCAATTTCGTAAGTTGCAACAACAACTAACATCGAACTTACCCTGATTTTCTCCCTTTTAGCGAAGGCTCCTCGGGGAATGGGCCGTTTAACTGCTTTCGCCTTTATCTTACTCACATCTGGGAACTTTGTTGGGATGGCAGTGGACTTGAGCATATTTTTAATGGTCATCCCAAAGGATTTGAAAATACCAGTATCGAAACACGACGGCTCAAAGTGGTCGCTACATAACGCTGAAAAGCTGCTGGGCCGGACCTCTTTGCTCTTGTCACCTTCACTTTCACCGTCCGAATTCTCCGATATTTCGCTTTAGTTGGAAATATATGAAGGCTTACTCCACCCGTCGTTGTTTTGCTGCACCCAGCAGCCACACACCTTGTCGGCATGGCCGAAAAAACACTATATTTTGCTTAGATTTTGGACGAAGAATTTTCGCCGTACAATGTACACACAATGCATACCCGTGATGAATGGATAATGTGCCTTGATCTACGTCACACACTTATGTTAATGAGGGTCCCACTCAGGGGGCGGAGTAGCTTGGACAAACATTTTCAAAATTTTTTTCTCATATTAAATAGGAAATAATTGTCTCTGGACACAAAATATCATTGTCAAGATAATACTTTATTGTTTTAAGCAGGAATAATGCAATATAAATCCTATATCATGTTTCCTTTAAGCAAGTTCTTTCTCAAAGGGAAAGGACAAAAAGAATATTACCATTGGCGAGATGCCAACAAAAGCAAATCAAAGCGTTAGTTTCATTAAATTTTTGAGAATTTAATTAGTTGCTATCCATTATGTCCAAGCATGGTCCGCTGACTATGCATAGGGACCAGAAGTTTTAGAATTAATTTTGTTGCCGATATTCGTATAAAGCCTAAAAGCTAATTGGTTTCCTCCGTGATTGTAAAGTATGATTTTTTAAAACTAAAATCTTGGGAAATAAACAATGAACAGAAATATAAGAACATTTTTGGCACTTCAGGACACTACTGCCCCTTTAAACCCATAAAGATCATGTCACATAGTATGACACGCTCCTGCACTTTACTGGGATGGGACGTTCATTTTTAAATGGTCAATAATTTTCTCTACTTCACTTGCAAATATGCTTGAATTATAAGAGGTGTGTTATCACTTTGTACTAACCTGTAGTTATGTGAATATTTTTTCATTGCATTGGTCATGCATGCCATCATTGAAATGGTGTCCTATGGCTGAACTTACGCTATGAATATTCATGTTGTTTGCATTCATTAATATTCATATTAACATTTGTGCATTTGTAGGTGAGTATGGTCATGTAAATATTACCATGTTAAACTGCTGTTTGTGTAGCATGGAATCCAGCACATGTATTGAACACTGAATAGCAGTGGGATGTTAACCCCTTGCGTACGATGACGCCATTGGCCGCTGTTTGTGCAGTTTCAATCCATTGTTGGATTGAACAGTGCCACCAGGCCGGATGACGCCATTGGCTGCTGTTTGTGCAGTTTCAATCCATTGTTGGATTAAACAGTGCCACCAGGCCGGATGACGCCATTGGCCGCTGTTTGTGCAGTTTCAATCCATTGTTGAATTATTGTGTATAGGTTACGCTTGACTGCACAAACACATTGTAGCAGTTTCGCTTAGCTGCCAGAGCCGCTGCGGCACCCCGACGTCTCCCGTAAAATACCGTACTCAAGGGGTTAATGTACAATTTGTGTTAATGTACAACTGCAACAGAAACCGAGTCTTTGAGATTCAAAGGGCTAACTGATAAAAATGATATTTTCTGATCTCAAAATATTACTGTCCATAGTCCGTGTTGATTGCATTTCCATTTCAGTGCAGGCTACCCTTTCGACAAAGATCAAACCATTCAAAGAAAAAAAAAAGGAACTGAAGAAAAGTTTAAAGATTAAAAAGTTCCAATGAGGCAATGAACTGTTTTTGTTGAATCTTTTAGGGATTTTCATGGAGCTTTACACCTGAAACAAAAAGGAATATCATGGAAATAAAAACTTCCCAATCATCATCCTGTATGAACAACTGCAGCTTGAAAGTTGTGTCCGGTGATATCTAGATTTATATGGTGTCACAGAAATGTACAAAATGTACAACTTGTAGCTTGTACATGTCAGTGGACCAGCCTATTGGCCCTTTGCACGGTTGGGCTGAAAGAGAGGCTATACGGGCATGATTCGGTTACTTGAATAAATTCTCACATAAAAGCTGCTTGCATAATGGCGTTAGCAACCTACACAGTAATGAGTTGAAAGAGTCTTTGTTTTGCATGGGTAGCCTCGCTTTTGTTCCGGTTTGGCGAAACTCTGCAAAGGGTGAATAAGTGACTCCTTCTCCTGCTGTGATTTTGCCATCAGGAACATGAAGAAGACGATGCCACTGTGGTTCACCAAGCATCAGCCTATCTTCAAGTCCATCCATCATGATCATCCTAACCTGGAGATTACTAGGGTCCCTGCTGGGTGGGTATACGCTCCATGCACTGTAGAAGCGCTGCCTGGCCTAGCAATGAGTGGGCAGTAACTATGCATCAGGCTCCAAGTGTGCTTGGCGTACAATGTGACCAGTTTCAAACTAAACGTGCACAAAACTGCAGCGTGCATTGTGTGCTGATCACGCACCACAGAATGCACAATGGAAAATGACAATGTTCCCACCCAGAAATGTAACTTTTTCATTATCAGATGTGCACAGACAATAATTATGTGACCTGTTCCCACGAAATCAAGATTATGGTATTTCCTAAAAGTACAGGTTAAAAGCTTTCATTTGATATATTGTGTCTTGTGGTATCTCATTCCTAGACCCCAATACAACCTTTTGGAGTTGTCAGAGTCTTGACCCCTTGTTTTGAGAAATGATGCTCAAAGTTTGTGATCCGTGCACACTTTAACCGGGGGTTAAAAAAGTTTGGGATAGAATAGAATAGGGTTTTGAAAATATACAGTTGTTAAAATCCCAAACTTGACTTTTCAGTGAAAAATTGTTGTTTCTGCTTAACTCAGAAAGCCACAGTGTGACTTTGCGCCGCAGGTCACATATGTGTTTGGGGCGTAATTATAATGTCATGACACTGTTATGCCATAGAGATGTTGTATCGGAGAAGCATGAGAATTGGTGCATTTTGTACTAAACACAAGCACACAACCATGTTTATGGTGTACACCAAGGACTTCCCATTGTCCTTCTTATCGCCACTTCAACTTTTTTGCAAACCCTCTCATATTAGTCCATGGGCCCAGACCCACAACTTCACTTATCGGTACCATTTTGGTGGGAAAATTCTAGTTGCCATTTTTGAATAGTTCAAATCCCTAGATTGTTTTGATATAATAACCCGACGAGAGTGGCAGCTTATTAGTGGTTATCATGCGTTGAATGGACAGACCCTCTGGGCAAACCCTAAAAAGTTGCTTTGTCCAGGTATCATCTATTACAGCATTACTCCCTTCCCAGGGATTCTGATTTTTTCCCCCGATGAACATGTGCCCTGCATGTAGAATACACTAATGCCGGTTTCACACTATGCTCTTACCCGGGTAATTGCCGGGTTAACGAAAAATTTAACCCGGCAATTACCCGGGTAATGTGGAGCGTTCACACTACAATTCGTCGGGTTAGAAATTCTCCGGGTTAACTGCCCAAAAACGCCACTTACCCGGGTAATTTCTAACCCTGCTCGCGAGGTGGGTTAACCCACCAATCTCGGGGTTAACGACGACCTTGAGACGATTCTCCGGGTTACCATCAGTAGTGTGAATGCTCGCCGGGTTTTCTTCTACCCGGGTAGGTACGTGGGTGGGTGCGTGCGCTTTGTCGTGTTTTATCGGCCAACTTTGCGAAGGTGACGTAATTTATTAGTACGGCCTCCGTGGCTGGTACTTCGCCTTGAGTTTATTTTTACGTATACTTAATGAAAGGCACCAGTCTTCCGTAGATGATGCCTCGTCTTAATAAGTACATTTTACATACACTTAATGCAAGGCACCAGTCTAGAGGATGACTAGAGTTGCAGGATGACTAGACTTGAAATCAAGTCGGTAATTAGTCGGCATTAGTCCGACTGCACCACCCCGCGTATTATAATACTTATTTCGCACTTTGCAGGGGTTACGTGTAGCGAGCGGTATAATAACATGTGGGAACGTTCGTGCAACCTTGGCCCCAAGATGCGTGTGTGTCGACTGTCCAATTACTGACTGGTATGAAGGAAAGAAGACCTGTCGGAACTTCACGAAAGGCGGGCATATTATTGCGTACCGCGCTGGTAAATGCGGCGCCTGCAGACAAAACACGACTGTCTAAACGACTTGTCTTTAAGTCTAAAGGATGACGCGTGCACGCTACATGTACCAATGCTGATCTGATTTTTTTGAATTTGCATTACATGCTCTCGCGCCGCTCTCACTTCGCTCTTTTACGCCGACGAAACAATGGCTAGGGCAGAGATCAAGCAATGCACATTCTCCGGGTTACCATTCGCATAGTGTGAATGCGGCTACAAGTTACCCGGGTGCGCGCTGAAGCGGGTAAGCAGAATTGCAGGGTTAATTTTGTAGTGTGAAACCGATTCTCCGGGTTAGTTTCTACCCGGGTAATTACAACTACCCGGGTAATAAATTACCCGGGTAAGTTCAGTGTAGTGTGAAACCGGCACTAGATTGAATGAAAAAATGCATCCCAACATGTTTATTTGCTGGCCTTCAAACTCATACAACATTTACTGATAATGTGTATAATGGAAACAAATTAATATACAATTTCAGTCAATTGTGCATAGGTGCCTATGGGCGAAAACACTAAACATCCAAAATAAATGGCTTAAGCTGCTCGTGTGGCAAGGTTATCACATATTAATTTACTTGTACTGACCCTACAAATATTTTAGTACCACTAAAGTATTGCCCCTAAGATGGTACCGATATTTTGTCTGGCCCATGGACAAATTGGTTTTGTACACAATCAGCTTGTCAATCGAGGAGCTTTTATCCTCTTATGTCATTCTTTGGCCGCTGTTCTTGGTATTCACAGGGTTGAGATTTGTCAGGATTTTTCCTGATTTTAGGATTTTTTTGTCGGGATTTCAGAATTTTTTAAAGAATCTCTTTTGCAATCTGAAATTCCTGAGGTGTTGTCCTGAAGGTGTTTTTACCTATTCAGAGTTTGTCATGTCAGTGTGTTCAAACCTTGTTGTAGATTATCAGCTGGGAGTTGTTCAAACACAGTGTGTCAGAACCAGTGGAGGGAACATTTGAGGCACACATACACACACACACACAGTCATGTAAACGGGTGCAATCGTGGACCTCCCATTGTTCCTCTTTTGTTTATACTCTAACTTTTTCGGAAGGCCTCCCATTGGTTTTGTACACGATTTTCAATCGTGGACGTTAGGTCAAATGTGGACCCCTTTGTCTACGCCTGAATTCTTTTGTCCTAGGTCCACGATTGCCGGCATATACAAACTCACACACACACACAAGTGTGTAAACACCGGCAATCACGGACCTCCTATTGTCCCTCTTTTGTTTATACTCTAACTTTTTCAGAAGGCCTCCCATTGGTTTTGTACACGATTTTCAATCGTGGACCTTGACACAATCGCGGACCCTATTGTCCTCTTTGTTAAAGGTCCACGGTCTGAATAGCTATGTTACGCCCCAACTATGGCATTGTCCCAACTATACCTGGGCCGGCTCCAACTGTAGTTGGGACCGGTCCCAACTGCGACGGAGTAGTTGGGAAATCCCAACTACAGTTGGGACTGAAGGGGCGGGGATACGGAACCGAACGTGAATATATGCATAAATTACAATAATCGTATGGTGCACGCGCCAGGCTTGGAAAGGAAGTTTCGTGGGTTCGACGCACGTGGCTTGCCAGCCAGCTATTATTTATGGTTAGTAGGCCAAGCTTGCTAAACATCATACCATGGACGAAATCAGCAACGCCAACGCTTCACTATTTTTAACCAATTTGAACATAATTTCATAATTTGTATAAAAATTATCAGCCATGTTGTGGTTACTGCCTGCCACGATTGTCCCAGGATTGAAGTAGTGGTCCCAACTACATTGTATGGTTGGGACTGCACTAAGCACTGAATACTCATTCGTATTACTTGAACACAATTTCACTTTATTAAAAAATTATCAACCATGTTTATTTATGGTTGCTGCCTGCCACAGTTGGGCCAGGATTGAAGTAGTGGTCCCAACTATGGTTGGGACTGCACTAGGCACTGAAAACTCATTCTTATTACTAAGTGTACTCTGCACTCTGAGACTATTACCCCAGTCACATGCTAATTACATTTTTGAGAAAACAAAACATTATGTCTGTTTCCTTTTGTTTAAGAGTGGGAAACTGTTTTTTCATGTGTATGATCGACCCGAAGTAGCATGAAAGCGACCATGCCGCCCGCGCCCGACACAACTCCCCCCCCCCCCCCCCCCCACGGAGATCAATAATGACCCCACCTTACTCCCGGCCTTCAATTTTTCATAACCGTCCATGCACAAGGCCCGGCCGGTGATTTGCGTAACAGTGCAGCCCCAAACCCCGTGATCATGCATAATCATGACGAATGGCTTTTTCAGTCATGCGACTCACAATAAATACGACACCCCCGTCGCGTTTAGTCCCAACTATAGTCGGGATTTCCCAACTGTCCGGTTCTAGTTGGTACCGGCCCAACTATAGATGGGACTGGCCCAAGTATAGTTGGTACCATGACCGTAGTTGGGGCGTAACAGCTATACAAACGCACACACACACACACACAGTCGTGTACCGACCTCCAAACGCGGACGTCCCATTGTTCCTCTTTTGTTTATACTCTAACTTTTTCGGAAGGCCTCCATAGACTTTGTACACACTTCCAATCGCGGACGTATGCTGGGAATCGCGGACGATATTGTTCTCTTTTGTTCTCTGGCATTTTACGTCCGCGGTTTGAATACGCCAACGCGCCCACACAATCTTATTTTTATATCCCTGTGGAGACATGGCATTGTTCTCCCCTTTGTCCCTGTACTTAAGCAAACCCCCATAGACTTTGTATACAAAATGTCTTGTGGAGACAACCTAACCCATATAATTGCCTAGTGGAGACCTATTCAGTCCCTTTGTTCGCATTGTGTTCATGTCTCCACAGGGTACGGAATATCTGTCCACACACACACACACAAGTGTGTAAATACCGGCAATCGCGGAACTCCTATTGTCCCTCTTTTGTTTGTAATTTAACTTTTTCGGAAGGCCTCCCATATGTTTTGTACACGATTTTCAATCGTGGCCCTATATATACATACTCGCACATAACAGTGCAATGAAATTCATAAGCTAGACCATGCTGATGCCTGTGCATAAAACTCTCTATCTCCTGCTAGTACAATATGCATAAAGCAGTATGCACAGAACTTCACCAAGGTTGTGCAAACATGTACAAATTTATTAGACCAACCTTCTGGTGGCAAGGTTTTGTATGTAATCCTTTACAAGGGGTTATTGGTTTTGATAATTATAGGAAAGTATTTATGACTGGGGATAAAAATGTGATGACCTGATCTTTACTATTATAAGCAATATTCATAAATGCCTCAGCGAGTTTCACTATCCCTATTGGTCGAGACCCTGTCACGTGGGTTTGTTTAAACTGTTGTTTAAACACGGCTGGAAGTTGTTTAAACATGGCGCGTCATAACCAGCTGTTCTCAGCCGATACGCAACAGGGAGAGCACAGTAGGTGCGCGCACAAGATGTACTGAACTTCAAAATGTAAGACAACGCTAATGCATGCGTATAAAACCTGCATCTCGTGTGTGCGTACGTGCACGCGACAGACAGGCGCTGAGCGCCTTTATGCGCTCACAAGGCCGATACATACGCATGTGTTTTGTACTGAGCAAATGGGAGAAAAAGTTGGGTGAAAAAGCTTCGCATTTTGTCCTTTTTACGGGAGGTTTTTGCATTTTTCGTAAGAAGGCATTTATGAATGGGGATAAACATGTGATGACCCAGTCTTTACCAGTCAATAATAACCTTGAAGGGTCGTGACCGCTGTTAATGGACCTCGCCTTCGGCTCGGTCAATTAACAGCGGTCACACCCCTCCTCGGATATTATTGATGTGGTAAAGACCGGGTCATCACACTTTTATCCCCTTACTAAACCTCAGAGGGCTGTGGCTGATGTTTTTGTACCCTACAAACAGCAGCCACACCCCTCCTGGGCCGTCATTGACATGAAGGTCGAGTTGTCACACTTTCAACCCTTATTAACCAGTTCGCGCCGGGATTATTTTTGCCGAAAATTTCTATTTTCAAAAAAGGCAAAATATAGCAGCCAACTTCTGATATACAGCCAAACGCCACAAATACTGATTTGCAAGAGTCATTTCAATAGTATTTATACAATATTTCTTGCCGAAACCTCATATATTACAATACTCCGGGTGCGCCCACCAGAGCGTAAATTGTAGAACAGGCCGTGCACAGCGGCCAAGTTCAAGTTCAACACACGGTCCGCCTCTACAGACTTCTCGGACTTTGTGTGTGTGTACAAAACAAATGAGGGATTAGCGTGTTGAGACGTCACCCAGAGGTGAGTCGAGGCAAGCTTGACATTTTAACCCGTCAGCCGTGCCTGTGTATAAAAACAGCCAGATCGTGTTAACACGTCCTCCGACGCGAACTGGTTAATGCATTTTTTAGTTTTTCCTCATATGACTGGCTTAAATGTATTTGTGAATACCTTTATAGCACAAGCCCAAATATCATGCCACAGGGAAAATGTAGATATTTTCTTCAAATATTGATTTCATTTTAATTGATGTATTTAGTCCATCAGAGTTTCGACCACAAGTTGTGCACATGCAAAAACCTTAACATTTGTTCTCCATTTTAAGGTGGGGCAAGTAACTTTTCAATTGTTCTTGTATTCAATTGCATCTGAATTTACAAATTTTTCTTACACAGCATTGAGGGCCCACCGTGTCTACGAGTTGCCCACAAGCATTTTGGCTCGGTCGAGAATCAGCCATTTGAGTACTTCCGTTTGAGTATGCCCGTTGAGTGCCGCGACTTTCCCACAGGGTGAGTGTGAACCAATGCTGTACTGTAACTCACTACTCACTCTCGTGTTTCAGCGGAGAGATCGCAGTGTCAATAACCAGTTCTCGTCCTGTAGAACTCATGTTCCTTTTGAATAAATCAATTTCTTTTTTCAGCTGGGAGATTCTGAAGGACTCGTGCTCCTTTTGACTAGGTCTCGTCATTTTTACCCTGATGCTATCCTTTACCACTTATGGAGTACTGTTCCCTCATCTGGGCTGGTGCTTCTGCTTGTCACTTATCCTTATTAGATAAAATACAGAAGCGCATTGTCAATTTGGTTGGAGAAGAGTTGGGCTCATCCTTACAATCACTCTCTCACCGGAGATCTGTTGCTACTCTTAAGCCCATTTCACACGAGTGCTGGATACACAGGTCCCGTGCGATGAAATCGCATCGATGTCACCAACGCACGGATTCGGTGCCGTGTGAAAGTGTATCCCTGTCACCAAATCGCGTGGGTCCCGTGCGGTTCGTGACAGGGATTGAGACCTCCTCCAAAAGTTTGCATCGACGCGACATCCATGCGACGATCACCGAGATTGGTCGTGTGAAATGTATCGATGTGATTCTCGCGAGGATACGACGCGTGAATCGCTATATACACATGTGCAGTTTGCTGTTGCTCAGCTACAAAATGGCGGTTCACGAAAACATACTGATGTAACTACTCCTGCATTTGATGAACAAAAAACGCCTAGTCGGGTCACGAAATCGTGATATGACATCTCGCAGAAAGAGATACATACAAGGGTAATCTGCAACAGGCGAGAAATGTTTCATCGTTGAAGAATACGTGCACAAAAATGTGTTCGTGTGCAAAGCCACATTAGCCTTTTTTAAATGCGTCAGAATTTCGTGGTTGTTTTCATGTTTCGATGTGTTGGTATAGCCATGGAGGAATAAAACACAGCAGAATGGTCTGCGACTGTAATTACAAAGCCAAGGGCATGTGTTTTCTACTTCTAAATGTTAGCCTAGTTGTATTTCCTGACTAAATATTAGGAGAAAAGTTGTTTATTAATAAGATTTGTCCAACTGAGATCATCATGGAAAGGAATGCCCAATGTTGGTGTGACTTGTACTTGGTGCAAAACGGCACGAATGCGAGACTATCCCAATTCACTGGTTCCAACATCACGTACCCATAAAGAATACTAGATGTTAACGGAGAGCCAGCGGCACATATCATTTGAACGTGCATGTGGTTTGGCTTCATACGTCTGTTTGCTTAGTATCTCAAAATGACGCGGAATGAAAGCGCAGCACGCGCGTCGCGGGAATATCACTGGTGCGCGGAAATTCCACAGTTCAAAAATTATCGCAGTACCAGCGAATAACAGGTAACCTTTGACCCACGCACGCAAACGCTACAAAACGAGGGACGTTCGCTACAGGACGTGTTGTATTGTGGGAAAGCCTGCGAGGACATCGCAGGCATCGTGGGGTGTCAGACACCCGGCGCCAATCATCGCAGATGTGTGTTTCCAGCACTCGTGTGAAATGGGCTTATGTCTGTTCTACAGGTATTTTCATGGGAAATGTTCTACTGGCTTGTCCAGCTTGGTTCCTCCAGTTGGGGTGTTTGAGCGTGAAACTTGGCTCTCCGCCTGTTCCCACCAATATACTCTGACTGTACACTCTAGATGTGGAACAAAAAGCTATGCCAATGGCTTTTTTCCTCGTTCTGTATCTCTGTGGAACTCTTTGCCTGGTGCATGTTTCCCTTCATCTTATGATCTTTCCTGCTTCAAGAGGAATGTTAATTCCTATCTCTTCCATCTTTGATTTCCTTTTCCTTGTAGCTCCGTACCTTGAGTGGCTTTTTTAGCCTTGTTTGGGTAAACTTGCATAAACAAAATTTCTTATTTCTTCAGGGGAAATTGCAACTGGCTCCAGTTCTGTAGAACTCATGTTTTTGCCAATGTTCTTATTTCAGTGGGGAGATCGCGGTGTCGATACCTGTTCCTATCCTAAAGGACAAACGGGGCTGGTTGAGTCAGCAGAGTGCCAGCCTTGATCTGAGTGAAACGGACTCCAATGAAGGCAGTCGAAAAGGTAAACATCAATATTATTGGAGTGGAAGCTTTTTACCTGACTAAAAGTTAGTGCGTAGAGTGTGTTTTCCCACACATCCAGACGTGTCATCCTTTGTATTAATGTGCAGTACAATGGCCTCCGTTACAAACTCTTGGTGGCGCACCCTTGTGAATTGCCCCGATTGGTGAATCATTGAGTTGGACACTATGGGGAATGGATCTTTTTTAACCTATAATTACAGGCATTGTTAGTTTTGGGGTTTTTTTGGAGGAATTTTCCTTCTTACACAATGTTATCTGCATTTTCCTAATTAATCTTGCATGGTGAATACAAACATCCTGTGCTCAGCTTGTCATGGAAATCGTTGAGTTACTAAAACTATAAAACTAATGGCTGGTTTACTAAGTAAAATGCTGGCTAATACTGCCTGGTAGGCAGAATGTCTGTTCAGTTGATTAGCTTTTGTCAAAAAATACAATTTTCAAAGCTGCTTTTTTTTCTTTTTTAATAAGCAGACAATTGAACAACAGTTTATACTCTGTCAGAAAAGTTTAAGTTTTTAGTTTTTTGTACAATTTTTGTACAAGTTCTGAAGCGAGCAATGATGAACATTTGTTCTTATTTGCAGTCATAATGTTTGGTTTTGAGATTGGTTTAACCCTGCTGAATATGGACAACGGCCATAAGCCGTGTTTCCATTGGACCTAATTTTGTCAATCTACATGTACTGCGACTTTTCTTTGGAATAACCAAATTAAATCCAATGGAGACACGAGGTAAACTAACGTCCCTGTCAACTTACCGCGACCTTGATGTAAAACAACCAGGCCGAAAGCAGTCGCAGAAGATATCCGCGTGGCTGCGGAAAGCATTTTGAAGAGTATTCTGGCTTCGTATTAAGGAGTGCTTGAAAATAGTGGCGCAGCCGCAAATCTCCATGCATGTGTAAGCATTTACTTTTGCAAAATGAGGTCCCCTTGCAGTCTGATACGTAACACACCATGCTTTCTTTAATCTTCATTTCAAGGACTAATAACACATCAATTATTGTGGGTAATCTCCTTGCAGATTAGAATTAAAAACCATGATATCTTAACTGTTTTAAGAGGGTTACTAAAAAATCTTGGACTTACCCATTTACTTAGTTTAAGCCATGGAATGCGTTAAGGGTTAGCAGTGACACAATGTTTTGCTTCAAGTAAGCAGAGATTCTTTGCTAAAAAAATACCCCTTGCATAGGGGTATTATATAGGGGCACTAGGGCGATATGCCGGCTTGTGCAGCCAAGCGAAATGGAAACAAGAGGCTTGTGCAGCCAAGCATAACGTATACAATACCCCAATAATGGATTGAAAAAGCAGAGATGGCGCGTATGGAGGTCAACCGGCCAGGTGGCAATTTTCAATCCACATGTATACATGCCACAGTACGCAAGGGGATAACAGCACTGTGGAATTTGATAGTCCCTTGTGCTTTTAGGGAGATGCAGTAAGTCAAATTTTTGTCTGACCTTGTAGTTTTTCATCTGTTGCTTATTAACCTCAATTGCTAATCCTTATTTCCAAATGCTGTGTCCTCTCCTGTTTCTCTACTCTCCTGTTTTGGCGTGTCCCATTGTGTAATGGGGGTGCTCTTTGCAGTGACTAATGGCTATCCCAGCAGTGCTGTAGAGAGTGATTCTGATTTTGACAGCATCTCCACCCCACATCAAAGTCGACGTGACCAGCGGAAGGGCCTCATGAAAAGTAAATGTTACTTTCTTGTCTGTTCTAAAGATTTCATGATCCAGTGTTTCGTTCTATGAAAATCACAACTTGGTTTTAAGATTCTTATCTGAAGGCGAAGCACATTATTTTAAAACAAAAGTGCAGTGATTTATACCCTATTTATTCACGGCCTTCGCAAAAAACTGAGCTGTCAAAGATTTTATTTTAAAGGTTGGTACATTTACTTTATAAAATATTCATCAAGAATAACAGCAGAGTTACCTATGGAATGAACTAAGCATGTGTATTCCTTTATCAAACAACCCCATTTGATCTCAAAGTCTATCGGAATGCAAAGTGGCTTAATTGAATGCATATCTGCCTAAACTCATGCCTGAATTCAGATCTTTAATTTGGCCAAATTGACTTCAATTTTCCAAAAGTGACGTGGCAGTCACTGCTGGAAATTGAACATTTTATGTAATAAGTTCCTACTTTTCATTATTAGCTAATCAGGATAAAAATGTATTACCCAATACCAGCAAATGTTTGATAATATTGGATAAATATGGCATTATTTGTGCAGCTTTAAACATGAAGAAAAATGCATTCAAACAAGCTGCTCGAAACTTCTTTAGACACTTGAGGACCAAGTGTGAACATTTTTGCTCCGATTTGTGATTACCATATTGATTGGTTAATGGCTAAAATGAAGCAAATATTATCAACAAATGCTTGCAACTTGAATCATTTCCACTAAGGTTAAAGAATATTATTTGTATAAATTGTTTTTCCAGTGCAGGAAGTTGTAGAGGTTTTGATAGAAGGTAACACACACACGAACTATAATTCTATATATTTTTCTCTGTCTCTTGGAAAAATTCTTTGCCAATCTTCCGTCAACTTTTTGAGTACCTTCTTTTTCTGGGATTCGCCTGGCATTTTAGAAACTAACTCTTCACTCGTTTTGCTTTCAGTTGACACAATTCACGTGTACAAACTTTTAAACGGACTCTTCCTCTGATTCACCTCTTTGTACCCCACAATTTTGTGTGTTAAAATTAATAGGTTTTATTCAGCCAAAAACTTGCCTTGATTGTTCTCCTTTCAACAATCATTGATTCTCTGCTGAGAACTATTCTTTCATCGGGTCCATTCATCATAAATATTTGTGGCATCTAACGTTTTCTTTTAACTTTTCCTCAATCAATACATATGTGTATGAGAAGTGATGCATCCTATCACATTCTGTGGTCTCATCAGACAACATGTTATTATTTTCAAAATATCATTATTCTTGAATGTGGTTTTCGTTTTACCTTCAATTTTTGTTTATAGTTTTAGTAGCTGCACATTTCATTCAGGCACAATTTTAAATTATGAAATGGGGTTTCTTTGCAAAGTAAACAATCTTGAGGGTTTCAGGCAATATTAATTATTACCCTAACCCTTCAGGGCATGTTTGCTAGAACCCTGCCAGATACAGCAGATTGCATACTTTGTCACATTGACTTGTGTGGAGAGTCCAGCAAAGTGGAGCTGTCAGCACAGATGCACTGTGCTGCGTCTGGCAGGGTTAGGGTTAAGATGCTTCCAAAACTCAAGATATATTTTTAAGTCTTTGTAAAATTTGAGAACTTTTGGAGGGAGTTTGTTTCACTGAATTGTTTTGTTTAAAGTGCAAAATGTTGGGGTGATATGGCTGCCCAAGTAGAACAACGCTTCCCTTTCACTCCAAACGGTAAAAAGAGATTTAAGAGATACCCTGTCTATATTTTACAAGCAAAGCTCGTAAATGTGTCCTTCTCAGGACACTTGAATCTACTTACTGTAATTGTGCCTTCTGTCTTGATGTGATGTTGCACAATACAAGGAAAAAAGCCACTCTAGGTAAAGAGCTATAACAATTTTAGGCTGCCAGCCTCACCACCTGTACGGTTTTCCTGGGTCCAGATCTAAATAGAGGATGAATCTTTAAAAGATACCGAAGAAATTATCACAATTTTCAGACCTATGGACCCTTCATTTCTACTGACTGACAGTGTGGCATTCAGTTTGATCCCCTGCCACACTAGCATTTGTATACTATGAAACTATCCTAAGAAATAGCAAGTAAATATTTCTAAAGCTATTATGTATACATATATATGTTATATTTTTGAAGGGCATCTAGCCATGGCAGCATATGATCTCTGCATCTGCAAATTCCTTTAACATGCCTATTCCCCCTGCATATATTTTGGTATCTTCTGGAATGCTACTTCTGGAGCCATATAAGGGTGTTGCTGCATTGACTTTCGTTGGGTTTTAAATAAAAAATCGGTGTACAGCCAGCTCTATCAAAATGAGGAATAAATGGGAAATGACTATTTTTGAGTTGCTAGCTCAATGTACAGTGTGGCCTCCTAACATGGAAAGTGCAAAGGTTACTTTTGCATTTTTGCACGCAAATGCTTTTTCCAGTTGGTTCCCACTCTGAGTGTACAGGTTATCCATTACGACTGAGGACTTGGGATAATGGGGGATTAGTGAGAACAATACAACTGAGGACCTGAGCCCAAGTCCTCAGTAGAAGTCATGTACAAACCTTATGGGGGGCATGTTCAGAAAAAGTAAGAGTACAAACAAAGGGAACAATGGAAGGAAACACCCCAAGTCCTCAGTAGTATAGGAAAACACGACTGTGTGTATGTGCACTGTATATATCTCCGAGGACAAGAGAAGAAAGGAAACACAAAGAAACCTTTCAGTCCTGGAACGTAGAGTCTTTTGTTGAAATTGGTCCTCGAACGTAAGGATACGTGCTTAGTCTATGGGGGTTGGTTATATTAAAGGAACAATAGGAAACACAAAGCATTGTCCTCGGACCTATTGGGGAAGTACGACTGTGTGTGTTTGCGCACACACGGATGCAAACAGTGGCGTTTTTGCATCCCTGTGGAGACATGGCATTGTTCTCCCCTTTGTCCCTGTACTTAAGCAAACCCCCATAGACTTTGTACACAAAATTCCTTGTGGAGATAACCTAACCCATATAATTGCCTAGTGAAGACCTATTCAGTCCCTTTGTTCCCATTGTGTTTATGTCTGCACAGGGTACGGTATATCTCTCCACACAGTCGTGTTTTCCTATACTACTGGGGACAATGCTTTGTGTTTCCTATTGTTCCTTTAATATAACCAACCTCCATAGACTAAGCACGTATCCCTACGTTCGAGGACTGAAAGGATTCTTTGTGTTTCCTTTCTTCTCTTGTCCTCGGAGATATATACAGTGCACGTACACACAGTCATGTTTTCCTATACTACTGAGGACAATGCTTTGTGTTTCCTATTGTTCCTTTAATATAACATGACCCCATAGACTAAGCACGTATTTTTACATCCGAGGACCGATTTTAACAAAAGACCGACTTCCGAGGACAAGAAAGATTCCTTTGTATTTTCTTTCTCCTCATGTCCTCGAACGTATATACAGTACATGTACATGTACATGTACACACACGCAGTCGTCGTGCTTTACTATTCTTGTCAGGACTTGGGCTGTTTCCTTCAATTGCTCCCTTTGTTTGTACTTAAACTTTTCTCATTATGACGTCTACGAAGGAATTGGGCTCAGGTCGTCAGTTGTATTGTTATCACTAATCCCCCATTGTCCCAAGTCCTCAGTCATAATGGATAACATGTACACATGTTTATGGTGTACACAGAGGACTTCTCATTGTTCTGATGGCCACTTTTGTTCATACTTTAATTTTTTGTTACAACCCCTCTCATTGGTTTTGTACCCAATATCCAACCGAGGACATTTTACTATAAAACTTACCTTGTCCCATTGATGACATTTTCTTCTGAAATACAAAGGCAGTGTCGTACATAGAAAACAGGTGCATGCTGGGAGTTAAGCTGGCAAATGCAAGAACTAAATATGTGACCCAGTACAAGTCCGTCGCTGAGGCCGTTTTGCGTAACGGCCCGGTCAACTGGGCAGAATGTATGAAAATCTTGACAGTCGATTTTTGTAGTTCAGGAAGTGTAGTTATCACAGACAACTGTCATTTATGTATTTATTGCAAAAAGGATTTTAATCCTCTTTTTTTCACTTTTTTGATCATTTTTGCATTAAATACATAAATGACAGTAATCGGTGATAACTACACTGTGATAACTAACTACACTAAGATTTTCACCCATTATGCTCAGTTGACTGGGCCGTTACGCGAAATCAGTCTGAAGTAGGCCCTGGTCAATTTTGGGATTTTTACATATTCATTTACAGTGTACTTCCAGCTCCATATTAGTGAAAACCCCATGTGAATACGACCTTTGGTTAAAAAGTTACAAATATTTGAACACCGGCACATTAAAAAGAAAGAAACTGAGAAAATCAAGTTTAAAGTTACAATACTTTAATCAAGTCATTTGTTGCACTTATAATACATGTCACAACAAAGTTGTGAAAGAAGAATGTTTTTCCCTTCTGTTTTTGTAAAAAGTCAATGTTGATTTTGTCATTCCTACAAACATTATTTTGGCCCATATCTCAAAACAAGGATTGCCGAGTTCAGACTGATTTTGCTTGATCGCATCACATACATGTATGTATATTGTGCATCGATTCTTGCTCATGTAATGAATACAACATATGCATATTTTCATTCTTAAGTAGGAATCAGATCTCCTGATGAAAAGTCTAGCTGAACTAACAAGTCCATGCTCCATCCGATAATCCCCTGAAATATGCAAACTAAACACAATGCTGCACAGATTTTGTGTGCAGTGCTGCATGCTTGTATTGCACCACACTTGTATACTCTGTCAAGTAATATAAATCTGATGTGAATTATCGTTTATAACTGAACAAACTGCAAATTTTCCAACCTCAAAGTGTTTCAGTGGATACTCAACTCAAAACAGTCCCCAGTGACTTGTCCTGATATTTGTAGAGCTGGTCGTGTATACTGTCATGTATAGTAAAATTACTTGTTCATTTTTTTTTGACAACTTTTTTTCATTTAAAATGGTTAAAAGTTGTTTGCACTCATCTATTGTACCAACTGTGATTGCACTGTTTTGCAGAGCATAGGGCTGTCGACATGGATACCGTGGACTTGGATAACACGCTCCGCATTGCCAATGGTACCCTGAATGGCACCCACAAGGACAAGCGTAAAGGGCCTAGTCTACCCCTGGGTAGGAAGATTCCAATGGTGCGCTCACCCTCTACAGATAGCCCCACAGGACCCCCCTCAGAGGTCAGCACAGATGTCACGCCCTCCCCTGCCAAGTCCAAACGCGGTAAGTTTGTCAAGAGCGCCAGTATGGATGCGGCCCGGGGACTCGACAGTGGGATTTCAAACCAGGCGCGATATTCCAACAACGAGGTTGATGGACGACGAAGTCCAGGGGCAGAGGTCATGCGCAAGGGTAAGAGGTTGAAAACCCCTGATGCTTCGCCGCCGGGGACCATGACCCACGAATACTCGTCGGGACTGAGTCCTCACAGCGATAACACAAGCTCCATTGGGTCCGAGGGCCACGCCCGACCCAAGCTATCCAAACTCTCCTCTATGGGTTCTAGCTTTGAGATGTTCAAGTCCGTGGACATCATGTCAGACATCAGCGAGGTGGACTCCATTGACGTTGCCATGGCAACCAAGTACTATTACGCAGTGCGCGTGTTCCCCGGCCAGGACCCCTCGGAGATCCACGTCGGCTGGGTGACCCCAGAGTATCATCATCACAGCATGACCTTTGACCCAAGCAAGACGAGGGGTGTGAAGGTGAACTTGATGAATGACAACGGAGGCGTGCAGGACAGGTGAGTCGAGTACTTCCTTGGGAAAGCCTCTGTTTGTTTGTTTCATGAAGTCTGTTTACATGTGAGTGTTTGGATGTGACTAACCATTGTTGGCAATGTTGATGTATCATGTCAGTTTCAATTACAAAAACAATAAAGATACTAAAAATGTTATCAAAACTAATAAGAATAGCTTTGTGGTGATTATTAAATAATATGAGTTTATACTAACCCCAGAGCAGTTTTGAGCTCTGTCCAGGAGATCTAAACACTGACATTTGAAACAGGCTTTTGTAGTTGCAATGATATGAGTGAACATCAATTGCAGTGGGGTTTATTCACAATGGAATATCAGATATGCCAAGCAAATGCATCCATGTGATTGTGCAGAGATACTGCTGCACAAAGCGTAGTTTTCCCGAGTAAAAAAAGAACATTTCCCGTAAAATAGTTGGTTGTGGACAAGCCCCATTGTTTAATCATGCAAGTTCGTTTTTTACTAACTAGGAACCTTATGCACCCCACGATGCGTGACAGTGAAAAGGGGCGTGACCCGAGGAGGTGAGATATGTACTGCAGGGCATAGTGGCAGATTCAGGGGGTAGGATCAGGGAGGCCTTTTAGAAATAACTCCCAAGTGCCTCTTCTTATGCAAACCTAACAAGTTTATGGAACCATATATACCAATGGAAAAATATCAGGGTTGTGGTGTTGCCTTGTAAAGATGGCTTATAAGTTTTCTTATGAAAGAAACCAGTTGAGAATGTTTTAGACAGCATACTATAGAGTGTACTCTGTTCATCTTCAGGCTAACAGAGCAAGCAGTTTGAAATGCTGAGTTAACCGTTACTTTTCAAAACCATTAAACTCAGATTTTTACATGTTGATACCATAAACCATCTGACTGTTGTTTCTATGATGAAAACTTTCCAATCTTAATTGAACAAAAATGAAACGGAACCATATAAGCTTTCGTAGTGTAAAATTGTTGCAGTAGCAGCAGCAAATATCTACCCAAAAAATGATTCCAGTATGTGGACCCTGTAATCTTTGAGTGACAAATTAAAAATGAGTAAGATTTGAGGCTTTGCATGGCGGAGATACTAATAAATGGAAGGTTTGCGGAAACACCATGTGGAAATGTTTCTCAAATTAAGAGAATGGTTACTTAAGGTTCACTTTCTTAGAGTTTAGGCATTCTCCTGAAGACGGTCAGAGCATACTGACCGGAACGTCGAGTTTATACCTCTGGTTCTTTTCAGAACCATTCTCTTAATTTGAGAAATATTTCTACATGGTGTTTCTGCAAACCTTCCATGATTCATCACTTTGGTTTTTTTGTTTTACATTCTTTCATTCTTTTTCATTTATTTTTTCAAACAAATCTTGGCTCCATGGACACAAATGTTATAATTGGCATGACATTCAGTGCACATCCTGCATATGTGTGGCGTTATTGTTGGTTTCCACACTGGCAATGAGAATTCCCATCACTTTCAGACCATCCATACTTTTCAGTTGAGCAAAATGTCGTCAACCACCCACATCTGCTGTTCCTATTCAAAAGGCCTTGGAACTCTGCTTTTAATACTGAAAGTAATAAACAGCTTTTGAACAACAATAATTACTTTACCTAGAAGCCTTTAGTTTTTGATTGGTTTTTATACCCACCTCAGTTTGCTTTATTACTTTAATACAGAAAGGTTGTGTACCATAAAAATGGTGTATTACAAATGCATCAAAAGTCAGAGAAACAATTGTAATACCCAATAATTACTGAACTGTCTAATCCCGGACATCACCTCCATTTATCAATCTTGTACCATCTTGCTTTCCAACCTTCCCCTGCCCTCACTCCTGGATCTGCCACAGTTGTACATTGTAAAAACGTTCCAAAGTTTACAGTTGCGTAATGAGCAAAGTAAATGAGGGGTAGTATCAGGGGTATATTACACATGAGTCTCAGTCCATGCTTTTTGGTTGGTCGGGATTGTCACAAGCCATCATTTTGGACTAATCAATAGACAACATTCATCAGTGCAAGCTTAAATATTTACTAGAGCCGTGAGCCATGGATAAAGGAAGATTTTATCCAGTTTCCAACATCCTTGCAAGTTGTTCATATGCTTCTAGTCATAGCGTGTACAGCTCTTGTCAAAAATGGGACTTGACAACAAAACCTGCATGGTACAGTGGAACGTGTGGGCAGAATCAGAATTATAACCTGTGATGAAGCAAAGATTTGCAGTACTTAACAGATTCTGACACTCTTGCTTGCTTTATGAACCACAACACCCACGTGAATTCGAGCCCCTATTTTTTGATTAGTTAATTTTGTTCATGTTCTATATGGACATATTATGGAACAATGAAATGGACAAGGAAAAACAACTGAGTTTTTCCTGTACCTAGCCTGGCTGTGTGCTGTGAATGCTTAAACACTTCATACATGGGTTCTGATGACTTGGAGGAAAGTTGGTGATGCAAACTATAAGCAACCTGTACAACTGTGAAATTGTTCATTTGTACGACGTGTCAAAAAACAACAACCATGTCCTACTTTTGATCCTAAAATAGCTGTGTTGTTTACCAATGGAATTAAACCAAAATTTCAGATCATGTAAACAAGGCATGACAAATTTTATGGAGCGAATTTCATCAGCTTTGTGCAAGAGGGTGAGATTTATTAGGTAAGCACTTATCCAGAACCACCAAAATGACATCGTCATGTATTACTGAAAATGCACTAGGCCTTTATTGAATAGGCACAAGGCCTTTTGAATAGGCACAAGGCGTGATGCGCCTGACGATGTCATTTTTGGTGGTTCTGGATAAGTGCTTACCGAGATTTAAACGCCATACAAAAAAAATACTCGCTTTCAGAATCTGCTACTTTCAAATTGGTGTCCTCCAATGTCGATACAATGCTAGAGACGGTGTGACTTCGTCTTATGGGGCTATCTAAAGGAATTAGTCTGTCAGACGCACCTTTGCAACTCCTGATGTGTTGCGCCAAACGATCAAGGAGGTGTGCAATGACATCAGGGGTGATCCTGCATTCGTTCAGAAGCTTTCGGCCGCAGCACACGCCTTCCACCATCGTCTCCAGCGCTGGAGGACGCCAAGTCGGAAGTGACAGATTCTGAAAGCGACTATTTTTGTGTGTGTGTGGCATTTAAATCTCACGCTCTTGCACAGAGCTGATGAAATTCGCTCCATACAATTTGTCATGCCTTGTTTACATGATCTGATATTTTGGTTTAATTCCATTGGTAAACAACAGTTATTTAGGATCAAAAGTAGAACATGGCTTTTTTTGTACATGTAGTATAACATCCACTACCATTGCCTGTGCATCACACTTTTGTGTATCCTATGGGAGTACAGGCATAGACTGAGACTCTTGTGTGTTAACCCCTTGAGCACGGTATTTTACGGGAGACGTCAGGGTGTTGCAGCGGTTCTGGCAGCCAAATCGAACCGCTACAATGTGTTTGTGCAGTCAAGCAGGACATACACAATAATCCAACAATGGATTGAAACTGCACAAACAGCGGCCAATGGCGTCATCCGGCCTGGTGGCACTGTTTCTTTTTTTGCGCTATATGGCGTCATCCGTACGCAAGGGGTTAATATGCTGCTGGTTGTATTCAATTTTATATGGCGGCATCAATGTTTTGAAAAGCTAATTGAACATCTTGCCATTGGTTTTTGCCTGCTGTATTTGTTACTTGTTCCGAATGCTGTTAAAAAAGCATTTTGTTTTAACCTTATTTATTCTGTAAAAAAAAAAACGAAGAAAGCGGGAAATATCTGAAAACATGCAATTTTCTTTGCTATTTTGACTTTCTTTGTAGATTCTTTTGGGTTGAATAAACCAAAACAGCTTTGCTCCTTTGCGAGCAGTTTAAAGGCTAGTTCAACTCTGGTTCATGCTTCACACGAGATTGAGAGTGATTTGAGCTCATCAGGGTTTATAATGAATGTCATAGTGAAACAACCATTTTTTTTACGTCGTAAAAATCATGTCACTTTTCACATTTGTTTGAAGCATGAAAATTGCCACAAATTTCTGAAACATTCAGCCAATGTGTTGTTGAAAGTAGCATTACTCTTATCATATTTTGAATGTTCTTTTGTAAACTGTAACTGTAAAGCATGTTTCTGCATTACATTGTAATTTCAGCACTTATATACAATTTACGTCGTTATTCTAATTGCAGTACGTACATGTATGACTAACAATGTGATCTGGGTCCTACTAACATTAAATTTGCTATGAGTCCTTTAATTTGCATGATCTGGTTTAGGTAATAATACCAGTTGGATGAGTTTATTTCACGACATTGAAAAATTAGAAATACAGGTTTAAAAACGACAGTTAGGGTACCGATGTGCCAAAGAATGCTACAAAGCCAGAAAAAATAGTTTGCATTTAAGTAAGATAAAAAACCAGAACTTGCAAGGAAACAACCAAATTGAACGATTATTCATATATAGTTTGCCATGATGAAACCCCCATTTGTAGCTTTAAAGGTTCATGATTGCTGTTGGTTGGTCGAAACATGATCACGTAGGATGTGTCTCCATATCAGCTGGTACTGAAGTACATGTAAATCTAAGTCATGTATGTACACGGAGGCATGGACATTGCTTTCTTGAAAAATTGGACGGAAAATGGACTTGGTTTTTTAACTTTTTTATCAGTGATGACTCTGTCTGTTGACTTTTTAGGTCATTTTTGTGGTTCTCGCTTTTGGTTGTGTAGTGGCCACATTTCCTCTGGTTATGATTGGCTGGATCACTGCGCACCTAGAAATCCCTTACTTTTAACAAATCTCATCTGATGTACATGTAAATGTATGTGAACTCATTCATATTGTGTTGTGTTGTGTTGAAACAATTGTCAAATCTATGCAGTTTGTGCTCCTCAAGAAATAAGCAGGATTCATAGGCTCATATGTTTACAGCCCTTTACACCTCTTCAAATTAATTCAATGCTCGGCAGAGATATTTAATGGGAGACTTTTGAGATGCTGGTGGTAGCAGACATACATGTACATGTAACAACCCTTTCGCATTGTTTTTACCAGTCGTGTGCACATGCTCGGAACTATACGCGCATGCTCGGAACTATACGCGCATGCTCGGAACTATACGCGCATGCTCGGAACTATACGCGCATGCTCGGAACTATACGCGCATGCTCGGAACTATACGTGCATGCTCGGAACTATACGCGCATGCTCGTAACTATACGCGCATGCTCGTAACTATACGCGCATGCTCGGAACTATACGCGCATGCTCGGAACTATACGCGCATGCTCGGAACTATACGCGCATGCTCGGAACTATACGCGCATGCTCGGAACTATACGCGCATGCTCGGAACTATACGCGCATGCTCGGAACTATACGCGCATGCTCGTAACTATACGCGCATGCTCGGAACTATACGCGCATGCTCGGAACTAGCAAAAAGGACTATTATATCTGCTGCCACCAGTGTCTCAAAAGTCTCCCATTATCTTATGATGAGTGACTGCCATAATATACAATAGTAAAGAGTGTCATCTAGCATTAAATGACAATCCAAAAGTCCTCAAAGAGAAAAATTAATAGGAAGATAATTTATTGAAGTTGTTCATATGTTACTGAGTTATTCTGGGTATATCGGTAGCTTGCAATAGTAGAGGGAAACAGTTTCTTCTTTTTCACAATTCAGATAATTTACCTTCAAAACATGCACTGTTGAAAATTTTCAGAAATAACAGAAGGATTTGTGTACAAATGCTTCCCATCATCTGTGAAATTGTAAACTCCTTTTATTCCTTTCCCTTGCTGTTTAGCACAAAGCACTGTGACTGCTTCATGATCCGCGTGGGAGACTTCCTAGACATGTTGACCAGTCCAGAGGGCCGGAGAGTGACCACTGGCCTGGTCATCGGCTGTGTGGTGGACACGGCTAGCGGTGATTTGACTTTCTCCATCAATAGCAGGGAAATTCACACCCGGTTCCAAGTAAGTTATGTAAATAGTTATGTAATTAGTAAATTATGCTTTGAACCAGCAAGTGGTGTACTCATTGGATGATAGCCTTTTCATGTTAAGAGAAACTTTTCTTTCTTAGCCAATTTATGTTCATAGTAGCACATAAAATATTGTCGCCGAGTCTTTCGCTGTTTGAATCTATTGAAAGAAAACCTTTAGCTCTCTTGAATCTGGGTTTGCTTTCATCATCACACCGAGTATGAAACTGCCATATTCAAGATTATTTAAATCGTGAAACTGCAGTAAAAAAATATTAAGTTTGCAATACTGATTATAGCACAATAGGAAATGGGTAAAATAAAATCTGATCGTCTTTTACAGTAATAGACGACATACAGAAAAAGGTGGTCATCGCAGTCCAGTGCAAAGCGTCATCAGAAAGCCCACCTGCACACTGCATGTGTATATAATTACTTCTACTTCTTCCTGATGGAGAATTCCTTGGAAAGACAAACTATTCAGTTTTTTATTTGCTGACTTACGGTTTCACCCCAAAGTACAGGAACATTATTTAAAAAAAAATATCTTGCATACAGTGCACTGTGCTGCACAGACTTAGATGTAGCATACAACATTTGCAAACATCTAAAAGCAAAATTACTGAATTATTACGAAATACCGTACTAGACTGTAAGTAAATAGCAGTCTCAAGCATCCTATACAAAATCATGGTGCCTGGTGTGCTGCCGTTTTTCAAGAAAAGTGGAAATTGATATCATTTTCCAACGATTGTCGGCCGACAATCGTTGGAAATAGTCTAGTTCCCCGACCTGATAATTCCCTGACTTCTATAAATTGCTCCGTTTTGTCTAAAGCATGGTCAGAGAAGCAGACTACTAGAACAAATTTTTTTTTATTTCTGAAAATTACAGCCAAAGCAAATGTTGTATACTACATTTAAAATAACATGGTACAAGTTTTTTTTTTTTTTTTTGTGGACTTGAGAGAAATTTTTGACATCCGGACTAGGGGCTGTGTATCCGAACCAGGTACTCGACCGCTAATGTCGGGAACCGCTAACTGAACCACCAATCCTGTACCCCGTAACTGAAGAAACATTAATTTTTCAGACAATGAAAAAGAAAGTTTTTGAATGTCATTTGTGGGAAGTTTTCAAAATGAAAAACTAAGGTACTTGGGAAAAAACAAAACAGATTAATGTTTATGACGCTGGCAAAAATGCAATTGCCATCATAAAGCTATAGAACTCACATAGTACGCATTTGCATCTTGCTTCATTGATGCACCGATGTGCATCGGTGTTTTTTTTCTTCAATCGGGTACCTGATTTCCATGCTACTTGTAAATGCACACCCCTAATCGCACACCCCTAATCGCACACCCCTAATCGCACACACCCCTAATCGCACACACCCCTAATCGCACACCCCTAATCGCACACACCCCTAATCCGACACCCCTAATCGCACACACCCCTAATCCGACACCCCTAATAATCCGGACTTATCGTGCCCATGTTCAGTTGATTATTGCACTTTCTCTGTGATGCTGTTCTTGATGATTTTTCCTATATTTAAAACCCATTTGTATTCCCTTTGTATAGGTTCAGCCCTGCACCAAACTCTTCCCGGCAGTTTTTGCCCGGCCAACCAGCAAGGAGATGCTGCAGTTTGAGCTGGGAAGATCAAAGGTCAGTGTACTCATCACTTTATCTTGGATTGGATGATCGTATTCCAGATATGAGTTTGGAGCTACCAAACTAGTGTTGAGTGACAGTTCCCTGTTGTGATTTGATCAATTTTTTCACTTATTTTTATGTGTTTTTTATGTGCTTTAGAAAGAGCATACTCGGCTTAACATTTTGATTTGTCACTCAATTTGACATCCAGATGAATATGGGCATTATGTGTTAAATATCAGTCAATCTAAGTTATAGTTATGGGAAATGTTGAAATAAAATATAAAAAGATCATTACCTGTTAAAGATTGAAGACAGTACATAAAGCTGTGTTACTCGGTCTTCGACTGAGAACAGAATAACTGAAGTGGGAAGCGCGCGAACTGGTTGAAGAAACCAAGAGGGCGCTCGCCAATTTAAATAATAGGAGATGATTACGTAATTGAAAAATAAATAGAAGGGGGGGGGGGGGTGTTTCGCATCGGAACCGTCACAATAAATAAATAGATGGGGTTCGCATTAGAACAGTCAGTCACATAAACTTTACACATACATGTACCCTCATCACGTCATTTAACTGTTGTTCTAAAGGCTAGTACTGTGAGATACTCTTCACATTTTTCCCCTCCTATTGCCTCTCTTTGGAACTCCTTACCTGTAACCTGCTTCCCTTCCACCTATAATCTTTCACAATTCAAAGTAAATGTGAATAGATACCTTCCAACCCAGTGATTTGTGTCTTTTCATGTCTTTTGTAGCCCACACCTTGAGTGGCCTTTTGACCATGTGTTGGGCATTACCCTTTAAAAAAAAGCTCCAATTGATTTCTCTTGTCATTAAACAAAGAAACAAACCACAATTTCTATTATGTAAGATTTTTTCAAAGTACCTTTAACCGGTTCGCGTCGGATGACGTGTATACAATACACACGCACTCGAGCGAGGCTGGAAATATCTGTCAGCGACCCGCTCGCAGCGAGCGAGGCCAGAAATATCAGGATGTGCTACCCACAGATTGCGGCCTGATTCCGCCTCAACCCGGCTGGCATCGAGGTTCGTGAAAAATAATCCCGCGCCTGGGTCCGGTGAATGTCAAAATAATCCCGGCGTGAACTGGTTAACTCAAAAGTAGCCTAGCTAACTCAACTCATTTTGTTTGAGTGGGTCACCTATGGAAGTGGTCTCTTGAGCCTTGTTCCCAGCTGGGTTTCCCATGTTCCAAGCTTAGTTTTCCCAGTCAACTATTTGACATACATGCAGGATTTACAGGAGTATTCAGTTCCTTGCCCGTGGTTCCTGCAGTTTCATCCTAAACTTCTTAGGCATTTTTTTAGGAACCTCTTGAATCATCCGAAATCCACCACTGCCCAGACACCCAGTGGAACATTTTTGGACTTCATGTTCAAGGGATATTAAGCTTTGTGCACAAATTATATTGTGTTTATACGGTACCTTCCTCAATCATGCAAAATCCTCGAAAACCACCTGGTGCATTTTTGAGGATATCCCTTACAAAAACCTCCCATGGGATTCCCGTGGTGTCCAATTCACCATGCAATTCCCCTGGGGTTTTGCATGAGAGATTTTTCTAAAACAAAAACCTCCCATGGGATTCCTGTGTTGTCCAATTCACCATGGGATTCCTTTGGTATCTAATTCACCATGCAATTCCCATAATGTCCAATTCACCATGCCAATCCCATGGGGTTTTGCATGGGAGATTTTTGTAAGGGAATATAAAAATTAGGTTTTATCCTAGACTTAGTTAAATTTAAATGTGATTGGTGCTATAGAAGTGTCTCATCTTATTTGCTTTGTGTGTCAACTGTTAAGGATAATGTCCTTTGCAGCCAAAGAGACGTTGGCACTTAAGATATGGGTGAACTTGTATTTGCTCAGACCATAGTTGTTACTAACAGATAATTAGTATGACTAAGGGAAAACTACTTTGAGGGAGAAAAACTATATTTTTTCTAGTTCTGTGTGAAGGGATATGCGGTAGTTAAGCATCATTTTGATGTGCTCATCAGCCTTGACGCAACTGTGGCGAATTGCTGATGTGTTTCTTTACATTTTTGGCCAGAATTTCTGATGCGCATATTTTACACGATATCCAATCAAACCCCATAAACTTTGACCCGAGATATGCATATTCATGTCAGCATAGCTATAGTGATTGGACTAACTGCTATACCGTACTAACCCACATTTGACAGCTTGCTGCACACAAAACAAACTTGCAATAGGTGCACGTGTACAAAGTTTATTCACCTTTGAATGCATTATGCTGGAGTAATAAATATTCATTTTTCTGTCGGCCATAATCCAATGAGTGAAAGACTGTTTAGCACGTACTAATTATCTGAGCATATAGCGTTACGTCAAGGCTGTCTTTCGTTGGGCGCTGTGCCATGGCAAGTACAGTACGAGAACCGGACAAATCAGCTGTATGGTAGCGGCCGCTCGCTCGTTCAGGGAACAAATTTGACAGCCTTGGTAAAGGCTATGATGTGCTTGAAAGAAACCCACAGATACTATAGAACCTACATGTAAAGCTGAAGCGCTGGAATTTCCTCCATGACTACTGAAGTTTCTTTTGTCTTGCTCATGGCAAGATTGTGCTTTTTATTTTTCAAATTTTTTATTTCATCCTCAGAATTGCCTCCCTATCTCGGCTGCCTGGTTTAAGAGCGATTCCCACAATCCCGTGCCTCATTGCCCCACCCGAGTCAACGTACAGGTCATGCAGACGTGCATATGGTCCCGAGCTCCACACAAGACGCTGGATGTGGTGATGCGCAAACACTCGGACAGTGCTGGATGGATTGTGTCATGCAAGACACCAGGTTGGTTTCTTGTAGTACCTGTGTAATGGTACATGAGCTGGTATTTATAGTGTTATCATCTTATATGTACATTAGTAATTTCTTAGAGGGTCCTGCGTGCTTGTTGGTAAGTCGTGAGGACTTTTTGCAAAGGGTATGCAATCTCTTTGGGACTCCTAAACAAGGTGCCCCCAAACGGTAAGGTGACCCTAACCTTACAGGTGCCGGCAAACCTTACAGGTGCCGCCAAACCTTACAGGTGCCGCCAAACCTTACAGGTGCCGCCAAACCTTGCAGGTGCCGCCAAACCTTGCAGGTGCCGCCAAACCTTGCAGGTGCCGCCAAACCTTGCAGGTGCCGCCAAACCTTGCAGGTGCCGCCAAACCTTACAGGTGCCGCCAAACCTTACAGGTGCCCCCAAACCTTACAGGTGCCCACAAACCTTACAGGTGCCCCCAAACGCCAAGGTGCCAAGAACAAACAATATTTGCTTCAGTGGTCATGGTATGGAGGCTGCCATGATACCCGTCACTCCTAAGCAAATACCTTGACCTTAAGGGATCAGCAGTCCCACAGCCAATGACGTCTAGTATGGATATGGCTCTATTTTCCAAACCGTGTGATAGTTTAAGGACCTTATCGGCATACTGCTAAATGGCTCGCAAACCATTTGTAAAAAGCCTGTGTGCCTAAAGAATTTATGATGGAAAAAGTGTGCGGTCTCAGGGAATATGTTTGTTTAGTATGAATGAAGAAGCCTCAGAAGCCAGCCCAAGTACACAGTACATATTTGTGAAATCTAAGAAATTGCCGTTTTAGAGGAGTGGCCTTTCTTGGCACTCACAATCAGTATGACATGAGCGGTCAGACTATGCAAAGCTCATGGGAATGATGCCAGATTTCTGTGTTTGTTTGTATTTCAGTGTCTTGGTTAGCTGTTCACATTCCAGAGGAGAATAGGTGTATGGACATTTTGGAGCTGATTGAAAATCCTGACCTTCTCAAGTAAGTGACTGTCAAAAGAGCAACGCAAAGTAACAGCTTACATGTCAAATAATTGATGTGACAAGTGAAAGAGACATGATACTTTGACTGGAGTTATGTGGACATGGATGTTACTGTACATGAGAGTTGTTGCATAGTGACAACCACTAACCTACCAATGGTCATTGGCCAAATTACTCCTGCATGCATACAGAGCAGTAAATTGGAGATAATTTTTGTGAATGGTACCCAATAGGGAGACATTTCCATAGACTTGTGTACAAACTTTACTTACCTATTCTAAAAAAGCACCCAAAAAACACAACAAACTGTCAACCTGTGAACTTGAAACTTTGGGGATCATACTTTAGGAGCATGTCCAACCATTCTCAGTTTCCTTCTAGAAAAGGTAGCTGAAGCATTAGGGAGATGTCATTAGGGCTCCCTAAGTTGCTGTGTGTCCCAAAGTAATTAGACACTAAGGTTAGGTTATGTCAGCAACATTTGCCAAATAATGGCTCTACATTGTTCCCTGTCTTCCACGGCAGCTGGTAGCTCCTCCTTAAGCAGACTTGTGCCCTTATTTACCCCTGCTGTCCAGTTGTTATTGATGGGGGCTGGTATGCCAAGAACGGGCTGTGCAGCCAAAACCTGTTTTACACGAGCGCTGGAAACACACATCTGCAATGATTGCCGCCGGGTGTACAAAAGCCAAACAGCAAACTCCGTATGCGTAAAGGCGATTTCTCAGCACAGTATCTTTTCGAAATTCGCAAGGATACATTTACACAACCAATCTTGGAGCTCTTGATCCCTGTCACGAACCGCACAGGGCCCATGCGATTTGGTGACAGATACACTTTCATACGACACTGAATAAGTTCGGTTGTGACATTTATGCGATCTCATCGCACGGTACCTGTGTTTCCAACGGTCATGTGAAACTGGCTCAAGCGTAAATGCAAACAATATGCACCACACTGAATAGAATGGTCATATTCTTGCACTTGGAACCCCTCTTTCATGTGAATGAAAGCTTGGTTTGAAAAAGCCCATCATACAACCATCACTGTCCTCACAGGTACCCATTTACACCTTGGTGGAAAGAAGCAATATGTGATAAAGTGCCTTGCTCAAGGATACAATCACCATGACCCTGCTAGACTCAAACCCAAAATCTTTAGCATCGCCAAGATCTCAAGTTCAGTGCATATGAATTTCTAATCACACATTTTGCTTTAAATTGATTCGATTCCAAAGTTAATTTCATTTGGTTTTTCCAGGTTCCATGCCCACACTTTGAAGTTGTACAGCGCCGTGTGTTCCCACGGCAACCATCATGTCGCTCATGCTTTGTGCAGCCACGTGAATGAAGACCAGCTGATGTACTGCATACAGTGTGAATGTAAGTTGTGGCAGATAGAAACTCAAGCAGAGCTTAGAAATGTATTTTGTGTTCCTTTTTTTTTTTGTTCGGGAAAACCTGCATGTTGGATGATGCCTAAAGAATTTCCTTTCAAAGGTTTGGAAAAGTACAAGATTGGTTTTGCATTTTGAAAATAGAAAAAAATGTTAGCCCTTTGGCCACCAACATTAAGTAAAAATCCACCCTGCAGAATTGCAGGTCCATTTATAATCCTGATACGTGTCTCGTGGACAGACAGCCCATGAGCATTGTGTTTTGAGTGGATATGTAGGACAAAGAGAGTGGGATACTTCAGTTTGCGTGCATAGCCTGTTCACTAGTGTGGGGAGAAAAACTTCATCAAAGTGCCAGCCCTTTCATGCACACCAGGGCCCAATATAAGCCCAATTTTCTGCTAAGCATTAGACACGGGAAACAGCTCACTAACTTCAGAGGCAAAATTTGGAATAGAAATTTCGATGCGTGTGCATGACTTAGCCATGAAATAGTGCTTAAGCTAGCAAAATTTGTCTGCTAACCGTCAAGCAACTGCTGAAATTGGGCACTCGTTGTATAGCACTGTTTGCTGATGATATCAAAATGTTATGAATATTTGTGCGTATACTAGGCAAGCATGGAACTTGCCTCCCGTGGCTGTATGCATGTACGATGACATGACCTGACCTGGGAATCATACGTTAGAATATTCAGTGGTCAGCTCATGTCATCGGGTCATGACACAGTTCATACAACGGCGCGCTGGATGGAACAGTGAACTCTCAGCGCCAGGCTGCTCGTGTCCCCAGTTTAATGCTTCCAAACGTGTCGTTTTGAATATTTGTGCGTAGTGCATACCCAGTGGACTGGAAACTTTCAAACGATGATGACCTGACCCGACCCGACCTGGGATACTATGGATACGTGCCATGCAAGTCCAGGTCATGTCAAGTCAGGTTATGTTATGTATGCACAACGTGTGTTTGGATGATAGAATGGTAAACGCTCTGCATCTGCTCAGACAGGGTTCCCACGGTCATGGAAAATCCTGGAAAATCCTGGGAAAAAAAGTTGTCCTGGAAAGTCATGGAAAAGTCATGGAAAATTGGGAAAAGTAAAAAAGTCATGGAAATCAAGTGTACATAGTTTATCTTTTTTTGTATTAATGTGTGTGGATCGGATGGCTGTAAGGGGAGGAGGAGGCCATTATTAATTAAAACTTATTTTCAAAAGCTAACAAATGGTTAGCCCAACATCAGCGGTTCATCAGTATCATAATACCAAAAACCTTTTCTCTGCAAAATGGCATTAAATGTCATGGAAATTGTCATATTTTAGTCCTGGAAAGTCCTGGAAAACTCATGGAATTTGGTTTTCAGATTTCTGTGGGAACCCTGTCAGAGTGCACCCTCATTAAATTTCTAGGGATCTATTTTTAGATCATTTGGCTCATAACGGACAGTGCTATACCTGAACAAGCTCAATTTATTTAGTTGTTTGTTTCTCTTGATGTTTTACACAGATCTGTCTGGGCCATTGAGAATGGGCTATCACGATCTACTCATATCACTTCATCTAGCTACACATGCCAATGCCAGGTAAGCGATATTTTGTTTCCAAGTAATTCTAATGTATTTTGTCACTATTGGTTTTTTCTGTCTATACCAAGTTTAATAAAGACTGAGGTTGTTTAATAATCAAAGTGCAGGTTAGATATTCCATGTACAAAGTCAGTGGCAGAGCTTCATATGCGTTTATCAACAATTCGTAATTAAAAAAGTTATGTCATTGCGGCACTTCATATTTAAGAACAGCCAGAATAAAAACCGAGGTGTTTTCAGCATCTATGCCAGAAAAGCTAAACATTTGCTACATTGGATTCGAATCGGCCAGCTGATGCCTGCAAGCTCGGAGATCAAGTGGTTAAGATGTCTGCAGTAGTAAGCAGGAGGTTGTGGGTTAGATTCCCACCCAAGTAACAGTGATGTAGTCGAGACTATCGCAAGACCCTGCAAGACCCTGCAAAACCAACACAAGACCACAGAAGACCTTCAGTCCTAATTCAATTCCCAAGCTATTCAAATAAACTGTAATAAAAGCATTCCTTTGTCATGGTTTATGCCTGTCACTTGTGCCTGTAATAAGCTGGTCTTGTGCCTGGTCTTGTGCCTGGTCTTGTGCCTGGTCTTGTGCCTGGTCTTGTGCCTGGTCTTGTGCCTGGTCTTGTGCCTGGTCTTGTGCCTGGTCTTGTGCCTGGTCTTGTGCCTGGTCTTGTGCCTGGTCTTGTGCCTGGTCTTGTGCCTGGTCTTGTGCCTGGTCTTGTGCCTGGTCTTGACTACATCGCTGCCGAGTAAGCCTTTGTTTTTTTCCCAACAGGCTCTTGGAAAGCACTGAGCATACAGTGCTTTATTCACTACGTCGGGAAAGGGCAAATATCTCTCATTTAATCTGGTCTTCATGTCGCTGTTTAACAGATTAATGACCCAGGATGAGTTCATTATACCCCTGATGGCTGCCAACCAACGGTTTGAGGATACCGGTGAAGATGGCTCCAACAATAGTACATCCATCAAGAGGGCACTGAGCACGAGCAGAACAGTCTCCATCAGACCAGAGCAGCTCTTCTCTGATAACGGGTAGGTGTGGAATAACCTTTGACCTGCAGTACATTTGGACTTGCTTTAATTGGCAGTATGTGTTTGAAACTTCAAATATAAAACAATTTGGTTACGGTTACACTGTGCTATATGCTGTACATACTTGTATGTACATGTATGTAATGGCAGACCACAGGTTTAATCATAGGGCACATTGGATTTGACATTTGGCAAGGTTTTATAACACTGTATGCATTTCACATGGAGCATGAGTACATTGTCACAAGTACGAGTATGAGTATGAGTACGAGTACTAGTACAAGTACATGAAATTTTTATTGCGATTACGAGTACAAGTCCAATACATTTTCAATAAGTATGAGTATGAGTACGAAAAAAGTACTCAAGTACGAGTACTACAGCGCTTGCACTTCATATGTTATTGTATGAGAACATGTTGTCACCACACCAAGAGGTAACACTTGAGTCACGCGCACAAATTTACTTTTTGAGAAGAAGCTGTTTGAAGTTGGTCCCATTTTAAAACCAGTTAATTTTCAAATGGAGCATAAACAAATTGATATTTTGTTAATTGTACCAGCCATGCCATTTTCACTCTTCCTGGCGCATTAATCAGTAATTAAGCCAAGAAGTCACACAGACTCGCGTGCTTGTTTCATGAAAGCAAACATTCTGTGGTTTGATTTTCAGTTTCACAAAGTAACATATTTGAGCATAGACAAATCGCCGCACTCTTATGGAAAGCTTGTAAAACTGGTATCACCTAGCGACACTCAGTTGAGTGTTACTTGGTGAAAGTACGTTTCATCGTGTGCCTCAAAATGTGTGCACACAGTTAACTATAGGGAAATGACTTGAGTTTTACTTTTTGAAACTAGGTAATGCAGGACAGGGGGTTTAATTGACGGAAGGTACATCAATCCCTATGACTTGGTAAAGATGTAGATGTATACAAAAACATCCAAAGTATTGGGGGAAAAAAGTGGAAAAAATATACACATTTAATACACATGCTGCCTCATGGTGTGTGAACCATATCAGAACACTGCACTGGGAAAGTGTATAAACGCACCCTTGTAAAATTAAATACCCTAACCATCCCAAATCTGCCAAAATGTAACACCATAGGTATACTGCACATTGTTGGATTTTGATGGATTTAGGACACTTCCCAGTAAACGTACCACAGGGGGTTATGGTTAAGTAGACATTGTTGGATTAAACATTCTAGTGTGTCTGTCATTTGGTCTTGTGTTGACCCTTTCCTTACCAATGTCGAGTTTACTCGACAAGGAAACGACACACCAGAGTATCCAAACAACAAATATATTCACCATGTTTCAATGAATTGTAGTGTTTGTTTTTTTGCTGTCCATACATGATCCTTATACCAACAGAAAGAGCTTGTTCTGACCTTTCCAATGGTGCTATCAAATCCATGTGTCACCATTACAATATTTTGAGAAAACTTTATCTTAAGTTTCCCTGCAGAGTGATGTGTATGGAGTGCCATTTCTTCATGTGACAAAACAGCTTTCCTGTTCGATAAAGTGGACCAGAAGAGAAAACAGCCCTAACTTTGCTATTTTGACAGTTATAACTTTCATTTTTACACCACATGAAAGAGACATTTTTATGGAAGTAAACTTTACACACATTTTCCTTTTCAATCAATTCTTGAGGGTGAAATCTTCGGTTGAAAATACAACCATTCAACAAGCAGTCAGCTGGTTTTTCTGCGTAGGTGGTTTTATGCTTGACTGAACAAAGAATGTGGTACTGGGAGAAGATAAGCCAATAAACAATGTGGTAAGGAAAGGGTTAAATATCAAGCTTTCCCCATTCCTCACTCCAGCTCCAACGTGAACCTTGCCCATCGTATGAACGATACACGTCCACCGCCCTTCAAACTGAATGACCTGAAGAAGCATGTGATCAACCTGCTGACCCAGGCAGTAGCCCACGGGGTGTCTAGCTGCCGTGACCCCATCGGAGGCAGCTACAATGACCTCTTTGTGTGAGTTACTTCGGTCATTTGTTCAAATCAGTTTAATTCAATAGACCGTGTAAGTCTCTCGCATAAAGGTCATGATTGAACTTCCGGGCACCTCCGAGCCGCTGGCTATAGGACTTTTATGTGTGGTTGATTTTGTTTTCTATAATACTTTGTTTTTATGAAGATCTGAAAGTATGAAACGGCCATAAATATGGATGATAAATTCAAAATTAATTTTACAATATATGAAAACATGCATGACTGTCTAAATATTGAAGAAAAGTATTAAAAAATGTTTGACCTGAGCGTCAGGTTGCAACGTGATTGGCTCATTGTCGGGAAGAGAAATCCCGGCCCCCAAAACCCCTGTACTGCATCCTCTGGCATTGCGGATGTAAGTGAACGTATTATATGCGACGACCGCCTTATACTGCATATAGTCTACGCTATTAAGACTGGCGCGTGAACCACCAGAACAATGGGGAATGACGTACCTATGACGTACTAGAGTTTTTCCCTAATTTGATATATCGTTCACATTTTGTAAATTAAAATGGAAAATAATATTTTGCTAAAAGTTTTTATCTACCTTTCATTATTAAAGAACAGCATCAAAACAAATTATTTCAAGAAAACTACTCGCTTTACACGTTGAAGCTCCTATTCGAGGTGCCCGGAAGTTCGGTTTCTCGTAAACTCTCGTACGTTCTCGAGGTCAACTTACACGCTTTATTAACATTATTCCATTCTGTACAGTACAATAATTCATATTTAACCCCTTGCATCCGGCTGTTATTGATGGGGGATGTGCAGCTAAGCGTAAATGCAAACAATAGGCACCACACTAAATAGACTGGTCCTGTTCATCGCACTTGGAGCCCCCCTTTCGTGTGAATGAAAGCTTTGTTTGAAAAAGCTCCATCTTTGTTTGAAAAAGCTTGTTACACTCCTATTTAACAACAATATAGTTAAAAAATGAATGGATTGAGTGTGCACAGGAATGCGCCTATAGACATCAACCAGCCAGGTGGCCTTTTTCAAGCCGTGGCCTTGGTCTGTATTCAAGAGGTAACCCCTTGCGCCCGGTTGACACATAAATGTGCAGATTGAAAATTGCCACCTGGCCAGTTGACGTCTATGCATGCCAATCTCTGCATTTTTAATCCATTATTGGGGTATTGTGTACGTTATGCTTGGCTGCACAAGCCTCTTGTTTTCATTTCGCTTGAATGCACAAGCTGGCATGGCGCCCCCATATAATACCCGTACGCAAGGGGTTAATGCACAAGAAAAAGCAAAAACTGACATAGAGGGCAGAGTCTAGGGAGCCAAAGCTTGTATCGAAATGCCTTTAAAATAACTATTATAAAGAAATAGACAACACAGATAAGATGGACAAACAGGTGCAGAAAGACATATCAGATGGATAAGACAAACAAACTGGTATCATAAACATGAAAATGTAATCTTATAGAAATAAGGCTCGTACTTGAGGATATGATGCAGAGATTTATACAGTATAAAAAGAGAGGGAGATTGAAAAAAGTGAATCCTTACAAATGGTCGTGAGTCTAAAGTTCCAAGAAGAAAAAAGAAAGATGAAACAAGGAAAGCTATTTTGCATAAACCCAAAAACACTCGGCACTGCCTACTCCTTGCTTTCCAATTTCATTGGAAAAAAAACCTGTAAAACCATTTTGCTAGGGAAGACTTCAGTGTTTCTTTGTAGAATCGGTTACGTTACTGGCATATACTGTTACATAAATTCAACAGCTCTTATAACAAGCTCACCAGGTTTTCTATGAACAGCCGAAAAGGTTTTAATGAGATTTCATCAAGACAGCAGTTTTCTGAGTCATAGGCTAGGTAGACAAACAATTGTACCCAAATAGGCCATATTTTTTTCCTGAAAGGGAAGGATGCCATTTTGTGGATATAATTAGTAATAATTGCATCATTATGTTGACTTCACACCAAGATGTTTTTGTTCTTTTAGACCACTTCTACGACTCTGTGACAAGTTACTCATTATCGGTAAGTGTCTTAACAAAAAAGTTTATAAAGAAAAAAAGGAAATTTTCTGATCAAATTCAATGATGCCCGCGTTTTCCTATATCTGGAATACAATTGCTGTTTTACAGGTATACCTCGACCCTCAAACTGACTCGATTTGAAAGAATTTGAAGAATTTAAAGAACACAAAATCCGGGATCAAAACATATCTGCTGGACCGAGTCCAGTGATTTGAGTATTGGTTTAGTAAACTGTTGACCGAACTAGTCCGGTGGTCTAGTGATTTTTTTCATACACTGCGTGAAATGCTATCACTGAAGTCCATTTTTTTCTTAATCTGGTAAACTGAAAAAGCCCCGTAATTTCTGGAATAGCCATTTTCAGTTTTGAGGCAGGGAGTTTCAATCAAAATAGCATTTCTAACCCCTCCCCCAACAAAGTCCGCAAAGTGGACAAAATCGAAATGGCACACTCATTCAAAACACTGTGTGTTATTTTTACCACAGGTTTTGTGAAATACCTTCTGGTCTTGTAACATTTTTGTGCTATAGCCCAGCTGTCCAGTAGTTTTTTACCTGAAATTTGACCCCTGCAAAATGTGACATTAAGCATAGACCACATTGCAAGGAATAAGTATATGCACTACATACATAGCAATGAGTTTAGCTTACATTGTGTAGGTTTATTTTAATAGAAAATATTACACTGCAATTCCTTCTCTGATGTCTACTACTTCAAACATTGCTGATAATGGCAGATAGCACACTTTAGGCAGCTATTCCGTGCAAGGCCTTGTTTGTGCTAGGTATTCAATGCAGCTATCCGTTTTCTAATGTTTCCCTACTGCAAATAATATTTGTGTTGCACCAGTATAAGTTCGAGTTTGCTATTTGAAGTTATCCCAATTTCAAGGTATTTTTGAATGCGTATTTTGTGTTGCTTGCTGTTTGACACAAACTAACCCTAACGTCCTGGGCATTCATTTGTGGTAAAGTACACTATACTACAAAGTACTAAATAATGTCTAATATACCAGTGTTAGTACAAATACTGCATTCTATAGTTTACTATTAGTATTTTGTAGCAGTAGGTGAGGTTAGGGTCTTTTAAAGCCAAGTTTGTTTGTTTATTTTTGCAGGTGAATTTGACGATGATGATCTGAAGCAGCTCTTAATCCTGATTGATCCAATCACCTTTGATGACAAATACAAGAAAGGTATGCAAGAACCAGCCAGTTTAACTTTTAGAAACTGATTTTGGAAACCTAAGATTTGAAAAGAAACGGAACCAAGTGATTGGGGCTTTGCATAGTGGAGAGTACAACTGGAGGGAAATTTTGCAGACAAATCATGTGAAGTAACAAAATCCAAAAAATAACTGTGGTTCTTTGAAGAACCAGAGGAATAAATAGGATGTTTCAGACAGTATACTCCGACCATCATATACTCAGACTGTCAGGGCATACTGACCAATATGATGAGTTTATACCTCTAGGTTTTCCCAAGGCCACACTTCTCATTTTGAGTTAGTTACTGCACATGGTGTATCTGCACAATGTCTCTCCAGAATTAATATGTATTTGGGGTCCAAAAGTGTGACATTTTTGGTGTCCCTGTTACATAGTGACATGTATAAGATTGTGCAATTCAGGACACATTCTTGAATGCTTTCTATCACCAAGAGTGATTGTGTATAGCAAAGTACATTTGTATCTGCCAAACAAGTAAAAAGAAATAGTGTGAAGTCAATTTTTGTGGTACTTGATGGAAATTACACGGGTCAGATGTAACAGGGATACACAAAAAAGTGTTGCACTTTTGGATCCCAAATTAATAGAATGACCCATTTCTCTTAGAGATGAGCTTATTGCATGAAGGTTCATGGTTACTAAAGCCAAGGATTCCTTAAAAGCACATATCGCACTGTAGCTTGCAAGCCTACAAGGGTCTATGGGATAAATTAGAATAATTTCTCTGGAATCTGTAGAAGAATTATCCTCTATTTAGATCTGGGCCCAGGAAAACCATAAGGTTGGTAGGGTTGGCTATTCAAAATGTCGCCAACCCTACCACCTCTGACCGTAAGTGGCTTTTTAGCCTTGTATTGGGTGATTTCAATACAAAATTACCAAATTGAAAAAAAGCCTGTAGAAACCTGTGAAGAAAATGTTCAGTTTTAGAGGTGGTAGGAAAACCCCAGAATAATATTCTGGGGAAAAACCACGGAATCAGGCAGGGACTGAAAACCCAATCTACATGTCAGCCCTGGTGGGATTTGAACCCAGGTCACAGCACTGGAAGGCAGGGAAAGTATCACTAGGCCAACCTGACCCCCGGAGCCAATTTTGACACTGTACCCCAGAAAATTTTAAGTGGGCCCCATGCATGTGCTACTGACTAGGGCTGTCCCAAATGTACCGAATATGCAAATATTCGACCATCAACCAAATATTTGAATAACTTTTTGCCGGTTTGAATATTAAATATTAAAAAAAAAGCTATGCACTTTCACACACGACTGGGACATTTTAATCGTAAGGTAGCATTTTTTTATTGTAAGTTGCCACTTTTTTATACCCAGCACGATATGGAGCATAGGGGTACCCCCCCCCCTTTTGTCCCTATACCCTATACACACTCTAGACTATTGTTACCTAACACATTCCCCCCCCCCTAGATTTCTGAAAAGAATTCCTGAGATTCCGAGAACACAATGACCAACACAAAAGGGGTGGGGGGGGGGGGTTCCCTTTGTCCCATATCGTTCTTCATATGCACTTGCAGTTGCAGGTTCAAATCCGGCTTCTGTTACTTTTGTTAAAAAAAAAAAAGACTTCTGACTAGCGCCCCTCAAACAAAGATACTGACAATTTGGGAGACTGCCAACATAGGGCAAGATAGCTCAGTTGGTAGAGCGCCGGTACAGTGTTCCGGAGGTCGCAGGTTCGAATCCCGCTCTTGCCAGTTTGTTTTGTTCACTTCAGGAAAAAATAAATTCCATTTTGTATGATTATAATGATGACTTTCCCATTATATCAAGGAATGAGTGAGTCAGTCGGCTTGCTTCAGATGCAGCTTGACGAGCCGGTCAAGCTGGAGGTCTGTTTCCTTCTGCAACATCTGTGTGATAGCCAGCTCAGGCATCGTGTGGAATCCATCGTCAACTTCTCCGAAGACTTTGTGGCCGAGTGCCAAGCGGTAAAGCTCGACCTTACATGACTTATAGTTCCTGTGTGATCATGACAGACAAATTTGTGAAGATCATCCGTTTGTACAGAATGTTTTAGATTTTGTGGCATTTCATACTTTACTAGTAAAGTAGGAAATGCTAAGTACACAAAAATCCAGAATTTTAGTCGATTCCCTGCAAGTCCTTTTTTACAAGTCCTTTCACAAGTCCAGTCAGAAGTCCTTTCATAAAGCCAGTCACAATCTTGCACTAGTCTTGATGTTGATCCTCCCTATTAAACCATATTTATTATGTGGGCTTTGGTTGTGCATATTAAGAGTCAAGGAATATTGCACTGGTCTGTCCAAGGATTGTAACCAAGGATTGGAAAATATATATATATATTTATACACTTATGTTAAGTACACACACATTATTTTAGAATCAATTAAGTTATATTTATCTGATTCATTTTCAACTTCAGGACCAGTTCCGGCGGTTTATGGAGGTCAGAAACAACGATATGCCACCCATCATAGCAGCCAAGAAAACCAAAGAATTCCGCTCTACCCCACAAGAGCAGGTTAGATATTGACATCAGATTGAACTATATTGGGCCTAAATCTTTGAGGACACTCTTTGTTACAACTCATTCTGTTGAGGGCACTCTCTGGCATTCAATAGGGGACCTTTAACAAAAGAGGACAATAGGGTCCCCGATTAAGAAAGGTCCCCGTTTGAAAATCGTGTACAAAACCAGTAGGAGGCCTTCCGAAAAAGTTAAAGTACAAACAAAAGAGGGACAATAAAAGGTCCCCGATTGCACCCGTTTACACACTTAGATGTGTGGACAGATATTCCGTACCCTGTGGAGTCATGAACACAATGGGAACAAAGGGACTGAATAGGTCTCCACAGGGCAATTCTATGGGTTAGGTTTGCTCCACAAGGAATTTTGTGTACAAAGTCTATGGGGGTTTGCTTAAGTACAGGGACAAAGGGGAGAACAATGCCATGTCTCCACAGGGATGCAAAAATGAGATTGTGAACATGTTGGGGTATTCAAACCGCGGACGAAAAATCTTGGAGAACAAAAGAGAACAATATCGTCCGCGATTCTCAGCGTACGTCCGCGATTGGGAGTGTGTACAAAACCTATGGAGGTATAAACAAAAGAGGAACAATAGGACGTCTGCGTTCGACGGTGGATACGCGTTTGTGTGTGTGTGTTTTAAAGTCAAGCTTGGCATGTGGTTGTCATACAATGAAAGCTTTCACTTTCCAACTGAAAGTGTACAAAACCACAGCGTCCATTGTGTGCTGGCCTTGCATCTAAGAATGAATGCTCAACAGAAAAGGAGTCCCCGTCAACAACCGTAGTTTTTGCCCGGATACGACTAAATTGCTGAGATATGGAGGGGAGCCTATGATGCCTGTTCTTTGAATGATAAACGATATTCTTCCCTCTTGTTCTGTAAAGGTTATTTAAGTCAATCCCAGATTTTTGACTTGCATCTTTATATAACATGGAAAACGGGTTGAATTGTCATTAGGGCTGTTCATTTTTGAATAATTTAGTATTTGATTATTTTAGTATTTGATTATTTGAAACTGGGTTTGACCGAATATTTGAATATTCGATAATCGCTGATTAAGTTTTTCATGCGTCAGCTGCAACTGCATGCCGTGCCGGTAAAAAGCTGCATGCAAAGCACGCCGGTATTTTACGTGCGGTGATCGATATTATGGACCGCCTGATCGACATTATTTTGCATGCGCCTGTTGTGTCAAGATCATTACGGGTACGTTTAACGTCCTGATAACAAGAAACTAAACTCCAGCCTGCGTTTTTGGAGTAATTATTTTATAAGTATAATTACATTTCATAAGGGTTTTACGGATGGGAACAATAATCCTCCGTCCACAAAATTTACAACCGACAAAATTGTGTCATTTGACACTTAAAGTGCTGCAACTTTTCTATTAAAATAGCATCAGTCATATCTGTACGTGCATATATATATTTTTCAAATATTCAAAGCGGCAAATGTATTCGAATATTCGGTTGATGATGGAATATTTGGTATATTCGGGACAGCCCTAATTGTCATTTTCTCCAACAAACAAAAGAAGTTGGGTGCCCTGTCACGCGCACCTGTTAAATTCAAATAGAATGTGCGTTCGCATAACATGGCGTGACATTATGTCAGCAATTTTATCCCGAATAACCTTTGACCTTTGAGATACTGAACTGGCTTATTGATACCTGACATGCAGACTGGCGCCGCACATAGAGCAACCTGTATACACAGCTTATGTGCTATGGACAAAGGGCACCACTCTAATTTTTCCAATTTTCCAACACTCTGAATTTTCCAAAACAAACTGGTGTCCCTGAAATGATTTTTGTGACTGATTTTCAGACAACGGAGCATTTTCAAGTGATGGTCGTGTGCATTATTATATTCTACTTTTTAATGATCTTTCTGACCATAGGAATTTTAGGATGAATGTTTTCATAGTCCACTTTTAAAATCTGGCCGCCAAGTTAAAACATTTTTTTTGAAATGTGTACCTGTGAGGGTGTAGAGAACAGTGATAATGCAGTTAGTATTTACCAGACTAACTTGTATAAAGCACTCTATAAACAACACTTCTAATTATTTTTTTATTTCGTCAAAGAAACTACAAGGGCAACTGACTAGGTAAATTTGAATGAAGAAAACTGGCAGGAGTGGGATTTGAACCTGCAACCTCCGGAATACCGTGCCGGTGTAGCTCGAAATTTTGTCACCATGAAATATTGTTTTATACTATTATTGCACATGCCTTTAGTGATCGATGAATCAATTATTAGGAGAGTGGCAGGTCACGTGAGAGGGTTTAACCAATAATAGGGAAGAGGAGTCGGATATTCAGCGGAGTTGGATATTCATATGATACCGGCGCTCTACCAACTGAGCTATCTTGCCCTATGTTGGCAGTCTCCCAAATTGTCAGTATCTTTGTTCGGGTGAGCGCTAGTCAGAAGTCATAAACCCATAATGCCGTATAGCCAGGGATCATACCCAACTTTAAAATAAAACCTGGGAAGTGAAATTGGGGGGATACGACTTTTTAATTAGCACGAACAAAGACACAAGCAATTTGGGAGACTGCCAACATAGGGCAAGATAGCTCAGTTGGTAGAGTGCTGGTACAGCATTCCGGAGGTTGCAGGTTCAAATCCCGCTCCTCCCAGTTTTCTATGTTCACTTTGAATATTATTATTTTTACCAATAATTCAGTTTTCCCTTCTACTTCCTCTTCCCATCTGTCAGATGCGAATGCTGGTCTCCTTCAAGGGTAAAGATGACAGCACCAGTCCGTGCCGTGAGGACCTGCGTGAGGTACTAGACTCCTTCCACAGTAACCTAGTAACCCACTGCGGAGTGCATGAGGTAGAGGAGAATGAGCAAGGCAAGGAGGAGAAGTCCTGGCTGGGACGTCTGTTCTGCTGGTTGACTGGCGGTGGCAGGGATCAGTCGGATGGCAGGGACTTCATGCAGAAGTTCTCTGGAGGTACTGGATTTCATGCCGATTCTGAAAGATGAATTTGATATACTTCAAAACTAGACTTTAGGCTTTGTTTTTTTTTTTTTATTGAAATCACCCAATACAAGGTTGTAGGGTTGGCGACATTTTGAATTGCCAACCCTACCACCCTTAGTTTCCCTGGGCCCAGATCTAAATAGAGGATAAAGCTGTCAAAGAAGTAGACCCACTCACCTCCACCTCCCACTTTGTGGACAGTAAAAAAAGTCAAATAGGACCCAATTTTACGGCTCTGCTCAGTGCACAATTTTCTCTTTACAGAGCCTTCATCCATTACTTGGAGACCACAAACACAGTGAAGCACTTGCTTACTTTACAAGCAGAATTTGCTGAACCCCATGAGTATGTTTTTTTACGGGAGACGTCGGAGTGCCGCGGCAGCTCTGGCAGCCAAGCGAAACCGCCACAATGTGTTTATGCAGCCAATCGTAACATACACACAATAATCCAACAATAGATTGAAACTGCACAAACAGAGGTCAATGGCATCAACCGGCCTGGTGGCACTGTTTTTTTTTCGCCATGTGGCGTCATCCGTACGCAAGGGGTTAAAGTTGTGATACAATAGAAGTCTCCATGCAAGCATTAGCATGATTTCTTGAAATACTCCGAAGGTAGGAACATTTTTTCTGCTATAGTTAGCAGGACTTTTAGCACAACCATTGTAACCAGAACCATAAATAGGCCCAAGGTGTTGTGGGGACAACATTTTCGAATAATTCCTCTTGTGATTTAGTATTATGTGGCAAAAAATGAAAAATGAGTTATATACAAAGTTGAATTTGTCACATCCTAAGCTTTAATTTGGTGTAGGTTTGACTCCTGTGGCATATCTAGACATTTGTATACTCATATTTTCCAAATTAACGAAGTGCGTTTAGAGATACAGCCCTTTAAACACAAAAAGGTTCAAAGAAATAAGCTTATTTTTTCATCTGTATTCATCAATAATAATGTTTATGAACATTTTTTATGAAAATATAGATATAACAGGAGCCAACAAACAAAAAATAAAACGAGAAATGTTCCCGTCGCGAGGACGGGCACAGGCGGTTCTGTGTTTTCAGTTGTTCACGCGTGACTTAACATTGCTTGTGAGAAAAATAACGTTCAAGATCAGTACACAAAACATTGGGAATACTTTACTCAAAGTAGGTTTAAGGTTGTTGTAATGTGAAATATACGGACGTAGCCGCAGCCGAAGATACGATCGGCACGCACCACCCACACCCAATTTCGATTCGCGTTATATACCGCCCTCTATTGACGGAAGATGTATGTTGCTAATTTTGCAAATTTAGGTTGATATCATGTGACACTTCGTCACACACATCGCCACACACATCAACTGGTGATGCATTTTTAATATTGTTCAACCTGCCGCTAGAGGGCGCTCTAACATTTTATGACGTCACCAGTAATTTTGTTGATAAGTACAACCTAGCCGGAGACTAACATTGTTGAAAGCAAGTTCACATCTTTTAGCAATTTCAAATTAGAAGGCACTTCCGGTTTCAACCGGAAGGAAGGGTCACGTGATTTTGCACGTAATATAAAAAATGAAGACCCTAGATTATTCTATCAATTCCCACGAAAAGCAAAATCAGATCTCTCTCGATTGATTTTATATTAATTTTCAAAGATTAAACTTTCAAATTATAAGGCACTTCCGGTTTGGACCGGAAGGAAGGGTCACGTGACTTTGCACGTAATATCAAAAATGAAGACCCTGGATTATTCTATCAGTTCCTGTAAAAAGCAAAATCAGATCTCTCTCGATTGATTTCATACTGATTTTCAAAGATTAAACTTTCAAATTATAAGGCACTTCCGGTTTGGACCGGAAGGAAGGGTCACGTGACTTTGCACGTAATATCAAAAATGAAGACCCTGGATTATTCTATCAGTTCCTGTAAAAAGCAAAATCAGATCTCTCTCGATTGATTTCATACTGATTTTCAAAGATTAAACTTTCAAATTAAAAGGCACTTCCGGTTTGGACCGGAAGGAAGGGTCACGTGACTTTGCACGTAATATCAAAAATGAAGACCCTGGATTATTCTTTCAGTTCCCGTAAACAGCAAAATCAGATCACTCTCGATTGATTTTATATTGATTTTCAAAGATTAAATCTAGAAATCTTTGATTGCTTGTAATCCGATATTTGATGACGTCATCGCGACGTCATTTTCAGAAAGCTCAAAAGCTATGTTAACTCTGCCATCTGAAGCAAATATCTCAATTATATCTCTCGCGGTTGATTTTACAGCAATTTTTAAATGTTTAAAGGTATTTTCATTGCAACTTCCGGTCTGGTGACGTCATCAATCTTTCTCCCCCTCAACTTGTTCTTAGCATGAAGCCGATTATATACATCAATTATAAAGTGATTTCAACAAACTTCGCCCCACACATCGACTAATTATTCATTTTATACATTTTTCAACCTACCGCTAGAGGGCGCTCGAACATTTTATGACGTCACAAATATTTTTTTTGTGAAGTACAACCTAGCCGGATACTAACATCGTTGAAAGCAATTCGAAATATTTCACCAATATTAAATTATGAGCCACTTCCGTTTTGGGCCGATTTGACCCGGAAGGAAGGGTCACGTGATTTCACGCACACACTAAAACAATGAAGCCCTATGTCAACTCTATGTCAGTTGCGGTCTCATACGGTTGATGGGATATGGATGTTCAAAGATTGACCAAAATTATGTTAAATGGCTTGTGATTTGACACCCGATGACGTCATCATGACGTCATGTTTCGAGACACGAGTTCGCTATTGGGTCTATGTATGTGTCCGTTATTGTTAAGATCCGAGATTGTTGAATGACAAAAGTGACCTCTAGAAAATTTGTGTACAACCTCAATGGCGATTTTGGCAAAAAAAAAAAAGAAAAAAAAAAATCTTAACGAAAACAATAGCGGTTCCGCACTGTATGCGGAACCGCTAAAAATCGCTTATGTGAAGATTTTTTTACCCGCTTCACATAGAACAGTCCTGTGTGTGTTTTCACATAGTGCAACATAATACCCTTTTTTGTAGAGTGGGTCACATTTATTGTTTCAACCAATGTCATTGGTTCTCATTATGAAATATTATGAAATATTTTATGAATAAGTACAAATATCTGGTTTTGTTTTAACTGACTACTTAATGCTTTTAGTACCACATACTTTATCTAATCTACTTTGAGCACACATCCACACAAACTTGGATATTCTAGGTGCAGGATCTACTAGTGCGACAAAACCGAGAATTTCCTCATTAGGGACTGAACAGGTTAATAAAAGTGCAATCACTGAGTTGGTGGCTATATTAACCCTCCCTCTCTGTGCCAAAATGGAGCCGACTACCCTATATATCAAAACCTATCAAGTGACAGGCTGAAACACACACAAGCTGTGAGAGTTGGTGGGTAGATTTTTTGTTAGGCTGTGATAGTTATACTAGTAGGAGGGTTAGTGTACGTATTGTCTTTCCAAGACAATTCAACCATTCTACTTAGACCACACTTCTACTTAGACCACACTTCTACTTCGACTACACTTCTACTCGACTACACTTTACGATCGTTGACTGTTAGAAAATTTAAAAAATACTTGCATTCTACATATGAAGCTTGCATCTAATGTGATCCTTTGTGGTTTCAAGAATGCTTCATCGATATTCTGTATTATGTGTATGGACACTCGGCCTAAATATTCATTTGCCGACCACTGACCGATTCATGTTTCACTGTGAAGGAACATTAGTGTGCTCAAATCGGAGCACCAATCATTTATTTCCACGTGTATTCAGCCTTGATAAAAACATTCTCGGCAAGTTTCTTCACAACTAGTTGCAGTGATCGTTTTCTTGTTGTTTTTCCCTGCTGTAGATTCCCTGTCCTATCTGATCTCTGAGACCATGATCCGATGGGCAGAAGAGAAGCATATCCAAGATGCCTCCCTGGTCAGGGAAATGTTCAGACTACTCCACCGGCAGTATGATGGTGTTGGGGAGGTAAGTCGGGCACAAATATATAGGGCTGTAGTCAAGTCCATCACAAGTCCCTGCAAGTCCATCACAAACCCTCCAGTCCTAATTCCAATCACAAGCTATTCAAATGAACTTTGACAAAGGCATTCCTTTGTCATTGTTCATCCAGTTACTTGTGACTGGGCTTGCGAAAGGGCTTGCGAAAGGACTTGCGAAAGGACTTGCGAAAGGACTTGCGAAAGGACTTGCGAAAGGACTTTCGAAAGGACTTGCGAAAGGACTTGCGAAAGGACTTGCGAAAGGACTTGACTACAGCCCTGCAAATATATGGTTTTCATGAGGTATTAGCTAATTTATGTAATAATAATTCTAAGTGAACAAAGAAAACTGGCAAGAGCTGGATTTGAACCTGCGACAGGATTACCATACTAGTGCTGTACAAGTGAGCTATCTTGTCTTATGTTGGCAGTCTGTCAATTTGTCAATATCTTTGTTCAGGGGAGTGCTGTTCAGAAGTCATCAACCCATAATGCCGTATTGCTAGGGATTATGTCCAAATTTTACAATATAGCCTGGGAATTACTCAATCAGGATACATCTTGTTATACTTGTAACATCCTCAAGCTGACCACTGCATTTGAAGATGGAGAGAATTTAATCTCGGGTTGATTAATCATCGTTTTTAGAATTATCTCATTTTTGTTCATGATTTCTTTTTAAGCAGTCCTTATTCAATTTGTAAATTTGGAAAACGTACATGTAGAAATCTTTGTCAGGCAGGGTAACGGTGGACATCTCAATGAAACACCATTTGTTATGAAATTTGTACTTTTTCCAACTGTGTCAAGTGTGTACCTTTTCAAAGGGAACAAAGAAAACTGGCAGGAGCAGGATTTGAACCTGTAACCTCTGGAATACCGTACTGGCACTCTAGCAACTGAGCTATCTTTCCCCCATGTTGGCGGTCAGTGTCGATGTCTTTTGTGCGAGGGAGCACTGGTCACAAGTCATGAACCCATAATGTCGTGTAGCCAGGGATCACGCCCCAACTTTATGACACAACCTGGGAAGTGACATTGTGGGGAACATTCAATGAGGATAAAACTTTTTTTATTGAACTTATATCGTCAAACAAACAAACAAACAAACCACAAGGGAATCTGACTAGGTAATTTTAATAAATTTATTCAAATCACCTAGTCAATTTCTTTTGTGGTTTGTTCAGTGTATACCTTGAATATGCTAGTTGGTATTTCAACTGCGCATGTGCACAATGACATTTTATCCCGAATGAACCGCGAGACCTAATGCATACGTGTGAACGCAAAAGGTGGTCGCACAATGAACACATGTTAAAATCAATCAGAATGGGCATTCGCGTAACATGGCGTGACATTTTGTCAGCAATTTTATCCCGAATAACTTTTGACCTTTGAGATACCGAACTGGCTTATACTTCAACAGTTCTATTTCAATTTATTTTCATTTTGTTTTACCTTTTTACAGCTGTGTCGTGCATTGAATAAGACGTATGTAGTGAGTGCCATCCAACGGGAGGACATAGTACATCTCTTGACCTCACTAGGTCAAATCAGGTCACTCCTGACCGTCCAGATGGGATCAGTGGAAGAGGAGGCACTCATTAAACACCTGTGGTAAGTAAAATAGGATTTAAATATATTACAATTTTTATGAAAATTGGCTTTGGGAAAGATCCCTTTTGATCCCTTGTGAAAGTGCCTGACCTCTTGAGAGATCCAACACCAAGCTGATTCTTGAACCCTGTCAGATTTCTGGTGTTCGGTTTAGCGGCGTTCCACTGTACATTTCAAGGGTATATAAACAATTACCAATTATGCAGCTGGCCAAAGAAGAATATTTCCTTGCATAATGCCAGAATTATTACTCTTAAACCTTTGGTAGTCTTTGTTTGATTTTCTTGTTTACAACAAAAATAGTTGAAACTAAACTTTTAAAGTCTGTATGAGTTTTCCATGATATGGATTACCTCAGGGAGTTGACAGACAACAAAGTCTTCTACCAGCATCCAGACCTGATGCGTGCCTTGTGCGTCCACGAGACAGTCATGAACGTGATGGTCAATGTCCTCGAGAAACACCAGACCTCGGTCCAGCTGACCACAGGCTGCTGTGACCTGGGCACATTGAGGGGGAGCCGCACCCTCCCTCATCAGATGAGCTCTACGTCCACATCGGCCAAAGTCCAGGTCAGTCAGGCTTTGCATCCACATCCAAAAGAATGAAGTCATATAATGCTTTGCAGACTGATTATTTGTAGCTGTGGGGAGTTGTATATGGAAAGTTTCAGATACATTAATTTCGATGCTTCTATGAAAAGGGATTAGTATCAGTGTGTACGAAAACAAACTTATGACACATACAGACAATTGTGACCCAATCCAACAAAATGAGTCACAAGTCGCAAGAGCTATTTTTGAGTTACAGCCCCTTTAACATGACTTATGTAGTGGAAATCAATGGGAACTGTCAATATTTTCACCCATTTAATGTACATATTCACCAGGATGTCAAACTAAGTGATATTATACAAATAATGAATGTTTATGAGTGCGATGGTAAGAATAATTTCATGAGGTGACAGATTGAATGTTCCTTTCCACGAGGCGAAGCCGAGTGGAATGTGACATTCCATCTGTCACTGTAATAGAATGGCTTAGTTGGCCACAAAATCCTGCTAAATACCTGTGTGTGAGATTCTCCTATAGGTTTGCAAGATGTATACTTGTTGTTGCAAACCTATAGAAGAATCTCACGCATACATGAATCTCAAACACATACATGTGTACCACAGAAACAGACTTATTGTTGTTGAAATGTAGTAGATAAAATCAACTGGGATTTTCTTTTTCCAGCTGAAAATTGTCATTCTTTTATTCTTCAGGATTTTCTCTGTCATTTTTATGACCAGTACTAACAATTTCAATGTGAAAGTTTTGAAATTTGAAAGTCAAAAAATCCTTCCTCAGGACTTCAACCACGAGCTGATCACTGCCTGCTCACGATTCCTCAGCTACTTTGTCCGAACCAGTGGTCGAAACCAGATGGCCATTTTCGACCATCTGAATTATTTCTTAGATCAGAGCGACATTGGCCTCTGTAAGTCCGTGGCCAAATCCAAGTCCCTTGCTGGATTGGATTGGCTGGTTTTTGTATTTTAATGCGCATGGCAGAACCTAAAAAATGGGTTCAGGATTTGAGCGTGTGGCTTTTATTCCCGTGACTAATTGCTGATGGCATGCACCAGTGGCATAACTGCAGGGGAGGGGGTACTACCTGTGGCCTGCACCACCCCTACCACCCCTACCACCCCTACCACCCCTACCACCCCTACCACCCCTACCACCCTACCACCCCTGCCACCCCTACCACCCTACCACCCCTGCCACCCCTGCCACCCCTACCACCCCTACCACCCCTACCACCCTGCCACCCCTGCCACCCCTGCCACCCCTGCCACCCCTGCCACCCCTGCCACCCCTGCCACCCCTGCCACCCCTGCCACCCCTGCCACCCCTGCCACCCCTGCCACCCCTGCCACCCCTGCCACCCCTGCCACCCCTGCCACCCCTGCCACCCCTGCCACCCCTGCCACCCCTGCCACCCCTGCCACCCCTGCCACCCCTGCCACCCCTGCCACCCCTGCCACCCCTGCCACCCCATTGAGATTTAAGTTGTCCAAAAAAGGGTTTTAAGCCAATTATATTTCCTATGGGAAGTGCCCCTAGAAAAATTGCTCCACGCCTGATCGAGTGCCTTAATCAGATTGGACGCTTATGCCACTGGCATGTTTATCCAGCTTTTTAAAGGCTCTTTAACACGTTGACTACTACTTAGACAAGTTTTCCCAATGCTTTCTTAACGCATATTTAAAGTTGATTTAAAATCGGAGTTATATCTTTTGTCAACCATGTTTGTATATACTAACAATTTTGCCTTAACTTGTTTTTTTTCTTTTGGAATCATTTCATCTACAATTATTACAGTTTAAAATATGCTACAGAAATATTTTGATTTTACAAGAACAAAAAAAAAAAGCAATTCCTTTAAAAAAGACTTTTTTTAAACAAATTTGACAATTTATAATTGCTGCATCAAGTTTAACTATAATCTTCTAGAAAAGCTTTCTCTGTTGTTACAGTGCAGTTCGGCATTTTTTAAGGTGAATTTTGTCAGCAGAAACCAGTGTGTGATTAGTCTGTTGTGCATGGCAGCTGGTCAGTATTTAATCCATCCATTCCTACAGTTCCTATAACTTCTCTGCTTCCTAAAAACAAAACAAAACTCAAACACAGGAAGAGATATTAAAAAAATCAAAAATAATGCAGAAATCAAAGTGAAAGATTGGGGAAGATAAAACTTGAATAGACGAAAAGGATAAGATTTGCGGTAGCACCATGGAGCAACTTACTTCTATGAGCTTGTGGGGTTCTAAAAAAGAACCGGCCAAACTCAACGCTTTGGACAGTATACTCTGCCTGTCGTCAGGAGACTGACGGGTATACTGTCCGAAAAGTCGAGTTCCTCCTGGTTCTTTTCAGATAGGAGTTGCCACATGGTGCTACCGCAAATCTTGACCTTATTGCTATCTTCACCTTGCAAACCTTCCAAATCTTAGGGAGCACTGCCTAACCCATGATCGGGTTAGGCCATTGAAAAGCCTGGCCAAGCTCCGGGAACACTCGAGCCTTCGGGCTTCAATAATCCCCTGGTTGTACAAAATAAACTGCCCACTAATGCTGGAGTCTAGCCAGCTCCCATTGTTCACCCAGACTTGATCTCAGGCCCGTGAAAGGAATGACAACAAAAGCAATCGCTACAGATTAGTGTGGGAGGGGCCACAGCCTGGCCGAGCCTGGCAGAGGCCGGGCTTTATCGATTAGTAGATGCTCTATTGTTAGGTGATTTGTTTCTCACAAGACAAAAAGCCAGAAGGCCTGGGCGTGGCCAGGCTTTTCAACGGCTTTGCCCGACCATGGGTTAGGCAGTGCTCCCTTATGGATGAAAGGGAACGAAGGAAAATACATGCAAATGTTTAAGAATGAATGGATGGATGCTCCTTGTGTCTAACAAACTTGTCTTGTTCTCTGTCTCACCATATGTCTGACCCTGTTTGCTGTGCTGTATGTGTGGGGGTCTGTGTAGGATGAGGGCTCGCGTGACCTGACCTCAAGCTGTTGCCGATTCCTCTGTTATTTCTGCCGGACCGGTCGGCAGAACCAGAAAGCCATGTTTGATAACCTTGGTTACCTCCTCGACCATGGCTTCATGGGATTATGTAAGTAAATCCTGGAAGCGCAGGAAAACGTGGAAAAACCTTTACATGAACAGTAGTTACAAAAGTACCCTTTTAAGAAAGAAATAATCAAATCAGCTGTGGTTTTGACAGTATCTTGTTCATGAAATTAGAGAGAAAAATTTGAAATCACTCGGATTAAAAATCCAGATTTGCAATTCTGAGTAAGATATTTGTGCAACGTAAAAGTTTGTTTCTTTTTAGTGTCGCTTCCCAGGTTGTATCGTAAAAATTGGGTGTGATCTCTGGCTATACGGCATTCTGGGTTTATGACTTCTGACTAGCGCCCACCCGAACAAAGATACTGACAATTTGGGAGACCGCCAATATAGGGCAAGATAGCTCAGTTGGTAGAGCGCCGGTACGGTATTCCGGAGGTTGCAGGTTTGAATCCCGCTCCTGCCAGTTTCTTTGTTCACTTTGAAAATGTCTTTTTAATGGTGTAAGCAGTTGTTAATAGTCGGGTGTCTTGAGAAATATGAAGATAATTGATGTGAAAGTAAAGGTTCTTCACCCCCTTTTGAGTACCATTATCATGAGTAGTTCAAATAGTTTCTATATTTGAAATTCCACAAAAACTATCAGTTTATTTATTTATTTATTATTTATATATTATTATTAGCATTTATTTATTCTGGTTTAGTAAAATTTGTATCAGGCAGCAGTAAGCTAAAATTGTACAAGTCCATGATATACAAAATGACAGCTATAAGCGATAAAAAATACATTAAAAATTATTAGTTTTTAAAAAGCTAAAAATTGGCAGTGCAGGTTAGAAAACTTAAAACAAAGGCAATAAAAGAACAGATTAAAGGAAATCTTTAGCAAGCAAAAATAGGAAACATGGAAGCAGCTGAACAGTGCCCTCAAATGAATCAAATGTTATTGAACCCTGTGCTGTCATTTTGTTGGAGGGCAAAATACGATTTGGTTTTGGGAAAATTGGCAACAGAACATGCACTCATAAACCAAGCATATCCTCTACAGAAAACCCTTTGAGACAATATCAATGGGCATTGAATGCTTTGTGAAAATTACTGAATGTTTCAGTTCTTCGTAAAAACCTAGCAATTTGAAACATTTTTACCTTAAGATACCTACTTGATATGTATAGTAACGATGCATGGTTCTACATTCATAAATACCTTAGACAGTTTACTCGTTCCTATTGGTCGAGAGCCCATCACATGGGTGGTTTAAATAGCCGATAAAACACCCGGTTCTAAACAATTTTTTCGGTGTTACACTAAATTGACTCCAAAGAAATCTGGTCCCTTCTGTTGGTTGAACACTCGCGCGACCAGTGTTAATTACGCAAGCGCGATACTACAAAGTCATCATCAGCTTCCAGGCCCCAAGGCGGTTTTAAAGCGGTACTTGTTTAAAACTGGCCCAGCACGTATTTATTCACTTACAAGTAAGGTTACTTTTATTTTTAAGTTTATATATATATTTCAGTATTATTCCTCCAGATAAATGTTAAAGTTAGCAAATTTCATGTGTGTGTGAATGTAAAGTGGTTTGAGGATTGATAGGTTGTGTTGGTTCTCACAGGGCTATGAATATCTGCCCTCAACTCAGACACCATGTATGTGTGTTGCATTTTATGTCAAACATATTCACAGTGTGTGCTGGATACCCAGTAATGCAGTATTATGGTTGATTCTGACCTGTGCATTCTACATGTATTTGGTTTTAGCTGTTGTGTTTTGCTGTGTGCATGTATGAACATAAAGTCATGCAGTAACCTTTCTAAAAACAACAGCATGCTAGCAATGTAAGAGTTAAAATTTCCGAAGCCAAATAGGTAGATTTTCCCCAGGTAGTCTATCAGTAAAGGTGTAATGCAGTATTGGTAGTAGCATTGTGGCAGATTTTATAAACAATATTTGAGCGAGTTACATCATACTATATCTGAAGGACATACCTCTAATAGACCAAAGCAAACCAAGCATACAGAATCTTGCGAGAAATGGCCAAGACTAGACTATACCCTTATGTGCTATTCATATCTACTGATTTGGCCACCAGACTACATGGCTATTATGTGCATTGAAGATACCTGCAGAGTTGTAGTCGAGTCCCTGCAAGTCCTTTCACAAGTCCTTTTGCAAGTCCAGTCAGAAGTCCTTTCATAAAGCCGGTCACAAGTAACTCGATGAATAATGACAAAGGAATGCCTTTTGTCAAAGCTCATTTGAATAGATTGTGTTTGGTATTTGGACTGGCTAGGGGGGCTTGTGATGAACTTGCAGGGACTTGCGGGGACTTGCGGGGACTTGCGGGGACTTGCGGGGACTTGCAGGGACTTGCAGGGACTTGCAGGGGCTTGCAGGGGCTTGCAGGGACTTGTGATGGACTCGACTACATCCCTGGATACCTGATTGAATCATATTGTAAAAGTGAGGTCACATCCCATGCATGCTATGCGGCCGGCTTTGCATGCAGACCCAATCATAGCATTCAAAGCATAGGTTCAAAGTGGGAAAGTACAATGCAAAATAACCAGAGTGTACTCATTCAATAATGCATTGTCCTGCCAACTTCAACTGCTTTACACCAACACGTGTACCCTTTTAAGAACTGTCAATCTCCATGAAGATATTGACGTGCACGAGTTTCAGCCACAATTCGGTCGATTCACAACTCAGTGCGCTGCCAGTGGCAAGCCGGTAAAGGCCGATTTCCCACTTTCGGGGGTCGACATCGTGTCTATCGCGTTGTATTAGATGGTGGACAGTACAGCAGTATGGATTTCGTGCAATTGCGATGCATTGGTGATACCCACTTCCGGTTTTGCGATGTTGACTTTTTCCCCATGATGCACTGCATAATTTGGCCTCTCCCCGGCTTGCCGCTGGCGGTGCACCGAGTTGTGAATCCACCTAATTGTCTGACTGTCGGGTCTTTTCTTCAGTGTAAGTAAAAGTAAAGTCTGTCACGAGCCAATGTGGCCCAACAGGCCGGCGTTTATCTCCGGTTTCAGTAGCATGAAACGACTGAGAATATTTGTATTCCCCCTGGACGGGATGCTAGTCCATCGCAGGTTACTCCCCAGCTAATGCTGGTACCCATCTATACTCCTGGGTGGAGAGAGGCAAGTGGGGATGAAGTGGCTTGCCCAAGGACACAACATATGGCCAGTAGCTGGATTCCAACCACTGACCCTCTGGTCACGAGTCACAAATCCTAAAGTAACCACTACACTGCCAAAAATGGTTTTCTTAAAATAAGAAAATTTTCTTATTTCAAGAACAGTTTTCTTGTCTCACTCCCTAGAAGAACATTTTTCTTGAAATAAATATTTTCTTATATTAAGAAATGTAAGAAAATCATTTTTGCAGTGTAGACCACACACTCCCCTCACTTTCTTTAGTGTAGTCTGGTAACTAAGGTAGTCAGATTGGATGCACATATAAAGACAGCATAGTCTGGTCAGGAATCGCTTGCTATGTTTAGATTTTGTAAACTGCATGTGCTTTTGGGGGAAAATAAGGGAATTTTTTGTAAATCTCAATCCTAAAACACTTGCGGACTTGAATAATGGGAGACTTTTGAGACGCGTGGTGGCAACAGACATACTGGTCCTTTTCCTTGTTCTCACCACTGTGTGCATGCAAAGAACTATGCACGCATGCTCAGAACTAGCAGGTAGCATTGAAGAGTAACTTGAGTAACTTCCCATACCCATAATAACTAATGTTGTCTTCCCCTTGGCGCCTTCCTGCTTTTCCCACAGCTTATCCTTCCCTGCGTGGTTCCTGCCCATTGGACGTTGCTGCAGCATCACTCATGGACAACAATGAGCTGGCATTGGCACTGCGAGAGCAGCATCTGGAACGTGTGGTGTTCTACCTGTCAAACTGTGGCATTCAGGTGAATATGTGACCTGGCGGCAAGAAATGAACATCAAGTCGCACTTCTGACTTTCAAGCAGAAACAACCATTATTTTCACTGAAAAGTCGATTTTGGGGTTTTAACATTTTTACATTTGAAAAGTCCTATTCTGTCGTGTCCCAAAGTTTTAAAAACTAAATTTAATCTCGAAATATTTTTTGAGAGAGTGATTTCTTTTTGAACTATGTTATACTCTGCACAGTTCTTAATTTTGAGCTTCATTCTCTCAAAACAAGGGTCAAGACTCTTAACAACTTCCAAACAAATATAGCAGGGTCCAGAAATGAGCTACAGCAACATACAATACATGAAATTATAGCTTATTGCATGTATTTCAGGAAATATGATAATCTCAGTTTTCAACTTTTGCTACTTTTTGCCCATTTCGGGATGCCAGGTCACCTATAGACTCTTTTCATATGACATCACCAGTCCGTATTGGACGGCGTAGTGTCGTACTAGTCCAGCATGCCACGTGATTCAATCTACCCCGTGCTTTACATTTATTATCACTCTATGGTGGCCCACACGTAGTGGCATTTTTGTGTCGCCTAAACGAATGTTTTGGGGGCACTTACCAGTCATGAATTCTGTCTGTGTGGCCCGTGTGGTCCATGTGGCCCCTGTGATTGTGTGACCGTATGTTAAAGTTTTATGTTAAGTTTTTGCTCTCATTTGAAAAGTTGAAGTCCAATTGGAACAAAATGTGGGTTATACATGTAACATGGGAACCTTCATATGTTAATGAGGTCAAAGGTCATCTGAGGTCAAGTTGTAAAATGGGCTGAACATGTAAAATTGGTTTCAGTTGAAAAGTTTAAGTCATTTTGCAATCAAACTTGAGCCTTAGGTGCAACATGGACACATTTATATGATGTTGATGTTACAAGTCACATAAAGGTCACTGGAAGTCTAGTGGTAAAATAGGCTTAAAATGTAAAATTGCTCTCATTTGAAAAGTTGCAAATGCGATGCAGTGACCCAAAAAAAGGCGACACTCTGGTCATGTGCTTGAAGAGTCACCTTTAGGTCTGCCTTCCTTTTGGCTCCAGGATTTATAAAGACGTGGATGTTAGTTTTTAAAGTGAAGAGTTGAATACGCTCTTTCCAATAGATGTGATTTGAGGCTTTAGAAATTGAGAGAAGTTTGCAGGTTTATCATGTGAACTGACTAATATCAGAAGAGAAGGATGATTCTCAGAAGGGCAAAATCAATTAACTGGACGTTTCAGTCAGTGTGTTTTTACAAGTACTGCCCTGTGGGGTCATCATACAATGGGAACAATGGGACCCCACAAGTTGTTCTTTGTGTAAAGGTGTATGTCCCACAAGAGAAATTCTAAAGATTAGGGATAATGGGAGCACAATGCAGTGTCCCCATAAACCCCATCCATAATGTTGTGTGATCTAATATTTTCCTGCGGTCAGAGCACCGTGACTGACTAAAACGTCCAAACAAAATTTTTAATTTTAAAACTGCCATTCTAAGAATATATGATACAACTGGTTCTTCTTAGAACCATCCTTCTCTTTTGAAGTTAGTCACCTCACGTGGTGTATCTGGAAACTTTTCGCAAATCTTTCTTGGAGATAAAAAATTGTGGAGTGAGATATGTCCCTGACATTAGAAACTGCTTAGAACTTTTACTTCAAGGTGGATGAGGAAATAGTAAAGTGTAGAAAGTCTAGAATGTTTTCTTTGAAATGAATGTGAATTCTCTTTGTGAGTTAGTGTAAGTTGGCCACAAGCTACAAGCGGCTTTCCCTTTTGTTTCTTTTTCAGGATAATTCGCGCCTTATATCTATCGGCAAGACTTCGGTCGGCTGGGATCCATTGGACGGAGAACGATACCTGGATTTTATGCGCCATGCAGTCTGGGTCAATGGTATGTAGAAATTCAAACCATTTTTGGCTCAACTCGCTCAAATGCCAATATGTGTGGGTATTGTGCTGTTCCCAGTTCTGATTCCAGCAAAAATGTCCATTAACTCACTGCTGCGTCCAGAAAAGGCATATAGAATGAATTTGTTTTGAACTGTTTTTTTTTCCTTCTGATTTCCCAGGTGCCCAACTACAATAGTCCCCACTTTTGTTTATGTCAGATTTGTGCTGACGGCCAATAATTTTTTCCCACATGGCAAAACAGTTGGACATAGAATTAAATTAGTATTCCTGGTGTTAAGCAAGATATTGAACAAGGGAAGCTGAGTTAATCTCACCAATGGTGAATGCCTCCCCCCCCAGGTCTATTGGTCTAATAATTGGGATAATTTGTTTGGGTATCTATTGAAGATTTATCTTCTATTTAGATCTGGCCCCAGGAAAACCAATAAGGGTGGTAGGGTTGGCAATTCAAAATGTCGCCAACCCTACCATCTCTGTTATAGCCCTTTACCTAGAGTGGCTTTTAAGCCTTGTATTGGACAACTTCCATATACAAAAGATGGCTTCTCTCCACCCAGGAGATGATTGGGTCCTGTCAAGTTGGTTATGTTCTAAATGCGCATTTACGTTGCTCAAATCTCTTTGGAACATGCTGTAACTGATGTGCGTCATGAAAATTTGTCTCCCCAAAATGCTGATGCACGTGCCAATCTGTAGGCAATGACATCACTTGCACAAGCTCAATTACATGCCGGAGTTCCAGAGTGTAATTCCATTTTGGATCGAAGTATACTCACCACAGACTTTAGAAAAGGTTTCAGAGATGATTATTGACATGTAACGAGTGCAAAAATAAAGCCCCCTGTTAATTTTTCGAGTTAATTTACATAGTAATGTAACTGCTCTCCCGTAGATTTTATTATTTAAATCATTCACGGCGCATCAACCTATAGTTTCGCGTGTGTGGATTTAAACTGTTCTTTAAGACGAAGACATCACAAGTCGTGCTTTTCTGTCTTCGTCTCTGTTATACAGGTAATACTGTGTTACATTTATTTCTAATATTCTTTATTTTGTCTAAACGTATTTGATTAGACTGATTACTTCAATATTTAGCCACTTGACACTTTCTTCGATATTTTGTTGATTTTTTTGTTTTATGACTTTAACCTTCCTACTGTTATAACTATCATAACCTATCAAAAACCTAAAGGGGCTGTCACACTGAGCCGTATTTTCACAAGTACATACTACGACCATGAAAATATACAAATACGCCGCGGCATCGTCACGTACTGTGTGGGTACTTATTAGTGACTTATCGTACTTGTTGCGAACTTGACAGCAACTCCCAGAACTTCCCAGAACTTCCCAAAACGCGCAATCGGTCACGGAGGTCAGACGTTTTTGCCAATACGTGGCGATGACAGGTCATTAACTCAGTACGAACGTATCTCGAACGGCTTTAACCTACCGTGTACGTACCGTGTACTTACAGCGTCGCAGTAACATCTTCTCGTACGTGCATCCATCAAGAGTCGGCGTACCCTGTGCGTATCTCCCGTCACCGCCGTAACCGCCCTGACCATGCGACGTTCCCAATATGTTGTCCCTACGTACGAACGGCTCTTGCAACGTTTTGGCAGGAGTATTTAATAAAAAGATGCTGACACGTATATGAAGTTACCATTGAGTACACACTGAGTAACACGAGTACATGATGAGTACATACCGAGTACTACGAGTACGCAACAAGTTCATGATAGGTACACGCTGAGTACACGGTATGACATGAGCAGTATTCCTATAAATACCCTGCTCAAATCATTCGGTCATTCAGTGGCAGGTGTGCTATGTGGAAATGCTAGGAGACTATGAAAACGAACCGTTTTTGCTCAAGTATTTATACTACGCACAGCTTCTGGTGGCCGGCACGTCACACACTCGCAGACACCGGATTAGCAACGTGATAACAACTTCTGGTACGTCGTGCTTACGCAGTGCTTACGGCTCGTACGTAACGCGTACGTCGGGCGTCCGCGCCGTACGTGGCAAATCACATCAATGGAACTCATAGCTTACGCAGTACGTACGTAACGTACGTGGCGTTGACTTCTCTTACTTGTCACTTACGCAAGTTGTACTTGGGATTGGGTCATTTTCTAGATCATTTGAGCCGTTGAGCCACGTTTTTGAAAATATTAATGAACAGGGCCTGGTTTGATAATTAAGTTGAATAGAGTAACTGTACGTACATATTAAGAATTAGTGTTTTGAAGTAACATTATAAAGAATTGATATTTTCCTTGAACTTATGAACATATAAAATGTCGAGCACAACCTTTTTTGAAAAAAGGAGGAAAAAGTGACGAGTGCAGAAATACACCCCCCTGTTTATTTTTTGAATGCTTATGTTAATATTCATGAGTAAATTTACATAGTAATGTAACTGCTCTCCCGTAGATTTTATTATTTAAATCATTCACGGCGCATCAACCTATAGTTTCGCATGTGTGGATTTAAACTGTTCTTAGACGAAGACATCACAAGTCATGCTTTTCCGTCTTTATCTGTCTGTCTTCGTCTTTCTTTACAGGTAATACTGTGTTACATTTATTCCTAATATTCTCTATTTTGTCTAAATGTATTTGATTAGTCTGATTAATTCATTATTTAGCAGTCAGTCTGTAAGTGCCTCTAAATTATTACATATACTTTGTTGTACAAGATTGCATCATTTATTGATACTAAATAAGGACATTTTTGATCGTAGGTACAAATTACGCCTGATTTTCAAGATGGCGGTGGCCACCCAGGCTTTGGGCGCGAACCGCACTTTAATTGATTTTTACTCTTTTCCATGTTTATATTCAATTTACATTTGTTCAGCTCTTATTGATTCATCTTTTCGGCAAAAACACAATGTAAGATTAGCCAGGATTTTTAATGTGTTATTTTCTTTGTTTTTAAGGAGAAACCGTTGAAGAGAATGCCAACCTGGTTGTCCGTCTTCTGATCAGGCATCCTGAGTGCCTTGGCCCAGCCCTGCGTGGGGAAGGCAAGGGCCTCCTAGCAGCTATGGAGGAAGCCATTCTCATGTCTGATACCTCCGAGGAGATGTATGTGACAGGAACCCCCGCCATGGTGGTGGTGATGGAGGAAGGTGGAGAGAGCCAGCCGCTGGTTACTCAAGGGCAAGTAGTCAATTTGGACTTGGTGTAGGAGGGTGTAGGAAGAAAACACCAAAGAAAGACAATGCTGAGGAAAACCCATGCTGTCAAGCTAGGGACTTAAAACCAAAGATCGTATAGCGCCGCACAGCGGCACAAGATGGTTCACTCAATGGCAAAAACTGAAGTAAGCCATGGAGAGTTTCGTCGGCCATTTTAGTAAGCAAAGTTTTGAAAAGTTGCCGGATGTGTACATGTTGATAATGGTGCCCAAGTGTTATCATCGCCATCTTTGGTCCATTTCTCGGCAGTCTAAACAGCCAGATTTGAGATCCGAAGGAACAAGGAAATGTCATGCACTGGTTTAAGTTAGTTTTAATCAATGTTTGCGGAGACGTGTTGTCAGGTTGTTAAATGCATATACATGTGTGCCGCACAGCAAGTTTGCTTTACTCAATTGGCGGCTGATCTGCTCTATGACGTACTCCACTTGGCTAATGCGCTTTTAATAAACAGTGGTCCATCTTGTGTTGCTGTGCGGCGCTATACAATTTTTGCTTTAAACCCAACATATCTGTCATGGTAGAACAGAGCTTGTGAACTGTTGTCCAATCCCATTAGTTATAATTTGATGCAGAATGTGAAAAATGTGAGAAAAACAAATAACTGAGATAGCTCATTGGTAGAGTGCCGGTACGGTGTTCCGGAGGTCGCAGGTTCAAATCCTTCTAACAGTTTTCTTTGTTCACTTTGAAAATTCATTCAAGTTATCTAGTCAGTTTCCTTTTTGGTTTGTTTGGATATATTATAAGTTAAAAAGTTTTTCAAAGTAAAAATGTTTCCCTTGTGGATTGTTTGACGAATTATAAGTTAAAAAGTTGTAACCTCATTGAGTGATCCCCACAATGTCGCTTCCCAGGTTGTATCGTAAAGTTGGGGTGTGATCCCTGGTTATACTGCATTATGGGTTTATGACTTCTGACTAGCGCCCACTGAACAAAGACGCTGACAATTTGGGAGACCGCAAACATAGGGCAAGATAGCTCAGTTGGTTGGCACCAGTACAGTATTCCGGATGTTGCAGGTTCAAATCCCGCTCCTTTGAAAAAGAAATTGCACAAAAGTCCATTGGGTGATATATTGGCTTGGTTAACTCACAAACGATAAAAGGTCAATTATTTTACTACCCAAATTTTAACCATGGTCACCAGAGTTGGGTGCCAAGGATAGTGCTACTGCACTGCTGAAAATTGGCAAAGATACAACTGCAGAGTAGCACCTTTTTTTAGGCATGGATCTTGTGCTGACAACTAAAGTAAAAGCAGACAATCTTTTTGTGTAGTTTTCATATTAAATTATTTAAAAAGACCAAGGGTTTTTAATAGCTCTTCCTCTAACACCAATCTGATGAGCTCCGATAGTTAAGACATCAGATTTTGAGTTAGATCATAGGACAAAATATTGTACTGGTTTAGACCAAAAATACCTTGACAGTTATCGTGTCAAATAGGTTTTGCTCACATCAAAAACTGTGTCAACAAGTTCACCTTGATTACAGAGGTTTTTAATCAGTCTTCAGAAGATGATTTCTCTTGCCTTATGTGCCACGAATTTGCCTCATCCACACAGACCTGATATTGATGCGAAGGAGGACGAGGATGATGTGGACCCTGGGGGCGCTATTCTGACATTCTACGCGACCTTGATTGACCTGTTGGGTCGCTGTGCCCCTGACCAGCAGCTTCTATCCCAGGGCCGCACCGAGCCTCAGCGGATTCGCTCCATACTCTGCAGTCTAGTACCGTTGCCTGACCTGGTCGGCGTGCTGAGCCTCAAGTTTGTCTTGCCTTCCCCCAATAAGGTTTATGAGAAGAAGGACGGTAGGTCAACGTTTTCTCATATAAATTTTGTTTTACAATTTGACAAATATGATATATTGTGTCCCACTAAAACATCAGCTGTTTTTTACACAGTCATATAAATATAAGTAGTGATCTTTGAAAGTACTACTGTGTACTGAAGATGCTGACAATAAAATAGTACTGATTCAAAATAGACTTAACATCCTCCATTTCAATAAGAGCTGTGTTTAAGACATTTTCAAAGGTCCAGTCAATTGTCATTGATATGGACACAGCTGATAATGTAACAAAGTAACACTGTGAAAAGGTAAGTTAGTTGAGACTTGCAGTGTGACACCAAAGCCTGTCAATATTAGACTCAGGGAACTAGTTCTGTAGATCTTGTTTAATAGCAGAGAGAAAATAAGTTTGCCCCAGAAATCTTTGCACAAGGTGTGTCCAGGCAAAGTTAGACAAAATGTACAATGAGGCTGTAGTCCACGTTGGTGTTTATTTTGCTCATCAAGTGCATTTCAATTTTTTTTCTCCATATTGCATAATGGAATTTTCTTGATTGAAGTAATCTGATGACTAGATCTGACATCATTTGTTTGTAAATTTGTAAATCTGCCAAAGTGATCTGAGACGTGAAGTCTGTATGAGCATTGCATGTAATAATAACTCGTTTGCTTTTTTCCTGTGCTTCGTCAGATGGTGTTGGCAAGCCTCTTGGTGCAGATCTGAAGGGTCTGACCCCAAGCCACAAGGAAGCTATGCTACTTTTCCTGGAGAGGGTCTATGGTATCAATGATCAGGAGCTGTTCTTCCATCTCTTGGAGGTTGGCTTCCTGCCTGACCTGAGAGCAGCTACAACCATGGACACAGTCAGTACAACCTGCACAATACGCCATTCATTCTTGTCTGTTAAAATGTTGTAAATTTTGGTGATATTTTAAAGTGAACAGTGACCTGGCCCAAACTGATCTGATTCACCTAATCTGATCTGACTTGATTCCATCTGGTTTGAATAGATCTGATATGATTGGACCTGATTTGATTTGACAGGGTTCGGCTTAATCTGAAGTAATATGACTACATTGGGCCTGATCCTGACTGAACTGACCTTACCTGACCTGGTTTGACCTGGTTTGACCTGGTTTGACCTGGTTTGACCTGGTTTGACCTGGTCTAATTTAACCTGGTATGACCTGGTCTAATTTAACCTGGTATGACCTGATAGGACCTCATCCTGACTGTATCCTTACATTTTATTTTGGGGTAAATTGCAGACCCAAGTCTCCCTCTAATAAAAAATACTGACAATTTGGGAGGTTCAAATCCCGCTCTTTGTTCACTTTATTCATTCAAAATTACCTTATCAGTTTCCCTTGTGGTTTGTTTGACGCTATTATAAGTTTCAAGTGAGTTAAATCCTTTCCAGAGTTTAGTAGAAATATTCCCAATTACTTATTGCCACCAAAATGTAATAATCATAATCCTAAATTTACTTCACTTCTTTTTTTTAATACCTCAATCTCCTTCAAACAGCCAAACACTCATGATCACGACATGTCCTTGGCCCTCAACCGTTACCTCTGCAACTCAGTCCTACCCCTCCTGACACGCCATGCGGACATGTTTGAGAATGCCGACCAGTATGCCTCACTGCTAGACTCCACACTTCACACCGTCTACAGAATGGCCAGCTGTAGGTCATTGACCCGGGGTCAGAGAGACACAGTGGCTGACTTCCTGGTTGCTTTGACGAGGTAGATCTCAATAAGAAGCACATTTTTTGCAGTGGTAGAAAGAGCAATTTTAGAAATTTGGGGTGGACTTTGACTTCGAAATTTAATATTTTGACTGTTATTTACCAAGTAGCATTAAGATGCATATAATGATTTACTGCCTGTGACATAGTTTTTTGATTGGTGTTAAGCTGGAGTCACACATTCGCAATTTTTACTGCCGTCCTCGATAGGACCATTCCCGATTAAAATTTGTCAAAAGTCTGATCAAGATCGTGAGATTCGTGGCGGGAAATTTGAAAATTTGGAGAAACATTTATTTAATCACGACAACAATCAGATATTGTTCAGGAAGCGTCCCGATTCAGCCGTTTCCAGCCGATTTCGTCCCGATTCTCCCGTTCTCAATACGAATCTGAACCGATTTGTATCTTTCGAACGGTAAAAAACGACCGAATCTGTCCCGACAGCATCCCGATTCTCCCGAATGCGATCCGACCGAGATCGGACAGTGACACGACAGTGAGCCGATGTTGCCGGAAGCGACCCGACTGAAAATCGTTAGTCACGTGGATGCAATCTGTACTCAATCGGCAATAACGGCAATGAAAAATTTCTCCAAATCATTCCCGTTCATCACGACAGCGTCCCAATCCACAGGACACCATCCAGACACCGTCCAGACAACACAGGACATTGTCACGATTTTGATCCGATACAGCAGAATCTGTCACGAAATAGTCACGATTGTAATCCGACTAGACAAAATCGGCTGAGTTTCCCGACAACGACGGGAGGCACCTAACTGTCGGGAGTGCTTGGCCGACCTCTCAGGACCTTTCCCGATCCGCAGGACTCTGTAGGACTCTGTTAGGACTCTGTTACGAACGTATACGACTGCGTTCAGACAATGATAGGACATTCCAGATCATTGAGGATTGTAATCCGACTTTTTCACTTTTCGTGTCGTAGCGCTGTCTGATCGCCAACGGGAGCCATAATCGGGACTGTGTGATCCCCGCATTAGAGACTTTTCCTTGTTAATAGAATTTTTCTCAAAAAAATATACAAACCCTAACCCTAACCGCATTTTGAAGAGCAGATCGTAGGCTAAATAATTATATTTATTTGTTGATATCAGTTTGATTCATATGCAATATTTGGGGTTCAATTCCATTATATTTCTTTTGTCTCTTGATCTTGTAGAAGTGATTGACTTTAAATTATATGTTCAACTGCACTTTATACACAATAATAGAGTACCAAAGTGTGACATCATTTGCCATTGCCCTAGTTCATGCACTGGTTTACACACTAAAGTCTTTGCACACATAATTGTGCATTTGAACCAGAAATACGTGCTACAATTTGATACTTTATTCATTTTCTGAAGACTCCTGCAGTCGATTTCATTTGTTTGCGTAAGTTGTGCAACATGTGACATTTAAAAAAATGATTTCACGAAAGTGACCTGCACCACAAATTGTGGCGTAACTTACACACTCGTTTTAGGTGGCGTAAGTTGTGCGAACAAACACCGAAGTGTGATCATCGCAGAGCCATGAGTTGCTCAAGTTATTTGTTAAATTCACTAGATTATTTCAGAAGGTAATGAAATGGTCATCTGCTGCAGGTTTACCTGTAAGGTATTTCCGACAGTTGTCACCAATTTTTGGAGCGAAGCACATGAAAAGTTTCAAAATGGCATTGCCAGAGTTATTTTGCGACTGTTCCACAAGTTTTTGTTATACTTAAACAGTCATCATAAAAGTAGCATTCGGCCTCGTCCGCGATGTATTAAAACAAATAAAACATTGTGCAGCAACGCAATTTCGTAAAATGGATCACAAGGATATTGCGCAGCTGCGCATTATTTACGTGGCATAAATCCTACGCGGCAGCATAAGTTACACACTGTAAGTTACGCACTGGTTCGTGAAATCAGCTGCTGGCCCCTGATTTCAATAATGCAGTCCTGATGTTATTTATTATGATTTTTTTGTATGGAATAGGAGCCTGCGGCCCAGCATGATGCAACGACTGCTTAGGAAGTTGATTATGGACGTACCTGCCCTCGTTGGCCACACCTATGTCGCCCTCAAGGTATGAATCAAGCTATTCAAAGTGACAACCAGTAGTGATTTCTGCATTACTGCGCACAGAAAGGATCCTGTTGCGTCCGTGAAACACTATTGCATCTTATGATCTTGTTGCATTAATACAGGAGATAATTGACTTATCGTAATAGTAATGCATGAATGCAGCTTACAAAATATTGTCCATTCACATAAGTTATAATTTGATGTGAAACACTCAAAACTCTGACACAAAAAGGGACATGGTCAACTCACAAATGATAGGTTAATAAGAATGGAAGAGGGGTCGCACCATGCTGTGCAATCGTATTACATCAGTGCACCACGATTGCACCGTATGTCATTGTACTATGCACAGAAAGCAAAGATTTTGTTGCATCAGATCTGGTATAAGTGCAATGAGACCTCTCAATAGATTGGCTTGGATATCGCAAGGAAATTGTACCTTACAATAGGATCCATTTACTTTGAGTGCAACAAGATTGCCCTCCGTTTATCATTGTATCAGCGCAGCCACAATGCACCTTATGGCAAGACTTTGTTTCAGTGAAACAAGATTCTTTACTTTGATATGGGTCATTCCATAAATTTGGAGGGTCCAAAAGTGTGACATTTTTGGTGTCCCTGTTTACATAGTGACATGTATAAGATTTTGCAATCCTGCTGGACACATTCTTTAATGTCTTCTATCTCCAAGAGTGATTATGTAAAGCAAGTTTACCTGCCAAACAAGTGTGAAGTCAATTTTTAATAATGATACTTGATGGAAATTACACAGGTCAGGTGTAACAGGACACCAAAATATGTCACACTTTTGGACCCCAAATTTATGGAATGACCCATGTATGCCTTGTTGCTTCAACACAACGATGTCGCTTTGTCATTTACTTGTATACAGAATGCAATCACTATAAATGAAGCATGAGCACATTGTAAACTTCTCATAGTTCTATAAAGGAAATGCATAAACATACCATTAACATTGTTGTCCAGTATTATTTCAATTGATGATGTACCTTAAACCCTTTCTAAAACCCTGATAACTTCAGTATTTTGGTATATATGGGAGGATGGAGAGTTGGTCTCAATGACAGTGGAGATTACCCCGCCTGGGTCTATAGAGTACCGAAGTGATGACGTCAATGCAATGTTTGGAACCAGAATATTTTGTTATTTTGTGTCAATGTGTTTGCATGACTGGCTGTTAACAAAGAAACAGTGAAAATCTGCATTTGCTTGGAACCAGTTGTCGTGCCAACTGACGTCAGACTTCGGTACTTTATAGGTCTGAAAATTAGTATAATTTCTCTGGAATCTATTGAGGAATTATCCTCTATTTAGATCTGAGCCAGGAAAACCGTAAGGGTGGTAGGGCTGGCAATTAAAAATGTCGCCAACCCTACCACCTCTGATCGTAACTCTTTTGGAGTGGCTTTTTAGCCTTGTATTTGGTGATTTCAAGATAAAAAATAAATGACATAAGGCATTTCTCAAACAATGGCTTTGGCTTTGGCTTTGGCTCGGGCTCGGGCTCGGGCTCGGGCTCGGGCTCGGGCTCGGGCTCGGGCTCGGGCTCGGGCTTGGGCTTTCGTCTCCAACTATACGCCAGTCCCATTGCCGATCTGAAGCCTTAGATACATAAATAAATGAACAGGCTCTGGATTGAAACATAATACTTTGATGTACATGTAGCAAAAACAATGTCCAGGACATTACCAAATCCAGGGACATAAAATTACGCGAAGCCCAAGCCCAAGCCGAAGTCAGCTTTGAGAAATGCCCAGATGGTTTTACTAATACAGTATGCAAAGTCTTCTATTTGCAGGTTTAGCAATGTGCATATTTTGTGGATGTGACCTTGAACTCCCATAGAGATTTATTTCAAATCTTACCGATGTCACCTTATGTCTACAGCTCCTGCAGCTTCACTATGAGCGTTGTATCAACTACTACGGTAGTATTGGGGGCTGGGGTAGTCACGGCATGGCCAATGACGAGGAGAAGAGATTAACTATGATGCTGTTCACTGGTCTCTTTGATGCTCTAGCTGACAGGGTGAGCTATATCATACAAAGCAAGACTCGGATTACAATGGGTAGTTCTGCACATGTGCGCGTAGTTCTGCACATGTGCGCGTAGTTCTGCACATGTGCGCGTAGTTCTGCACATGTGCGCGTAGTTCTGCACATGTGCGCGTAGTTCTGCACATGTGCGCATAGTTCTGCACATGTGCGCGTACTTCTGAGTATGCGCATGACTGGTGAGAACAAACCAAAGGGACCAATATGTCTGCTACCACCACGGGTCTCAAACTTCTCCTATCGTTTGAATACCATATCTCACTCATTCCACACCCAGTCTCCTGAATAGATTTAAAGTGAAGCGGACAGCAAGTTGCATAAATGATAGCATGTGAAAGCTCTTGTTTGGTAACGGGCAAGCTGGAGGCTTGCTGCCTGATTGGTTGTATGGACCTTGTTCATGACAGCCATGAAAGTGGGGCTCTAAGCAATATAGAAGTTCTAACAAACAAATAAATGAACACTGCATGCTTCAGTGCCTAAGCACTTTGCTATGGATACAAGTTTGCACCTCTTGGCTTACAAATCCATAAAGTTTAAAAATGAGATTGCCACTGCGAGTAAGACAAAATACAGCTGATTCCTTTACATTCAAGTGCAACACAGGTTCCTATATATGCCCATGTTTTGGAATTTGTCTATGTTACTTGGGGACCTGAAATGCATACATGTAGGTACACATGCAACTATAATGTTTGTACGCACGTACAAACATTATAGTACTATTTGACTGCAGTTGTATAACTTAGTTACTTTGAATCCAGAATTGCACTGCAAGATAAGAGGAGGTGGTCACAAGGTACCTTTAAATGGATTTATCATTGTCTATATCCCAAAGGTCTTTTTCTTATATATTTCTGCACTGTATGCTGCAGTTAGTAATAAATAGACAATTTATGTGCTGATCTAAACAGCATTGTTGTAGTCGAGTCCTGTGGCCAATTTCACGGAGCTGCAAAGCACAAAAATGTCCTTAGCGTGAAAAGTCTTGATAAAAGCAGAATTACCAACCGGATTCCCATATGTTGTATATTGCTTGTGATTGGTAATCAGTTGTTGTTTGCTTAAATAATAGCATGAAAATCACATGGAGTTTTGGCTGGTAACCTGTTTTAACTAAGCTAGACATTTTTGTGCTCAGCAAATTGTTGTGCTTAGCAGCTCCGTGAAATTGGCCCCCAGGTCCGAGTCCAAAGCAATATGAGCAAAAAAGTAGAATCAAAGTCAACTTGAGTCCAAAACTAGAAAAACAGACTATGGCCGTGTAAGAAATTACTTGGCCACGGCTTGAAATTACACACAAGTCTGTGTAATGTTGCTGCAGCCACTACCATAGACGTGTGTAATTTCAAGCTGCATCCAAGTAATGTGGACACGGCCTAAGGTCTGGACTTGACATTAGCCCTGACTCCATCCCTGACCAGATCCTGACTCCAGCATACTTTTTTGAATGTCTTGTAATAGTCTTCAATGCACGCCTGGACTCACCGAGGCCAGGCATGATTCCAAGACCATTATTATATTAAAACATAATTTGGAATCTAGAATCAAGATACGTTTGAGCCAGAGCTCTAGTTAAATCCAGATTTGGACACTGTTTCTGAGTTTCGAACTCCTGGTGACTTAAGTCTATTTTTTCACTTGTTTGGAATGATACTCTGATCGGAACTCGACTACCAAACTGACACACAGCATAGCAGCACACAGTAGGAGTCATCAAACAGGGTCATAAGCTTAATGTTTGAATCTGTTAATTTTATAGAATGAACTAAGAAAATTGCCCATAGTGGGGCTTGAACCTGTGACCTCCGGAACACTGTACTAGTGCTCTACCATCTGAGCTATTTTACTGAGCCAGTGCAGTGTTCGAGAGGTTGCTGTCCCACTCTTGTGAACTTTCTCTGTTCAGTCTCAACATTTATTAAATAATTCAGTCAGTTTCCCTTGTGAGTCGTTGATGATGTTCAAGTTGAAGTTAAATGGCTTGTAAAACATAGATTTTTCTGTTTGTACAGGAATACGATTCTGAGATGTTTGACAAAGCCCTGCCCTGCCTGACTGCCATCGGTAGCGCCTTACCACCAGACTACTCAATGGCCTACAATGATGCTAGTTACATCCGAGAGTCTAGCTTTGATGCAGATGGGCTGTACCAACCCAAACCTGTAGAAACCACAAGGTATCAATCATCAAAAGCTATAGCATTTAAAAACATTCTTTCTCCATGTAGCAATGCAAAGTGGACACTTGTTTAAATGTAGACAGATTCACTGTTTTTCCTTCCTTTAACCCCTTGTGTCTGGCTGTTATTGATGCGGTGCTTGTATGCCAAGAACGGACTGTGCAGCCAAGCGTAAAGCCCGGTTCATACTTCATGCGAATGCGAAGCGAATTTCATGACGTCAACAATTGAAGTTTCATTGTGACGTTCTCCGTTGCCTAATAACGAATTCGCTTCGCATACGCATACGCATTTGCATGAAGTATGAACCGGGCTTAAATGAAACAATATGCACCACTATGAATAGAGTGGTCCTATTCATCGCACTTGGAGCCGCCCTTTTGTGTGAATAAAAGCTTTGTTTGAAAAAGCTCCATCTATTCATTACACTCCCATTCAAGAACAATATAGTTTTTAAAAATGAATGGATTGAGTATGTGCAGGAATGTGCATACAGACATCAATCGGCCAGGTGGTCTTTTTCAAACTTAGGCTATGGCCGTCGTCCGTATTCAAGAAGTCAAATGTAAACAGATTCACTGTATTTGCTTTCTTTAAAGAGCAACTCCAATGGTTCCCTACTTTTCTTCGGTTTTGATTTAATTGAGAAGAGCTATGCCAAATAAAACAGATACTTGTCAAGATCCCAATCTTTGACGCCGGTTTTTATGTAAAAAAAATATGCATTTTTGTTGCCTTTCTTGCGAGTCTATCCCAGTTTCGTGAAAACGAGTGTGACGTCAAAGCTTATTTACATCTGATATTCATTTCTGACGTATTTCTGGTGAGCATGCAAGAACGAGACACGTACACACGCACATAACATCGGGTGCGGCTTTCTCCGGTACTACATCATGTTTTTTTTCATTTCTCAACAGCACCACGAGCGGCCAATTTGTGGAAAGTTTTCATAAACTTGAAAGAAAATGGTGATAATTTTCGCAAAATAACACAACATTGAGATGCAAAACAAACATGATTTTGTAATGAATAAGTAATTTATTATATATTGAACACAATAACATTGAATTCTTAACACTTTTCAAAACCGTTGGAGTTGCACTTTAAGTGAAATTGACATTCAGTAACACTGTCAAATCCCCTACGTATTTTGTGTTACTCTGAAGGCAGCTATGTGCGAAGCTAGACTTGTGTAATAGTGATAACAAAGATGATAGTGAACTGTTTATCCATACCACTGGTTTAAGAAAGTTTCAAAATGCTCATCATTTCCCTGTCCTTCTTGCAGAGTGCTGCTGAATGAGAACCTACTGTCTTTCAGTGATCGCTTTGCTGAACATCTCCATGATGCATGGGCACTCGGCATGGTGAGTCATCCTTGTATATCACCTTCCGGATCAAATACTTAAAGTAAATTTAAAATGTATCAAAATACATTTTTTTATAGCTTCAAACTTCATGAGAGAAGCAAAGATGTGATGCGATCAAGCAAAATCAGTCGGAACTCGGCAATCCTTGTTTTGAGATATGGGCCAAAATTTGTTCGAAGTGGAAAAATCAAAATTGAGTGTTTTTACAAAAACAGATGGGAAAACATTCTTCTTTTACATGAAAGAATGACTTGTATTATAAATTTGCTCAAAATGACTCAATTAAAGTACTGTAACTTTAAACTCGATTTTCTCAGTTTCTATCTTTTTAATGTGCCGGTGTTCAAATATTTGTAACCAAATATTTTAACCAAAGGTCGTATTCACATGGGTTTTTCACTAATATGGAGCTTGAAGTACGCTACAAATGAATATGTAAAAATCCCAAAATTGACCAGGGCCTACTTCAGACTGATTTTGCTTGATCGCATCACAGATAAGTATTTTAGATTTTTTATTATTGTTAGAAATTATTTTAGATTTTTTTTAAAGGGAACAAAGAAAACTAACAGGAGTGGGATTTGAACCTGCGACGTTCAGAATACTGTACCGACGCTCTACCAACTGAGCTTTCTTGCCCTTTGAGCTTTCCTCTCCCAAATTGTCAAGTGTCTTTGTCAGAAGTCATAAACCCATGATGCCGTATAGCCAGGGATCACGCCCCCAATTTTACAGTACAACCTGGCAAGCAACAGTATAAGGATCACGCAATGAGGATATGATTTTATTTTTTAAATTCATTGAAATGACCTAGTCAGTTTCCCTTGTGGTTTCTTTGATGATATTTAGATTATTTTTAGTTACTTCCATAGAACGTTTCCAAGTTGTTCTGTCCATTTTGTTGAATACTGAAATATGTGACCCAACCCACTAAATAAGTCACAAGTCGCCAGATATACTTTTCAGTTACGGGCCTTTAAACATGACTTTTACAGTGAAAATCATTTGGAATTGTCAGCATTTTCAACCACACAGTGTTCATATTTCATCACGATGTCAAACTGAGTGATAAAGTAAAGGGTTGAGTCTGATCTTTTTAATGCATGCCTAAAAAAGTAGAAAAAAATAATGAGCTTTAGAGTCAATTTGTAGAATCCGGTCTCATATTACGTTCTGCATATTTGCCACATTGAAATTTGATATGTGTATCATTTGTGGTGTGACTGAGTTAGTCCATGGAGGAAGGAAACAGAAGGAGACAGAACAGAATCCCCTTATCGGTCGAACTAATTATCACCTGATTACGTCCTATGCGCTCAGCACTGCGCCCACCCGCTGCGGTCTTAAAGCTTTACGACCGCACTCGGCCCTTTTAACACCATGACCATCGCCGCGATTTCGTTGGTAACCAACGTACTCAAGTTGTAGAAACTGCAGCGATGCTACTTGGATACGTGTAAACGAATGCACTTTTCGCATGCGCAGTTGCTTTGTATAGCCCCTGCTCGAACTCACGGAAACCCGTTGGCTTCAGTGCTGAATTCCACACGTTTTGATGGTCTGCGCGAAAAAATCGGCTAAAAACTTGTGAAGTTTCAACATTTTCCCGTTCACTCGAGAACCTACAAAACTGAAATGTATTAATATCATTTTCTCACCTTAACCATTTTTCCGACAGTTTCCTACAGCCCAAAAGTAGTTAATAATGGGGACGAAGACGATACACAACCGAATAGTTTGGTTTTATGGTGGGCCAAGTCTGGACAATTGGCCAAAAAAACGATCGAAAATGTGTTGTTTTTTTCGATTTTCGAGGCTGAATACGCGATTGAAGTATTTTCTTGGCAATATTTTTGTATCGTAATGTACTGCATTTGCCTACTGTTTCCAACAGCCAAAAAGTATTTAAAAATGGGGACGAAGACGATACACAACCGAATATTTTGGTTTTATGAATGGCCACGTACGTCTGGACAGTTGGAGGAAAAAAAAACGATCGAAAATGTTTTTTTTTTTTTTTTCGATTTCTTTCGATGCTACATGTTCAGTCTTGATTTACATGTTTTTTTTAACCTTTGAAATTCAAATTATTATTATTATTATTTGGGGGGGGGGGGGGTGGTGGGGGCGGGGGACGGTGGGGGCGGGGGACTTGGCCTACATGTTTTATAGTAAGCCAAACAACCTTTTTGTTTGGGGGGGGGGGGCACTTTACATGGAATTCTAACGTCAGGACTTTCTCGCTAAACTCAAAACAGTTTCCCATTGTAAAATTAGTTTTGAGACTTTTAAAATAAAAAAATTGATTAATAAAATGGCTTGTTCAATAATGAAGTAAGGGTTCAATTTATTTTTCCCTGAGTTAATTCCTTTGTAAAGCTTGCCCCACTCCAGGGGCTCCTTCAGTCATCTTGTTTGAGTGTGAAATTCAGTCAGAACCCCTAAAAAGTTATAGAATGCATTTCTCGCGTTTTTCTCAGTATAAGGGCTAGGCCTATCCAGGTTTTTTATTATATGCAGGGCTTTCTCGGCTTTCTTTGAAATATTTTAGGGTCCATTTAATGAAAGCCTTGCACCTTTTGGCAGCAAATTTTTATGTCGGAATTTGTCACCACATCAAACATTTTTTGGTAAAGGTGCATTTTAGTTTTTCGTGTATCAAGTTGCTCCAGTAGTCCTCCTGAACAAGATGATTTTATAAGATCTTGTTGGCAAGTACAAATTTAATATGAAATCCTTGTAGTTTCACAAGATTTGTATGCGAAAGACGGCCCAACTTACAAGTTCCCTGGCTCTAAAAAAGAGATGCACATTGTCTGAAACCTAACCTAAGTTATTAACCCCCCCTCTCGCAAAACCATTTGCCGTGATTCATAGTTGCCGCGGTGAGGCCAAATTAATGGAACCACGGCGGAAACCTTTACACGCGATCATTTCTTTCGTCGGCAACCCTTAACAAAAGCAAAACTCGCGACCATCGTCTTCGTCGGTGTCGTCGTCAGTCGACGGCTACCACTGATTCCGTTTCGTTTACAGAAACGTTAGAAAAATCGCTAAAATCTTCGAAATTAACATCGCTCAACGCGAAATCTTTGGGACCGAAGGCAGCATTTTGCATGGTAACGCTTGTTGTGCGCATGCGCAAAGAGACCAAATCCTTCCCACCATGCCAAGCGACAGAAACTGGCTTTGCTGACCGCACGCGTGCAGTGTTTACATAGCGGCTTAATCCATTTGTTATCAGTGCGACCGCCGCTGCGTTTACGACCGCGGCGACCATCATGGCCCTTTGAAGTCGATGTGTGCTATCTCCTTCTGTTTCCTTCCTCCATGGTTAGTCAGATGATGATAGTTAGTTGACTGGACTAGCGTACATTTGTGACCGGCTCTGCAAAAAATGTGTATTATGTCGCAACATTTGAAAAATGAGTTATATACATTTTGTCACATCCTAAGCTTTAATTTGGTGCAGGTTTGACCCCTGTGGCATTTTGTGGTCTAGAGATATCTTGACATTTGTATACTCCTATTTTCCAATTCAACAGAAGTGCGCTTAGAGATATAGGCCTTAAATACAAAAAGTGCAAAGAAATAAGATAGAAGTAATTTTTATCAACATTTAGTTTTTCTTCTTTATTTATCAATATTAATGTTTCTGAAAATAAATTCTGAAAATATAGAAATAACAGAAGCCAACAAACCAAAAACCAAAAAAATCACTTATGTGAAGATTTGTTCGGCCACTTCACATAGAACAGCCCTATGTGTGTTTTCACATATTGCGACATAATACCTTTTTTGATAGAGCGGGTCACATTTATTTTGTAGACAGGAACCTCATAGATACCTTTATGCATGTGTTCCATTTGTTTGAAAATGTGTAGTTTGAGGCTGGTTGGACCCACGGAGAGATAGAGAATGCAGCCATGAAGGAACATCCATCGCTAAGACCATACCGCACTCTTCATCCTAAGGTGGGCAGGGCTAACACATTTAGAAAAATCATATGGTAACTGTCCCTACATAAAGTCTGATAAAGTTGGTTTGAATGCAGTTGTTATGAACTAACAAATTTGACTAACACGTTCTCCTTGTACCTACTTGCTGTAAGTGGTGTAAGACTTGAATAGTGAAACTATTTCTGACTACAGTTAGGAATTTTACCACTATTCTACCATCCTACAAAAATCTTGGGAAACCATGATTTTTTTTAATGAAAAAAGTCATGGTTTTTGTGTTTGTATTTCCATCTAATTGTGTAGATCAGTTTGATCTTCTTGAAGAGCCACTTTTAAATAGTTTTAGTCCTTTTAATATTCACTTAAAACAGTTTCCTCTGTTTGCTTAACTGGTTAAAACTGTTCAATGCACTACATTATTACCCCTGCTCCTCAGGCCCATCAATCATTCTTGAAACCTCAGCTTTCTGGGGAGTATGCAGCCCCAGCTGCTAGTTACGCGCACTGGGCTCGTCAAACACATATCCACCACTGCCCTCACAGGCACCCATTTAACTCTAGGTGGAGAAGCAACTTAGGACATAGTGTCTTGCTCAAGGACACATGCACCATGACCCGGTCGGACTCGAAAACACAAACTGTAGTATCGCCAAGATCTTGAATCTACTGTACTAAACCAAGGGGCCACGGCACTCCACACTCTTGAGATAAACAATATTACACAACTTGATTTGATTGTGTTACCCACACAATCAAATGCAATGAGAAAGTAAAAAAAATACAGGATATTCCCAATGCTTTTCTGGCTGATTTATTACCAAACATAAATATGATATAAAAGTAACATGATTTATATGTAGAAGGATGAAAAATATTCCACCAAGTCCATGAGTGAAACTATTAAAACCATTGAGCACATTTTCAAAGTGATCAAAGAAACTGGCAGGAGTGGGATTCGAACCTGTGGCCTCCGGGTTACCGTACCGGCGCTCTACCAACTGAGCTATCTTGCCCTATGTTGGCGGTCTCCCAAATTGTCAGTATCTTTGTTCGGGTGGCCGCTAGTCAGAAGTCATAAACCCAGAATGCCGTATAGCCAGGGATCACACCCAATTTTACGGAGCATCGAAATTTCATTGAATATTTTTCATAACAGTTTTACACACTGTCATATGAAAATCACGCACTTAACGGATTGGGTGCAGGAGTACCGCAACTTTGCTTCCAAGAGCTTAGTTAAGGATGGAGCACAAGTGATGTGAGTATAGAACATGTAAAATGAAGCTTGTGATGCTGTGGAGATGGGCGAGTATCAACGAAAGAAAGCTACTCCTAAAAGCCTGCAAAAGTCCTACTTTTAAACTGATTGTGTCTTCCAAAGTCCTACTTTTGTCATGTGGTTTTTTTTTTTTATTATTCTATTCTCCTACTTTTTCATCTGGGTGTGCTTAAAAGCCTGTATTTTGCTGATACAAAAAAACCCATCTTGCCCTGGTAAGTCAGTGACTTGCGTTGGTGTTCATTGTGATTATATTAAAATTAGTCTTTATATTCTTTAGTACAAGGCCAACATTTTCCCATTGAAGATGCTTGTACACATTCATTCTTAGGAGAAGGACAGTTACCGGGACGTGATTAGAGAGAGTCTGAAGGCCATCCTTGCCTGGGGCTGGGCTATAGAGAAGAATAAGGTTGCTGAACAGCATGCCCACGCACACCGGCCGAGGCGCTTGTCCAAAACCAGTCTGGTAGGTTGATCCATGTAATCCGGGATGTATTGTGGAATTATGTTTCTATCTGAATCAACTAAACACAACACAAAAAGTAAGTCCCCCCCCCTAAATGACCCCTCACAGTTTCTTAAGTAAGAACTTTTCAAAGATCACATCTAGTGAAAAATACTTCTGTGGGTGTTAGGCAACTGTTGTGTAAAAATTGAAGGCATCCTTTTATTCATGGTTGACTGAGCTCAAATTGAAGACAAAATGACCCAATTTCAAAATTCACAAGACTGTGTGTGCATGCCTGTATGATGGCAGAAAACGTGTGTGGCGTCGAAGTGGAGAACAGCATGCTGAGTGTTGTGTGCAACCTGTGACATCCTTCGGTGGCGGAAGCATCATGGTCTGGGCTGGGATAAGTCTTGTCAACAAAACACCACTTGTTCAGCAGATAAATGGCAATTTGAATGCGCAACGATATGTTGACGATATCCTGCGTCCATATGTTGCACCGTATGCCGCAGCCCATGGTGATGGATTCGTCTTCATGGACGATAACGCCCGTCCTCACAGAGGGAGAGAGGTGAACGCCTTCTTGGCTCATGAGGGATCCAGAAAATGGTTTGGCCGGCAAATTTACCAGACCTCAATCCCATCGAGCATCTTTAGGACCTGCTGAAACGATGTGTATGCCCGTATCCATGCAGAAAGCACTCTGGAGGACTTGTCGCGATTACTGCAGGAAGAATGGATGGCTAATCCCTCGGCAGCGGGTGACCAGACTCATCAACACCATGAGAAGATGATGTCTGGAGGTCATTGCCAAGCGTGGTGGATACACACGTTATTGAACATTAATGTTAATCTGCTTCTCAGTCATCTGCAGTAATAGTCACTTTTGTGAATTTTGAAAATGGGTCATTTTGTCTTCAATTTGTGCTCAGTCAACCATGAATAAAAGGATGCCTTCAATTTTCACACAACAGTTGCCTAACACCAACAGAAATATTTTTCACTAGATGTGATCTTTGAACAGTTCTTACTTAAGAAACTGAGGGGTCATTTAGGGGGGGGGGACCTTACTTTTTGTGTTGTGTTTAGATCTGTTGATCAAATCAGTGGTATTCCATACACATTAGTAGGATTTGTCCAGAGGAGATGGGAGGGCATTTCAGTTAACTTTTTATTTGTTAATTTCTGTTTGTGTGTTATTTAGCTTTTAACGCCTTGAGTACGGCTGTCAAAGTGAGGCGCCGAGGTGCCTTGTCAGCTTTGCAGCCAAGCGAAATGGACACAAGAGGCTTGTGCAGCCAAGCGTAACAAGCACAATAATCCAACAATGGATTGAAAATGCAGAAAATGGCGTGTATAGATGTCATCCGGCCTAGTGGCAAATTTATTTTTGCGGCATTTGCCGTCATCCGTACGCAAGGGTTTTTAGAAAGGATTTGGCTAGAATTGAAGTGTTGGGCCCTGCGAATTTTTATCAGTTTATCTATTAAAAAATAGTGAGCTGTATCTGGAATCTGGGGTACTGTTCACAAATATTTACAATGCATGCAAGTATTCTTTTGTTTGATTTTAATGTATAATTATTATTCATAAATGCTTGAGACAGTTTCACTATTCCTATTGGTCGAGAGACTGTGTTTAAACCTTTGTTTAAACACGGTTGGGGGTTGTTTAAAAAAGGATGCATCCAAATTGGTTCTTCTCGGCCAATATGTAATGGAGAAAGCATCTTGGGCACGCGCACAAAATGGAATGAAGTTTATATGTTAGACAACACTAATGCTCTTGTATAATAGGCTGTGTCTCATGCGTGTGTATGCACGCACAACAGGTCGGCCACGGAATGCCTTCATCGCATGTAACGCAGATGCACTTGTTTGTTTTGTACTGTGCAAATTTAACAAAAAGTGGGGTGAAAAACTTTGTATTTTGTCGTTTTTACAGAGATTTTTTTCATAAGAAGGCATTTACCAGTTAATAATAAATAGACCTTGCCTTTGGCTTTTTCCATTACCACTGGTCACGACGCTCCTCTGTCGTCATTGATGTGGTAAAGACTTGTTCATCCCACTTGTATCCCATTAGTAAAGCTTTTTATTTTGCTTTCCTTGGTAAGTGGCATCGAGCAGAATTTTAAAAGTAATAATAAAGGTATTGGGGACCCTTTGGTGAGAGCTAAAGCCTGCTTATAAAATGTGAAAACTACAGAATATCCTTTGCATTTAATTTGATATTATGTTAATATTTTTGAAGATGCTTTTAAGCTTGTTACAGGCACATACTCTGCACAAACTGCAATAGTTGCATTTTGTTTCTGGTATCTTGATGTAACAAATGAGTCTTACCCCCTTGAGTACGATTATTACAGTGAAGCGCTAGGGTGCCGTGTCGGCTTTGCAGCCAAGCGAAATGGACACAATAATCCAACAATGGATTGAAAATGCAGAAAATGGCGTCTATAGACGTCATCCGGCCTGGTAGCAATTCTATTTTTTTTGCGCCATTCGCCTTGTGTTTATTTTTGATAGTCAATTACTCTTTTCAATGACCTTTGACCCCACAGGGTGCCATGGAATCTCCACATGGTTACAATCCTCGACCCATTGACATGAGCAATATCACCCTGACAAGAGAAATGCAGGTAAAAATCTTTCCTTTGTTCCCGTATTTACTCACACACATGTCGTTGTTGCATACATTGTGTAAACATTCCTTTGTTCTTGTGTATTTAAGACGAACAATTTTTTTAAATCACTTTTAACACTAATATGAAATTTCGATTCTGATGTCATTGACTATTCTACTTTATTTTGCTACCTAAACCCCTAAATGACTAAGACCACTTTTCCGAAAGTTGAAAACATTGTGTGGACATGTACAAGTCTACACAACGTCTGGAGAGCCTGCATTGTGTAGACATCTTTTGTTTGCAGTTCCACACGATGAATACAATGTTAACTCACACTAGTCAACACCTACAAGTGTGTAAACACCGGCAATTGCGGACCTCCCATTGTTCCTCTTTTGTTTATACTCTAACTTTTTCGGAAGGCCTCCCATATGTTTTGCACACGATTTTTAATCGTGGATCTTGACACTATCGTGGACCCTATTGTCCTCTTTGTTAAAAGTCCACGGTTTGAATAGCTATACAAACTCCAATCAATCCTATACTATTTTGGACACGGATATTTGTTACTGGTTTTGCATAGACACCTCATAACTTGGTGATCTGTCACATGATCTGGGTGAGTGACGTATCAGTTAAACGTGAAGATCTTGGGCTACACAGTGATACTAATTTTGTGGCATTAGTTTGATTAAGTTGAAAGTCACACACACATTTATTTTCATGTTGGCATACAATTCAAATACATGTAAGTTGATAATTAATAATTCATAAAGTTAATCATCCATACAGTTAATTGGTTGTTATAATTAAATTAGTAATCTAATATAACAATATAATATAACAATTATCATACACTGCGATACCAACATGTAGGAAGAGCGAAGCAAGCTTTTATGCTCTCCCTGTGAGGACAGAGGACAAATATATATTTCTACAAACGTGGGACGAGGAGACAAATATTATGAGAGCAAACTGAAGTGACAGTATATGTAAAATGATACAAAAATTATTACTGGTAAAAATTAATATGTGATATATTTTGGTTTTAATACAGGTATACTTTTTACTCGCCCTGTACATACATTATTGTGGCGTTGGATTCCATAATCAGACTGTTGTATTATAATGCAATAGTAGTTATAATAAGTGGTGCTGATACGGGGCTTTTTCACAAAGAGTTGGTCTCACCGACTGTAGACGTTACCCCATCTGGGTCTGTAGATCTGAAAATTGGGATAATTTCTCTCGTATTGGTTGAAGAATTATCCTATATTTAGATCTGGACCCAGGACAACTGTATGGATGGTAGGGTTGGCAATTCAAAATGTGGCCAACCCTACCACCTATGTTTGTTCATAACCCTTTTAACTAGAGTGGCTTTTAGCCTTGTATTTTGGTGATTTCAATAGAAAAAATTAACCCTGGTCGTCAGGCCATGAGGTCAGGTTTAATGGTGTTGTTATCACTATGAATTTGAGTCACGCACATGCGGCTTATCTTGCGAGTAGTTTGCCCACTTTGGTACTATTTCCAACAATGCTCTCCATTTCAGACCATGGCAGAACGTCTTGCTGAGAATACACATGATGTATGGGCCAGGAAAACCAAGACAGACATGGATGCATCAGGTCAGAGATAATAAGATCAGCTTTAATTGATCCATATCACGTGTGAGATCAGCTTTGTGCCCAGTAAACCCCTTATGTCTCACATGTACTCTTTTACACTGGTCCTAGCACTGTGACTATAGAGTACCAAAGTGATGACGTCAATGCAATGTTTGGAGCCAGAATACTTATATTTTGTGTCAATGTGTTTGCATGACTGGCTGTTAACAAAGGAACAGTCGAAATCTCTATTCGTTTGGAGCCAGTTATCGTGCCAAATGACGTCAGACTTCGGTACTCTATGTGGAATCCAGGTTTAAATTAGCTGTCTGGGATACTAAGTTTGTCCAGCTATAGTTTTTATGCGAACTTACTCAATTTTGGTTCCTAGCTTATAATAGATGAATCCAACCAAGCTTTTATGGGCAGGGGCCAATTTCATACAGGTGCTTCAACCGGGCGCAAGAGGTTAATAAAATACAGGTTGCCTGCCAACACTCTATGTGATTGTTATGCTAAGCAAATGGCTAAATACCGCTTACAAGCAATATACATCACATGGAGTTTTGGCTGGTAACCTGGTTTTATTAAGCATGTTTTTTTTGCTTCAACATTTTCTGCTTCAACAGCTCTATGTAATTGGTCCCAGGATGAATGCGGCCATGATAGGGGAGGGGAGGGGAGGGGGGGGGGGGGGGGGGGGGGCATCCACACCTGTACAGTAAGCATTGATTGTATTCAGTCACCTACGTTTGGGGTTGACAAAGGTTTGTGAAAACTGCCAAGAAATGGCCACCTGTGTCGGACCAATACAGACCAATAATAAATAACATCGGAATTATACATGTACGAGGTGCGATCAAAAAGTTCCTAACTGTGCCTATAACAAGCAAAACCGTACATGATTTAAATCTGGCCGCCATCTCCTTCAAAGTCCCCTTGTGCAGCGATACACCGCTCCCAGCACTCCTGCCACGCTTGGAACACTCCCTGGAAATCCTGTTCCGTAAGCGTCAAGCACCATCTGCGATTCTCGCTGGATCTCCTCAACAGTGTCAAAATGCTGACCCTTCAGCTTGAACTTCATTTTGGGGAACAGAAAGAAGTCGCAGGGAGCCAAATCCAGCGAGTTGGGGGTGGGGAGCGACGATTGTGTTGTGTTGTGAACTTTTTGATCGCACCTCGTATCAAGGAAACACCTTTGAAGCAGGTGTGACTGATTTTTTTTCTCCAATGCACTACCTACCTACAGGGGGAGGTTGCCATGCCCAGTTGGTGCCGTTTGACATCTTGACAGATCTGGAGAAGAAGAAGGATCGTGGGATGTCCCAAACCTTGCTCAAGTTTCTTCAGGTCAACGGTTATCGACTGCACAGGTGAGGACAAACCAAGCCTTGCTTGTCTTGGATCTTACTTTTTATTTTTGATTCAAAATTGAAATTGCCAAATCATTCTCCAGGATCTGATAAAGAAATTTCCTGTATAAAACTTTCTCTCCTCATGGTTAGATCATCCTGTGTGCGGTTTCTAAGCCTGCGTCATGTAAATGCTCTGATTTATGCTCTTGTTTTAAAGTAATAAAACTAGCTGTCTCGATACAACTTGCTACATTGTCATGCAGCGAGAAAGCAATCCATAAAGATCGTGCTGCTTAAATTAAATACTATTTAAAATAGACATAGTATATATGGATCGGACAAAGTGACTATGATGTCTGTAAAGTTTGTCATCAGCAACAACAGTAACACTAGCACAAAATATATAATAGAGTAAGGAAATCTCTTTTTAAGATGAAAAAAAACAAAGTATAATTTTATTCTCACCTCGAAAACAAAATAGCCCAAGATATAATGATATATCCCATGAAAAACCCCATGATATATTAAATGATTATTCCTTTGTTACATCAAAATCAGAATAGATTTAATCTTCATAAAATACCACGGAATATATTTGGATTTATACTGCCTAGTTTTAAGAAAAGAATCTGTATTATCAGTGCGGTGTCATGAATGTTCCACAGAAACTCTCAAATGTCTGCAGTAACATTATTTTCACCCGATCACTTTTAATATTTTTTCTGTCAACTCAGTGAAGAGGAAGAGGAGAAAAGGTAACCATGGTGACAGTTATCAAATTGAATGTTTTGTTTTCTAACTTCTGCACTTGAATTGTTTGTACTGGTACCCGTTTTTCCCCCTGATGGTTTGAGTTAATTAGAATGACAGACTGGTACTTTGGCCCTGCAAGTAGAAAATGGCAGTATTGCAGTGACAAGACTAGTTTTGTTGTAAATGTTTTGATCACATGAAACAATTCTGTTTAGCCAGTCTCTTTTATTTATTTGAAGGTTAGACTTCAGTTGTGTGCACTGTAAATGTGCAACATTGAACAAAAATGTCATGAAATGACGCAATGTATCAAACATGTATTTTTGTTGATAAAACTGTGTCATGTAGACATCTTTCATGGATCAAGGTACCAGTCTTTTTGGGGTGTTTTCTAAACTTAGATTGCATGTAACCTTTTGTACAGTTTTCTTAAAAGCTACTCGTGCTTTAGTTTCAAGTTTAAAATGGCACTTGAGTTTTAAGATAAAAATGTATTTGTGAAAATGTATCTTTGGTGCCTACTTTGTAACTGTGTGGTGCATATTCAAGCATGAAGCCTGTGTTTACTGTTATTACCGAGTGACCATCTATGTCAGTCTCTATATGTGATGCGATCAAGCAAAATCAGTCGGAACTCGGCAATCCTTGTTTTGAGATATAGGCCAAAATATGTTCGTAGTGGAAAATCAAAATTGACTTTTTTACAAAAACAGAAGGGAAAAACATTCTTCTTTCACATGAAAATATGACATGAATTATAAATGTGCTAAAAATGACTCAATTAAAGTACTGTAACTTCAAACTTGATTTTCTCAGTTTCTTTCTTTTCAATTTCTTTATTTTTAACTTTTTAACCAAAGGTCGTATTCACATGGGGTTTCACTAATATGGAGCTTGAAGTACACTACAAATGAATATGTAAAAATCCCAAAATTAACCAGGGCCTACTTCAGACTGATTTTGCTTGATCACACCACATATTATATAAGAGTCATTACACCAGCATGACCAGTGGCATTAATAGTGTGTTGAATGATCTGCTCATGTAAAACTTTGCACGGTAAAAATGCCCATATAACACATAGAACACGCAGTTTGACTACTGAAATTCAATCATATGTTTGTCATCAAGTTGTTAAAAAGTGTTGAAGTATATTAATAATAAAGCAAGTTCGATCAAGGATAATTGGGTAACCAGTGGTCGATTTATGATGTACTTTGTACATGCACAGTAACATCCATGTGCGAACTAGGGGTAGTTAAACTATTGTTTCACTGGGGCCCTCTTCATATTTGTCACAGTTAAACACTAAACAGTTGCTATTGATTTACCCGTGCAACCATGCCCTGTAGGCTAGTCGACTAGACTTGGTTGACTCGATGGAGTTCAGGCAAGATTAGTCCCACAGTTAATTATTGTCCTTGCTCGAATTTCCCATATTACGTTGAATTGCTGCTTGTGCAATGAATTTATGTTAATCATTTATGTAATAAGTTCAACTGTATAGGATGTAATTAATCTGCATATTAATAGTCTGACCTGGACTTGTTGATTACATTCTGAATACCTATTTCAGTCCTAATCATCAGTGTGTGTTCAGCCCACTAATAATGCATGAAGAATGCTTCATTACAAGCCACCAACAGGCATGGGGAATTTGACCAGGTCAAATCTAGCATGTCTACAAATGGAGAGATAAATAGCACATATGTATTTATCTTCAATACTGCTATCATTATTATCAAGAAACTGAAATGAAATCAAAAGCAGCCAGGTTAGTTTTATAACAGTTACTTTTACTTTGAAGTACCTTTTAATTGTTAGCACTTTGACCAAACTCTGTAGGATACTTGGCATAATTAAAGCATATGTAATTATGTAATTACCAGTAAGTAATTTCTGAAAGCTTCACCTGCACTGGAAATGCACATTGCTCCCAGGTTGTTTTTTTTTTTTTGGAAAGCTGGGGCCAATTTTATACAACTGCTTAAACACAAAATTTGCTTGAAGAGCAACTCCAACGATTCCCAACTTTTGTTAGGTTTCGATTTAATTGAGAAGAGCTATGTCAAATAATACAGAGATCATTTTGTCAAGATCCCCATCTTTGATGCTGGTTTTTATGTAAAAAAAAATGCATTTTTGTTGCCTTTCCTTCCGCGAGTCTATCCCAATTTCATGAAAACGAGCGTGATGTCAAAGCTCATTTACATCTAATGAATATTCATTTCTGACGTTGAGCGCGACACGTACACATGCACATAACATCGCGTGCAGCTTTTTACGGTACTGCATCATTTCTCAACAGTTTTCATAAACTTGAAAGAAACTGGTAATAATTTCTCGCAAAATAACACAACATTGACACGCAAAACAAACATGATTTTTGTAATGAATAAGTCATTTATTATTGAACACAATAACATTTAATTGTAACACTTTTCAAAACCATTGGAGTTGCTCTTTAAGCACAAAAAACCTTGCTTAATAGTACAAAATGGTTATGGTGTTGGTTGTGAATTATGCACACTTTTTTCACACTCGGATACTCAGCTTTTATTTTTTTTTTATATTCAGTTTGTTTTTATAGTTTTTCTTAGAGTGCACAAGTTTGCCTACTACATAAATGCCAGAGTTGTTACGGATATTCTTATTGGGTTATTTGCACAAAATTTGAGAATAGTGCAAAATAACCTTCTTGAGGTGTTGACCGCCTCCCAATGTAAAAGGGGAAGAAAATCAGCTGATATTTTCTTAACATATAATTCAATACCCCAGCGTTATGTATGAGGTGCAGTAAATGCACAGAATACTTATGCACCGTAGTAGTATGCATGTGTCACCTGTGTTGTCTTGCTTGTAATAATTGGCTCTGTAAGCCCACATCATTGTGGGCATGTTCCAGTCTTGGAAAAAATGTTGTTAAACACAATACCAGCCCAAGATGTCATGAAATGCTAATAAGTTGCGTAATGCACCAATATAGAATACCAAAGTGATGACGTATTTCTGGTTCACGTGCACAGTTATTTGTGTAAAGACATCGCGTGAACCAGTTTGTGAACCAGAACAGTAGCAAATGAAGTCATATTTTGGTACTCTATTGCCACAGGAGTGTCTTAAAGTCAGTGTGCTTTGAAGGTTCAAACAAGAACACCGCGTGATCCCATTTGGGAACACTGGTCTGTGTATGTGCACAGTAACTCGGAAACAGCCTGTTCCGTTTTGGAATGCACCTGGAACACGCTAAAAGGAGTGTCTCACAGGGAACGTTCTGACTTTTGAGACGCTCCCTCACAAGACATTATGTAATATCGTTAAAGGTAGTGTACATTATTGGTCATTGTTGCAATTGTCAGAAATGTGCGGATTTGGGGGTTAGTATTTTATAGGAAATATCGTTCCACTGACCAAAGTTTTGCATTCTTGGATGGTGGAAAAAACGAGAGAAAAACGGTATTCGTTTTCAACCGTTGGGCGGCATTTGTTATAGCGCCCTCTTGTAAAATAAGCACAATTTTTTTGGTAAAATGGGATCGTTTTCAATTGGTCACATAACATGTACAAAGGCCGAGTGGTACGTACATGCGGCGAACGTCCAAGATCCACTGTATGCACTGGTTACAACGCGTCGCTTCGGTACACTACGCATACACACGTACGATAATTGCAACCTTGGGCCCGTTTTCAGATTGTTAACCCATTTTAGACACAACGCGGACTAACTACATTCGGTCAATAGAAGGCAATTTTCCAATCGTTGGATTGAAAACGACAGCACACCTGGTGCCATCATTTCACAGGATGATTGAGACTACTATTAACTTACAGTCTAGTGATGTATTTCGTAATAATTTATTAAAAAAAATTTGGAGGATTACCAATGGTGTACACTAAGTTCCTTGCATCTTCCAGGAGAAGCAGACAGTATGATGCTGATGGCCTCGTCAGAGGGGCCAGCACAATCGAGAAGCGCTTTGCCTACAACCTGCTGGAGAAGTTACTGCACTATGTGGACAAGGCACACTCAAACCTCAAGCCCTGGAAAGATGGTATGTATAATCTTGACAACTGTAAATTGATACTGGTGATTTCTTGATTTGGATTTGATAACATGGCTTGCTTCCCCACATGATGCATGTGCAGTGGTAGAAAAATCGTCACATTCATTTGAGTCCAAGTCTTTAACGTGCGAACACAGTTGTAGACTGGACAACAAAATGTAAGGTGGCCAGTTTTTGCGAACCTGACTTTTGAAAATATATAGGAAGTTTTTTTTGTCAAATTTAGAAAGAAAAAAAAGTAAAAAATATTTGGGAGATTTTAAAAATGTAGCACAATTCTAGACTGGAAAAAAATGTGCAATGTGGCCAGTTTATCAAACCTGATTTTTAAAATATTATGGAAATTTGTTTAGAATTTGAAGAAGAGTTTGAGATTTTGGGGATATTTTTTAAACATTGAGTTGTGACATCGAGAGATAAATCAATTTAAAGGGAAAGATATTGTGTTACAGAAATTGAATTATTTTTTCAAAGTGAACAAAGAAACTGGCAGGAGCGGGATTCGAACCTGCGACCTCAAATTGAATGAATCAGCCAGCAGCCACAAGATGGATGGTCTATGTGGCTATTCAAGATATTTAGTGCTATTATGAATATTATATATTATGGTTTCAAAGTTTGTTTCAGTAGCATGAGGCTTAAGGTTGTAATCCGACCTGCGGAGCAGCTTTGGTGTTTCATTCTCTCTGGCACTCAAAAGCACATAGAAAGGCACACAGTCTCAATACACGGCTATGGGAGGTTAAACTGTTTCAAACAAAGCTTTGCAGTGGATGCAGTATTTTTTATTGGGAACAAAAGTAGATTGTTCTCAAGGGGTATTTGAATTATCTATAAAACTGACTTCGATGTGGTGTACACAAATCACTAATTTTGATTCTTTTTTGGTTCAATCAGTTGTACACAGTTATTTACAGAAGTTTGTGTTGTTCTCGTTTTCTAGCGCCACACAAGAGGAAGGAGGAAGAGAAAAGCTACAAGTTCTTCACCAAGGTAAATTATGGTGTAACCCCGACATTCCCGTACCCAAGATATCCTAGATTATGTCACAAGCAATACCCAGGATATTCTGGGTGTGGAATTTGACCTGCGTTAAAATGTATGGTGCTATAATGCACTAATCCCTGCAGTTACCCTGCAGAATTGTGCAAAACAAAAGTACACAATAAAAGGTGTGGTTTGTAATTAGTTTGAACGCCTAAGCACAGAGTGGAGAATTTATGGCTGTTACCAATGATGTGCTGGTATGCTGGAGTTATCACAGAAAGACCTGTGCAGCCGAGCGTAAACGTGAACAATAGATGCCACAACGAACAGTAGTGGCCAAATCCATCATACGCTGAATAAAAGCTTTGTTTGAAAAAGGCCCATCTATTCATTACACTCCCATTCAAGAACAATATATTTGAATAATGAATAGATTGTGTACGTGCAGGAATGCGGCTATGCATGTCAACCAGCCTAGTGGTCTCACCTCAAACCGCCGGTATGTCCCTCAGCCGGCCCCAAGAATTATGTGCGTTTAGCCTGTGTTGAATAATGAATAGCCTGTGTTGTCCTGAAATGTCATCTTCTGGTAGGAGAGAGTTTACCAACACGGCTCTCAAAAATGACTGAACATTTCCCAAGATAAAGGAATTGATTTGGACCTGCCTTTTCCTTAGGTGGTGCTCCCCCTGATTGAGAAGTATTTCCTGGCTCACTCTGCATACTTCGTGTCAGCGCCTAACTCTCCTCAGAGTGGACGGTATGGCTCAGCATCGTACCGGGAGAAAGAAATGGTTACCAGGTATGTCAAGATTGAGCTGTGTTTGTATTGTACTTGTTTGAAGATGGAAGGGCTATTAGTTTCCAAGTATGAAATGATCAGTGATCATTTTTAGTTTTTTTTTTTAAATATGTCGGCCAATACAAGGCAAAAAGCCACTCTAGGTAAAGGGCTACAACAGAGGTGATGGGGTTGGCCACATTTCAGGTTGCTCAGCCTACCACCCTTGCGGTTTTCCTGGATCCAGATCTAAATAGAGGATAAATCTTAAATGACCAAAGAAATTATCCTAATTTTCAGACCTATAGACCCAGGTGGGGTAACTACATGTGTACCATGTCGAGCTGTAAAAAAATGCTGTTTATTTGCTGTTACAAACACTAGGAAATTGTGGATAGCAAAATTGTAATACGCTAAACAATTATTTTATTAGTTTTTTGTATTAAATTGGTGCCACTTTGTTAAATACTAGAGTTAAAATACAATGCTTTTCATCGCCCTTGCTGTCATTGAATCAGATAGTCATGTATACTTAATGAGGGTGAAGAAATCATGGATGGTCTTCTAGAGAAGTGTAGGTTATAGAGGTTTCTTACTTGCTGATAAAACATGTCCTGTGGGATCATATTCATATCATAGCTGGCTATGATGAATGCGGAACTGCATTATATCGAATGGGTAGATTATACATTGGTAGTCGGTATTATATTATTAGACATTTGGCCAGGATAACCCACAAAGTTTTTGGACATATTTCCAGTGGGGTCCCTTCAGAAAATTTGTTTTAGATGTGGGAGGAAAAACCCAGAGAACAAATCTGGAGAACACTCACAGAATCAGTTGAAAACTAAATCCATATGTTGACCCTGAGTGGGATTCGAACCCGAGTCACAGCATTGGAAGGCGAGGAAAGTACCATTAGTTGTGCCACATTCTATCATTGTGATGTTATGTGAGAAGCCTCTGTTTCTCAGAGGATCTGTAGATCAGCCATTTCCTGCAAGTTGTATGCAGTAGGGTAGTATTGATAGTACGGGAATCAGTTACCCAATTGAAAAAAAGCACGGGTACCCAGGTACTCGTTAAAGAAAGCCAATCCCAAAAATTTAATCTCAATAATTGCTGTTCGTTTTGTTCATAAAGGTCCGCATGTTAATACTACCATATCGATACATCAACAGCTTTACGGTGTAAATTGCATTTTTGCAAGCGTCATAAACGTGAATCCGTTTTGTTTTTTCCATGTACCCTGATTTTCATTTTGAAAATTCCCCACAAATGACATTCAAAAACTTTCTATTTCATTGTCTGAGAAATTACTAAGTAATATGTTAATTCGGTTATGGGCACTCGATTCCATAATCTGGAACCGGTTCCCGACATTAGCGGTTGGGTACTCGGGTACCCAGTTCGGATGCACAGCCTTTTATGCAGCATTGGAAAGTGCATGTAAAAGTGAATGCAACCACTTGCTGACAGTCCCTGCCACAGTCCTACCCTGATGTCATTTATTGCATTGTCCCATACATGTACCTTCACCCAAGAACCCCATAAATTACCCTCAGCTCTGCCTCCCTGTACACAAAAGATGTTTATGCATGTACATAGAGTTACAGGGGATTATTACGGGGAAGTAGGTTTCCAGAGTACAGGCTTGAACTTCATGAAGACAGTGGAGAAAATTGCCTTTTGTGCTTCTGGTCGCTGGCTCGATGCCCCTTAAAATGCTCCGATGGACTTCCTAATACATCTGCGCTTTGCTAAGGAGAAACAGCTGATCCCATACGAGAACACATTTGCTGGTCTCTCTAAGCCAGTAAGTAGGGCTGTTCATTTTCGAATAATTTAGTATTCGATTATTCGAGACTGGGCTTGACCGAATATTTGAATACTCGATACTCGCCGATCAAGTCTTTCAGGCATTTGCAGCAACTGCATGCCGCGCCGGTAAAAAGTTGCATGCAAAGCACGCCAGTGTTTTACATGCTGTGATCAATATTATAGACCACTTTTTTTTGCATTGTATCAAGATCATTATGAGTACGTATAACGATCTGATAACAAGAAACCAAACTTCAGGCTTGTTTTTGCAATAATTATTTTAGAAGTGTCAAGGGTTTTACGGTCGGGAACAATAAACCTCTGTCCACAAAAAATGCAGCATTTGACTGCTAAGCGCCGTAACTTTTCTATTAATATAGCATCAGAGTCATATCTGTATGTGCATATATATATTTTTTCGAATATTCGAACCGGCAAAAAGCTATTCGAATATTCGCTATATTTGGGACAGCCCTACCAGTAAGTCTTGCGGTAATTTGCGTAGCATTGGAAAACCAAGCCAAAGTAATAGGCTGCAGGCACAAACCATGAAGCGTGCAATAGTGCACAAGTATAGACTGTTAACAAGTTAAATAGTAAAACTAGCCTTAGGTTATTCCCAGAGTGTTCTATTTTCCCAAAGCTCAGCCTCGGAAATCACCAACAAAGACTAATGTTACAATGTTACAAGTGACCACAGCTATCATTTGTTTTATACCCCCTTTTTCAAAGATATAAAATGAAAAGCCTCTACCTGTATTCATTCTTTTGGATTTCAGAAATTTTGCCAAAAGAAAAATATATCCCTGATAAAAATGTTGACATCCACAAAAGTGTACCGCATTGTGCACGGTGCCACTGCGATCATGTATAGATTTCACATAGAATCCCCGGTTGCTGTAAGTATACCTGAGTATTCCTGGGTTACCCTTTTAGGAGCTGGCAGTGATAAAAATAAGGAATGCTGTATGACACACTCTACTCAAGGGTCAGAATCTATGGATGAGGTGTTAATCCTTAAGCAGATCTGTAGATCAAAGTTTGTATTCTCAATGCAAAACGTACATCCGTCTGTCCTCAACAAACAGATTATATTGAATGGGTAGGCTAAAAATGAGCATATGCAGATATGAAGTGAGATGTATAGTTGCCCATGTCTAGTGTTTTTGTTTCAATATTTAAGAGATCAAGAAGAACAGGTTATGATCTATTTTTGAATATAACCAGGAATAACCATAATCATGCATATATACAGCATTTTGTCTTTCATGCATGTAGCATGTGAGAAATATTCATCATAACAATTTTGTTCTGTTGAGAAGTTATAACTACACTTCTTCAGACCACAGACCAATTAAGTTAGAGGAGTTAAGTCAGCACTGACTTGAACTTTTGTTTAGACTTGTGCCAACATATTGCACAGAACAAGGATGACTGGTGCATACACAGCACTGCCACAAACTCCACAAAGCTTGATATTGTGTATTATACAACACCTGAATAAATCCCAGGCATCCGATTGGTGGATCGTCGATCACGTGCATTGAATTATTCGACCCATCACACGACGCGAACCCGCACCGCCCAAAACGTTCTATCACATGGTTCTATCAAACGTTGCGCGCGCATTGATAGAACCAAAAGAACTTCCCTAATTTCACGGTCACTATGGTGGCGCTACAACATGGCGGCCAAGTTTCCAGAACTGCCGCGGTTTGTTCTCCTAACAGACGACGAAATATTGGAACTTGTAGGCGATGCTGACGCTCCAAATGCAAAGAGACAAATCAAATATGCAGTGAAACGATTAGATGAATTTGCAAGACACGCAGGAACAACAACTGAAGCTTTAACTGATTCGGAACTCGACAATTTTTTGTCGCAGTTTTATGCGGGACTGAGAAGGTAAACGGCACGTTGTAACGTTACACAAAGAAATCCATGCATGCAATATGTCGGATGTATTCAGGCGTTGTATAAAACAAATAATGAATGTTTCACATTCGTGCAATGGTAAGAATAATTTCATGAGGTGACAGATGGAATGTCCCATTCCACTCGGCTTCGCCTCGTGGAATGGAACATGCCATCTGTCACCTCATGAAATTATTCTTACCATCGCACTCATAAACATTCATTATTTGTATATTATACCAATCAGTACCACATCATTGCAGCCAAAAACAGTGGACTTGAGCATCTGGTCAAAACAAAAATTTCCAAAGAAATATAGGCAGCATAGGAGCTATCTCATATTACTAGGGTCCTATCTGATGTGTGATGTGTATTTCGACATGCCCACAAATGAATTTTTTTCATATAGAAACACACCACAATGCCAAAAACGATTTTCTTACATTTAATAAAAGAACATATTTCTTATTTCAAGAACAATATTCATGTCTCACTCCCTAGAAAACTTTTCTAGGGAGTGAGACAGGAAAACTGTTCATGAAATCAGACAATTTTCTCATTTTAAGAAAACTATTTTTTGGCAGTGCATGATAAACATTTGCATCTTATTCTGGACCTACTATAGCGGAACTGGGCTCATCGTCACATGATGCCGCTCTGTATATTGTGCGTGTGCATATTTGGTGTTAACACCATGGGCTGGATTTATTACAGGCTTATACATCGTGACAACAACAAAAACTCGTAATGTGTATGTTACCTTACAACCCCCTCCTAACCAACCTTTCCATGCCCTACTGCTCATCCCTTAAACCAACCCAAAAAACCTAAAGTGGGCAACCCGCCAAGACAGGTGCTTCCCCCGTGGAAACGATCATGGTGGCAAGGTGAGAGGCTGAAATATTTGCATGAAAAGAAAGTTGTTGATGCCTCCTCTAGCTGCACGAATCCCCAGGCCGTTTTATTTTGGAAAGTGTATTCCCCTGGCTATAAGAAAAACCTAGCTTGTTTTATTTTTGAAAGTGTACCCCTATCTAGCTGTGCGAGAATCCATTTTTGTCCCCGTTTCCTTCAGGGCATCTCTGTGTGCTTTGTTGTGATTTGAGTTGGTTTGATGTTTTCTAAAGTAGCAATAGCCTTGATCTTAGAGCCACTGGAAGACCTATCCTAGCTAGCAAACAAAAATGAAATTCCATTTGACATGCCACATGCCTCTAATGGGTGCGTTCGATTAGCTTACACGTGTAAGTGCAAATTACATGAGACTGTTCGATTAGTCATTACGTGATACTCGTCTCTGCCCCGGTGTCAACCACCACTACCCTAGCCAGCGAGCAGGTCTCTGGTGGCTGCCCGGGTGTAATGATGTCACCGGCTAGCTGAAAACGTAAACATGGCGGGGAACTCGAATTCAACGTGAGTAAATGTACAAATTGTGACACAAATTGGAAAGCAAAAGGTGTATTTTCCCGACATTGACAACAGTTGGGGGACTAGACTGTAAATTGTGAATTTTATAATTATTAATCGTCATGGTCAAGATTTTGCCGGTAGAGCAGACGACAGTGAGCCTGTGTTAACATATTCAATTTTTTAAGTTCCCCGGCCCCAAATGACGTTTGACCATAATTTTCCCGGCATGCCTAGGCGAATACACTGCAGCGTTCGATTTGCCTCATTTCATGGCTTCCCCGCGGTGTAACCCCCATGTTTACGGTGTAAGCTAATCGAACACACCCAATGGTATGTTCATTTGAAGCAAGATATGGGACAGAGGGATTTTCCCTCTTTTGTTTTAATAGTCTGGAGTGTGTATAGGATAGGGACAAGAAGGATATATCCCTTGGTCTTGGTAAAGGTATGTTTGCAGAAGAGATTTATAATTTGTTGATGTAAACAAAAGAGCCAGAATAATATTTTATGTTAGGAATGCTGAATCATAGTAAAGAATTTACAGATGAGCCAAAAAGAAAAACATAAATTTCACAGAATATTGCTCAAAGATATACTGCACGTGTTCTTTTCAAATTTCACCCCGAAAATTTTGGTTTTTTAAGTTACTTTTTTGATTTCCTATACAAAATGTTCATTTTGAATGTTGAAATGTAATGTTGAATGATTTGCGGCCTGACGGTAATTTAGTTCCTGTAGGGTGGATCTTTATGTGCACTAGAGGCACCAAGACCATCAAGGAATAAAAGCCTTTTTGGAGGGTTGCAGATGAAAAGTAGCTTCTTATAAAATCAAGCATGAAATTTTAAAATTTGTCGGGTGAAAACAATTTATTGAAAAGCATGGAGAGTACATCTTAAAGATCATGTTCAGTCACTGTCTTTGAAATTGTTGGTTGTCGGGGTCAGAAACGGGCTCGTATTGGTGTCCCTAAACATTGACGCTGAGTTAGTATCCCAAGCCATGGTGTCAGGTCTTGAGTCCCAGACCCGACTCACATTGACCTGCAGGTTTTACACATGTCATTAACAGGGAACCAGTCAGTCTGTTACACTAGTTGCTCATGTATGTTCCTTTCCGTCTCCATGTTAAATCTTGGTACCTTCTGGGCCCTCTACTCTTATGCATTAAATGGAGAAACAAGTAAAAGAAACTCCCCTTGCTAACAAAGCATCTAGTAATCATGAATACACCACAAGAATTTAAACCCAAAACTAGACATGGTTCTAGTTGGGAAAGGGGATAGAGGGCTTTTGGTTGTTGTTGTTGTTGTTTATTGTTGGTTTTTTTGGGGGGGTTTATTTTATTTTATTTTATTTTATTTTATTTTATTTTATTTTATTTTATTTTATTTTATTTTATTTTGTTTTATTTTATTTTATTTTATTTTATTTTATTTTATTTTTTTATTTTTTTATTTTTTTAATTGTTTTATTTTTTTTATTTTTTTTATTTTTTTATTTTAAATTTTTTTAAAGGAAATTACATCTTCAAGAATCAGTTACCTTCTAACGATAGTTTAACCCCACAGTAGTTTCAGTTTGTAGCAGTTATTAATGTTGTATTGTGTCGGAACATTCTGAGGTTGGGACCAAATTCTATTTGTAATGTGTTGCAGTCCATCATTACATTGTGATGTGGGTTGGAATGTGAGTGAATAACAACTTCAGGGAAATTACCTAAGACTGGCTGTTTTGGTTGTTAATTATTTACCAACTGTTCAAAGTGTATAGTTCTTTAATATAGATAATACCCAAAACATCCAATAAGGTTACTTATGCAAACTACTTATTTGTTTTCAGGGTCTTCATGAATGTACCAGATATTTATGGTATTACAATATTGCATTGACAAGTAGAAGTCCATTAATACTCAGTGTAACTAATTTTGTTTTATTGGAGCACTGAGCAAGGCCTAATTTTCCTTTAGATTTTTGCATATTGAAGTCTATTTTATGAGTGATTTGTTCATGCAATAGTTATCACAAATGAAGTCACAAAACAACATATATAAAGAATACCTGAACATGTTAAGTTCAGAGTAGTGTATTCCAAACAAGTACTCACAAGTGCATGAGGTATATTAGCAAAGATGCCTACATGTATCTTAAGACTTGTTCTGATTTCTTGGTTTCTATTTCATTTTACCTTACATCTGGCATTCTTCATCATTGTGTTTTCATTGAGTGCTTTTGTAAAATCTGTCCAATTCTTCAGCGTTTTTCAAAGAGTATTTTTAGAAATCTTTTATATCTCGAAAGATTGTTAAATATATGCTTGATGACATCTTTACTTGCAGAAAACAGTTGTATACTCATTAAAGTGATTTTTTTTAAAAGTTACTGTCTAGAATAATTACAGGTAGATGACTGGTTCCGTTCAAAGTATCAAATGCTCAAAGTGAACAAAGAATACTGGCATGAGTGGGATTCGAACCTGCGACCTCCGGAATACCGTACCGGCGCTCTACTAATGGGTTCATGACTTCAGACTAGGGCCCGCCAAACAAAGATACTGACAATTTGGGAGAAAGCCAACATAGGGCAAGATAGCTCAGTTGATAGAGTGGCCGGTACGGTATTCCGGAGGTCGCAGGTTCGAATCCCGCTCCTGCCAATTTTCTTTGTTCACTTTGACTAGGTAAATTTGAATAAATTTTCAGTCTCCCTTAGTCCCTTGTGGTTTGTTTGATGAAGCAAAAGAATTTAGAATTAAGAATTATTGACTACTTGATGTATGTCAAAAAATTGTATATCAGTAATTTAAAGTTTCATCTGTTTCATCTTTTGCCATTAACCCTTTCATTGCCAAATATTTTACTTAAAGTTGACCTTCAAATTCTTTCAAGCCTGGGATATCCCAGGTATGGGATCTAAAGGTGTATGATATAACCTGGGATATTCCAGGTGCGGGATCTATATGATATAACCTGGGATATTCCAGGTGCGGGATCTATATGATATAACCTGGGATATTCCAGGTGTTGGATCTAAATGTGTGTGATACAACCTGGGATATTTCAGGTGTGGGATCTAAATGGGTGTGATATAACCTGGGATATTCCAGGTGCGGGATCTATATGATATAACCTGGGATATTCCAGGTGCGGGATCTATATGATATACCCTGGGATATTCCAGTTGTAGGATCTAAATGTGTGTGATACAACCTGGGATATTTCAGGTGTGGGATCTAAATGGGTGTGATATAACCTGGGATATTTCAGGTGTGGGATCTAAATGTGTGTGATATAACCTGGGATATTTCAGGTGTGGGATCTAAATGTGTGTGATATAACCTGGGATATTTCAGGTGTGGGATCTAAATGTGTGTGATATAACCTGGGATATCCCAGGTGGGGATCTAAATGTGTGTGATATAACCTGGGATATCCCAGGTAGGGAACTGAAAGGGTCAGTCACTATCTCTCTAATGGTGATTTTGTTCTCTCTCCATGCAGTCTGTTCTGCAAGCTGTCGCATTTAGTGAGACAGAAGATCAACCTATTTGGTAAGTTTTCATAATCTGCCCTCTCTCTCAATGGAAACAAAGATGCTGTACTCTGCCTTTGAGAAATGTAAGCTGACTTAGAGTACTAAGTGTTGATATTACCATGCAATGTTTAGAACTGGGTCAAGCAATTGCCATGTCAATGAGTGCACAACTCGCTATTAACAAAGGAGTAGTTTGGAAACCATGACATGTCAACAAAGACAACCATTTTATTTTGGCAACTGATGTCGCACTTCAGTACTCCAAAGTTTTGAGCTAGACATACTGGAGTGCCTCTGTGGAAAAAATTATTCTAATGACAGTCTAGATTGATAAGTCTCTTTGCTATAATAGAAGTCTGGCGGTGTGCTTTCACCCTTTGTGCTATATTGAAATATTCATTTATAAGAATGCTTGTGTACATGTGTTTCGTCGACTCAGAAGAAAAAGGGCTTGTTTGCCATAATTCTTTGTACTCTGAATCAACGATTTATAACTATAGTCAGGTATATTTAACAAAGGTTAAATAGCTGGTATTGTAATGGTTCACTTCACATTATTTCTTTGAAGGTCGAGATCTGCAGTGTATCATCAGATGTCTGAGGGTTGTGGCCCAGTCTATGGATGCAAGGTAACGCTTTGTTTAAAAACAGTCCCAATCACTATTCTTGTTGTTGAGACATTCGGTTTATAATAACTGTATTTCAAATAGATTGATCAGCAGTTGGTTAAAAATTTAGGAATATGAGTCTTTCCTTTCATTATCACCAAGTAGGGTATGTTCCGTCTTGTCTTGCATATTTGGTAACAGTCACTGGTTTTGAAGATTTTAGTGCTGTTATTAGTTCGTTACTTCAAGGCTTTCACACTGTTATTTCTGTCTAGGTAGCCTCTTCATTCTAGAAACAAAATCTACTCTAAACGTTATACTCCTACTGTGACCTTCTTACAAAAATCTTGGTTATGTCTCTTGGATCAGCCCAGATCAGCAAGTTGAGCAAGGAAAATTTACTGGCTTGTCTCAGGCTTTCAAGTATTCCTACTTTGCCTACTTTTTCCTTCTTTTTTTTTACCGTGCTTCTAACTTTTCCTACTTTTTTTCTTGAAATTCCTATTTTTCCTACTTTTTGTCCCATAACTGCAAAAAAATGAAATCGCGTTTAATATTTTTTATAACGGTGTTACACACTGTCATATAAAAATCACACAATGAAGGGCTTGGAAGTATTTGCAATACTCCTGCACCCAAAAGCTCACACATTGTAGTTGAGGATGGAGCACAAGTGTTGTGAGTACAGAACATGCCCAATGAGGCTTGTGATGCTGTGGACATGGGCGAGTATCAACGAAAAATACTGCTGAAAGCCTGCAAAAGTCCTACTTTTATCCTGATTTTGTCCTCCAAAGTCCTACTTTAGTCCTGTTTTTTGTTGTTGAAAATTTTGTTTTTCATCTGGGTCTGCTTGTGAAGGCCTGTTGTCTTCACCCAGTACCACATTCATTGTTCAGTCAAGCATGAACCACTCATACAGAAAAAGCATGCTGGAAGCGACTGCATGCTGGAAGATTCTATTTTCAACCAAAGATTTCACCCTCAAGAGTTCATGTACAGGGAAACTTTGGATACAGTTTTCTCAATGCCATACCTTACACTTGCACAATAGCATCTAACCACAAACAATAGCTAGTCAAACTATTGTATCACTGATCCCCTCTTCACTTGTCATAATATAGTTTGAAAATATTGCCCAGCATGATCATGTGCTGTAGGCTATAGTTCCAACTGGTTGATTTGACTTGGTTGACTAGGAACATCCAGCAACATTAGGCCAACAGTTTTCAACAAAAGTTAACAATAGTTTTTGCCCAGACTTGCTAGTTGGCATCAGTTCATGGCGGCAGAGTTGTAATCAAGTTAATCACAAGTCAGATCAAAAGGCAGATCACAAGTCAATCACAAGTCAGCTCACAAGCTACATGGGATGAACAATGACAAAGGAATGCTTTTGTTATATAGTGTGTTTGAATTGCTTGTTACATGGCTTGAGACCAGAATTGTGAAGTGACTTGTGATGACTTGTGAAGTGACTTGTGATTGACTTGATTACAACTCTGCCAGGCAGTGTCATTGTAGTCGCAATTAGGCAAGCACCAGAGAGAACAGTTCAAACAAGTATGCCATGGAAATTTAGTCAGAAACCTGATGTAAGACCCTGATCCTTCCTATGCCAAATATATTGATGTCAATCCCTTACAAAAAGTACTATAGAATTCTATAAAAAAGTAAAATTCTATAGAATGTCTATATTTCTATAGAATTTTTCTATAGATTTGTATAGAGAAGTTTTATCAAGTTTCTATAGTTCCTTTAGAGGTCCTCTATAGGTTTTATAGAATTTTTTTGAATTCTAAAATTGTGTTGTGTTCAGGATCAGCTTACCATAATAAGACCTGTTCCCTCCATTGCTAACCATTTATGACTTGAGATACACCTGCACACTTTTATAGAGGAAAATTTCTCGGAAAATCGGAAATACGGCCAAATTGTTTTAGCTACACCATCTTAGTGGTATATGCTGAAAATTGCGTTAAAAAGAACTCAAAAAAAGAAATTGTATCGGTTTAAAGAAAAATGGCAAAAAGACAGATTGTTCACACAAAAGTCTATAGGAGTAATGCATGCTACAAGGATCGATACTCATAGGTCCACCCAGGATGGAAGTATTCACTAATCCGGGAAGAAACAAAAGCACAACATAACAATCACTTTAACTGTTCTATCAAATGCTATTCACTGTAAACACATTTTTAGCCGCGTCGCATCCCAGACAGGGCTCTATAAGCACTTAGCGTTGTTCTTCTTCTTCGTATTGTGCCAAATTTGTTTAGTTATGTGACAGTTTTCCTTGACGAAACTCTCTCACACGCAAAGTCTGTGAGACCGCAGGCTGTACTGTGCATGTGTCTATGACGAAACTGTCACACACGCAAGTCACCAACGACGTGGCTCCTGCACGAATTTGTGCTTGTTGTCATTGACAGAGGGGATGACTGTGATCAATGTAGGCCTAATTACATTTATTGGAGTTTAAGTTTGTGCACGCGTTGCTAAAATGTATTTTGTTTACCAAATTCCATTGACTTGCATTTGGACAAACTGGTTTTTGACAATTTTTTTAAAAATATCGACGACATTTCTTTCTTTGAGATTTATTTTTAACAGAATTTGTACCAAATTACAACAAAGACGTTGTAGTTAAAACAATTTGACCATGATTCTCCAATTCCGAGATATTTTCTATTAAAAAAGTGTGTAGGTTTATTTTTAACCACACTGTATAGAACCACATAGACCTATATAAATCAATGAAATGCGAAGTCCTCACTATTCACCGTTTGTTTCTTTTGGTGGGAATTGCTGTCTGACCATCACAGCTCAGTGATGAAGCACAGCTCTGACGTGGTCAAGAAAGGTCTTGTCAGCTTCTTCCAGCATGCGGCCGACGACTTCACGGCCACCGTCCAGAATGTGAAGAATGGCCGCTTCTCTCACATCAAGACCACGCAGGTGGTCAAGGGCGGCAAGGTCATCAACTATGTGCCAGGGGTCCTCATACCAGTTCTGACCAGTCTCTTTAGCCACCTTGGGAGGTACCAGTTTGGCCAGGACATACTCTGTGAGTATCAACCAGTCACTTTGGCATTTCCTAGGTGCCGAGGTCGTACATCACAAATCCAAACTTTGAAATGTTTGTAGATGCAGTCAGTAACAATATGGACCCCTAAATCTCAGATCCACAGGGGGGTCATTAATGGAGTATGTAATTTTGCTAAGCACAAAAATGATGTCTATTTCAAAATTAGGCAACCAGCCAAATGCTATGGGTATATTGCTTGTGATAACCTGATCCTTGCTTTGTAAAAAATGTTAAGTTGTAATATCTCCTGCCGAACAGTTTATGGAGCTGCTATAAGGACACAATTTTGATAGGGCAAAAAAAATAAATAGTTCTGCTTCCGGTTACCCGACCTACCCTAATTTTACAGCCCCGACCCTACAAATTTTATCGGCAAGTTAAACAAAAAATAAATAAATAAATAAATGACCCTGTTGTCTTTTCTGTCTTCACAAAATGCCTCTCAACAACCTATTTACGTCAAAAATGCTTGTAATTTGTTTGCCTACTTACATTCATTATTTTTTTAGAAGAAACCTCCCTTGTTTTTACAAGTTCCCTTTGCGATTACAAGTTCCCTTCGGTGCGTGATTTCCTATCACCGTGATGAAAACACGTACGTTAATGCTCAATGCTCAATGCAGCAATGCTGTACTGGTTCCCGCCGCGCTGCCCACTAAAAGTGCCAAAGAAGGCATGATGGAAATGCGGCAACCAGTCTATTGCATATGGCTGACCAACATAGCGTAACACTGCATGCAGGGTACTGCAGTTCCAGGTCGGATCTGACATCGTAAAAATGCCAAGTAAACATCGATGGAGAAAGAAGATTTCTGGAAGTTAAATCACAGAACTTGATCTCTCTTGTCTGTGTATGTATTTTCTGTGTTCATGAATTTATTTCGAGGTTGTACCGCTTGTACTTGAAGTGATAGCGCAGCGTGTTTCCCCGACATTTCCTGCCGCAACACGAGGTTCGTCGCCCGCCACACACAGTGCATCACGTACGCTTACCGCATGACAAACGGACAGTGTTGGCCAGTTTCCTTTCGTGGCTAGCGTTGTGCATAGTGTGGTGTGCACGACCTAAATTCTCCATTATTTTTAAGAATTAGCGACCGTAAATATTTTTGACATTAATTAAGGCAACTTTTATCACTTTTTGTGGACATTTTTGTATAGCTTTCGTAGCGTAAATGGAAATAGTTCAGACTGAAATTCGCATATAATTGAATACCCCATTCAAACAGCACAAAATAAATTGGCCCAAATTTTTTATTTTTCGACCTACCTACCCTATTTTTTGAAAGGCATGTAATCGGAAGCAGAACTATTTCTTTTTTTTGGCCTAAGCACAGAAAACCTTTGCCTAGCCAAAACAAGTTAGCAGCAAAAATGCTGTGTGACTTGTACCACTGGGCCTTATTTGACGGCCTCCCAAATTGTCGGTGTCTTTGTTCGGGGGGCGCTAGTCGGGAAATAATTTAAGCACAATGCAGAATGAAATATGGGATTTCAGTTTAGAGGAAGTAAGGAACATTAAACCAGTGGTTGATGTGAGGCATACCTTGTACCTGTAAAGTAACATCTGAGCGTGAACGATAGCTAGTCAAACCATTGTGTCACTGGTGCCCCTCTTCACTTGCCCCAGTGTAGCATGGAGCATAACCAGAGTCACCATTTCCTGTAGTAAAGCTGGTTCAAGGTGGTCAGCTAGATTTGGTTGACTAGACAGGGTTTGGGCAAGATTTGTCCAGCAATTGTCAACAATAGTTAAAGAGGAAGTTCAGTGGCGAGATAAGTCTTTTTTCATTTTTATGCAGATTGCGTATTGTAATATCAAACGGCCAATTATTTCTGCCATGAAATACCAAAAAGTTACTTTTGAGAGCTATTTTTTATCAAGTCCCCTCTAGCCCCCTGGTGCCATTTGTCTAAACGTCGTCGCTGAGGGCAGTAAACAATTTAACGTCATAGAACGAACTCCCCTTTTGTGCCTAGCACTAGGCAGAAAAGGGGAGTTCGTCCTATGACGTCGATTTGTTTGCTGCCTGCAGCGGCGACTTTTAGACAAATGGCACCAGCGGGCTATGCTGGGCTAGAGAGGACTTGAGAAAAATAGCTCTCAAAAGTCATTTCGTATTTTATGGCAGAAATAATTTGTTGTTTGATTTTACAATATGCAATCTACATAAAAATAGAAAATGACTGACTTCTCTCAGCAATCAACATCTTTAACTACATATTTCTTGCTTGAAATTGCTCTAGGGTGTATGCCACACTTCAACAGTTGTTGCTGTGGATTGGCCATTCAGTATCAAGAACTGAGATTCGCTTTAAGATAATCTGAAATCACTTAACAATAGACTGTAATCGATATGATTGATTTCTTTTGAAACAGTGGATCAGGTACAAGTGGCCTGCTACAAGCTTCTCAGCAGTTTGTACTCACTGGGAGCAGATAAATCTCTCTATGTCAACAGGTAAGGCAAGAGAGGGCGCTATACAATTCAACCAAGATGAAGTAGTTATCGGCATTGTCAAGTTCAGAAGACAGAAGTCATAGGTCAAATTGTGAACAAAAAATGGCACCATTACAATTAGGCCTGAATTGTAGGGATGCTTTAGCCAAAAGGAGAAGCATTTAGTTCTAAAGAAGCACAGGTTGATTAGAATTCTTCATAATTTATGAAATCACATAGATATATATATATATATAGGTTTTAGTTGAAATCGTTTTATGCTGTACCTTCGTGAATTATTGTGCGCATGGTAAAAAATTGCTTTCATCAGGATGTTATTATATATATAATTCCAAACTTCAGCTGGTTGCAGTTTTTGTTAATAGTTGGTACCTGTACTTTTTATTCATGTATCTCAGCCTGTCAATTTAGCCCATATTTATAATTTGTAAACCTTAGCATCGTCTCATGTTTTTAGTAAAGGCATGCCCTTTCAAGATACTTTGTAGGTTTTTCCACCTGCTTCCGTATTCCCTGGAATATTTGCACATTATTGCTATAAAGGGAACTAAATGTTTCCAAAACAAATTTATGAAATTTCTAAATCTGTTCAATATTTTTTTACTTTTACACAATTTGAGTTTTCAGTTTCTGCTGTTGAATGCTGGGTTGTTAGGACTTTTTGGGAAAGAGGAAGCACTCGGAAAATAAGGATGAATGTAATTTTTTTCATAAAAAAAGAGCCGTAAACATCACTTTTGTTCTTCCAGTTAAAACACCTCCAATTATCACTTACTAATATGAATATTTCTTTCACAACGAATACTATTGCACTGATTTGAAACATGGCATGATAGAGATCTGTTCTCGATTTCCGTTCTGTGGTAACTATGGTAACCACATTTCTGCATTTCAGCATGGAGGTGAAAGAGGACATCGACAGGTAATTGGAGAGACACCTCAAATAAGCCAACTACACCGCATGCCTGTGTGATGCACGTCACATAACATCACGCCTTTTACTGATCACTGCATCATTTGCCCATTGGCACACTTCTGTCTGCACTCCTGCTCGGCTCTAAAACCATTTCTAAACCCTACCCCCTTCAATTCATATGGCCCTGCTAAATCCAACAATTCCGAACAAAACTAAAATGAGAAGCCTGCTCAATACAACAAAATCCAACTGAAATTTTACCAGAAGTCTGCTTCCACCCTGCTAAATACGACAAAATCCAACAGGTATATTTAGCTACCCTACTGGGTACAACAATATTCAACACACCATGTAGTTTGTGTTGACTGCTAAATCCAACAAATTACAACAGCTTTTTGCCATTGTTGTTTTTCCTCATTGAGTGATCCCCACAATGTCGCTTCCCAGGTCGTATCGTAAAATTGGGTGTGATCCCTGGCTATACGGCATTCTGGGTTTATGACTTCTGACTAGCGCCCACCCGAACAAAGATACTGACAATTTGGGAGACCGCCAACATAGGGCAAGATAGCTTAGTTGTTAGAGCACCGGTATGGTAACCCGGAGGTCGCAGGTTCGAATCCCGCTCCTGCCAGTTCACTTTGAAATTGTTGGATTTTGTTAGATTTAGCAGGGTTAATTTTTATTTTTTTTCAGCATAAAGTGCCTTTGCCACTTCCAAGCTGTTTTTCAGTCAACAGAAATACAAATACCAATGACTTTGTTACGCATGGTTGCATGCACGCATACACCAGTACACACAGTGTGGGTTTCTGGCCAAGCAAAACAGTTGGTGGAAAACAAAGATGGTTTTTGGTGCACATCAGAGGCAAGACATTTGTAGTTTCAGCACTCAAGACATGTTTTACAACACAGTTTACTGTTGCTAAAATGATAGAGTTAGCAACGATTAGAAAATTTTGCTCTAGTTTTGTTTTTCTGTCAAAATACTGAAAACCGTCTCATCACTCTTGTTTTTGTTTTTTGTTGCTGTAAACTTTGCCCTGTTTTGAAGTCATGGTATAGATGATCTATAGAGAAAAAAAGATCTGAAATATATATATTTGAAATACAAATGACAAATTGCATGTTGATGATATCAGGGATTGAAATATCCACTGGACCATTGGACCGAGTCCAGTGATTTAAGCGTTGGTCTAGTGAACTCTTGACTCAACTAGTCCGGTGGTCTAGTGTTTTTTTTTTCATACACTGCGTGAAATGCTATCAAAGTTCATTTGTTTTCTAAATCTCGTGAACTGAAAAAGCCCCATAATTTCTGGAATGGCCATTTTTAGTTTTGAGGCAGGGAGTTTCAATCAAAACAGCATTTCTAACCCCTCCCCGAACAAGGTCAGCAAAGGGGAAAAAATCCAAACGGCACACTCATTCAAAACACTGTGTGTTCTTAGTTTTACCATTGGTCTTGTGAAATACCTTCTGGTCTAGTAAAATTTGTGTGCTACTAGCCCAGCTGTCTAGTAGATTTTTACCTGAAATTCAACCTCTGGATATGAGGGTGGCAATAAACCATTGGTGCTTGGGCTTTGCAAATGAATACTATGTCCAGTGGTTGTAATACATGGGCTGATGTCATTATAGACTTGTCTGTGCACACAATCAAAATTGGCCTGTCGCTCTTTTGGGTCTTAGACAACCCTATGGAATTTGTGCAGGTATTTTTGTTTTTCTCTGATTCTATGCGTTCCCTGGCGTGCGTGGCTGTGATTGGTTAATAGTCAAGGGGTAGGACTTAATGATCAATGTCGGAAGAGTTGGAATATCCACTTTATTGCCGGTTAGTATGGCAATTACAGGCCAATTTGGGCTTAAGCCCCCGCCCCTTAACGTATTGAGCAACCACAGCCGCGACTACAAATTGAAAAGTTCAATGGTGAGGTTACCTGTGTATGGAGTCATTGGAGTGTGGCTGTGTATTACCAGCTTGGGGCTAATACGTGTGTTGGCTTACGGTCATGGGACATTTCTGCTGCATTCTCCTGTTCATTGCTGGGTTAATTACAGGGGTTATAGCCATTAGTCTTGTCTGCTTTTACACTGCTCCGTTCCATTTTTGCACATCACATATTGTCATGGTTGCACACTAAGATGTAAACAGTGTAAGGTCATGGAAACCCTAATTTTGTTCTGGAAAGTCATGGAAAAATCATGGAATTTCATTTTAAGACTTCCATGGGATCCATCCCATTACAAGGAAGTCAAACTCATTGTTTGTGGCAAATGTGCACATTTTGTTCAGTGCCATGCTTGATGGAGACAGCAGGCATTATTTCAGTTCGAAATGTGACGGACTTCCATTTTCATAGACCCAAATACACACGATAATTTTATATAATGGGACATTATGGTGATGTGCATTTTTCTTAACATCTGACCTTTGACCCTGTGGTGAATGGGACATGTTTCCTGCTTTCTTTGGCTAACTGCATTTCCATTATAAATTATCAAACATACCTGTATAAGTCACAGAGCAAAATGTTAATACTCGGCTGCTCGGTGTGCATAATTTCTGATATCTGATAACATTTATTAATTATAAACTGTTTAAATGCGTATCATTTTATTCACAGCTTGGAGGTGCAAAATCATATGGGAGGCAGGCAGCTAAAATGCTAACCATGCAAAAGTCAATGCTTTCTGTTTTTAAGGGGCACTCTGGTTGTAAAGAAATTGTTGGCTGTTCATAAATCACTGATGTGGGAATCTAATGTATACCCAAAGGTGGAGAACCCCTGGTGTAATAAGCATGTGTCTGTTTCAATGAGAACTCCAATTCAAAATTCTTTAAATTGAATGTGATAGCACTGGAGTGCCCTTTCAATTTACCATTAAAGAGGATGTTGATTGCCGAGAGAAATCTGTAGATTGCGTATTGTAAAATAAAACGGCCAATTATTTCTGCCATTAAATACCAAACAGTGACTTTTGAGAGCTACTTTTTATCAAGTCCCCTCTAGATCTAGCCCGCTGGTGCCATTTGTCTGAAAGTCGTCGCTGCGGGCAGCAAACAAATCTGACTTCATAACACAAACTCCCTTTTGTGTCTAGCACTGGGCACAAAAGGGGAGTTTCGTCTATGACATCAGATTTGTTTGCTGCCCGCAGCGACGACTTTTAGACAAATGGCATCAGCGGGCTGCATGTGCTGCACTAGAGGGGACTTGATAAAAATAGCTCTCAAAATTCACTTTATTGGAATTTCATGGCAGAAATAATTGGCTGTTTTATTTTACAATACGCAATCTACATAAACCCATAAAAATGACACAGACTTCTCTCAGCAATCAACATCCACTTTAAGCTTTTTACCCACAGCATTGATGGCTGCAAATGTAATAACGTGTTTCACATCAAGCATCAAACCATTGATCATTTAACAATATTAAACTGCCAGCCTTTTGAAACTGGTACCAAAACACAAAGAATAAAAACAGTTTGCACACTTCATATGATTTAGCAGTGTGTAGTCAGTTATACAAGATGCATATACACAACACCGTGCATGGCTGTCTATCTGTTTGGAACATTTAACTGCCCCTCGGACAGCCATATCAAGATTATGCTGTCTTAGTTTTGTGATAAGTGATCAGTGTTTTGATGTGTTGCCTACAACAATGCTATTTAATTGGTGTGAGAGAGAGCAAGTTTGCACTTTTGAGGCTGTGTGATTTTTCTTTTTTTAAGTCTGTTACCTCACAAGGAGTTTGCCAGCCGTATGCTGTGCTATTTGCAGTGCACTGCTTGGTTTACGGAGGGATGCAGAATTATAGAGCATGCAAGTTGATCTCGAAAGCCAAGGAGATTTGGGGAGAAATTAGTAGGCCTACTTCTGGGCACACCGGATAGCAATTTAGGAGTTTCAAGATTTGCAGCATTTTATTTGATGAAATTGTCTGTTTTCCAGCTGGGTTGAGCTGGGAAACTACAATGTGGTATTGTTCAGAACATAAAGGCGTTTCAACGTTTTTAAAGTATTGCAAATTGATGACCAATCAGTAATGAAAAATTTAACCTCAGTTTCTGATAAATCTATCATTTACATTGCTATAGTGCAAAGGAAGACGAAAGAGTATGTTGCTAGACTAGTCTTGCATTTGGTACCACGATGTTTACATAGTGATAAAAAGTGGCTGTGGAATCTTGAGACTTACATGCTCTATCCTGGCCAAAACTGGCTGTGTATTATTTTTGTTAGGAAACTAATTACACTGTGCCATTTGAAAAGTCATGTATACATTGCACAGTAAGAAACCAGTGCCTTTTTGCTATTAAACAATGTGCAGCTGCATGAAAGATTTATCATCAGAATTGGAAATGAAAAGACGAAGTATAGGTCTTCCGACATGATGTGTCATGCATGCAAAAGCACTCATTGTTGCCAACAATTATGAGCTGCAATCTTGCAGTGTGATGCTTGGTGTGAGGAAATGGACTGAGTGAGGTGGTGTGTATATTGTCATTTTTTGACTTCCTTTGGGATGTTCTTTTTTACCAGGCATAGGCCGGCAATCGGAGAGTTACTGGCAGCCTTTGCCGGTGCTTTTCCAGTTGCTTTCCTGGAGCCCCACCTCAACAAGCACAACGGTAGCTCACTGCTGGGACAGCTGGAACTCAAAGGAGCAAATTATGAAGGAGCAGGTTTGTTGCATCTCGGTTTTTCAACGTCAATGTTATCAATTTTCTAAAAAAGTAGAAGTAGGTTTTGTTTTGTTGGGGCTTTTTGTATCGATGGGAGACAAGGAAGGAAATTTGAATTCTTAACCCTAACCCCCTTCAATATTTTGTTCACATGGCCCTGTTAAATCCAACAATTTCCAACAACTGAATTCAGAAGTCTGCTAAATATGACAAAATCCAACAGGTATATTTGGCTGCTACCCTGCTAAATACAACAATATCCAACACACCATATAGTTAGCTTTTCACCATTGTTGGATTTAGCATGATTGGGATTAAGAGAGAAACGTCAACAATAGTTGTTTCAGTGTGACGTTCGCCGTTACCCAGGCGAATTCGCTTCGCCTTCAAATTCGCTTGAAGTATGAACCGGCCTTTAGGCAGTGGGTGAAGATTAAGTTTAGTGCTCGTGGTGTGAAGCAAATAGCTTCCAGTGCATGCATCTTGACATTTTCTTCAATAGTTTATGGGTGTTGCCCATAACACCCAGTAGAGTATATTCAAACCTTGGATTCATCCATGTCCTTTGGAGCTATTTATTGCAGTTGCTCTGTAGACCTGCAAACAAAATGTGTCCTCACTTTGCAGGAGCTGCGCATGTTCTGTGTGCTTGCTCAGGTCCACAGAACATTTTCCAGTTTCTGAAAAACAGTGAGGCATTTTGGGGTTATAGAATAAAACATTCAAGGAAATCTGGGTAGAAAATTCATGTCAAAAAGTGTTTCCAGTGCGAGTGACAACATTTTGATACATGTTGTGTCTTAACTACACGAGAACAAAGAAATGTTACAGGGTATGTAACAAATGTCTGGGGTGGGTGGGTCAAACAAAATGTCCAAAATCAAAATCAATTTTCTATCTAAGTTTGTGGTGGTCATTCTCCAATCTACGTATACGGAACTATTCATAGTGTAACCAGTGCAGCAGACTGGTTACATTATTTTGTTCATTTTTATAGCAACTTTTTGCAGTGTAGTCAGTTAGTGTAGTCAGTTAGTATAACGTCAGTGTAGTCAGTTAGTATAACGTCCTTGGCATTCATTTGAGGTAAAGTACAATATACTACAAACTACTGCAAAATTTATTTGTATGCAATACACAATACTATATACTACTGAACAATACTACTAATGTGCTAGAGTAGAGTACTACATACTACAGTTTACTACATAGTAGTATTTTGTAGCTTTAATAGGTGAGGTTAGGGTTAAAGAGAGAAATTTGGTTGGGTGTGTGGATCAAACAAAATTAACAAATACCAGAGTTGTTGTCGAGTCCCTGCAAGTCCTTTCACAAGTCCTTTCGCAAATCCAGTCAGAAGTCCTTTCATAAAGCTGGTCACAAGTAACTGGATGAACAATGACAAAGGAATGCCTTTGTCACAGCTCATTTGAATAGCTTGTGATTGGGATTACGCCTGGAGGGCTTGTGAGAGACTTGCAGGGACTTGTGATGGACCTGACTACATCCCTGACCAAAACTCAAAACCTAGAAACATTGGTAATAATGATGAATAGTCACTCATTTCGACACATTCTGCGGGACAGTAGTACAGCCTTGGCAATACTTTGTATCAGATATACATTGTACAAAATTGATATTGCTTTTTGTTGCCGTACTGTTTCATATTCAGAAGAGCTGTTGCGACTGACATCAGGTATTCCCACACTGGAAGCTGTCATGAAGGAGTTGGATCAAATGGCCACAACAGGTGCCACATACAATGACGCACCCCATGTGATTGAGGTCATTCTACCCATGCTGTGCAGGTATTGCAAACTTCAATGTGTGTATAGATCTTGTTGCTGTTTTGGCAATTTAAGTTTATTCTGGAGTACATTAACCCTCCTACTATCACAACCTATCAAAAAACCAAATCCTCTCCTCTCCCACAGCTTGCGTGTCTCAACCTGTCACTCGATAGGGTTTGATAGATAGGGTAGTTGGCTCCATTTTGGAACTGAGAGGGAGGGTTAAACAGTTTATATCAAGTCCCTTTGGTTGTGACACAATGATGGCATTGATGTGAGCCTGAAGTCATGAAAGTTAGTTTGGAATCTCATGCACAATGAATAGGCCATTTTTTAAAGCAAATATGGGTGCTGTAATAATTCAATTTTTTAGGGGGTTAACAGAAGTGAATTCATGGTTATGAAGTAAGTTTTAATTCTAAACATTTTTGCAATCTGTTGTTGTAACTGAATGTACTTTAAGTTTAATTGAGATTTTTCTTAAATAAACTCGAAATCAGTGCAATTTATATCCCTAAATTGCCGCTTTCTTGGGAATTGCCAATGGCCTTCCCCCTCATTATCAGGACTGGATTGTCAAGTTGTGAACATTGACTTACAAAGCAAAATGAAGAAACAAATTTGCGTGACTGGTGCCCTTTGAAGACATTCTAGTAATCCTGTTCGATTCTTCATTTAAGATTGTTGTTGTAGAAAGTTATTTAATTGTATGAGAAATCCAGATAAGCAGATTTGTTTGCCAATTGCAAAACAGCACTGTCTGAAGATTTGCATCTGATTGTGGATTCAGAGGATTTTTATTTCTGTTTTTTTTATAGATTGCCTTTTGAATTGTCCAGTCTTACACTTTGCCATGAAAACGTACTATATTGCAGCCAAACAAATCTCATTCCCCACTGATTTTTTGAATATCTGTTACAAGGCGCAATTGAAAGGCACAGTGTATTGCAAAAATAAATAATTGAAAGCTTACTTTGATTTTGATAATGGTTTTATAGTTTCCATGTCACTTATACATTTTGGGGACAAGGTCTTGCTCATTTTGATTGGTTTATGTATTTGCTTTCCCAAGTTATCTTCATTTCTGGTGGATGGAAGGGCCGGATAACATCAGCAGGAGGCAAGGGTGAATATGTGTTTCTTGTCCTTCTGTAGTTCACCGCGAGTTGTACAAACTCTCAAACATAGGGTTGTTCATTTTTGAATAATGTAGTATTCGATTATTCAAAACTGGGTTTGATCGAATATTCGATACTGACATTTTGACACTGCTAAATAAGTGCCGTAACTTTCAATTAAAATTGCATCAGAGTCTTATCTCTACGTGCCTACATATTTCTTTTGAATATTCGAACCAGCCAAAAGGTGTTAAAATATTCGGTTGACGATTGAATATTTGGTACATTCAGGCAGCTTTACCCAAATATAGCTCGGGCAACCTATGACTCAGTTTATAGTAATCATGAATTGCAAAAGGAATTTAAATTTTCAAAGTGAACAAAGAAACTGGCAGGAGCAGGATTCGAACCTGCGACCTCCGGGTTACCGTACCGGCGCTCTACCAACTGAGCTATCTTGCCCTATGTTGGCGGTCTCCCAAATTGTCAGTATCTTTGTTCGGGTGGGCGCTAGTCAGAAGTCATAAACCCAGAATGCCATATAGCCAGGGATCACACCTAATTTACGATACAACCTGGCAAGCGACATTGTGGGGATTACTCAATGAAGATACGACTTTTTAACTTATAATTCGTCAAACAATCCACAAGGGAAACTGAATTTAAATTTGTAAGAAAGTGTACCATTTTCATTTTTAAATAATAGTAATTACTGGACGATGGTAAACTCCAGCCACCTGAACACCACCCTTGGCAATGTGCTGACTCTGATTAGATTCAACCTGGGTTCAGAAGATGCACCGTGGATGACACGTATTGCTGGTAAGTTAGTCTGTCACTGATATGATTCACAATGGGAGACTTTTGAGATGCTACTTGCAGCAGACATACCGGTCCTTTCCCATTGTTCTCACCAGTCGTCCGCATGCTCAGAACTTTGTGGGCATGCTCAGAACTATGCGCGCATGCTCAGAACTAGCCAAAAGGACCGGTATGTCTGCTGCCACCAGCGTCTTAAAAGTCGGCCTTTGTTTCCCCCATCCTTCCCCATGATGTCTGAACGGTTTTAGCTAAAACGTTTCCTGTTTTAGCCTGGTGTTATGTAACCGCCTTTTGTGGCGCGCCTTTTGTTGTGTAAACAATCACGGTTGTCAGTGCATGTCCTACACACAGCACGCATAGCATGCACGCCAATGTAGCGCTAGCGTGGTCCATCTTTGCTAATACAGTGCGTCTTTTTGCTCTTGCCCTTACATTTAGTTCATTGTTCCGACATTTTTTTGAAGCAGTTGTTGCTGTAAACGTAAACTGACATCGTTCCTTCGCCAAATTTGCCGTCATACCCAAGAGAGCTACTGTCCTTAGGGCTAATGACTGCTGGTGAGCTGCTTCTTGGGAAGTGATCATTTGCTGAATCACGATAATTATTCGAACAAGAATCTCTCTTGACAGCGCCATGTTGACAGTAATGCATGTAATAGTGGTGTGCGCAATCGTAGCGATGAATGCATGTATTATGAAGTGTTAGGAAGTACGTACGCCAGCAACCAGTTGAAAGCTGTGCACGCACATTATACATGATGCATCCCATACACACAATTTTGTAATGTACACACGTACTAGCGCACGCTTTATGTAAATGATCAGAAGTTCTACATGACTCCAAAACAGAGATAAACCACTTCGAGTTGAACTCGGTATACTTAAAACAGTGTTAGGACGCTCGGTATGTTTTAATTTTACGACCGGCCACCCGTGGTGAGCGACCGTTTTAACTTTTACCGTTTTAACTTAAACGATGTCTAGTAGCCAAACCGGTTCATTTGAATCCTCCCAAACCGGGTTGGATACCGGTCCAGCCACGACTGGAAGACTGGCCCGGTTTGGGAGTCCATTGTGTCCAATTTTTGGGCTGCCGAACTCCTTCTTGACACAGACAGATTTGACCGCTCAGCGTTCACACTCCAATAATCACCTACACATACACGTATAATCAGTCAGTCAATAAACTCTCCATTCTAAACACTCTGGAGGGCCAGGCAGCATACTTGCCAAGCTCGTCCGCAAGTCTATTCATTAGAGTGGCTTTGAAATGCCGACGAGCAAGGGGACTTGTACCGGTCCGGGAGGGGTATAATACCTGCCTAGGTTCAAACCGGTTTGATACCGGGTCCGGTATACGTACCGGGCGAGAATGGATTTTGGGCCTCATGATGCCAGTCTCCCCTAGTCAGTTTCCCCTTGTGGTTTAATTAGATGATTTTATAAGTTAAAAAGTCATATCCTCATTGAGTGATCCCACAACGTCGCTTCCCAGGTTGTATCTTAAAATTGGGTGTGATCCCTGGCTATACGGCATTCTGGGTTGATGACTTCTGACTAGCGCCCACCCGAACAAAGATACTGACAATTTGGGAGACCGCCAACATAGGGCAAGATAGCTCCGTTGGTAGAGTGCCCGTACGGTATTCCGGAGGTCGCAGGTTCAAATCTTTCTCCTGTCAGTTTTCTTTGTTCACTTTGAAAATTCATTCAAATTACCTAGTCAGTTTCCCTTGTGGTTTGTTAGAATTATAAGGCCCAAAAAAACTTGTGTTGCCCTTATAGCACCTTGAGTATGGGTGTTATAATGGAGCGCTAGGGTACTACTGGCTTGTGCAGCCAAGCGAAATGGACACAAGAGGCTTGTGCAGCCAAGCGTAACATACACAATAATCCAACAATGGATTGAAAATGCAGAGAACGCATATATAGCCATCATCCGGCCAGGTGGTAATTTTCTATATTGACGTCTATAGACGGCAGCCGGCTTTAAGGGGTTAAATGGGAAAAATCGGGAGGGAGGGAGGGTCGGTTGTGGGTTTTTTTTTTTTTTTTTTTTTTTTTTTTTTTTTTACCATACATTAAAACAAAACTACATGTCGTGTAACTTGGAAGTCGGGAGGTAAAAAGTAAGCTGATTTAAATGTGAGATAGCGAAATGCACGATTGTGCCATCATAGCTGTATTTAAAGACAATGATTTTTGTGTGGGAAAAGGTAAAATTTTGAAAATTTCTTTAAAATAAACAAAACGCAACCCGACTTTTGTGACTTTTAGGGTCGGTCGCAGAGGGCAACACAATTATTTATTTTTTTTTGGCCTAACTTATGTGATTTGACATTTGGCAAGCTTTGTTCACATAACTCCACACCAGGGTAATTGAATTGGATATCCGTCGTTTTTCCCTCCTCAGCCAATGCCCAGCCCATCCTGAATGATGTCAAGGAGGAGCTGCTCAAGACCCACTTCCTTCCAGTCATCGTCAAGCTGAGAGGCAAGATGGAGTCGGTCTTTGCTGCCGAGGAGGTCCTGAAGAAAGAATACCCGATGGGAGGCAATGAGATGGAGGAGGCCGAGTTTGCCATTCTAGAGGTCAGTGTTGGCTTGCTATGCAGGGGGGGGGGGGGGGGGGGGTGATGCTTATTAGTCTCAATATGATTGCAAGCTTTTTAACCCTTTCCTTACCAATGTCGAGTTTACTCGACAAGCCACAGCATCCCTGTTGCTTACCAATGTTAAGTTTACTCAACAAGGAAACCACACTTCAGAGTATCCAAACAACAAATATATTAACCATGTTTCAACAAACTGTAGTGCTTGTGGTTTTTGCTGTCCATATATGATCACTGTACCAACGGAAAGAGCTTGTTCGGATCTTTCCAATGGTGCTATCAAATTCATGTGTCACCATTACAATATTTTGAGAAAACTGTATTTTAAGTTTTCCTGTACAGTTATGTGTATGAGGTGCCATTTGTTCATGTGACAAACAACTTTCCTGTTTGATAAAGTGGGCCAGAAGTGAAAACAGCCGTAACTTTGCTATTTTAGCAGTTATGACTTTCCTGTTTACTACATACAGTGCTGTGCAAAATTATTCGAACACTTGACGTATCTGAAGAAATTGATATTTAATGCCTTACAATGCCTGGTTTACATTTTTCACCTGTATTAAATAGAAAAGGTAATTGTTGTGAGCATACATGTACATGTAGCTCACATTAGTATCTGCTAGTCCTACCATCTTTTTTTATCAAACTTTACTCTAATATTTGGTGTGTCCACCCTTGGCAGCAATCACTGCGGCACATCTTTCGGGCATAGTGTCTATATATTTCCTGAGAGTTTCTACACTAATGCTGTTCCAAGTCTTCTGAAGTTCATTCCAGAGGGTTTTATTTGAATGTACATTGGTATATTGATTGCCATTTCATCACAAACAAAGTACCTAAAATATGCCAAGTGAATAATGTTGTCCCCCAAATCGCTACATTAAACATACCGTTATTCAATGTTCAATGAATGACTACTACACTGAACATTTTTCCCATGATGTTTGCAGAAACATTCTACTGTATAACATTTCGAATACTTTAAATATAACGTATTATTTCTTCCTTTGTTGCAGTATTGTACAGCACACTTTAGTTAAGGTTATTTTGAACTTTATTTTACCAGTGCCCAAATGTTTTGTTTTTCATAAAAGGTCCATCAAATATTGAACATCTGTTTTACTTTAATAAGATTAGTTTTCATTTTGATTGCAAATACTATTATTAGTTAGGTTTTTATGTTAATATTTTCTCTGCTTTTGAAAATGTATTGTCTGATGCAGGTTTTTTTGAAAGTTTCTGATGTTATTTCTACATGACAGGACTACCACCTAATTGTGAGAGACCTGTATGCCTTCTACCCCCTCCTCATCAAGTTTGTTGACTCGCAAAGGTAGAGAAATTCTTTTTGTTTTCTTTGATCAGTGTTCGTCAGAGTTGTATTCGAGTCCCTGCAAGTCCTTTCACAAGTCCTTTCACAAGCCCAGTCAGAAGTCCTTTCATAAAGCCGGTCACAAGTAACTGGATGAACAATGACAAAGGAATGCCTTTGTCACAGCTCATTTGAATAGCTTGTGATTGGGATTAGGACTGGAGGGCTTGTGATGGATTTGCAGGGACTTGTGACAGGACAACTCTGGTGTTTGTAGAGAGCTGCAGTGGTAGCCTAGAACTCCTGGGTACAAGTCCTTTAAGATTCACACTCTGCAACTTCACTCATGATTCTTAGAAAGGCTTATGCAGTTGTCTTCATTTGTTTTGTACACTAATCACAGTGATGTAGTCGAGACCATCACAAGACCCTGCAAGACCATCACAAGACCTTAAGCCTAAATTCAGGTTTTATGCTATTCAAATGAACTGTAATAAAAGCATTCCTTTGTCATGGTTTATGCCTGTTACTTGTGCCTGTTACAAGCTGGCCTTGTGAATGGTCTTGTGCACGGTCTCAACAACATCACTGACACTAATAAAAGGGTATCCAGGCAGCTTGTATAACTGAATAATCATGAGGTCAAAACTGGAGCTTGGAGCTCATTAAAGCCCAGTCGGCGTGTCGAAGATTTCCAGTTTGCAGCGGTCAAACCATGGACAAAAAACCCTGTTAGTCTTGCTGCAGTGAATGTTTATTAAGAGCTGTGGCTTGGGACACTTCCCTAACTCTCTAGGGTGTGTGGAAAATCCTATCAAAATTGGAGGATTCAGGACTGTTAGGGATATATTCCCCATTGTCCACCGAGATGGATTAGCCAGAGAGCCAGGAGACTAGTTATGCCGCAGTTGGATTCGTTCTAAAACACTCACGGCCAGAGGGTCACACACTTATCATGAATATTGCGGTGATGCAGCTGCCTGTGTGCACTGACCTGTAAAGAATGAGCTCATTATATCAGCCAGCTGGGCGGTAATGCTGGTACCACAAAAAGAACAGCGGTACCGTTATTGAAACCGCTTTCAGATAATATGAAATGATTACTAATACACCAATCCATTAAACTCTGCCACTTCATGTATTGACTTATCACAGCGGTATGCACACATATCCAACTTTCTTTACACCCATGTCGGACCATAGTCGCAGTTGTTATTGGTCGTAAGTAAATGGGCAGGGCTTAACCCTAACCCCCTAGGCATTTTTACTAGGAAGTGTCCTCAACCTGTCAAAACCCAACACTCTGCAGTATACCTATGGCACATTCTTTTGACTTAGACAAATTGGGGCATCATAGCTCCATGTAAAGTAATGGTGCCAAGGCGCTACAGTCCTGAACCCATCAAAATTCAATACAACCTGCTGTTGGAGTTTGTAAGGCTTGGGGTAGAATAGGGTTAATGTATTGGTCTATAGTACATAAGCTCTTAGTCCTGAGTCGATCAAAATCTAGCAAAATCTGGGAGTGCATCTGGAATAGTTAATATCCTACAAAAGGTGCTGACATTTTAACAAGAATTTTGTTTCCTCTGACTTGGAAGGGCAAAATGGTTGAAGACGCCCTCTTTGGAGGCGGAGAAGCTCTTCGGTGAGGTTTCAAGTATCTTCAACTGCTGGGCTCGCTCTGCTGTAAGTTCTAATCTTATCATCAGTTGCCTTGACTACAATGGAAGTCCTGCGTTTTGTCAGTCATAAACAGTCATAACCAGGAATTGGTTCGGTTGTTTCTTGTCGGTGAATTTCTTTGGGAATTTTGAATAGGTGAGATTTATGCATGATCATGAAATACTCAAAATGATTAACCAAAGAGAAACAACAGAACCAGGTTTCAGTTATGGTAAAGATGTAGTTCAGATAAGAACAGTTGCTCATACTATTAGGTGTGTGGCCAAAAAAATAGGTGAAATCTAGATACTTCAAAGCATTTGCCAATACTAAGTATTGAGTACACTGCGTTTTTTTATACACACATTAGCATTACTTTATTACATATGAATAAGAATAGAGTAAATACTACAAATTACGAGACTGCTTCAGAATTGGTTCACATTTGGATCATATCATACCCTGTGCTTTTTAAGTTGCGTTTCTGTCTGCAACATGTAATAGAAATATTATACTTGGAAATATTAACATTTGAGAATTTTCTGGAATAGAACTGCCGTCGCGAAGAGCAGAACTTCGTTGCTCAGATGGAAGCAGAGAATGCTGCCCTCTTGGCATCAGCAACATCCAACCGAAGGATGGGTCTAACACCGCCAGACGACCCTGGAGCTGGCGTAAAAGCAGCCAGAGATCGTCGGGTCGAAGGAACATCCACTGGCCTTGTGGTAGTCTGTCTCAAGCGCATGCTGCCTATTGGAATGAACCTGTATGGAGCGCGGGAACAAGAGCTGGTACAGCAGGCCAAGATCAAGTTCCAGGAGGTAGGTTACCATGGGCGGATCTTTGATTCAGCTGTGGGAGGCAGGGGATTTATTGAATGAAGTTTTGGAGTGGCATTAGGGAACTTCTGGAAAGGAATTTGGAAATGAAGTTTTAACACTTTACTCGACAAGCCTTACCAATGTCGAGTTTACTCCACACACACCAGAGTATCCAAACAACGAACAAACTGTAGTGCTGGTGTTTTTCGCTGTCCATACATGATCTATATACCAACAGAAAGAGCTTGATCGGATCTTCCCAAAGGTGCTATCGAATTCATGTGTCACCATTACAATATTTTAAGAAAACTGCATCCAACGTTTCCTTGTAGAGTTATGTGTATAGAGTGCCATTGATTCATGTGACAAACAACTTTCCTGTTTGATTGAAAGTGGGCCAGAAGTGAAAACAGCCGTAACTTTGCTATTTTAGCAGTTCTGACTTTCCTGTTTACTACATACAGTGCTGAACAAACTTTACATTCTCCTTTTCAATCAATTCTTGAGGGTGAAATCTTTGGTTGAAAATACAACCATTCAACAAGCAGTCAGCTGCTTTTTCTGGTTTAGTGGCTTTATGCTTGACTGAACAAAGAATGGTACTGGGGGAAGATAAACCAATAAACAATTTGGTGAGGAGAGGGTTATAAGACCGCGTTCCCACTCGAATTGGGGAAAGGTGGATCAAGATCCGGCATTTTGGTGTGACCGTTGTCTAACCGCAACGAAACCGCAAGTCGCGTTCCCACTTATGCTTGATCCACCTTTTCGAACGGAAGTGTCGAGTCCGAAAGGTCACTGAGTTCGGTATTACGCATGCGCTTGCTTGCTGAGCGCGCGCTCTGTGACAGCGTTGCATGCTGGGACGGGTCAAATACATGTGCGATGTTTTGATGTTCGAAGTTTCAACATGGAGGAAGAAATCCAAATGCTTCTCGGTCTGATTTTGCCCATGGTGCTGGTACAGCTTCGTCTTGGAGCAGTACAAACTACAAACTTTTTAACGTAATATTATAAGTACTGGCTCGAATCGGATCGTAAAACGTATTTTCTTCAAACTTTGCTACGGTTGTTGTTGTTCTATGACACGCTGCAGGCTATACACTAACACAGAATTATTTATGGATGGAAAAATAAGTAAAATTACACGAATGAAAAAGGTTTAGAAGCGGACGACTTTCCAGTACGGAACGAAAGGACTACACATGTACGCTGAATGGATGCATGCACGCTTGCATCGCGCACGCGTGGTGACACATTTTGTATACAGCCCGTAGTTCAGTAGTTGTTTATTGTGCATGTCGTGCACGTGGGAAATTTTTCACATGAGCTACACGCCTAAACTTTTCGCGCCACTCGTGCACCAGCCGGATGTTGACAGGTCAAATTGCCGGATCAGATCCACCTTTTGCGTTCCCACTTGATCGTGATCCACCAATTGCAGGATCTGATCCACCAATTGGGGGATCTGTATCCTGGTCTTTAGGTGGATCAAGAAAGGTGGATCAGATCCTGATCCACCTTATAACGGTTAGCGTTCCCACTAACACAATTGCAGGATCTGATCCACCAATTGGGGGATCTGATCCGGCAATTTGGCAAAAGGTGGATCAGATCCCCCAATTGGTGGATCTAGTGGGAACAGGGTCCAAGGGGTAGCAACAACTTACAAAATATAATTAAAAAGATGTTTAAAGAACATTGTGGATGCTGCTTAAATCTCTTATGTACACAGTTTCATTTTCAACAGATTTGTCTGTCAATTCAAAATTCAGGATTGCTGCACATAAACAGTTCTGTGATCCGTAAAGAAATGTTATAAAACACCTTGTCAGAGGGAACGGCTTCTTTAGAGCCCTGATGAAGTGACAAGAGGTTGCAAACTGTGAAAATTAGAGGGAAACCTTTGAAAATCTGCATTGTATTAAGAGAATGAAACTGGAAATCCAGTACATATGATTGCAGAGGCGTTTTGGAGTTCAATGAAAGCTTCCATGACAACCCAGCTGGGTATTTCTGTATTAAAACCGTCTGTACATGCTTAATAAAATGATTCAACAAATTAATTTGTCTGCTTCCTTGCCAACAGAAAGAGACGGAGAAAGATGTGCGGGAGTTCCTGGTCCAGTCCCTTCATATCCAGGACAAAGAGGTTGACCCCAAACCCGAGAATCCCTCCCCCAAGACCTCTGCATCTTCCGCATCCCGCTCCTCCTCAACTAGAAGCAGTTTCTCTTTGTCCTCATCGTCTAGCAAGTCTGCATCCTCGTCCTCGTCTTACAAACCTTTCAAAGCTCGTTCCGCCCCTTCTTCCTCTGCAGTTCCGCCTCCTGCTAGTGCATGCCCCAGACGGCCGTCTCTTAGTGCAAGCGTTCGTATCTTTCTGCATTTGTGTGTTTGTGATTGTTTTAGTACTTTTGTCTCTGGGGTCCAGTTGCCTCTTGGGAACTTTAACATCCCTAGAATTTAGGTTCCTCCCAAGGAAGTACTTTTCAAGAGGTTTACTATCGGCCAAAAGTGCATTACTTGGATGAGAAGCTGCCGTCTTAAAGTCATTGTCATGATGATAAGCAATCTCGTCTTTATTGCCATTGCAACACAAGTTGGCTGTTGCAACATAGTGCAAATATCTTTTCCAGTTGTTAGCAAAATAAATGAAATTTCAGTTGCATTATCCATGTTAACACAATTCTTGATTACTGAAAGTCTAATTTAAAACAGTGAAATATCCTAGGGGTTTTGTCAGGGTAATGGAATTTGACCTATTTTTTCTTTTTTCTGATTTTTAACCCTAACCATGCTAAATCCAACAATTTAAATATGATTTTACACAGTCCCTAGGGGGTATTCTTTCAAAATCTTGATTTGTTTTGCTGGGTACAAGAAAGTAACCAACAGATTTGTGCAGACAAAGCAAATTTGAAAGTTGCTCTTCAGCATTCAGTTTGACTGCCGGGACTATACTACTATACTAGTTTGATTAAGATCTGTAGTAGGGAAATTGTTCAAAAAGTTATGTACAAAGTTTGTGGAGAAAGGGTGTGAAGAACTCGAAGCAGAAAAGAAGAAAAAGATCTTATTCAGCATGTGGGCAAGAAAGGCCAATAAATATAAGTAAGCCATATTCTGAAATATGATAACCGTTGCCTGAAAAACTGAAAAATTGTTTTAAGTGACAATGCAGATCCCACTTCAGACTGGTATTCCAGAGTATCACTCAGCCAAACTTTGGCCACAAATTGAATAAATTTAATGTTGGGTAAGAACTCTCTATTCTGATTTTATATGCAATCTGTCTGCTAGAACTGTGTTGTCCATTTTCCAAAATATATTCTGCAGACATTGGTCATTTGTGGTTCAGCTAACTTTGATGATAGAAGCTAGTGTTGCAGCATTGCTTAAACCCATGGCTACTATGACAGCATACTAATATTTACTGCTTTCTTATCTGCATTTGCTGTGCGCATGTTTCCTATTTCTCTCTGACGTAGTTGATGAAGTAAAAAGCTTGCCTGAATGGGAGACTTTTGGACGCTGGTGGCAGCAGACATGCTGGTCCTTTTTATGTTCTGAGCTTGCACGCGTAGTTCTGAACTTGCATGCGTAGTTCTGAACTTGCACGCGTAGTTCTGAACATGCCTGTGTAGTTCTGAACATGCCTGTGTAGTTCTGAACATGCCTGAGCTTGTGTAGTTCTGAGCTTGTGTAGTTCTGAGCTTGTGTAGTTCTGAGCTTGTGTAGTTCTGAGCTTGTGTAGTTCTGAGCTTGTGTAGTTCTGAGCTTGTGTAGTTCTGAGCTTGTGTAGTTCTGAGCTTGTGTAGTTCTGAGCTTGTGTAGTTCTGAGCTTGTGTAGTTCTGAGCTTGTGTAGTTCTGAGCTTGTGTAGTTCTGAGCTTGTGTAGTTCTGAGCTTGTGTAGTTCAGAGCTTGTGTAGTTCAGAGCTTGTGTAGTTCTGAGCTTGTGTAGTTCTGAGCTTGTGTAGTTCTGAGCTTGTGTAGTTCTGAGCTTGTGTAGTTCTGAGCTTGTGTAGTTCTGAGCTTGTGTAGTTCTGAGCTTGTGTAGTTCTGAGCTTGTGTAGTTCTGAGCTTGTGTAGTTCTGAGCTTGTGTAGTTCTGAGCTTGTGTAGTTCAGAGCTTGTGTAGTTCTGAGCTTGTGTAGTTCTGAGCTTGTGTAGTTCTGAGCTTGTGTAGTTCTGAGCTTGTGTAGTTCAGAGCTTGTGTAGTTCTGAGCTTGTGTAGTTCTGAGCTTGTGTAGTTCTGAGCTTGTGTAGTTCTGAGCTTGTGTAGTTCTGAGCTTGTGTAGTTCTGAGCTTGTGTAGTTCTGAGCTTGTGTAGTTCTGAGCTTGTGTAGTTCTGAGCTTGTGTAGTTCTGAGCTTGTGTAGTTCTGAGCTTGTGTAGTTCTGAGCTTGTGTAGTTCTGAGCTTGTGTAGTTCTGAGCTTGTGTAGTTCTGATCTTGCATATGCGGACTGGTGAGAACAGTGGAAAAGGACTGGTATGTCTGTTGCCACCAGCATCTCAACAGTTTCCCATTGAATGGTTGTTTGTGCATCTTCCCCACCTGCCTTCCCCATAATGGATTATTAGTTATCCCACAAGCATGAGTTGAAGATGGAATAATGTAGTGCGTCTGTGTCCCATATGCCACTCGGCCTCCGGTCTCGTGGCATATGAGACACAGACGCACTACATTTTCCGTGTTCCACGAGTGCGAGTGGGATAACAAATTTATCTTCAAGCAAACAAATTTATCTTCAAGCAAACTTGACGCACAATATAGATGGAACACGCAAGCTGTACACAAAACCAGAATGTACAACATATGCGTGCGTATCAATGACAGTTTCTATGTTTTGCGTATAGCGCAATATAGACCGTGTAGAGTGCAATATAGACTGTGCAATCTGGGATAATATCACACTGTCAGTTGCCATGGATCGACCAATCAGGATCAAGGATTCAAGCATGCTTGAAGATAAAATAGGGTAACAGCACAGCGTGTGTGTACTAATTTTAATACTCAATAGTCTTAGATAATCCAGATTGTCCTGAAAACGTACGCTGAATGTTTGATGGAAAATAAGGTACCTATACAGTAACATTTTCTACACAAGTCATTCCGCCTTAAGACCACTTACAACATCGGTTTTGACAAAGTTTCATCTTATTACATTTCCATATTTTGGATAAGTCAAAAATAAACTGCAGTGGTTATTCTTTTGAGATTGTGGTTACGATGCGTAACCACAAATGTAGCCCGACTGCCACTGGCCTTCATATACATTCCGCTAGCTTTATTGTTACTGTACACAGGAGCGCATAAAAGTGGAGCTTGTATGAAGGCCAGTGGTAATCGGGCTAATACACTCTTGCTTTCATCATTGAATATTTCTGACTGCATAACTTCCATGAAGTCTGATACAATGTTTCCTATTGGTTATAGATTAAGACATTTGCCTTGTGCCCCATAATCCGTTGCAAGGTGGCAGAAAACCTATTTATTAACTAGCATCTTGTGTTGCACGTGAAATTTCTCAAAAAGTCAAAGCTGATTTTGAAGATGCTTGTCAATTTGCTAATTTTTATAGAATGCTAAAAAGCAGCAATGTGAAGAAACACACAACTTTTAAGGTTAAGGGCAGACTTAATATGGTAATTGCAAACGTTTTGGTGAGTTTTTACCTAATTTTGATGAAGAAAATGTTGCTGCAATGTGTAAAGCTCATATTCCCTTTAAATAAAACATTTAAGGTATGATATAGCTTTGGTAATGGTCAAAAACAAAAACGATCAGTTTTAATCTAAAAGCTCACTGCTTATAAAGGTGATACTAGTACCAATTCTCCTGAGAAATATCGCCATCTGAGCTGCTGCTATCTTCAAGAAAGATGTATCTAAAGACGTAAAAAAAAAACAGTGGTTTATTTTGATTTCAACAATCAAAATATGAACATGCCAAAAAATAGCTGTCAAAAGACAACAGTTTTTTTATTGTTTTCTTGTGACTCTGATAACAGATTGAGTTCAATTTTGTACAGGTTTGTTCTTTTCACGTATATGTTGAATCACACAAAGCACGAACACTGCCTGGTCATTCTATAAATTAGGGGTCCAATTTTGGTGTCCCTGTTACATCTGACATGTACAGGATTTTGCAATTCAGGACATATTCTTTTATGCCTTCTTTTATCTCCAAGAGTGATTATGTATAGCGAAGTACCTGCCAAACAAGTAAAAAAATAGTGCGAAGTCAACTTTAATGATACTTAATGGGAAATTACACAGGTCAGGTGTAACAGGGACACCAAAACATGTCACACTTTTGGAACCCTAATTTATAGATTGACCGTGCCTGTAACTGCTATGTCAGCTCTACCAATGCTATTTCATACCTTTTAAAGATAATGTTAGTTTTAGGTGTGGGAGAGAAGACTCTGTGTGAAGTGACATAGGAGGAATACTGCCTTGATTAAACCAACACTTCAACATACTGGAGCCGTCTACCATGGCGCACTTTGACATTTTCCCCGAATTTTATCGAACAGTTTTGGCAAACTTTTTTGATGATGAACTTCAAACTAAGTTGAATATTTGAACTATTACCTTAATCTTGCTTTGCGAATCATGTGAGGTTTTTCAGCAACTTGGAATTTAGTCCAGAAGTAAAAAAATGTGGTATCCGGAAATTAGGCACACAAATTTCCGTAATTCCCTAATTTAACACCTTTGCTTTAAAGTGGACAAATTATGATGAATCCTTATTATCTCCATTCTCATACCCAACTCGTTGTTTGTCAGAAAATATTTCCTGACTTTTGGCACATTTTCAAAGAGTTCACTGGGCACTTAAAAATAAAATCAGGAAATGATGTCGAAATAATGTTTTCCTCGTAACTTTGAAACGGGTCAGTAAACTGAAGATTTATAGACAGAGATATTTTAAACTCACCACAATTTCACTTTTTCAGTTTGGGGTAAAACTATTACTCGGGCAAGGTGCTAGAGAGAAAATGCAAAGTGCGCCACATTAGACAACGCACCACCTTACTCACCCTCAGTACTTGTGTCACTGGTGGGATTTGAACTGGGGTTACTATAGGTGAAAGACAAGTGCTTTTTTGCCAACATGACCACCCACGCCAGTTTTATTACACTGGACATGCTGAACATTTGGTAGGAAAGCTTGTTCTTGCTATATTGATTATTATTTTGTATTTTGCTCTGCTAGCAGCAGGCGGCCAAGAATTGGCAGCGGCACCTCTATAACAAGGCAGCGTCCAATCGCATGATTCACGCAGTGGAGATGACTCAAGAGAAAGTGGTTGACAGAATCATCAGCATGTCACTCGTGCTTCACAGACTGCACCTGGTGAGATATTTTACTGAGTTCATCCCGCGCAGAGATGAAAATTCTCTAATTTTAATCAGAAATCCGATGTTTAAACAATTTTTCAGACAATGTGATTTTTAAGTGATTTTCCTACAACATTTAACATGAAAATACGCATAAAGTAAAGAAGGTACATCAAATACAAACACTTTTTGAGACAGAGAGGCCAAGTTATGTTTTTTGTATATATTTTATTTTATTTAAAAACAAAACAAAAACCTGAATCTGAATCTGTCGATTTTTACGGTCGTTAGGTCAAAGGGCAACACAGCAATTTGTTGGGGGCCTAAGGGATTGGATGCTAAGCACAGACTTTGCTTTGGGGGAAGTGACACTCCTCCATTTGTCGTTCGTGTCAGAATCATGTTGCTGTCAGTAAAATCATATCCCTGTCAGTAAACCGAGGAAAAGGAAGAAATAATTAAAGGCAGAAGTCATGTGGTTGGCACCCCATCACACCTAAGTGGAGCGTGTGTAATTGTACAATAGCAGGTGGAAAATGACATTAAATTGTATCAACGTCAAAATTCCATGCCCCCTCCCCTGTCTGGTGTTATCATGTAGACACAGCAGTTGTTAAATAAATCCGTGTGTGTTTTTTTTCCTTTCAGATGGAGCATCCAGCGTTATCCAAGAAGAGTGCTTGGAGACGAATCATGTCTGCCCAGAGGAGACGTACCATCATGGCTTGCTTCAGAATGATCCCCCTCCACCATCTACCAAAGTAAGTCAGGAACGTCATGGCTATTTGTGTCATCTTTACTTGGGCTGTTGCCAATTGACCTTGAGTGGTTGAATCATGTGACTACAGCTTATGAAATAATGTCCAATCACAGTTGACGTGGAACACCAAAAATCTGAGAAACAAAAACAAATCACTGCACAAAATTCTGTAGAGTTGTACAAGTGACATGACTATGCACCAATGAGTAATAGGTCAGACAATTTTCTTCTGGGAACAGAAGTCCTCTTTCTATTTCTGTTTATAAAGTTATATCAAATATCTTATCCTGCTCACACAAGGAAAAATGTGACCCGCTCCACAAAAAATGGTATTATGTTACACTATGTGAAAACACACACAGGGCTGTTCTATGTGAAGCAGGCAAACAAATCTTCACATAAGTGATATTTTTGTTTTGGGTTTGTTGGCTTCTGTTATATCTATATTTGCATAATATATTTTTAGAAATAATAATATTGATGAAGAAAGATGAAAAAATAAATGTTGATAGAAATTACTTCTATCTCGTTTCTTTGTACTTTGTGTGTTTGAAGGGCTATATCTCTAAACGCATTTCCGTTAAACTGGAAAACATGAGTACACAAATGTCAAGATATCTTGCGAACACAAAATGCCACAGGGTTCAAACCTACACCAAATTAAAGCTTAGGATGTGACAAATTCAACTATATATATAAAACTAATTTTGCAAATTTTGCAACATAATACCCATTTTTGCAGAGCCGGTCACAAATATAAGTGTTCACGTTTTTACCTTTAATACCACGTGTAACAAATGGTGGATCAAAATATTAAACCAGAAACCTTTTGGTAAAGATGTTTTGGCAACACGCAAAAGCTTTCTATAGCCTCCAAACTCCCTCAATGTATAACTGTGAGTTGTACTAGTTTTGTCGTACTACACATTGGCAGAACAATAATTCACAAAAGAAAATAAAATTTGTTTTTTATTTTATTTTACACCACCCCTTTTACCAAATTCCTTTGTTCCCCATCCCAAGCTTTATCCCTCTCATTTCAATCCCTCCCCTCTTTCATCCTTACCCTAACCACACTCCTTTTGTTCCTTGCTGTCCCTTCCCTCTCTGTACTTGATGTTCACCCACTGCCACTCTCCTTTGGTCCATTATCTCTCTTTTGTGTTTCTCCACCCACCCCCTTGCATGTGTATTCCCTACATGTTTGTTTATTGTACTCTGTCATTTACCTTTGAGAAAGAACTTGCTTAACCCCTTGGGCACGGTATTTTATGGGAGACGTCGGGGTGTCGCAGCGGTTCTGGCAGCCAAATCGAACCGCTACAATGTGTTTGTGCAGTCAAGCTTGTCATAAACAATAATCCAACAATGGATTGAAACTGCACAAACAGCGGCCAATGGCGTCATCCGGCCTGGTGACAGTTTTTTTTGCGCCCACAGGCGTCATCCGTACGCAAAGGGTTAAGTTTGAAACGTTAGGCCAGCTAATTTTTTGAGTTTATTTAATTAGTTTTATATATTTCTTATTTATCCTGGGTAGCCTAATCAGTACATTAGCACTGTTCTCCCTCAGGGCCCAGCTTTGATTGGGAGAAGACGACAAAGGAAGTTTCAGTTTTAGCAGCGGGAGGAAAGCCCAAAACAATTATTCTTGGGGGGGAAAAAAATCGCGCAGCCAGGTAGGGACCGAAAACACAATCCACATTGTGTACCAGGGGGAAATCGAACCGTGTACCAGGTGGGAATCGAACCGGGGTCACTAGAGTTGAAAGGCAAGGAAAGAACCACTACACCAACCTGACATACTTACCCCCCCCCCCAGCCTTCAAGAATGAACACATTTCCTTTCCTTTCCTTTTCCTTTGCTTGCCTTTCGTGGAAGTGCTGTGGCTTAGTGGTTTGGAGCATTGAATCCATGGTCTGCGGGTAATTCTGCAAGTTGTGGGTTTGCGCCCAGTCCTGGGCTATAGCATTTCTATTCTTAATATGGGTAGAGGGATTATTAATGCCTTGCAGTGGACTAGTTACCCATCCGGACCCTATTCATACTGTGAAGAGATCAGATTATCTTGTCTTGTTTCAGTGTGAGGGGCTGGTTCTTCCACACTTTCCTCTGTAGCCCACACCTCGAGTGGCCTTTGGCCTTGTGATACGCGATTTGCATAAATAAAAAAAAATTAGCATCAACATGCTGTGCCATCATGTATTTCCACAGATAAATTGTGTTAGAAATCCTTTAAATTTCAAAGACTGTCATTCAGTTTAAAATGCCTTGTTTATTTGACTCTTTTTCTCCTGCATGCAGACATCGTGCCATCAACTACTTCTTGAGAGCGTACAAGGAGAAGTGGCTCAACGTGGAAGATTCAGCACAACATCTGCTGATTGACGACCTCACAGTAAGCTGGACAGTCACAGTGATTCTGTTATTTGGTCTGAAAAAATATTCCATCCATTTGACTAGGTTTGGTAGCAAACATAACTAATATGAAAGAAAATAAAAATGTTCGTAAATGCTAATAACATGTACATTAAATATACAAAGAAAACTGAGATTATTCTGTTTATTTCTCAGATTTTGTTTAAAATGGTAACCATCATCTATTACTTAATAATGTCCTCTTTCTTATGACACCAAGAAATCCATGCTACCATCACGGATGACTGAGCACAAAGTTGTGCAACGGACCATGTCAGAAATGGTTTTGCACCAGATGCACCACAGGTCTATTCGCACAGTGTTCAGCATGTCTAAAAATAAGAACAAAGACCAATAAAGACCAAAATCATTTCGTCAATGATTAAACAGTTGGAGGCTTATCCCTGTCCCAACCTAACCCCAGTGTCCTTCAACATGCCCCCCATTTCTTTCAACGGAAACTTCTGCCCTGGTTCGCATTGCTCTGACCGCATTCCTGATTATGTCTCTCTGTCCTCTTAAGGTCTGAACTGCAGCCATGATTCTGGCCCGTAGGTCATTAATGTCTCTGGGCGGTGACGTGTAAACTTTGTCCTTAAGATGCCCCCACAAATAAAGTCACAGGGCGTGAGGTCCGGGGACCTTGGTGGCCACTCAATCTCATGGTTCAAAGCAATTACTCTCATGTTAAATAGACCTGTGGTGCATCTGGTACAAAGCCATTTCTGACATGGTCCGTTGCACAGCTTTGTGCTCAGTCATCCGTGATGGTAGCATGGATTTCTTGGTGTCATAAGAAAGAGGACATCATTAAGTAATAGATGGTGGTTACCATTTTAAACAAAATTGAGCAGTATCTGAGAAATAAATGGATTAATCTCGTTTTCCTTTTTTTAAAGACACCTTGTACGTTGTCTTCACTATTACACATCGATTTTGAAAATATGTAAGCACTGTTGAATCCAGGTGGGCCAATGGGGGTCAGGGACCCCCCCCAAACAAAGCCTTAAAAAAAAGTATAATTATCAACAGTGCCAGAATCTGAGCTAACTGCATATGTTTTAAAATATTGGGATTTTTTAAAACTAAAAAGTGGGCCTAATTTGATAGTTGTTTAACAGAAGATATAGACAAATTTCACAGTAGCCCCATCTGTGCACTTCCGGGTCGAAAGCGAGGCTCTCAGTGCTAAACAAACATAGTGCTATTTAACAAATATATTCATGCATGAATGAATCAAGCCATATATTGGCATCACAGCCACATGTTCAGCAAAGTATATTTTTTACTTAGTACTGAAATCCTTGCTTACAAACCCGGAAGTGTGTAGATCGCTGCTATTTTCATCAATTTGGTATTCATCTATTGCAGGGCAATATTTTTTGCCTCGGCCAAAATAGCTGTATTAAGTTTGTTAACTTTGATGTTTGATGCAATCTTTTTATTTGTCATATATTTTATAAATTCTTCGCATTAGTTTTCAGTATGGATGACAATAATATAATTTTGATTTCATTTCAGAAATCTAGTGGTGAGGAATTGGCAGCTGTCTCTGAGGAGAGCAGCAGAGATCCTCTACATCAGCTCATCTTGACCTTCAGCAGGTCGTTTGGACTCCAACACAAGTAAGTTTAGCCTCATTGTTGCAGTCAAGAATTTTTTTTTCAGGACCAAATACTGAGGGGGGTGTGAGTATCATTCGAGTGTGAGAACCTATTCAGTCAAGTCTGAGGTTTCATTATTGAGTCAGTCCAACTTATCTTTATGATTGAAACATGCTTTGGTAGTTATAAACAAAAATCTGTGTACAACATTTGTTGCAAATAATGATGCTTCCTAGCATGTAGATTATGTCTCTAGATCTAGCCCAGGTTAATCAAAGGAAGGCTTAAAACATATCTCAACGAGTAATCAATTTTGGAGGCCCGATACTCAGAATTTGTCAATATAATTTACTAATTTTTGGTGATTGTTTAAAGTGTGTTGACTAAAGCAAGGAAAGGGTTGCTAGGCAACCCATCACCCTTGTACAGAACTTATACAGAACTTGTAATTTGCAGAAGAATTGAAAAACTGTTCTTATGTTTTATTGCATTTGATGTTAATTTCTAATCAGGAAACCCTGTATTTTTTCTCTCTTGTTATTGTAGAGGTGTTCAGAATGACTTTCTGTTTGCTTCATATGCAGACATCATGAGTCGGGTAAATACATCATTAACGAAGTAAAAAACCTTTTGAAATGTACTCGTGTATTGAAAACAACATACAAGTTAAGTTCTCAGGTTATGCACCGTGCCAAAGGCTTCTTGTTGATATCAATACGTATCTGCTCTTTGCAAATGAGTAGCGTATCACGAAACTGTTGTCTGGTGATGTGAAAGGTTGAATTGTTATTGCCTGTTTCCTTTTGGGACTTCATTTATCATTTTGGATTTATCATTTTTTTTATATTTATTTTTATTTAAAAATTTTTTTTTTTATATATATATATATATTTATATTTTGGGGGATTTTTGTTTTGTTTTTTGGTTTTGTTTTGTTTTGTTTTGGTTTGTTGTTTTTTCTCTCTAAATCTCATTCTTGAGTGTTATGTAATCTTTGTGAATTTTTTAGAGGGATAATGGCTGATGTAAATCACTTAAAAAAAAAAAAAAAAAAAAACTCGTATCCTGGAAGATTGTTCTTGAAGTAAAGATTCAGTGAATTCTTGATTTTATTTAAAATTTCAGAGTTGTAGCGGGGATGATGATGATGACGATGAAGAAACGGAGGACAGTATCTCTTTCCAAGTAAGTCCGTTATCTTTTTGTATGCTCATAAAGATATATTAGTGCCAAGGCTTTACCGTCCTAAATCTACTTAAATCCTGCAGAACATGGTAGTTGATTTTTGGCAAATTTGGGAGGATTTGGGTTAGATGTTAGTTACTTAACTAGCATTTTTTCTCTAGAAAGTTATGAGTTAATAGCCGGATTTTCAGAATGAGCTCTTTAGATTTTGCACAAAGAAATACTATTGGTAAGCAAGAATTTGAAATACTGGTTAGAGTATCAGTGCTTTCCTGTGGCTTGAGAAAGATGTCATCTGCCTGCTCTGTCATGACTTGAACCCAAGACATGCTTCTCAACCATGCAGTTCATGAGGGCTGGATGACTAGTTTGATTCCAATAAGCCAGTTCGGTAATTCAACTGCACATGTGCACAATGACATTTTATCCCAAATGACCCGCGTGACCTAACGCGCACGTGTCAAATTCAATCAGAATGGGCGTTTGCGTAACATGGCGTGACATTATGTCAGCAATTTGATCCCGAATAACCTTTGACCTTTGAGATACCGAACTGGCTTATACAGCAGCAGCAAAGCTAGGCTTGAATAACTGTTATTAAGAGGCATTCTAGATTGTCCTTTAATCCCTGTGTTTATGTGTCCGGAAAGTTGAATGTTTACAGAGATCGCTGCAAGAGGCTAGTTTTACACTACAAACTTTGCTTTGCTTATGGTACACGACACGAGGCATTCGATTCAAGAACACTGTTTCTGTAGCTGTCTGCTTCTTTTGCCGTCCATCCATCTCTGTCTTGTGATTTGATTGGTTTAAATGAATTATTTATGTTTGGCTAGGAACAAGAGCTTGCCAAGCAGCGTCTGTTGTCGGAACAAGGGAGATTGGCTGATAGAGGGGCTGCAGAGATGGTACTGCTGCTCCTTAGTGCAGGCAATGGTCAGTTTATTAACCCCTTGTGTCTGGCTTTTATTTATGGGGTGCTGGTATGCCAAGAACAGGGTTGTGCAGCCAAGCATAAATGCAAACAATAGGCACCACACTGAATAGAGTGGTCCTATTCATTGCACTTGAAGCCCCCCCCCCCCCTTTCGTGTGAATGAAAGCTTTGTTTGAAAAAAAGCTCTATCTACTCATTCAAGAACAATAAAGTTAAAACATGAATGGATTGAGTATGCGCAGGAATGCGCATATAGACGACAATCGGCCAGGTTGTCTTTTTCAAACTGCAGCTATGGCTGTCGTCCGTATTCAAGAGGTGCTTATACATGTTTTCTAAAATAAAACATTGTGTGGCCTGAAAGCAAAATTACATGTGACGGGTTAAAGGATGAGATATATTTGCAAAGAACTCAATTGCCAAACAAATAAAAACAACGAACAGGCAAACAGACAGAACACACTAAAGTACGGACTCGGGAAGGACAAGACAACACACAGTGAGACAGACTTACACAAACATGCAACTCAAAGGCAGACTCGGGAAGGACAAGACAACACACAAACATGCAACTCAAAGGCAGACTCGGGAAGGACAAGACAACACACAGTGGGACAGTACATCTTCTCTGACATTAGAAACACAACTGTTTTCTTTTGTTTGACCCATTTTCCTTAATAGGCGAGCCCAGCCCCATGGCCATGTGTGCTCTACAACTTGGTATCTCCCTGCTGAGGGGTGGCAATGTAGCAGTTCAGGAGGTAAAGAGAGGGACTCATTGTTGGTTTGAAAAGAGAAAAAAACAGGAAAAAGCCTGTTGGTTGGAGAGATTGGGAGTCTTGGATTGGCAGGCTAGCTGGCTACCAGGCAGAGTTGTAATCAAGTCAATCACAAGTCAATTACAAGTCAGATCAAAAGGCAGATCACAAGTCAGTCACAATTCAGCTCACAAACTACATGGGATGAACAATGACAAAGGAATGCTTTTGTTTTATAGTGTGTTTGAATAGCTTGTTACATGGCTTGAGAAGTGACTTGTGATTGACTTGTAATTGACTTGTGATTGACTTGTGATTGACTTGTGATTGACTTGTGATTGACTTGTGATTGAGTTGTTGTGTGCCTAAACGAATGTTTTTGTGTCGCCTAAACGAATGTTTTTGTGTCGCCTAAACGAATGTTTTGGGGGCACTTACTAGTCATGGATTCTGAGGTCAAAGATCACATACCAGGTCAAAGGTCATCTGAGGTCAAGTTGTAAAATGTTCTGAACATTTTAAATTGCTCTCATTTGAAAAGTTGCAAATGCGATGCAGTGACCAAAAAGAAAAAGCGACACGTGTGATCCACGGATCACCTTGTGATTGACTTGTGATTGACTTGATTACAACTCTGCTACCAGGTTTGCCTGCAGCACGTTTAAGCAAGGATCATGGGTAGACCGACTGTTGACTTGTGGCATACCTTGCACATGTGCAATAACTCGCAAGCAGAAGCCATGATTCCTGGAACTGTCTAATTCCAATACAGAAAACATCTCACCTCTGTTTACCTACATTTGCATATCAGCGCGCAAGCGCACAAACCTCGCTGAAAGAAAGTGCCCAAGCCGCACCCTCCGCGCCCACTGCATGCCCCATAAAGGACCCCGCAATATACCGGCTCGTCCTAGTTTTTTTCAGCGACGCGTACAGTGCACATCGTGACACACACACATAAACCGTTCAACGTTGTAACAACAATGGCAGACGTCGCCAAAACGAAACGGAAGCCTGTCACGTCAAGCCGTTCATCGGGGAAATCACCCTCCGTCCAATTCTCCAAGCGTGATGTTCCTGCCGCTTCGACCGGGCCTGTTCCCCCGTGTACGACGGCCGGAAATTCCTCGGGGACAAGCCCTCCTTCGACGGCTATCCCCCGAGAGATCCCGCATACCTTTGGTAGTTTGCAGGAGCACATGCAAGCAATTGATGTCGACCCACATGTGCTAGCGGGACGGCGGGGCATGGCGTCAGACACCGTTGCGTCCCTCAGTGCGGCCAGCCCCGCCCGGTCACAGAGGCCCGGGGCACCACCGGCACCACATTCCAGCCACGCTACTACAGTTACATGGTCTTGCGCACAACCAGGTTACACGGGCGAGCCACGGGATTTCCCCCACCGCTCTCAGCCCCATGCGTGGTCTTATTTTCCGAACGACCCTCGTCAGTTCGACATCGGCACACACGCACCATATCCTACCTTCGATCCGCGTGGTTTCTCCACAGCAGCACCGGTGAGCTTTTCACGCCACTACACACCGCATTATGATCATCCGTCGCATTCTTCCAGGGATTATGGCGTGCCTTTGTCTGCAGGATTCCAGCGTCAATCTCCACATTGTTCCGGTGACCACACTGGGCGCTTTGCTACCGGGAGATCGCGGCACGCCACCCACGCCCGTTCCCGCTCCCGGTCCCACTCCCGTTCACGTTCGGAGCCGGAGGATCGACGTTTGGGCTGTCATCGTTTTTCTACTGACCACTCGCGGTCTGAGTCCGGGCATGGAAGTCGTCACACCCATTCCAGATCTCCTTCGGAGTCGTATGTTTCTTCTGGACGGTCAGGTGATGAGGACAGCCTCTCCATTTCCCAGCGGGCTAACATTACCATATCCGAAGTGGGTAAGCTTCTTCAGTTTCCCCCTTCTTCCCCAGTGGTGCCCTCTCGGCCCTCATACCGTAGAGATGCTGGTGCTTTTCCATCTCCACAGCCCACATTTCCAGTGGATAGAATGTGTGCAGACATCATGAATGAGGCCCTACAACAGGTGCAAGGAAAACGGGCACTCCCACGGGTAAAGCGTAGCCACAGTGACATGTTTAATACCAATGCTGCAGACCTCGAAAAATAATTTTCGACCCCAACTTTATCTTCGGAGGCCAAGGACTTGCTCCGACATGAAAACTCACAATTTCGCAAGCAAATTTTTGATGGGAAAACGCAAGCACTAGACAAGAGAATTTCTGCTCTGGACAACCATTTGCGCCATGGAGCGAAGGTGACCTCCTTCTCCATCCTGTTGTCTGATGCTCTTGCTCGGTGCCATGAAGATCCCTCTTTAACTGACCCGGGTAAATTGCCTGCGATGTTTAATTTTCTGGATGATTGCCTGGGTTTCTGTCTTCGGGAATTTGCATTGGGATTTGCTGCCACTTCCTTGTTACGACGCTCCCTTGTACTGGACAATTTGTTCCTCCCGTCGGTTGGTTCTAAAGACCGTCTCCTTGATCTTCCCCTGGATGGGGGCGATCTCTTCGACAATCGGTTTGATGAGACTATGCTGCAAGAGGCCAAACGTCTCAAAACTGAAGACAAGTTGGATCTTCGACGCCGTACAGCCAAGCGCCTGTCTACTTCTGTGTCCGGTCAACCAAGTGGGAAGAGGTCACGACCTGCTCCTGCCTACCAAGGCTCAGCTTATCCGTCCAGGGGTAATGCAGGCCAGTCTTCCTCATCCTTTTCAGCCTCCCGGTACTTTCGGAGACAGCCCCCCAGACCTGCGCGGCCCTTCAATTCCCAGGGTCGCGGGCTAAGAGGGGCTTCTGACTGCAGCAGAGTGCTTATTCCCCAGGCTACGGGTCCAGTAGGTGGTCGTCTTGCAGAGTTCAGCCACAGATGGTCCCACGTGACGTCGGATGCTTGGGTTCTCCAGACAGTTTCTTCGTCTCCACGCCGGTCAACTCAGGGGGAGTGGCGACCCATTCTCAATCTCCGGCCTCTCAACTCTTACATCAGGCCAAAACATTTTCGCATGGAAACACTTTCGACAATTCTCCAGTCTCTGAAGACGAATTGGTGGGCTACGTCCATCGACCTGAAGGATGCTTATCTTCACGTTCCTATTCATGCAGCACACCAGAAATTTCTCCAGTTCATATATCAGGGAACCGTGTACCAGTTCCGATGTCTACCCTTCGGTCTTTCCACTGCCCCTCGGGTCTTCACCAGGATAGCGAAGGTTGTCGTAGCCTTCTTGCGTCAACGGCACCTACACATATTCGTATACCTGGACGACTGGCTCATAGTGGGCCCAACGCCTCAATGTGCAGAGAGAGAGCCCTCCTGCTGACGGTTCAACTTGCTGCCGAGCTGGGTTTCATCATCAATGCCGAGAAGTCTTCTTTGATTCCTTCGCAACGCCCAACCTACCTTGGGGCTATTCTGGACTTGGCATCGGGCAGGGCGACGCCAACTTCGGGGCGATGTCAGACACTGTGGGGCTGCATCGGAATTTTCATGTCCTCGCCAACTCTTCCAGCCGCAGCCTGGCTCCGATTATTAGGCCTCATGGCGAGTCTGGTGGACCTGGTCCCTTGGTGCAGGATGCACATGCGTCCCATACAACTTCATCTTCTATATCACTTCCGACCACGACGGGATCCCATCTCGATAATGGTCCCAGTGACCCGGCTTATTCAGGACCAGCTTCTCTGGTGGCTATCCCAGGACAACCTTCTATGCGGTACAGTTTTCCGCGCCCCTGCCCATCAGCCATTCTCACTACGGATGCTTCGGGGAAGGGTTGGGGAGCTCATCTGGACGACCAATCAGTGGCCGGCACGTGGTCTACGGCGGGCCGCCAGTTACGCATCAATCACTTGGAGCTCCTGGCAGTGTTCAAGGCCTTACAGGCCCTCGAACTCAGAGTCCTCGGCAAATTGGTCCTGGTCAAGTCGGACAACTCGACCGTAGTGTCCTACATCAATCGTCAGGGGGGAACTCATTCTCCGTCCCTCTGTCTAGCCACTTGGGAGCTACTCCGTTGGTGTATTCCTCGCCACATCTCTCTTCAAGCCACCCATCTGGCTGGCAAGAAGAACATCCTCGCCGATGCTCTTTCCAGGGGTCGTGTTACTCCAACAGAATGGACTCTCCATCCTACGGTAGTCAAACACATCTTCAATATCCTGGAAAGGCCTCATGTGGACCTGTTTGCATCCCACCTGAACAATCAGCTTCCGACATTTTGTGCGCGTCATGCTCACCCCATGGCCTGGAAAACGGATGCTCTCAGCTTCGAATGGACGGGGATTCATGCATACGCATTCCCTCCAATCTCTCTCATACCACATGTTCTGAGGAAAATAGAGGCAGATTTGTGCAGAATAATCCTTGTGGCTCCATTCTGGCCAAGACAACCATGGTTTCCTCGGCTTCTGGACCTTCTTGTCCATGCACCTCTCATGCTCCCCGACCGGCCAGACCTCCTGTCACAACCGAGGTCTCGCATCCTACACCCAGCTCCAGCCACTCTTCATCTTTGTGCCTGGATGCTGTCCAAGTCTCCCTCCGAGCGGCTGGCTTTTCGGAGGAAGCTACTGCCCTGGCAGCCAAGAGCCGACGTGCATCCACCAGGAGAACTTATGATAGCAGACTTCTGCACTTCACCAGATGGTGTGCGGAGAGCGTTGTCGATCCCCATACAGCATCTGTAGCTTCAATTGGGGATTTCTTCCTGCATCTTTTTACCTCTGGGCTTCAAATTGCCACGATCAGAGGATACAGGTCGGCAATTGGTGTCCTTCATCAGGGCTTTCAGGATGGGTCATCCATTTCATCCAACACGTCCATAGCTCACTTGATGCGTGGTATGTTCAATGACCGGCCTCCCACTCGAAAGTTGATTCCATCTTGGGATCTGGGTGCCGTGCTCCTGTCTCTTGCCAAGGCTCCATTTGAGCCAGCAGATAGCTCTTCTCTCCATCACCTGACGCTAAAGACAGTGTTTTTGTTGGCGGCTGCTACGGCCCGCCGCAGAAGTGAGCTCCATGCCCTGTCAATAGAACCAGGGCACATACGTTGGGAACTGGGTGGTGTTCGCTTAATCCCACAGGCCGCATTCCTGACGGAGAACCAGTCGGCTAATTTTTCGCCTCCTGACATATTTGTGCCAAACTTGACATCCTTCTCTTCGATAGCTGAGGATCAGTGGTGGTGCCCCGTGCGAGCCCTGAAGTACTACATTGCTCGCACTCGGCCTTTGAGAGGTGATATCAAGCAGCTGTTCATCACGACCATCCAGCCTCATCATCAAGCCTCTGTGACCACGATCGCTCGTTGGATTTCGGAGGCAGTAGTAAGTCCTGCCGAAAACCGAGGATCGAAATTTCACGCCCATGAGACACGTAGCGTGTCCACTTCTTGGGCCCACCTGCTTGGAGTTTCTCTTTCAGATATCATGAAGGCGGCCTGCTGGAAGAATCCATCCACATTCACGTCATGTTACTTGAAGGATGTCGTGCAAGCGGAGGGTCACATGGGCAGAACAGTCCTCCAGGAAACTGCACGATCAGCAGCCCGCCGGGCCCGCAAAGCTCCTTTAGAATAGATGGAATGCTCCCGGGTATGTCTAAACAACCTTTTCATGTCTTCTGCAGTTTCATGTAGGTTCTGTTTAGACTTCTTCGCCCCTGCATGTCCCTCCCTCCCCAAAATCTCTCGGTGCTACTCTGCAAATGTAGGTAAACAGAGGTGAGATGTTTTCTGTATTGGAATTCCCAAAATCCAAGGGGATTTTCCATTCTAATAAGAAAACACTCACCTCTGTTTACCTCCCCTCCCGAATGGAGACCTTCCTGGTTTTAAAAAAAAAAAAAAAAAAAAAAAAAACTAGGACGAGCCGGTATATTGCGGGGTCCTTTATGGGGCATGCAGTGGGCGCGGAGGGTGCGGCTTGGGCGCTTTCTTTCAGCGAGGTTTGTGCGCTTGCGCGCTGATATGCAAATGTAGGTAAACAGAGGTGAGTGTTTTCTTATTAGAATGGAAAATCCCCTTGGATTTTGGGAAGTTTAGCCCAAAATGGTTGTTATTAATAACCAGTGTAGGCTGGTTTCAGATGGTTGACTAGATGTAGTTGACAGGGTGTGGACACGGTTTGTCCAGTAATTGTCAATAATAGTTTACTATATTTCTTGGCCAAACTTGTTCGTGGTTACATAGCAGTACAGATTGCACTGTTGGATTAGGTTGAATTGTCGGTCTGTAGGTTGGTTATCAGTTTGTTGGAATGTAGTTGAGCGTGATTGTTTGGGGGTTTATTTTGTTGGAAGTGGGTACGTTGGCTAAGAAAGAACTTGAGAAAGATCTTGCTTAAGTTCAAAATGAACTCTCTTAAGTTTGAAACAGTCCAGCTAATTTGGTTGATTTGTATATTTCAGGTCAATTAGCAGGTTGCAGCAGTTTAATTCATTTTCATTTTGGGTTTTTTGGGGGCTTTGGGGATTTAATTTATTATTTTGTTGGGGGGGGTGTTAGTTTGAGATGGTTAATAGCTGGCTGGCTTGCCAAAGTTGGCTACCTGACATGTTAGCTTGTGTGGTGGAAATGATAGGAAAGTGTTTGGTTTGTATAATTTGTTGGAAGTGCTTGTTCACTGTTCTTTACTTGAAATTGTAAAAGTGAATAAAGAAAACTGGCAGGAGTGGGATTCGAACCGTACTGTACAGTGTTCGAATCCCGTTCCTGCCAGTTTTCTTTGTGCACTTTGAAAATTCTTTCAAATTTGCATAGTGTAACTATACTGAATGTAGTATATCTGACATAAGAAGCCCTAATTAGTACCTGAATTACACATGCACAGAAGCCTCCCAGAACCATACTAGTACACATTTAGTATGAATTATGTGCCTAGTGATTTACAATCTTAATTTGATCTCTCTTGTAACATATCGCATTTGCTACTGTTGGTCTTTGTGGCATACACCCTTCTTTACCCATGTTTTAAGCAGATTTTGGAAGTTAAACATTTTAAGCGAAATGTCAGTTGCTATTTTTTTGGGCGGCTTTGGTTTCCTACGATAGTGTGTGTGCACTCACAGGTATAAACTTGGCCTCGCTTGTGCTTTTCTCAGAAAATGCTTTCGCATCTTCAAGACAAGATGGATGTGGGGTTCTTCACGAGTGTAGCTGAGCTGATGGAATCCTGCAGGTATAGTTTATTCATTGCTCCTTGCATTGTGACTGATTGAATGTAGGAGTAATGGCAGATATAATGTGTATTGTAAAACACTGTACTGTCAAATTTGTATTGCAAGGTTTGGGATTTACACTCGCGTTTTGTAGCTGGGGATTCCTCCATGTACAACATTTTGCCCTTTTTTAAGTGGCACCACATCACAACTAATGCATGCCCCCCCCCCCCCCCCCCTCTCCCTCCTGCTTTTGAAAATATTTTTTCTGACCAAAAGAAATTTGAGTCACTTTTTCAGATTTTTTTGTTATCCCAAAACCTGGATGCGCCACTCCCCTTGATGACAACAAATTATAAATCTTGGAAGATGCAAGTCGGTGTTTTTATTGGTTTGCTTTTTTTTGCCCCGACAGTGTGCTGGATCTAGAGGCTTACGAGAGATATAACAAGGCAGAGGGACTGGGTGTCAGCTCGGGGGAAAATGCTGGTAAGATAACCGACCCAAGATATCCGGCAAGGGAGGTCTTGATGCCAAACAAAGCCAAAATCCTGTTGAAGCTTTTTACTTCTTTTTATACAGTATACACACAGATAAGGCTAACACAATTCCAAAGCTTTAACCTGCACGTATACCACTGGATTATGTCATCTGTCAAGTCGTGTAAAGCTTAGTAAAAAATAAATAGTTCTTTTGAATATTAGTAACTACCCTTGTAAATAGTTTGTATTTGTTTGTGACTCTTGTTCAAGCATATACAATAATCTTAGAGAATGATTTTCTAGACTGATGACGTACATGTTTTTTGTACATCACATGTAGACATTGTTGATTGACCAGTATGTGTATTAGATGGACGTGTGTTTTTTTCCTTCACTGTTGAGATTTGTTTTTACAAATTTTGTGGATTGTTTGACAATTTTTTTTTTTAATTACATATTCTTGGTTTGAAGCTGCTTTATTTTGAATTGAGGATTCCTGCGATTGATCACTGCATGTGGTGCTGTTTGCTGATGTTTTCGGAGGAGCTTTATTGCTCGCAATTGTTTGATATTTTCAGGGTTGATTGCACCCTTTAGCATTGCAGCAAATTCCCTCTTTTGTGAGCCCGATCATTTCATATTAACTCTTATCCATTTGCAATGATATACACATTTCATCTCAAGTCAGACTATTTGTTTTTATTCAAAACGAAAGGACTGATCATCCGTTTAGATTTTGGATTAGTTGTTTTACCACTATCAGATCATTCCTGTTTGATATATTGATTTGAAATCACCCATTTCCAACCTAGAAACTTGGTAAAATGACTAGTTATACTCTAGAGTATCTGTTCAAAAATGTAGCTTGGAATTCTGCTGAATTGAACTCATATCAAGCTGTCGGATGTTTACCCTTAATTTACTAAATAAACCTCCATCATCACACTCTTACCCAGTGTTCTTGCACTTTGGATTGGTTGCCTAGCAATGCATGTCAAGTTTGTTTGTTTGCTTTTCTCCCCCTCCTGTACAGTCACTGGTGAGTCGGCCGCAGGTAAATGACACAAAAAATGATACGTTTTACTGTTCTTGCTGCTAGCTAATAGAGGGCTTTTCTTCATTAATGTTTTTTTGTGTTTCAACAAAAAAAGTGTTATGGCCTAACAAACAAAAATACAGCTGCCTAACAAACAGCTCAATTTCCAGCTGAAAGAATAACAGTAAGCACATGATTCAAGATCTCTCTTTTCCCTCTGAGTTGCTATGGATACCATTCATCTGAAGTGAGCATGATCAGTGCCTGATCAGCATGGAGTGAATTCCAGTCATTTCTTGTCGGACATTTCTTGTCAGAAGATAGGCTTTTCATGATAACATTCATTTCCTCTATCTGCTCGGTAGTTTGCTACTCATGTAGCTAGTTGTTCTCTGATCCTTTTGTGTGATCTGATTGATCTTGCTGCCGTGCTAAGTGATACTGGAACATGACTCGAATTGTTGGTACCCTGAAATTCAACATTCAGGGGTGAGATTTGTCAGGATTTTTCCTGATTTCAGGATTTTTGTCGGGATTTCAGAATTGTTAAAGAATCTCTTTTGCAATCTGGAGTTCCCGAGGTGTTGTCCTAAAGGTATTTTTACCTGTAAAAGTGGATATGGACCAATAAAAACGGATATTTTAAGGGGGTGTCTTTAGGCAAATTCAAACTATATGTTGATCTGGGGTCCTTGTGGATTTTTCATGGATTTTTTTGTGGATTTCGTGAATTTTTGGCCAATCTCACCCCTGAACATTACAAAATGTGCAAGGCTTTGTTTACCAGTCAAGCACATCATTACTTGTCTAGAACAAAAAAAATATTTTTGGGGAGGAAAAAAGGTGACTTAAAGTTGGTTTTTACACCCAGAACCTGTTGATTTCAATTCCAAAAGTATACAGAGATACGGAAATCTCATACAAATTGTTTGACATTGACACTGAAAATCCTGCAATAGGAATTCCTTTATCTGTAGCCTTGGATACACATTTCTTTTTTTTGTTTGTTAGTATTTATGTTTGAAGAGATCACTTATAAATGTGTGAAATTAATTGAATTCCTTGAAAATCCTACATATGTAGCCACCAATACAGTTGTATACCATAGTTCATTGTTTTCAGTGACTTCCAAGTTCAGGATTAAGATTACTTATTGATTAAGGTCTTGGGAATGCTTTGATGCAAGAGAATGTAATGTCAGGGTGATGACCATCTATCAGATTCACCATCCCAGCATTGCTTGGCCTTCATGAAAGTCATTGGTGTATTGTATATGTGTCTCATCTGATGTTCTTGTAGTTGTATGATATTCAGAAGCTAAATTCTCCCCACTTTTCTTTCTTTGGTCACATAGTTTCCCCTCATCAGCCTCACATTATCGTTAACCATCAGCACATTTTGAAATAAAGGTTTGCTGTGAGTATGGAGAACTAACGTGCTCATGCCTGTATCTGAAACTAACACAGCATTGTGTTTGATTAACACAGTTGGCATCATTCCTGAAACAGCCATAGTTTGTCTTTTACCTGGAAAATGTTCATTGCCCTGCGATCTATGCATCTTCTATTGTGGCTTGGCAGGTGCTGACCTTTTGCTTCAACATTTACAGAATACAGCAATATAAATCTATTTTGATACATTGCTGTTTAATTAGCAATTTGCATTCACAGGAAATTCAGAGATAGCAGTTAGTGAAACGCAAGGATCTTTTTTATTCATGAGTCACATTTGTTCAAAAAATCCAATTCACAAATGTTATAAGAATGGGTTAAAGTCAATATGACATCAGACTTTTGCTGTAAATGCCATTGGAACTTTGACAATATTTTGTTTTACTTCAGCTACAAATAAAGTTAAATATATATTCCTCAATAATTTTTCTGTGAAGGTTTTAAATTTTGATGACTCCAGTGAATCTGTTCATTTTTGTGTGTTAAATCAGTTGACACAGAAACTACCATATTTTCTTGATTTTTCATCCACAAACTTCCTATTATTTGACCAAACACACCTGCATCCATCCCACCTTCAACCCACGACCTTCCCCCATGAACCTTTCCCCATATTAACATTTCCCTCCATTTTATTCCCTGTGCATTTCCCTTTTTGTTTTTCCATTCTCCCTTTTGATATTGTGATGATGTTTCTTTTCATATCGTGCATGGCATGTCCTTCCCAACACTCACCTTCAGATGTGTATTTCCTGACCGAGTTCAGTAAGTTCCATGTATCAGCCTTGATTTTCAGTAGCATGCATGCATGTGTTACTTGCAACTCGGATAGTAGGGTGTAGTACATGTATCACTCTCCATTATAAGTTCATATTGTATTGTAAATTAGAAGAGATTTTTCTCTTTTTGCCCTTTCCCGACGTAATATATGAAGCACTGTATGCTCAGTGCTTTCCGAGAAGCCCGTGTTAAAAAAATTCACAGGCTTACTCAGGCGGGATTCGAAACCACGACTTCCTGCTTACTAGTGCAGCCTCTTAACTACTCGACCACCGAGCTTGCCCGATGCAAATTCCATCTTCACATTGATTACGCAGTACCCGCTGCTGCATTGGATTCGAATCAGCCAGCTCGGTGGTCGAGTGGTTAAGACGTCTGCACTCTAGTAAGCAGGAAGTCGTGGGTTTGAATCCCGCCCGAGTAAGTCTGTGAATTTTTTGATACAGGCTTCTCAGAAAGCACTGAGTATACAGTGCTTCATATATTACGTCAGGACAAGTGCAAAAGGAGAAAAATCTCTGTTCTAATTTACATCATCACCCCTAATACAAATTCCATCTTCACATTCATATTGTATTGCACATGTGGTTTGACACTGTAAACCACTTGGGTGTGATTTTCTATTGAAATTGGAAATTGGTCCCATTTACGTCACTTCGGCATTTGGATTTAAAGCCACATTTGCATTGGATTAAGTGTTTTAAGAATCAGGAATTCGAGGAAACTGGCATGGTCAAATGTGAAATGAATGTGAATGAGTAAAGAAAAATTGACTGAACTAGGACTCGAACACGAGACCTCTAGACCACCGTACCAGTGTTCTACCGAATATGCAGTCCTGTATTGGCAACCTCCCATATAGTCTAATATCTGCGCTCAGGGGAGGTGCAAGTCGGATGACACAACCCTTTGCATAATGCATTTGTAGCTGGGGATGATACCCCATCAATACAATGCAAACAAATTGACAACCCGGGAAATGAAATACTGTGGAATCACAAATGTGGATATAGATTTTACAGTATTTTAAAGGACTCCAAATTTGAACTGAATTTGAGTAGACAGAATTGAGCTAAACAAATGAATCAGAACTTAAGGTATGATGTAGCATTGGTAGAGCTGACGACACAGTGGCAGTCATACTGTTCACACTTTGTGTGATTCAACATGACCATGAAATATACCTGTGAAAGTTTGAGCTCAATCCGTAATCCGAGTCACAGGAAAATAGTGACAACTGTTCTGTTTTTAACAGTGGTTTTGTGCAAGTTCATATGAGCTTATTTCGATTGTTGAAGACGAAATAAGCCATAGCATTTTGGGAGGTCTTCAGATTATAGGCGTAGCAAGGTCATTTGGGGGATGGGGGGGGTAGAATTGAAAAAGGGCACTCGATACATGTATATCGGGGGCACAGGGGGAACTAACATTTTTGGGGCACAGGGGGCACTAACATTTTTAGGGCACAGGGGGCACTAACATTTTTGGGGCACAGGGGGCACTAACATTTTTAGGGCACAGGGGGCACTAACATTTTTGGGGCACAGGGGGCACTAACATTTTTAGGGCACAGGAGGCACTAACATTTTTGGGGCACAGGGGGCACTAACATTTTTAGGGCACAGGGGGCACTAACATTTTTGGGGCACAGGGGGCACTAACATTTTTAGGGCACAGGGGGCACTAACATTTTTGGGGCACAGGGGGCACTAACATTTTTAGGGCACAGGAGGCACTAACATTTTTGGGGCACAGGGGGCACTAACATTTTTAGGGCACAGGGGGCACTAACATTTTTGGGGCACAGGAGGCACTAACATTTTTGGGGCACAGGGGGCACTAACATTTTTCAGTGGGGGCACAGGGGGCACTATAATTTTCAGTGAGGGCACACTAGGGCCAGCAGCATGAAAGAAATTATTTTAATGTTGCGTCGATTGTGTACTTACGGGCCCCATTCCTATAAAAGAACAAAATAACTGAAGTTATTGGACTTGCCAAAGTAGCTTGAGACATTAAAACGGTATGTCGTAGATAGAGGGCAGGGTTTTGATTTTTTGTGGGAAATGTTGGGGTGGGATAAAAAAATGGGGGGAGGGGCACTCTGAAAATATTGGGGGGAAATACCCCCCTACCCCCCCCCCCCTTTTTTTGTTCGAAAATGACAGCATTTCAGCATTTCTTGGGAGGATTGGTACTGGTATCATCTTTATAAGCAGTGAGCTTCAGACTGAAACTAGTTGATCATTACCAAAGCTATATCATACCTTTTAAGATTATTCTTTTTTAGTTGGTTATTGCATCTAGAATCGTATGAAGCATGGCTTGCATTGTGAAGCATGCTTAGCATTGTTGTGCATGCCTAAAATGACTCTGTGATGTAATTACATCACACTTTGCGCACTCTGTTTACATGCATGGTGTTGAAAGGAGGGACGGGGGGGGGGTGAGTTGATCTCACCAATGGTGGAAGTTACCCCGCCTGGGTCTAGAGGTCTGAAAATTGGGATCGTTTCGTCAGTATCTATTGAAGATTTATCCTCTATTTAGATCTGGACCCAGGAAAACCGTAAGGGTGGTTGGGCTAGCAACCTAAAATGTGGCCAGCCCCATCACCTCTGTTGTAGCCCTACCGAGAGTGACTTTTAGCCTTGTATTGGGCGACTTACATATATTCTGTATGATTAAATTCTGCTATTCAAGAGATGAAAATAATAAAAAACAGATTATAGACAAATGCAACAATTTCCACATAAGCAGGTTGAAAACTACACTTTTTGTACATACATGTATGTGCTACTCCAGTGTCGGGGGAGATGTTGTCCATGAAGGCAATTTGTTCCCTTGAGTCGATCTACTGGATTAAATATTTAGTTTCTTGTAGTTCATCACATCCACTCCATAGGTTAGAATCACTGAGTAGTCATGGCACTCGACACTTTGTTTCATTTTAGATAGTTAAGCAGCATGGTTTATACACTGGTTAGATGTAACCGCAACTTCCCTATACAGATACAGTACTTCTGACAACAGTGAGGCATATTTGTCTGAATATGTCCTGAAATGAATGTTGGTTCTGCATCAAGTACCCTGTTGTTTCACTCATATGAGGTCAATTTGGAGAAGAAGTTTGGCTCAAAAGTAGTGTTCACACTGCACATTTGGAGTAAACTCATTGAGACGATGATTAACTTCACCCATTTCATGCAGACTTCTGGGAAATATTTTTTTAGGGTTTTAATAGTCAGATATGAAACGGGGGAGGTTTAACCAACTTCTACCAATGCAGTAGACCTGATCTACCATCCTACTATCTTTCATCACCTATTTCTGCAACCAGAGTACGTGCTAGGAATACCACTGCCCGTGTCCGGTGGAACAATATGTGTATAGTTATCTCTTCCTGCATTTACCCATCAGAAATGTTCCTACTTTCCTAGGTGTATTTTAAGAAAAGGCCGTAGGTTTTTGAACTTCTGCATTCCTTTATACTTGAAATGCTACTTCCAGGAGAGAAGGCTCTCCACGATGCTCCCTTCACTTGTGCCCTGTTTCGGTTCCTACAGCTGCTTTGTGAGGGACACAACCTGGGTGAGTAATTGTGTCAAAAGAAATCTGTCTGTAAACAATGTTGTAAAATTAACAACTGAATCTGTTACCTGGTTACAAGGCACCGTGTAGTGAGTGTACTGAGCTATTCTGGGAATTTCTTCAGTTATAATCACTGCATTTCGAGGGTAGGAGTTTAATGGACAACCATGCCATGTTGTACTTAAACTAGAGGTATACATTTCAAAAGTAGGGGTTTCGGAAATTCTAATTTATTTCAGATAACGGGTTTGGGACTTTTTGGCTGTCGTTTATCCAGTATAGTTTCGAGGTAAATCTAGGTTCTAAGTTTGCTTAAATATTGAAATTAACTCATACATTATTTTTTGCCATTTGGTAATAATGATTCTCTCAGCAGCAGTTGCCGATGTGTTATTTCTAGGAAGTTGACGTGTTATTTCTAGCAAGTTGGCTTGATGTCAAATCCTTCTACTTGCATTGAACATTGTTTATTTTGTTCAATTTGCCACAGAGTTTCAGAATTATCTGCGGACCCAGACGGGCAACCATACCACCGTAAACATCATCATATGCACTGTGGACTACCTCCTTCGACTGCAGGTATGATTTTAGCATTTTCAAACAACCGGTTAGTGGATTTGGCGCAGGGATTGGACCCAACAAGCCCTTGCCTTGACTGAAAATTCCCGTTTTGGGGAGACATATTTCATTTCATAATATGCATGCCCAAAGTTCCCCATCCGAGGCTTTCAAGTATTCCTATTTTTCCTACTTTTCCCTAAATTTGTTTTACCTTGCTCCTACTTTTCCTACTTTTTTCTTGAATTTCTATATATTTTGTTCCTACTTTTTCCCATTTGATTGTCCCACAACTCCGAAAAATGAAATTACATTGAATATTTTTCATAAGTGTTAAACACTGTCATATGAAAATGGTACAATAAAGGGCTTGGGTGCAGGAGTACTGCAACTTTACTTCAAAGAGCTTATTTAGTTGATGATGGAGCACAAGTGTTGTGAGTACAGAACATGCCAAATGAGGCTTGTGATGCTGTGGACATGGGTGAGTATCAATGAAAACTACTGAAAGCCTGCAAAGGTCCTACTTTTATCCTGATTTTGTCCTCCAAAGTCCTAATTTCTCCTGGTTTTTTTTAATGTTGATCCTACTATTCTCTAACTTTTTCGCCTCAGTCTGCTTGAAAACCTTGCACTACTTTTCTGTGCCCCCACTGTGTAAAGTGCCTCTCTTCTTCTATGGGCCATATCAACACAGCAATTCACAGGCAATCAGCCCCAGTCAATCTTCAAGAAGAACAAACGTTCACAATAAGCCAGTTTATAGGTATTCCAACTGCGCATGTGCACAACAAGATTCGAAAAATTTTCTCTCGGGGGGGGGGGGGGGGGGGGGGACGTGGCAGATAAATGCACACAAGGCTATGGGGGACGTGAGAACCGAATCTGCATTCGAAAAGACGATATTATCTAATACTAAAAACTTAGCAATTCATTTTGAAAATGTACAGTGTTGTCATGAATTTTCCTATGAATTGCCATAACTTTGCAGTTTTTAACATAATTGTTCACAAAATTTTGGGAGCAAAAGTGGATGTTTGCTGTAGCCAAGTATGCATTGTGCCAGCGTTCTACTTTAATTCAGCTTCACAATATTACTGTGTGGCAAAGCTGTTGTGCCCCATGATTCATATTTTAAATACGTTAGTACAGATGCATGCGCACTTATTGCATGCTAATTACCAGAACGCAGAAGAACTGACTGTATGTCCTTAAATGTCCTTAAAAGTTGAAAGTGTTAATGCTATAAACGTCACTGCAACATATCTATTACATTGTTGATTCAATAATTGTATTAAAACCACATCACTCTACACTTAAATAACATGATGTATACAAGTAGTTTCATAAAACAATGGAGAGGTTTCGTTAGTGCACGGTTAGTGCGTAAGCCGACAATTAGCTCTAAACTGCACACGACGAAAATTTGTGAAACATGTTCGTTGGTTTTATTCATTTCTTACTTACATGTAGTGTGACCGCTATCCATGTAAACAAGGTGATTACGTTTAGGATGAGTGAGGAAAACGTCAAACAAGCGCAAAAAAACTTATGAGGTCACGGGAACTAAACGTAGTCGTCTCTCTAACCTTGCACTAACAAAACCTCTGTAATCCTTGTTCTTACCTCAGGAATCAATCAGTGACTTCTACTGGCATTACTCTGGCAAGGATGTTGTGGATCAACAGGTAGGTACACAGAACTCAAAGGCCACTAGAACACAATGGTCCTATCTTGGCCAGAACAGTTCTATAAGTATAAATGTTTGCTAGACTACCAAAAGCTTAGCTTTGGATACTAATATACTTGGGAATACTTTTTCTTTTTAAGCTCAAATCTCACAAAATATAAAGGTCTCATGCAAGCAGTGTATTTGGATCATAAACTTGCTACAAACACAAGTGCAATTTAGCCGTGAACAAGGCTAAAAGCCACTCACGGTTACGGAGCCACAAAAAGAACATTCCTCTTGAAGCAGGAAAGATCGTAAGATGAAGGGAAACATGCACCAGGCAAAGAATTCCATAGAGATACAAAACAAAGGGAAAAGCTATTGGCATAGCTTTTTGTTCTACATCTAGGTACAGCTGGAGTTTCATTCCCACTGGAGGACAGTGTTGTAGTCAAGACCATCACAAGACCAGGCACAAGACCATGCACAAGACCATTCACAAGACCAGCTTGTTACAGGCACAAGTAACGGGCATAAACCATGACAAAGGAATGCTTTTATTACAGTTCATTTGAATAGCTTAAGACTTGGATTAAGACTGCTGGTCTTGTGCTGGTCTTGTGCTGGTCTTGCAGGGTCTTGTGTGGTCTTGTGATGGTCTTGAGTACAACACTGCTGGAGGAATCAAGACTAGGTGTTTACATACCATTTCAAGACAATGGAATTCAGTGATGCCTGACCAGAGAAATGCATCCAAGATATCAATATAAAGCCTATCACCCCTAGTTTATGATACAACCATTATCATTATGTACATAGCGGGGTCATATTTTCCCTTTGTGTTAGTAGGTTACCTTTATTTTTGGGACACCCTGTAGACTATCAAAGAATTTTCCCAATACCTATGATGTCTGTCACACTGTGTACTTATAGTTTTATTGGTTACAGAGTTGTAAATTATTGGGTTTTCCATACACAATTTTGAAACAATAAAGAAGAGGAATGTTTTGATTCTTCACTTCCTTGCTGATGGAAAATTCCTATTTGAACTTGTTTTCTTATCAGGGTCGTGAGAACTTCTCTCGTGCCTTCAAGGTAGCCAAGCAGATATTCAGAACACTGACGGAGTACATACAGGTACAGTAATTGACATGTTCATATACCCCACAGTAATGATATCCTTGTTTCAACACCATGTGTGCGGCTGTTATTGATGATGTGCTGGTATGCCAAGAACGGGGCTGTGCAGCCAAGTGTAAATGTAAACAATAGGTACCACACTGAATAGAGTGGTCTTATTCATCGCACTTGGAGGCCCCCCCCCCTTTCGTGTGAATGAAAACTTAGTTTGAAAAAGCTCCATCTATTCATTACACTCCCATTCAAGAACAATGTAGTTGAAACATGAATGGATTGAGTATGTGCAGGAATGCGCCTACAGACATCAATCGGTCAAGTGGTCTTTTTCAAACGAATGGCCGTCATCTGTAAAAGTTTAAATAGTGCAATTGAGAGGTTTATAATCATTATTCATTTTAAATAGATGGAAGAATGAAGGAAAGCTGCCCATGTGTTAATTTGAAATTACATTGTAGTTTATTTGAGCATCCAATATATTACTTATAGGTAGTGTACATGATTGGTCATTGTTGCAATTTTCAGAAATGGGCGGATTTGGGGGTTAGTATTTTATTGGAAATATCGTTCCACTGACCTGTTCAAAGTTTTGCGTTCTTGGATGGCGAAAAAAAACCACACATACAGTGGGCGGTAAGCTCACTGTATTTGTTAATAGCGTCCTCTTGTAAAATAAGCCAAATTTTTGTAAATGGGATAATTTACAGAGGCCGAGCGGTGTGTACGTCGTGCGGCGAACGGCCAACAACACGTCGCTTCGGTACACTACGCGTAGGCCGTTTTCGGGTTGTTAACCCATTTTAGACACAACTCGGATTAACTACATTCGGTCAATAGAAGGCAGTATTGAAACAAATCTGTTATTTTTCCCCAACGATTGTTTGGCCGAACAATCATTGGAAAACGATATAAATTTCCACTTTTCTTGAAAGTGACAGCACACCTGGAGCCATCATTTCACAGGATGATTGAGACTACTATTAACTTACAGTCTAGTAAGGTATTTTGTAATAATTCAGTAAAAAAGTTTTTTGCAGTATTACCAATTGTGTACACTACCTTTAAGGATTTGAACACGAGACCTCTGAACCATCATTTCAGTAATTGGTCAGTCGAAGTAGTAGCCATGTTTAATCGGGGATTACACCCAATGAATGCTGTGCAATGTCTGCTTTAGAAAGTTGTGTGAAGCTTTTGCATTGTTTGTTGATTTTAATAAATGTTCCCAATCTGATTAAGGCAGAATTGTTAAAAAATTTTGTGAAGTTTTAACCCCTTGCGTACGGATGACGCCTACAGCCACTATTTGTGCAGTTTTAATCCATTGTTGGATTATTGTGTATGTTACACTTGACTGCACAAGCACATTGTGTCCGTTTTGCTTGGCTGCACAGGCCGCCCCGGCGCCTTCTGATAATAACCGTACTCAAGGGGTTAAGGAATCTTGTATTATTCCATCAGGGTCCATGTTCAGGGAACCAGTTAGCCCTAGCCCATAGCAGGCTGTGGGATGCAGTGGGTGGTTTCCTGCATGTCTTTGCCAACCTTCAGAAGAAGCTTTCCCAGGATCCTGGTCAGCTGGAGCTGCTGCGGGAACTGCTTAACCTGCAGAAGGAGATGGTGGTCCTGTTGCTCAGTATGCTGGAAGGTAGGTTGAAAGGCCATATCCCCAATCTATGTTGCAGCTTGCATGTAAGAAGGGGCCCTCTTTTTCCACATACCCCCGTGCCTACATACCCTTTTGCCCACGTGCCCACGTGCTCCCCGTGCCCCCGTGCCCACGTGCTCCCCGTGCCCCCGTGCCCACGTGCCCACGTGCCCACGTGCCCACGTGCCCCCATGCCTTCATGTAGGCGTGGGCGACTAGTGAATTTCAATAGTCGCGGCAACTAGTCGACTATCTGAACATTGATAGTCGCGACTACCAATGCCTTTTAGTAGTCGCGACTAGTCGCACTAGTCGCCCACGCCTACCCACATGACCCCATGCCCACATACCCCATGCCTACCCCCTACTGCTCCCCAGATGAAATACTAGTGCTGCTCAGTAAGTTGGCATGCAGGAAAGGCCTTCTTTATCCCCTGTATTCCATGCCTACATCCACCCCTCCTACTTCCACCCCTCCTACTGCTCAGCATTTTAGAACTTGGGTTAGCTCCTCCCCATACTCCTCCCCCCCCCCCCCCCCCAGCCCTATCTCCACATGAAACACTAGTGCTGCTCGGTATATTGGAAGGTATGTTAAAAGGCCCTATGATCCCCAATCATCTTACATATTCATACTTGATGTTTAAAAGTCTGTATATGATGTGCTGCTGGTGATGTTCTCTTTTTTTGAAAAACTTCAAAATGAACAAAGAAAACTGGTAGGAGCGGGATTCGAACCTGCGACCTCCGGAATACCGTACCGGGTATCTAGCGACTGAGCTATCTTGCCCTTTGTTGGCGGTCTCCCGAATTGTCAGTGTCTTTGTTCTGGGGTGGGGGGGGGGGGGGGGGACATATATGGGACATATGGCGAATCCTCCTCCCTCCACCTTTTTTGTGTTGGTCATTGTGTTCCCGGAATCTCAGGAATTACTATCAGATATCGGGGAGGATGTGTTGGGTAAAAAAAATTAACTAGTCTGGAGTGTGTATAGGGTATGGGGACAAGATGGGTTACCTCTTGGTCCCATATTGTGCTGGGTATAGAAATTGACTTGTTGACTTTTTTTCCCATTTAGGCAATGTAATGCACGGTACTATTGGGAAGCAGATGGTAGACACACTGGTTGAATCATCACTCAATGTGGAGGTGAGAATATGGATGTCATCGTATTTATATCTGAGCCGTGTTAACATTGACCATTCCCACCAGTTTGCTAAATTTAGTTTTTGGTTGTGCGTATATTTAAATTGGGTCATACAGAAAATACAGTGGACTAAGAAATAGGACTAAGAAATAGGATTAGGATTAGGTCAACTGAAATATAGATGTGTGGCCAGAGAAAGGTGGTCATCTTTGTATTAAGGTTTTCCTACTGGGAAAAAAATGACCAATTGTCACTACAGATTCTCTTGAATTTATGGGCATCAGTTATAGTTTGTATGTTGTTGATGATGGCCGAGCATGGCCAGCCACGGAAACACATAGTTCTTTAGGAGAGAAAATCACTGACACTGTCCTGCACCTAGATCGTAATTGACCTGTAAAGACCACATCATTACACTTTTATTCCCATTCATAAATACCTTTTTCAAAACCTCTTTTAAAAGGTATCGACAAAAATTGAACCCCTTTCTCATGTCAAAATTCCTACTTGACTGTAACAGTACATAGAACGAACATGCATGTTTACCTCTTGAATACAGACGACGGCCATTGCCGCGGTTTGAAAAAGACCACCTGGCTGGTTGATGTCTATAGGTGCATTCCTGCACGTACTCAATCCATTCATGTTTCAACTATATTGTTCTTGAATGGGAGTGTAATGAATAGATGGAGCTTTTTCAAACAAAGCTTTCATTCGCACGAAAGGTGGGCTCAATGTAATGAATAGGACCAGTTTTGTGTCTATTGTTTGCGTTTACACTTGGCTGCAGAGCCCGGATCCTGGCATTCCAGCACCCCATCAATAACTGCAAGGGGTTAAAGGAAGGTTAAAGGAAGAAAAAACAGTGAATCTGTCTACATTTAAACAAGTGTCCACATATGTGGCATGACCATGCATGACATTTGGTGCCAGGGCCAGGTCGTATCATCAGAGTTCAAATCAGAGTAGCCCTATTCAATGCACGTGCCCCCCCCCCCCCCCACTTTGTATGAATGAAAGCTTCGTTTGAAAAAGCTCTCTGTTCATTACACTCCCATTCAAGAACAATTTAGTTGAATAATAAATAGATTGTGTATGTGCATGAATGCGGCTATACACGTCAACCAGTCCAGTGGTCTCACCTCAAACTGCAGCTAAGGCCATCAGCCGGCCACAATGGGTTAATAATACCTGGCATTTCCCCAAGAGCATACACCTGTGTGTACAATCTATACTTGCTCTGTTCACCTTTAAGTGGGTCAGATATCTTGTAAGTGATCGCTGGATGACATTTTTTCTTTCTTCTGATAGATAATCCTGAAGTTCTTTGACATGTTCCTGAAGCTGAAGGATCTAGCCTCATGTGAGGCTTTCATGGTATGAGGTTGAGTTGTTTACTGTGCATTGTGTTAGCTGTAGATACTAATAAGGATATTGAGGATTGGTGGGCATTAGGAATAATTTCTAGGCATTCATTTGGCATAAAGTACAATATACAACATGTATATGGCTGTGTAGTAAGAGTACTGCATACTACAGTTTACTACAAGTATTTTGTAGCTTTAGGTGAGGTTAGGGTTAAAATCAACCATTGTGGAAGTGCTGTGGCCTAGTGGTTTGGCACATTGAATTCAAGGTCTGTGGGTAATTCTGCAGGTTGTGGGTTCGAGCCCAGTGCTGGGCTATAGCACTTCTACACTTAATATGGGTAGAGGCATTATTAATGTCTTGCAGTGGACTAGTTACCCATCCCGACCCTATTCATACTGTGAAGAGATTAGCTTGTCTTGTTTCAGTGTGAGGGGCTGGTTCTCCCACATAATCCTCTGTAGCTCACACCTCGAGTGCCCTAGGGCTTGTGATGAGCGATTTGCATTTAAAAAAAAACAAAAAAACAACAGGCATTTTTGTAAAAGAGTTGTAGAAAATCTCTTGTTTTTTTCTGTAAAAATTTGTAAAAGTGAACAAAGAAAACTGGCAGGAGCGGGATTCGAACCTGCGACCTCTGGAATACCGTACCGATGGTTTGTTTGATTAATTTTGTTTAATATTTCATGGTAAGAATTACTTTCACTTTTGTGTTTTATCCTCTGGTTATCAGGAGTATGACACAAACAATGATGGTTGGATCTCACATAAAGAGTTCAGGATAGCAATGGAAGCACAGAAGATATACACACAGTGAGTCAGTTTCCTCTATCCATTGGGTGGATGAGTTTAGGAAGAGGGACAGGGGAATCTAGATTGTGAGAAGGAACACTACATGGAATGGGCACTGTTGCTGCACTGAAAACACTTAATAACAAAGACAATGATGGAAATCGTAATTCTTGTTAACCCTTAGTAGCCGGATGACGCCAATAGACACACAAAAAAAGGCCGGATGACGTCTATACACACCATTTTCTGCATTTTCAATCCATTGTTGGATTATTGTGTGTTACGCTTGGCTGCACAAATCTCTTGTGTCATTTTTGCTTGGCTGCACGGGCTGCCTCGGCACCCGGGCGCCTCACTATAAATAACCTTACACGGGGGGGTTAAATTGATTTGTGATTGTGTTTAGGAGAAACGTAATTATCGCCTTTTTCCACTTTAGTGATGAGATAGACTATCTGCTGAAGTGTGCAGATAGGAATAATGATGGACGTATCGACCTGAATGAGTTCACAGATCGCTTCCATGGCCCGGCCCAAGACATCGGTAAGTAGAAGACATGTATTCAGTACCTTGAGTACCGTCATGCTTCCATTTGTGTCTGTCCCGAGCCCATCCCGTAGCTTCCTCCCACGTCCTCCATCCTGCAACATTTCTTTCTTTTCCTACCGTCCTTCTCCAAGTTGTTTTCAGTCTTTCTACTTTGCGCCTTCCGTCGGGTTGCCAAGTAATAATAATAACCGGCATTTAAGAATGCTCAGCATAGTAAACTATATCACAGCGCTTACAATATTATTACCCCTGCTCATCAGGCCCATTAATCATTCCTGAAGCCTTCTCGACTCCCTGAGGAGTATACAGCCCCGGCTGCAAGTTAAGCGCACATGGGCTAATCAAACACATAACCATCATTGCCCTCACAGGTACCCATTTACTCCTGGGTGGAGAGAAGCAACTTGTGACAAAGTGCCTTGCTCAAGGACACACGCACCATGACCCCAGCCGGTCTCGGTAAGGGCAGTCATGCAATGTAGGGCTGTCCCGCATATTTCGAATATTCGATCGTCAACCAAATATTCGAATACCTTTTTGCCGGTTCGAATATTCGGGAAAAAAAATATATATTCACGTACAGATACAACTCTGATGCTATTTTATTAGAAAAGTTACGGCGCTTAGCAATGTCAAATGCAGCATTTTTGTTGACGGTAACTTTTTTGTGGACGGAGGTTATTGTTCCTGTCTGTAAAACCCCCTGACAAAAAAGTACCGGCGTTCTATTGTGTTAAATAGTCAGTCCAAATGATACCTATACCCGCCTTGATTTGTTTGGTTTGCAGGTTTCAACTTGACGGTCCTGTTGACAAATCTGGCTGACCACATGCCAAATGACGTCAGGTTAGATATATCTTTGCAATATTTCTTTCTGTTTTAGATCAAATTAAACAGTGAGTGTTAAGTGGCAGTAAAAAAATTGTGGCTTGGGTAAGATTGTATTGTTTTTTTTATTATTATCGTCCAAATAATCATCCTAATAATCATCCTGAAGCAATGGAAAAACTGTTTTAGGATCTCATTTGTGTTTTTATGTAATTGTTTGCTTTTAGCCTTCCATTCAGTAAATTCTAAACATTCTATTGGCTTTGAATACTGTTTTCTAAAATTTGTTTTTGTTTCAGTTTATTTTTTTTATTTTTTTATATTTTACTGTGTAGGCTTGAAAGATTTAAGCAACTCGCAGAGAGCTTACTGAATAACTTTGAGCCGTACCTTGGACGCATTGAGATCATGGGTAAGACATGGGTTGAAGTTTATCATCCGTTACATTCTATCTGTTACCTCCTATGCCAGTTGTCAGTTTGTTTGTTTGTTTGTTAGGTTATCTGTCTGTTGCAGCTTGTCTCTTTTTTTGTCAGTCTGCTTCTATGTTTAGGAATCTCCAATTTTGTTTGTCCCTATCTATTTGTCTGTTATATACCTATCCCTAGGTGTTTGTTTTTCTGTGTAAATGTGATAATATTTTTCCTTCAGTCGTTGCATTTGTTTTTGTCATTTCAGGCAGCAGCAAGCGTATAGAGCGTGTGTACTTTGAGATCAAAGAGTCGCACAAGGCTCAGTGGGAAAAGCCACAGATCAAGGTATTTAATCTCTTCTCATTTATTTCTGGGCAGCCCTAGTGTGATTGTCATAAATGCCCTTCGGGTAAAGTTTTGTGGGGACAGAAGGCACATTTCAGCTTCACAAATGGCGGAATTTTTTCATTGGAAATATTTGGCAGAATGCACACAGTTTAGTAGGTACTGAAAACTCAAGCTACACAGTGGTCATTGCAGACTTCTGCATCAGTCTTTATAGTTTTTCCCTCTATAGACCTTGTGCCCTTTGTTTACATCTAAACTACTCCTATATTCAAATGTGCCCGGCGGTATGGGCACATATCGTGTTTTGCATAAATTTGGTTGAGTCACATCAAAGGTCACAATTCAAAGACGATCTACAATGTACACATTTTATGCAAAACACGATGCATGGACACACTGCCGGGCACATTTCAATATGGGTCATACTTATCACCGTCAACACACATCAGTACCATCAACAAACCGTCAACACCACCAAAACCCATTCTAAATTGACAAAAGAGGCATAGAAGTGTAATGCATTGACTAAAATAGAATTTTGGTCGGTTTGAAGTCATATTTCATTTATGAAAATGGGTTTTTTCACGCGAAAAATGCTCTCTTAGTCTTAGCAGCTCAGCCGTTGGCTGCCATCTTGCCTTTGCACACGCTGCCCGCTGAGGCAACATGGCTGCCACTTTTGGAGCCGCATCAACGGACGGAGACATTCATATTCTTGAACAAAAAATGTGCATTTTCAGAGGTTTAACCTCAAATTTTTAAAGCCCAAATATCATGTTGACCCACACTTTACGGTTTTGTAGCACATTTGTCAATTTAGAACGTGCTTTGGAGGGGTTGTTTTGTTTGTTGACGGTGTGTTGACAGTGATTAGTATGACCGTTCAATATAGATGTAAACACTTAACGTCAGAGGGCACATCATCTATAGGTTGTTAGTTTGTGATTATGATTAAGATCAAACAAAGCCATATTTTTGTTCTGATGACCCTATTTTCTAATTTGTTGTTACTTGGTAGATGTTAAAATCCATGTATGGAAATTTCATGTACGCTATTCAATAAATAAACAAATCTTTATGAGATTTTGAAACTTGTAAGTTTCCAAAGCTGATTGATAAATTCTTGCTCTCAAGCGAATACATAGATATGATTTTTTCTGTTACTAGGAGTCAAAGCATGCCTTCCTCCATGAACTCGTCAACGAAGGGGGCGAGAAAGAAAAGCTGCAAGATTTTGTCAACTTCTGTGAGGACACCATCTTTGAGGTAAGGGTTGAACAGCAAATCGCATGTTGGATCCATTGCAGCCTTGTTTTTATATTTGCCCAATATATCACCTTGGTAACTAGCCCCACTTGTGTGGCCCTGTATGCTGCGCTATACAAAGGCCACACATCGTGACACGCTTTTTTTGGTTGAATACTCTTTCCAATCTGTGCGCATTTGTCCAAGGAACGGGCGAGTTGCAATTATACTGGATGTATTCGGTAATCTCTCAGCTTTTATTATCTGGAGTTTACATTAATCTTACCTCCAAATTTGCGAGAAATTTTGGCATCTTTTCTAGGCTTCATATGCACACGTACAAGTCTCTTGGCGGCAGCCATTTTGAATGTAAGAAGCGAATGACCCCAAAGTTGTGACGTCGTGTTAGGCAAATCGCTCTTGCCGAGCGACTTCACGAGTTGTGATGCGACGGCTGTTTCTTGTACAAGAAACTCGCATGCGTTTGGCCGGGGCCCGTTCAATTATTGTCATCGATACTGTATGGGTTGTCGCCGGACCAAGTCAGAAAACATCGTTTCTGTACCAAGGTTTGCGATGAGAACCCCATAGGAAGAACAACTCATGTTTGTCACTTAAAGTCAGGTATGTTAAATTCTTCCAAGAGAAGAAACAGCCGTCGCATCACAACTCGTGAAGTCGCTCGGCAAAAGCGATTTGCATAACACGACTTCACAACTTTGGGGTCATTCGCTTCTTGGAGGTAAGATTAATGTAAACTCCAGATAATAAAAGCTGAGAGATTTATATACCGAATACATCCAGTATAATTGCAACTCGCCCGTTCCTTGGACAAATGCGCACAGATCGGAAAGAGTATTCAACCAAAAAAGCGTGTCACGATGTGTGGCCTTTGTATAGCGCAGCATACAGGGCCACACAAGTGGGGCTACTTGGTAACCATCCATTTAATTATCTTTTTTTGGAAATTTCCTTTCAAGTTGAAAAAAACTGTTGTTGCTGCTTGTGTCTCAGAATGCTGTGGAGCAACTTTCTGCTCATTTCAGTAGCATATATTGTAGTTAATCCACACAAGGAAGTACAGTGGAACGCCGCTATAACGAACGCCGCTATACCGAACTATCGGCTATAACGAACTATCGGCTATAACGAACACCATCCTTGGCTCCCAAAGTTTGTGTACAAAACTTACCGAACAACGGACGGCCGCAGCTTTATGTTGAAGAGTGACAGGTGGCTATTATTTCCCCAAGGAATAGAAGGGAAAAGCCAACTGTTGCTTTAAAAAGTATGAACATGTAATTACATGATTCAATGGGCGGCACATGTTCAAAGTCATCCTAAAGCAACCGCCAGGGCCTGCAGGGTGACGTGCTGCCAAGATGAATGGACAGTGGTTTCGTACACTGACAATGGTCAAAAGAGGGTGCACTTCAAATACGACGCAAGAGGGCGCCATTTAAAAGAACGGACGCCATGTTGAAAAATGGGCATTTGGCAGAAAATTACTATAACGAACGATCGCTATAACAAACAAAATCTGTGTGGATCCCGCGATGTTCGTTATAGCGGCGTTCCACTGTAATTTTTTTAATAATAAGAATGAAAGCTGTGACTAGGAACTGAAGCAAGTTATAAAATGGCAGTGACTTTGTATGTTGTTTGTCTCAACAGATGCAACATGCAGCAAGTATGAGTGATACAACCGAGGGTATGCTGGAGAGTATAGTCAGTCTGATAGCCTTTGGGGGAAGAGATTCACAGTAAGTTGTTTTTGAATAAGCCAGTTCGGTATCTCAAAGGTCAAAGGTTATTCGGGATAAAATTGGGGACGTAATGTTACGCGAACACCCATTAGGTCACGCGGGTCATTCGGGATAAGATGTCAATGTGCACATGCGCAGTTGAAATACTGAACTGGGTTATTGCACTTGGGTTTAAAACATTTTGTACCTTTCCCTGCCCTTGAAAATTTTCAAAGGATTGGTGCAATGTTGCACGGTTTGGGGAAAGGATGTGATTAAGAAGGGCAAATGACTGTATGGAGGGCAGACAGCTCCAACATTGTGAAATTGGAACATGGTTACACAATGTATCTCGCGGGTCCTGAAAAAGTCTTTTGAAGACTTGAATTGACTTTTCTAAATTTAAAGGCCTTAAAGAGCATTAAAAAACATTAAGTTGAGCTCTCCAAGGTCTTAAAAAAAATGGACCTATTAAAGTAAGGAATTTTCTTAGCTCGTAAAAAAGAATCCCCTACATATTAATCTTTGAGTGGACCAGCATGCCTTTTGTAATCGCAGCTCCAGCTCAGTCTAGTAAACCAGTCACACATTCTGATGAGGACATTGTCAGCTCCCCAAAAGCTATTGTCAGCTTATTTTTTGGTCTTAAATTTTGTTTTTCGCATTAAAAAGGGTCTTAAAAAGTCTTGCATTTTACTTTCTGAAATGTGCAGATACCCTGTTACATTCCAGTTTTTAAATGATAAAAAAATATCGGTACTCAGTTTTGTTTACCTGAAGTCAAAACAACCTTACATGACATTATTACATCTGACCTCTCAATTTGATTAGCGATTCCCTGGATCTATCTCAGCTCTCGTGGAATCATTCACAGCCACATTTGGCAGCATAATTAATCCCTAGCATCCGACTGTTATTGATGGCGTGCTGGTATGGCAAGAGCAGGCTGTGCAGCCAAGCGTAAACGCAAACAATATTATTATTATTATTATATATTCGGCATTTAAACACACAAATCAATGATACAATATACATGTACAGTACAATACACCAAACAGCCAGCTGCAAATGCCAGGAATAGGAAAAGCTAACTTAAAACTGTGACCAAATGGCCTCCAATTCCAATACCAGTGGCTGAAACAAACTATAAAATTTGTAATATTCCTGGGTGTGGAGAATCACCCAGGAGCCTTGCTGTCCTGACTGATCCCCACATTTTTGGAAAGTCTGCAAGAACACCAATCTTAATCAATAGTTTTCGTCAAACCATCCACAAGGAAAATATTTTTCACAGATTCCATAAGAATGGATGTCTGTTATGGCTACGTCATGGATTATTGAGCATAAACAAATCTGTGGAAATATGGCCAAGACTTTATTCATAGCAAAATGGTAACTTAGGGCAAGATAGCTCAGTTGGTAGAGCACCGGTACGGTATTCCAGAGGTCGCAGGTTCAAATCCTGCTCCTGCCAGTTTTCTTTGTTCACTTTGAAAATTTATTCAAAATGGTAACTGAACAGGTTTTAGGGAGCCGAGATGCTCACAGTGTGATATTTCATCCACTTTTTTAATCTCCTGCTCAGGGCTTGGCTGATGTGGTTCTTCCGATCCCTACGTCCATCCAGCATCCGTAAGTCCATGGGGGACTTCCTGGAGGAATACAGCCTAAAGAAGCTACGCAACATCTCCATCTTCTCTGTCCTGTTTGGCATCTTCAAGATATTCTTCTTCTTGTCCAAGAAGATGTTTGCCCTCGTCTTCTTTTTCATCAGGTAGGACAACAATGTCTGCTTCTCTTTAGTAATAGAAGTCATGTAAAGTCTTATCTCATGCCAATAAGCCATTTTTCTGTATTCCAACTGCGCATGTGCACATCAAGATTTGACAATTTTTCTTTAGAGAGAAACATTTCATCGTATGCGTGCAAAAGCATAGTGGGTACCAGCAAATTTAAAGAGATCGTTCTGAAGTGTTTTCAGGTGTGTTGTGTGTCCAAACTTTTGTTCGAACAAAAGTTTCCATCGTCTTTTCGATTGCACGAAAAATTTCACAGAATGCAGATTCGGTTACTATGTCCCCCATAGCTTGTGTGCGTTTATCTGCCACGTTTTTCCCGAGAGAAAAATTGTCAATTCTTGTTGTGCACAGTTGGAATACCGAACTGGCTTATTGAACATATCTTAATGTTGACAGCAAGTGAAAATCCTGCACAAAAAATTCATTTGCTAAGCAGACTAGCTGAGAACTCATGCAACAGTGAAATGTCCATCTCATGTCCATCTCATGTCCATCTCATGTAGGCTGCCAGCCTATTTTTGCTTAACACAACTTTCATGTGCTCATTAATTTTATTTTGCTTCAATTTTCTGTGACATTTGGTTTTGATTTCTTAAAAGATGGAGAATACAACTGGTTCCCTTCTAAAACCTTGGTGAAGATTCAGAATTATTCTCTTGAAAATTTCGGCATTTTTCACACAGTTTCGTCACAATACTAATGGTTTGATGGGCACACAACAAAGGGGGAGATTGGAATTCTGTTGATTTTTGTAGCTCTTTCATTTCTCCCTATCCAAGATACTTTTTGTTACGTATACATGAATAACTTTTGTCCTGCAACCCTATCACCGTGCTCTGTAGTTATTAGTTATCTAGTTACTATTAGTTATCCCACGAGCGCGAGTAGAAAACGGAATAATGTAGTGCGTCCGTGTCCCATATGCCACGAGGCCGAAGGCATATGGGACACGGACGCACTACATTTTCCGTGTTCCACGAGTGCGAGTGGGATAATGAATTTATCTTCAAGCAAACTTGACGCACAGTATAGATGGAAAAGGCAAGCCGTACACAAAACTAGAATGTACAACACACGCACGTGCGTATCAATAACAGTTTCTGTGTTTTGCTTATAGCGCAATACGCAGAGTGTGATATAGACCGTGCAATATGGGATAATATCACCCTCAGTTGCCATCGATCGACCGATCAGGATCAAGGATTCAAGTTTGCTTGAAGATAATTTTTAAAACACATTTACGCAGTTCAGACACGGGGATGCAGAATCCAGCCCATAGATTGAAGGCTTAGAAAGTGGAGGCTTAATAGAAAGTGCTGTTTTAGTTATTGTAGATTGTGCAAGTTGACCGTAATTTTGTTGTTGAAAAAATGGGACTTCCGAATGCATCGTTTAACGGCTGCAACATGTGCAGCATCCTATTTTATTGGAAGGTTTTTAACGAGTAATTACAGTTTGAAACGTATTGAAAATAATTACAATTTGATGACGAAATAATAAAGGAACATTTGATCTCAACTTCCAATCAGTCGATCTTACACATTGGTATTGAGTAGAAACAAACAAAATAGTCTGTGGCAAGACTAGTCACTGTTTGAAGAATCTTTACATCATGTACTCAAAGGTCTTGCGTGTTCTGTTCTTATAGCAAGACAAGGATGGTTGGAAACGGAAATTGCCTCACTTAACAAATATATACTCTGTACAAGTTGCATGAAGAGTGTGGGTCTAAATGTACACAAAATTGTTTGCATTAGAGAAATACATTCAGTATGTAATTGGTTGAAAGATACTGGTGGCAGCAGACTTGGTCCTTTTTTCCAGTTCTGAGCATGCATGCGTAGTTCTGAGCATGCATGCGTAGTTCTGAGCATGCATGCGTAGTTCTGAGCATGCATGCGTAGTTCTGAGCATGCATGCGTAGTTCTGAGCATGCATGCGTAGTTCTGAGCATGCATGCGTGTAGTTCTGAGCATGCATGCGTAGTTCTGAGCATGCATGCGTAGTTCTGAGCATGCATGCGTAGTTCTGAGCATGCATGCGTAGTTCTGAGCATGCATGCGTAGTTCTGAGCATGCATGCGTAGTTCTGAGCATGCATGCGTAGTTCTGAGCATGCATGCGTAGTTCTGAGCATGCATGCGTAGTTCTGAGCATGCATGCGTAGTTCTGAGCATGCATGCGTAGTTCTGAGCATGCATGCGTGTAGTTCTGAGCATGCATGCGTAGTTCTGAGCATGCATGCGTAGTTCTGAGCATGCATGCGTAGTTCTGAGCATGCATGCGTAGTTCTGAGCATGCATGCGTAGTTCTGAGCATGTACACTGGTGAGAACAATGGAAAAGTCTGCTGCCACCACACGTCTCATTAAATCTCCCATTGCCTACACTTTAACAGCAATTTATGTAGATTCACATCATGAAGACTTTAGTATGTATGTAACATATAACGCTTAGAAGACAGTAGAAATTGATAGTGTAGATTCTTTATTTGTCACATAATCACACTGTATATGCACCATCTAAGGAGAAAGGCAACATACATGATTCATATGCATTAGTTTGTGACAGCTGTCATTATTTAACATCTCGCATGTGTTTTGTAATATTTTTTGGTTCACAAAATAAGTTCATTTGTCAGAGTGGTTCATTCTTACTATCAGGCCACAGAAATTGTCTCGTATTTCATGTTTTATGAATTAATCAGCTCACCATGATCATCATCACAGCCATGATGTACATTGTAACTAATTTAAATCATCACTGTTGAAAATTGTGGATTAATAAACTTGTTCTGATCACTCACCACAGCCATGACTAATTCAAGTTTGATACAGATATGAATTTAAACCAAGACTGTTGCTTGCACTAAGTCCTGCTGAATTCAGTCTTCACTTACAGCAATAAAAATCCCAAATTTCCTCAAAGTTGAATAGAACGCAGGAGCTTTTGTCAAGAATTGCAAGCCTTTGGCAACCATCCAATGTCTGTCCCTCATTCGCCTCCTCATCATATCCAACCCACAGCAAACTCATTGGTATCTTGCTCGGTAACCGTATACTGGAAGATGCAAGGGAGATCACTGGTACCCTGAAGGAAACACTGAAGGTGCCCACCATTGCCAGGCAACAGGCCTCAGGATTGCAAACCATGCAGAACTACGGGTTACCAACTGCCAAGAGGTGATTATGACATCACTTGGTTGCTAGGATATGACCGATGCATGCTGGGTATTGATGATCAGATTCATTTTACATCAGATTGTTCATGGAGGAAGCACACAAAGTAAAAATTAATCAAGTTCCAGTAACCTGAACTTGAAATTGTATTCACTAATTATAAAATAAATACATTCATGGTATGATTATTCTGCCCTCCTACTGTTTCAAAGGTCAAAATCAGTCAAAATTTCCTTCCACCTCCCCTGCTATACTTTTACACAGACATGATCAGATTACATGTGGTTTTGTACTATGGCAGGAGGGTCAAAAACAATCACCTTGACTGATTTTGACCCATACAACAACATGGCTCAGAATGCATGTTTGCATATAGGAGGGTTTTAATTAATGTGTGGTTTTCATGGACTTCAGTACATTAACCCTAGCCCTGCTAAATCCAACAATAGTAAAAAGCTGTTGCAATTTTTTGGATTTAGTTTTGGATATTGTTGTATTCAGCAGGGTAGCTGCTAAATATACCTGCACGTTGGAATTTGTCGTATTTAGGGGGTGGAAGTAGTCTTCTAGTAAAATTGTAATTAGATTTTGTTGGATTCAGCAGGGTAGCTGCAAAATGCCAAGGCTGGTTTGTAGGTGGTACACTGCAGAATCCAACAAAATTTGCTGTTGGATTTTGTTGTATTTAGCAGGCTTCTCAATTCAGGCAAGATTACAAAATGGCAAAATAAAAGGAAATGAAGGAATTTATTTGTCCATTACACTAAACGGAAATTTATTAAAGAAAGATTTCTCAAGTTGAAGTGATACAGAATGATTGAAAATTGCAATTTTTAATCTGGAGGTCGCAGGTTCAGTGTATCAAATCAGTATGTATTCATTGCTTCATGAATCTAACCAAACATCCTTGTTAATCATATTTAATGCACCATGTCAGCATAACCATAAAACACCAAGCTCTTCATCGGCACCTCATAATATTACTCAAGTGTAACCACTTTACATTTTCCAACTTAAACCTCCAAGCATCAGTCACATATTCAAAAGAGCAATACCTGAAAATGATGGAGGCCTTTTTAACTTTAAATCCACTATGTTCGTAATATGTTACTGAAATATATTGGATAATGTATTGAGTGCACTTAATGCACCTCGTTATTTCCTGTGTTGTGAAGAATAAATGCTTGCCATTTTTTGTGTTGAAATTAATTACTCTTCCTTGTACAGGGGACACTTATTAAACAAACATATGTGATGCGATGAAGCAAAATTAGTCTGAAGTAGGCCCTGGTCAATTTTGGGATTTTTACATATTCATTTGTAGCGTACTTCAAGCTCCATATTAGTGAAATACCCCATGTGAATACGACCTTTGGTTAAAAAGTTACAAATAATTGAACACTGGCACATTAAAAAGAAAGAAACTGAGAAAATCAAGTTTAAAGTTACAGTACTTTAATTGAGTCATTTTTAGCACACTTTATAATACCTGACATATTTTCATGTGAAAGAAGAATGTTTTTCCCTTCTGTTTTTGTAAAAAGTCAATTTTGATTTTTCCACTACGAACATATTTTGGCCCATATCTCAAAACAAGGATTGCCGAGTTCCGACTGATTTTGCTTGATCGCATCACATATAAAGTTGGATTTTCTAGTTACTTATTAAATGCTAACTTTCTTTCTATTCTCAAACCCCCTCCCCGATGCATCATTAGTAGCGGACCTGCCGTCTCGGCATTTGGCATAGATTTCTTCAAGGATCGTAAGTCCTCGGATTCAAGCGAGACCAGCGCTGGCCAGATGAGAATGCGACGCAAACGCCGCCAGCTCACGCCCTCCTCCAGTTTTGACTTTGATCGTGAAGGCAAGGAAGGACCCTTGTTGTCATCCTCAACACCAGACACACTAGAGGCTGCCATGGCAGGAATGACTGTAAGATTTACCTACGCGTAGTGCTTGCTGTTCCATATTTCAATCTGAAAATGTCTGTGTGAACTAATAACCCCACAAATTGAGTCACAAATCGCCGGATGACGTCTATACATGTCATTCTCTGCATTTTCAATCCATTGCTGGATTATTGTGTATGTTTCGCTTGGCTGCACAAACCTCTTGTGTCCGTTTCGCTTGGCTGCACAGGCCGCCATGGCACCACGGCGCCTCATTATAAATACCCGGCTTCAAGGGGTCAAGTATGACTTATATAGTGAAAATCAATGTGAAATCTCAGTGTTTTTGCCCACATAATATTAATATTCAACAGGATGTAAAACTGAGTAATATATCAAAATGAAATGCCAAGTGCAGTCTTTCTAATGCAAGGTAAAAACTAATAAACAAAAAATGTCTTTAAGACTCATTTTGTAGGATTCAGTCACATTACAGTAGAATATTGCTATAACGAACACCGCTATACCAAACATCTGGCTATAACGAACATCATCTTTGGCTCCCGAAGATGCATACTTCACTATAACGAGTGAAAACTATAGTAAACATTTTTTGTGGATCCAATGATGTTTGTTATAATTGCGTTCCACTGTACATGTATATATTGTAACATTTTTTGTGCTTTTATGCATGTCTGACAGAAAATACAATAGTCTGCAAAACTACTGAATATTTCAGAAAAAGGCAAATGTCTGTGGAAAGGGTAGAATGTCCTCTGTCTAATGGTATAAGGTTCATTATGTCATTGCCATGGATGACTGAACAGACAAGACAGTTTATGAAAGGTAATGAAATCAGCACTGTGACAAGTTGTTTACTTGAGTGACAAAGCTCAGGCAGGTGTTTTAAGGACAAATTCTTTTGTTGTTGTTTGAACACATTGCAAAAGTGATGACGGGGCAAAGGTATCAATTTTTCTGATCCCTTTCTTTTTGTGTTACACTTACCTGACAGATTTAAGGTGCTGTAATGGCCACCCTTCCTGTTAATGCTTCCTGTTTTGTTTTTCTTCCCGGCTTCAGAATGGTTCTGCCAACCAACCCACTAACATAATGGATAGAAGAGAAAGCACTGTCTTCCCAAGGTAAAGTTTCTTTGTGTGTCTGTTGTTTGTGTTATTTGATATTAATATTATTTGACATTGTTACGTTACTAGGTTGAAATTGATCAGTTGCTAGATGTTCAGTGATTTGTGCATGCAAAAAGTTATGCTTGCATTGAATTTCGTAGACTGAGAAAAAGAGTTTCTTCCAGTAGATTCTTGTAATTTTTCCCAAAAGATTGTCTCTTTTTGATAATCTCTCCTCTGTACTTCATTGATTTTGAACATGCTTACACTATTTTCTATTTTGGTAGTCCTAAATACCTGTGTCAGATATAGTATCATGGCACATCTTAAAGATAGTGTTATTAATCAAGTAATACTCATATTGCATATTTGAGACAAGTTAATTAATGTACTGGTGCATTGAGTTTCAGAATACTTATCAATTTAACAAGTTCGACAATTTTTTGTAATTGTGCAAGTTACTTCTATCTATGAAAAACAAATCTTAAACAGCAACTACACAACCTTGTTGTGAACTAGAATATATAAAAAGAAAACACGTTTTCTCTAGATTTTAGAAAAGGTATTTAAGAATGAGAATAAAGTGTAATAATATCGTTCTTTGAGCCAGTTGTTGGCCCGAGCAGTAATGATATAATAAATCTCATTAACCATAACTTCGCCTAAAGCTACAAAATACTACTACTGGTAAACTGTAGTGTGCAGTACTCTAACTACACTGGCATATTAGAAATTATGTAGTATTTTGTAGTATATTAGTATTGTACTTTACCCCAGATGAATGCCTAGGATGTTAGTATTAAACAGTTGTGTAATTTATATTTCCATGCTAGGATTATACTCCTACAATTCTCTTCTCATGATTTCTCTCCCTTGGTTATATCTCCCCTTTTGAGTACATTTCCCGAATAACATTGTTCCTTATGAGTATTGTTCCTTATGATTGTATCAGTATATCCCTCCGTACGATTATATTTCCCCTTGGTTTTCAGTTTGTTCCTGGCGCAGGAGCTAGGACTGCAGAACAAGGATGAGCTAGAAGAAGAGGAATTCTGCGAGCCCAACATGGCCAGGGTCAAGCAGACCTTCCTGGTATGTCAAAGGTCACAACCAACATTTCAACATGCCAGGTCACGAGTCAGAGGTTCCCGTTATTTGACTTTTTTCGTGAATCTCTAATTTGCCATTCTTTCTTCTATTTTTAACGTGAACAAAGATAATTGGCAGGAGCTGGATTTGAATCTGCTGTTCTAGAGTTATGGTACGGTAATCTGCATATTGCAGGTTCAAATCCCACTCCTGTTCATTTTGAAAATTGATTAAATTGCATTGTCAGTTTCTCTTATAGTTTGCTATGTTCTTTCTTCAAATTAGAAACAGTTAATATGATTATAACCACACTCCTTTGTTCCTTGCTGTCCCTTCCCCTCTCTGCACTCCCTTTGATGTTCACCCACTGCCACTCTCCTTTGGTCCTTAATCTCTCTTTTGTGTTTCTCCACCCACCCCCTCTTGCATGTGTGTTCTCTACATGTTTGTTTCTTGTACTCTGTCATTTGCCTTTGAGAAAGAACTTGCTTAAGTTCGAAATGTTTTGATTTGATAATTATGTTGTGAGAAAGAAAAGGAAAAATCATCAACTTGGTCTTTAAAGGTTGCAGTCAAATGATTTTCTGGTAAATACTCAAGCACCAGATGTTAAATTTAGAAGAAATACTGCATCTCTATACTACTTTGGACTCTTCATTTTATTTTTATTTTTAATTCCACTTTATGTACATTTGGCCAATGTAAAGTAAATTTGATGTGAATTAATATTTAGAACAAGGACCTTAAGAAATTAACTAACAAAATGATAAAATTGAGAAAGACTAGTCCCCCATAATCGATGTTCTGTTTGGTATACAGTGTAACTAAGTGAAGACAAATTTAGGAAGGGGTTTTGTGAACTTGACATTGTTTGTAAAAGGAAAGCAGGCGCAGTATTAGACTTGTACCTTACTGTTTGCCATATTTGGGATGCAGTTGGTGGTAAACAGGGCCCAATTTCATAGCACTGCTTAACGGTAAGCAGAAAAGTTGTGCTAACTATAGCAGGAAAATTTGCTTAAGCATTAGCATCTTTCATGGCCAAGCCGTGCTAACGCTTGCGCGTGCATGGAGATTTATATTGTTGCGTCACTAATTTAAGCAAATCCTGCTTCCGAAGTTAGCGGGCTCTTCGCTGTGCTTACTGCTTACAGTCTCTATGAAATGGGCGAGGGTTCCGTTAGTAGAAAATCATGTGTTAAGCAGCGCTATGAAATTGGGCCCAGATGCTAAACATACGTGTTGTCCATTTAGTCAGAAGATGCATGTTTTAACTTGCCATCAGTTGGAATGAGTAATTACAGGGTTTTTCCCTATATTTGTCTCAATGTTAATATTTTTTGCAGAGTTTCTTTGCACGCAACTTCTACAATATCAAGTACTTTGCTCTCATCTTGGCCTTCATTATCAACATGTGTCTGCTGTTCTTCCGGGTAAGCTGTCTTCATCCCTGTAGAAAAAATATTATGTAACTGTTAACCCCCTGTGTCGGGCTGTCATTGATGAGGGGCTTGTATGCCAAGAACGGGCTGTGCAGCCGAGCGTAAACACAAACAATAGGCACCACACTGAATATTGTGGTCCTGTTCATTGCACTTGGAGTCCCCCCCCCCTTTGTGTAAATGAAAGCTTTGTTTGAAAAAGCTCCATCTATTCATTACACTTTCATTCAAGAACAATGTAGTTGAAACATGAATGGATTGAGTACGTGCAGGAATGCGAGTATAGACAACAACCGGCCAGGTGGTCTTTTTCAAACCGCGGTTATGGCCGTCTGTATTCAAGAGGTTAAGTGATGTCTGTGTTCGCAATTCGCAATTTACTGGGAAACTTCGCCACTATTTGTTCAGTCGCAAAACAACGTCATTTTCAGAAACCTGTCAAAGTCTAAGCTGCTTTGTTCGTTCTCTGACTGAAAATTTCTCATTAAATCGTCAAACAATCCACAAAGGAAACTAAGAAGGTAAATTTAAATACATTTTCAAAGTGAAAAAAGAAACTGGCAGGAGCTGGATTCGAACCTGCGACCTTCGGAATACTGTACCGGCGCTCTACCAACTGAGCTATCTTGCCCTATGTTGGTGGTCTCCCAAATTGTCAGTATCTTTGTTCGGGTGGGCGCTAGTCGGAAGTCGAATCCCGGTCCTGCCAGTTTCTTTGTTCACTTTAATAAAATTGTTTTTAAACTTACTTAGTCAGTTTCCCTTGTGGATTGTTTGACGAATTATCAGTTAAAAAGTCGTATCCTCATTGAGTGATCCCCACAATGTCGCTTCCCAGGTAATTGGGTGTGATCCCTGGCTATACGGCATTCTGGGTTTATGACTTCTGACTAGCGCCCACCCGAACAAAGATACTGACAATTTGGGAGACCGCCAACAAAGGGCAAGATAGCTCAGTTGGTAGAGCGCCGGTACGGTATTCCGGAGGTCGCAGGTTCGAATCCCGCTCCTGCCAGTTTCTTTGTTCACTTTGAAAATGAAAATTTCTCAATTAAATGGATTTTCCCCTGCAAATGAATGATGAAAGAAAACTATTTTGAATTAAAAAAAACACTTATTACACTCTGCATACTATGTGGTTACCTAAAATATATTGTTTTATTATGTGCTATGCACAAAGATTGAGATACAATACTGTAGGATTGAGTGTCGCACTCCCAATTCAACATATCTGTTACATATCGTCAGTCAGTTTTTTTTTGTGTAGAATGTTTTATTGAAAAGCTCAGAACTTACCTAATGCTAATTAAATAATTAGCAATGCAATTTGAAAATTGATTTTTTTTTTCAGGGTTATACACCCCAAAAGCAAGGACATAGAAGCTTTAAGAATAAACCTGTAAAAGGAGAACAAATTTCATTTCCATAGTACATGTACAACTGAATACTGCGTTGTAAAATTGACCTCAGGTTCCTTTAGTGATTGAAGAAAAGATGTTTTAAGAACTGTACAGGGTGTGTAAAGAAAATGAACTCAAATATTTCTCTGTATTATTAAGATATCGTGCATGTGCATATCATTTTTTTTATATCATTGTTTTTGTACTCAAGAAAAGCTTATGAGTTATAGTTTCGTGCCTATACACTTACAAATAACGTACGCAAAGTATTTGGACTCGTCCTGTATTGCTGCAGAGCCCATCTAAGCAACCAAAGATCATCCAATTCATATCAATTTTAATGGTTGTGTTTTCAGGTGACACCACATTTTTCAGATACCCTCAGCACAAGTGATAGCAATCCCTATGAGGAGGTGAATTCTACCATATCTGGCAATGGTGCTACCCCAACCACAGACGAGGAGCCTGAGGCTGGCTCAGATGAAATCATCATCTTACAGGAGGCAGTGTTACACCTAGAACCCATCTTGAGATTGATCTGCATCATCCACACACTGGTCTCCATCTCGATGCTGATTGCCTACTGTGCTCTCAAGGCAAGTCAAAGATCTTTGTGGTCCACAGAATTGCTGTTTCTCAATTCTGATGTATATACACTCGAGAGGACAATGCCTCCGCAAGGGTTTCTGAGTTTGTGGTAAGCACTGAAGTTGACTTACTTACCAAGGGACAAAGCGATCCACACTGCAGGGCTGTGCATCCATCCGAACCGGGTACCCAAGTACCCGACCGTAAACGAATGAAAGTATTGCTTAGTACTTTCTCAAACGATGAAAAAGCAAGTTTTTGAATGTCATTTGTGGGAAATTTTCTGAATGAAAGCCAGGGTGCATGGAAAAAACAAAACAGATTCATTTGAAGATGGAATTACAGATTAACATCTATAACGCTTGCGAAAATGCAATTTACACCGTAAAGCTATAGAGCTCACTGTAAACACTTGCATCTTGCTGCGCGCATTGATGCACCGATGTGGTAGAATTAACCTGCGGACCTTTACGAACAATATGAACAGCAATTTCCAAGATTGTGCAGTTAACGCAACAGCAAAGGGTGTTCTAAGGAGCGTTAACTGCACCATCTTCACATCTGAAGTGCCTACCCACCTGACACAGGAATTTGTGGAAGAAATTGAAAAAGAGATTACATAATATCAGGTACAGTGACATGGTCAATGTCAGCCCTTCCATGGTAACAAATGTTGTCCATTTCCCTTTCTTCACTAGTGATGCCCTAGCTCAATGGCGCAAAACTGAAAGTGTCCAAAACAGCATTTGCACCTGTCTTTGTAGGGTGCACATTATGTCAAAATGCCAGATTGGATTGCAAGGTGTCCTATGAAAGCTGATATTTTAACCTTTATGGTACATATATTATTTTTATGATCAATCCAAACAAATCAGCAGTGATGTAGTCGAGACCATCACAAGACCAGGCACAAGACCAGCTTGTAACAGGCACAAGTAATGGGCATAAACCATGACAAAGGAATGCTTTTATTACAGTTCATTTGAATAGCTTGAGACTTGAATTAAGACTGAAGGTCTTGTGCTGGTCTTGTGCTGGTCTTGTGCTGGTCTTGTGCTGGTCTTGTGCTGGTCTTGTGCTGGTCTTGACGTGGTCTCGACTACATCACTGCAAATTAGAAATACTGATTTATTTCTCGGTTTCTGTTTTTTTTTTTGGTTCACACTGTATAACATTTTTGTTTTCCAAACATAATGGATTACATGTAAGGACATTTTAAGTAGAGGGCAAATAGTTTCTCTACTATGTGAATGATTCTCATCCAAGATACCTCTTCAACGCGGTGTCTTCTTTCACTCACCATTATCTATGTTTTGTCCAGGTCCCTCTAGCAATCTTCAAGAGGGAGAAGGAAATTGCCCGCAAGCTGGAGTTTGAAGGAGCGTGGGTGGAAGAACAGCCAACCAGAGATGACATCAAGGGGCAATGGGACTCACTAGCCATCAGCACCAGGTATGTATAGCATGAGGAATGCTTTTTAACCAGATCCGCTTGAAACATTGGATGTTTGTCACCCTGTGTTTGCGTAGTAGAAGTTGGATTGCAAAAGTTGTAGAGGGTGTAAAAAAATACTCTTGGTACTTTTAAAGTAAAATAATTGTTTTAAAAAATACTCTTTTCGAAAAAGCTTTACACCATAACAAAATAGAAGTGATAGGATTTATGTAAAATGCCATTATGTCTATGTTTACGCAGCTGTTTACCCCTGAAATAGGCTGCTGATTTTTGTACTCACCAGTTAAAGCTCTCCACCTGGCGGCCTTGGATGGCAAACATAGACTAATGGCATTTGACATAAATCCTATTACTTCTATTTTTATATTGGTGTAAAGCTTTTTCAAAAAGGGTATTTTTTAAAATTAATTATTCAACTTTAAAAGTACTAAGAGTATTTGTTTACAGCCTGTATATGTCTTAATTTGTCTGTTGGGTTGTACGACTCATAAATCATCTCACGCTCATATTTGTAGGTTTTTCTAAACCCATACGCGTGAAAATGTACTACAACTATTCCTTACCATTTCCTTACCAATGTTGAGTTCACTCGACAGGCCACAGCACCCCTGCTGCTTACCATTGTCAAGTTTACAAGGAAACCACACACCCGAGTATCCAAACAGCAGATATATTCAGAATGTTTCAGCAACCTATAGTGTTTTTTCACTGTTCATACATTATCCTTTTACCAACATAAAGAGCTTGTTCAGGGCCCAATTTCATAGCGCTGCTTAACACACGATTTTCTGCTAACAGAACCCTCGCTCATTTCATAGAGACTGTGAAAGCAGTAAGCACAGCGAAGAGCCCGCTAACTTCGGAAGCAGGATTTGCTTAAATTAGTGATGAAACAATGCTGAAGCGTTAGCATGACGTGGCCATTTAAAGGTAGTGTACATGATTGGTCATTGTTGCAATTTTCAGAAATGGGCGGATTTGGGGGTTAGTATTTTATAGGAAATATCGTTTCATTGACCTGTTGAAAGATTTGCATTGTTGGATGGCGAAAAAACGAGAGAAAAACGGCACTCGTTTTCAACCGTCGGGCGGATGATAGCCTTTAGTCAAGGCGGGCGTGGCTACCTGAACGCGTGACGCGCCCCGAATGCCAGCATGTCTTGGGCGCACTACTCATCCGGGTAGCCACGCACGCCTTGACTAAAGGCTACAGGGCAGTTTATCAACGATTTCCAGCTGGAAATCATTGGAAAACGATATAAATTTCCACTTTTCTTGACGACAGCACACCTCGTGCCATCATTTCACAGGATGATTGAGACTACTATTAACTTACAGTCTAGTAAAGGTATTGCGTAATAATTCAGTACAAAAATAATTGGAGGATTACCAATCGTGTACATTACATTTAAGCAAATTTTCCTGCTATAGTTAACACAACTTTTCTGCTTACCTTTTCAGCAGCACTATGAAATTGGGCCCAAAACTTTCTAATATCAAATTCATATGTCACCGTTATAATACACATGTATGTTGAGACAACTCTATCCAAAATTTCCCTGTACATTTGCGTGTATGGAGTGCCATTTCTTCATGTATAAACAAACAAGTTTTCTCTTGATAAAGTGGGCCAGAAGAGAAAACAACCTTAACGTTGCTATTTTAGCAGTTATGACTTTCATTTTCACACTATGAAAGAGTACTTTTCATGGAACAAACTTTACACACATTTTCCTTTATTAACTCTTGAAGATGAAATCTTTGGTTGAAAATATAACCATTCAGCAAGCAGTCGGCTGCTTTTTCTGCTTGAGTGGTTCACGTTTGAATGAACAAAGAATGTGGTACTGGGGAAAGATAAGCCAATCAACAATGTGGTGTAAGCTCAATAAAAAGTTTGAAAATCTCACCGTGTGACCTTGATGATTCCACTTCTACGTATCGTGGGTCTCTGACTGGAACGTCCATACAGGCTACAGTGTGGGGATGTCAAGGTATCAGACCGTGTTACTCAAGGGCACTCTCAGTTGGCAGCGGCAAGGCAATCTACGCAGTCATCACTCAGTCACCCTAAAAGTGAAAAGCCGTCTATAAATTAAACAATCCATTTACAAATTGACAGAAATTTGTCCTAAAAGCTCCCAACAAAAATGCACAGGCAATAATTGGAAAATTTTGCTATACAGGGTGCACAGGGAAATCCTCTACTATCAAAATCCATTTCCAACAATTAGGTAAAAATGCATTATTTTCCAATCAAAAATACACATCGGGAAGAATTAAGAAAATTGCGAATAAACCGGAATGTATTTGACTTACGGTTCTTCACCCTCTCGGTAGAAATACAGAAGTACAACCGGAATATCAGCTTGGCAAAATTGTACATGGTTTTGCAGATATCGCATCAAGCTTGTCTTCGGTTTGAGGTTCTACAAGTTTCTGCGCTGTGCCAGATTCCTACGCGCATCGCACTGGTGCGCATCAATGAAAAATCCTGACATGTTACATAACCACGACTTCAAAGTATGCTGAGTGAATTTCAATGGACAGCTGTGTAAATGCAATGGACAGCTGTGTAAATGCAACGGACAGGATTGACGATGGATGAACCAAGCCTCACACTTTCTATAATACAAAAGGAAAAGTGTTTTTTTAAATGAAAATCTCGCAGCACCGCTGACACTGATCATGTATCTCTGAATCATAGTCAAAATGACTTGAGTGTTGGAAGTTGGTAAACTTTGATAATATAATCAAGCCATTTTATTCAAAGGATAGCGACAAATAGGAGTCAGTTAATGTGATTTGTGCTACATTTTCAGTGTAGAAAAGCCTTTTGATCCTTGAAATGTTTTATGATTTTCAATTCTAAAATTCCTGTTATTTTTATCTCACTTTTCCCGTAGGTCTTTTCCTGTCAACTACTGGGACAAGTTTGTGAAAAGAAAGGTGAGTCTCCAAATGAAATGGTATAAAATGAAGAATAAAGGTCATAGAATTTTGGTAACAAAATATAACATTTGCCTATGTAGTTTACATTTGCTTTCACCCACTGAAAATTGTACATGCACATTCTCTGATATTTAATTGTTATTAATCTTTGTTTAAGATGCTGTCCGAAAAATAAATGTTTAATTGAATGGCTAATTTGTTAGTTTTAGATAAGTTACAAGCTTTCCAATGAGACATTCCATCAAAAATTGACCGACCGATAATTACAGGATTTTTCCTGATTTCAGGATTTATTTGTCGGGATTTCAGAATTTTTAAAGAATCTCTTTTGCAATTTGGAATTCCTGAGGTGTTTTTACGTGTAAAATTGGATATAGGCCAATAAAAACGGATATTTTAAGGGGGGTGCCTTTAATAGGCAAATACAAACTATATGTTGATATGGGTTCCTCATGGATTTTCCGTGCATTTTTTGTGGATTTTTTGTGGATTTGTTGTGGATTTTTTGTGGATTTCGTGGAATTTTCATTTTTGGCCAATCTCACCCCTGTAATTAACAGTTAGTGAGTTTCAGTTTTTGAATTCGGAGCACAATGCTCGTATTCATACAGTGTTGATGGGATGTACCAATCTTCTCATGTAGCACATAAGAAAGGCAGACAACATAGATTGCGGAGTCTGTTCCTGAGTCAATGTGTTATAGCCTACTGTACTCAAGGGGTTTATGCTTTCCCAGTTGGCAATTTGTTTTTACTGAACATTGTTTTTGTTTAAGGTCATGGAGAAATACAGCGAGAGTGTGGGGGAGGAGAAGCTGAATGAAATCTTGGGATTAGACAGTGAAGACAGCGTAGTCAGCCAAGGCTGTACAAAACCACCACAGGGTCTGCTCAGTGCACTGTGAGTATGACTTAGTCTGGTTCCCTGACCTGAAGATTCCCTGACGTCTAAATCTTAGGTCAGGTAGCTACCACAGTTTAAAATAGATCATGACGTACAGTGTTAGTCCGAGTGACGTCAGTGGCATCATTAAGATTTAATTTTTTTTGCAAAAATCCAGTCAGCAAAATACTGCAAGAGTGTGGCATTGATTTCCCATTTTTTATATTTGAGAATTCAAATTCTGAGGATAACGGGCCTGACAGACATTTTGTTATTGCAAATGTCAAAGTTAACAGCCGAATGTTACTGAAAACAAGTTCGGAAAACTTCGAAAATTTTCGGAAACTGGCAGAATTCTTCTAGTTTTCGTCACGTGACATTGGCGGCTACCGGAGCTAATATTCATCAGAAATAGTCAAAATATTTTGGTCTGGGAACCAGACTAAGTATGACTGCCCTCTGTAGATCTAGAGTAGTGTGGTTCCTGCCTGCCAAAGCATGGCGACCAGTAGCTAGCATAAATGTGGTGATTTTCTTGGTTTTCTCTGTGACAATGTGACCACCAAGCCTCTTTACAACTGTACCTGGCCATTTTGAAGCAGACTGTTGATAAGCAGTGCTTGGCCGCTGCTCATGTGGCGATACGGGTGCTCATAACTTTTTCATATTTCTTTCTCAAAATACAATAATTGTGTTAGTATTTTGTGTCAGGATGGAGGTGAAAGTGGAAACTAATTTTTATATCATTGTAATGTTTAGTGTTTTGTGATCCTTGTAAAAATGTAATTTCCTTGATGGATTAATAAAGTAATTGTAATCTAATCTAATCTAATCTCTCTACATATGGGTTACGCAGGTTAATTGTCTGTACCTTGGCTATGAAGTTAATTCAAGTTATTCCACAGATGAATATATTTTTAATGGAAACATTTCTCACGACATATCCTAGGTTACTGTTAAAGTCATTCTAGAAATCTCGTCGAAACAAAAACCCTACCAACATTTTTCAATACTAAAGACACTTGTAAAACCTACTGACTTTCTATTTCATGTAGATTGAAGGCTTTGGATTGGAAGTATCAACTGTGGAAGTGTGGTGTCATCTGTACAGATAGGGTCAGTATTTAATTGAAAACTAATTCAGGACTTGCGGATTAATCAACCATCAATATTATAGCAACTTTTAGTATACTTATTGTATCTGTAAGCAAGTACTTGGTACTCAGATATGGGCGTTTTTAGTAAAAGAATTTTTCTCAATTTTTTTTTTATTGTGTGGAATTTTTCGAAATATTCTGAGGATTACATAAAATGTTCAAAGTCGGGCAACTTAAAAATTGATTACCATATGAAAATAACTTCAACTCCCCTCCATTAGAATGTGTTGAGGGTGCCGCTATGGGTTTGTTGGACATCAACCTGGGCAATGCTTAAAGTTTGAGGTGCTTTGAGTCAATGTACAAATGTTATTTTATTGATTGTCTGTTGGGCCTGTAGCCCTCCAGCCATTTCACAATGCATTTGTGCGGTTGAATGTTGAGCCATTAAGTCGTACTTTGGATATAATGTGGGCACATTTATGATGCCATTTTCTTTTGGCTTTAAACAGGAGTGAATTCAAGTAAGTTTACAAATTGCATCATTCAAACATGACAGTTTTACAATCTGTGATTTTGTAATTGAACGGAGGTAACAGAATATGATAATTTTAATACTTCAATAAATGTGAAATCAACACCATACTCCAACATGTGGTACAGTCACAATGCCCTCATTCACTCATTCACTGTGGCCTATTGTAGTTCTTTCATAGAGTAATTTCACATTAGCCCCTTCTGCGCACTTCCGGGTTGAAAGCGAGAGTGTCAGTGGCAAACAAAACCACGCTTTTCAGCACATTCATTCATGCATGAATTAATCATGCCATAAAAGGAAGCGCAGGCGCACGATCAGCATAAAGTTGTTTACTGCGACATTGAGATCCTTGTTTTCAAACGCGGAAGTGCGCAGATCGGCGCTAAACTCGTCGTTGTGGGATTCCTCTATTGGTCCTCCAATAAAAAAGTGGTGACCCCAGTGTACCTCAGCTGCCAATTTTGGTGCTGGGTATACGCCACTTTAATGGTTACAAGTATGGAGCTGATGTCAGTGATGTTGTTCAAAAAAATCCAACAAGTAGTTATGTTTTAATCAGATTACTAGATATCACAGTTGTAAAGGATTTTTATCAACCAGAATATCATGTTTATTTTTGCAGTCTTTCCTGTACATAGCCTGGTATCTGACCTTCTCAATGCTTGGTCATGTCAACCATTTCTTCTTTGCTGCCCATCTGCTAGACATGGCCATGGGCTTTAAGACACTACGTACAGTGCTTCAGTCAGTTACACACAATGGCAAACAGGTAGGTTGTACAGTTGTGTGTTACCTATTGGATGTCGTCGTCATTATCGCAGAGTGCATTGAACTCTGCAAAAATGTAATTCTTTCAAGTTGAAAAATTGAAATTTGAAATGATACATAAATCTACCATAATGCAGGGTTCCCTCAGTCATGGAAAATCCTGCAAAAATCCTGGAATTTGAAGTATGGAAAGTCATGGAATTTTGTTATTTTACAAGGAGTCATACATTGCAAATTGATATTTCAGGAAAAAAGCCATTGAAACGTCATGGAATCAAACACAATTAATACACATGGTCAGTATATTGTAAAAGATGTAGAAACTAACGTTAACATTAGAATTGGTCGTGGGAAACCTTTTTCTTTCTTTTTTTTAAGTCATGGAATGAATTTTCTTTTGTGGGAACCCCGATAACAGAATAAAATTAAAATTGGAAATCATGAAAATCAGGCTGTTTAAAGATTTAACTCTTCCGCTACGGCGCGCCGCTCACAGCGGCTCGAAAAAAGCCTATTCCTGCCGGCAAGCCGCTCAGAGCGGCTCATTGTAAATATTCTGTAAAACAATTACATCACAGCCCCCATTATAATACCGTAGTGAAAGAGTTAAGCAGTGTTGTCAAGCATTTCTTGATGAGTACGAGTAGAGAAAAATTTACTTGAGTAAGAGTAAGAATACTACAACCCTTGAGACGGAGCCCTGGTTCCTGTTACTTATTTGTTTCTATTATGCTACTGGACATACAATGAGAATGAAGTGATTTTTATTTCTTCATATTTCCCCCCTCTTTTTCAGCGAGAGCTTTTAAAGATGATGTTGATTGCTGAGAGAAGTCTGTGTCATTTTTTTAAGTTTTATGTAGATTGCGTATTGTAAAATAAAACAGCCAATTATTTCTGCCATGAAATACCAAAAAAGTGACTTTTCAGAGCTATTTTTTATTAAGTCCCCTCTAGCCCGCTGGTGCAATTTGTCTAAAAGTTGTCACTGCGGGTTGCAAACAATTCTGGCATCATAGGACGAACTTCCTTTTGTGTCTAGCACTAGGAACAAAAGAGGAGTTCGTACTATGACGTCAGAATTGTTTGCTGCCCGCAGCAATGACTTTTAGACAAATGGCACCAGTGGGCTAGAGAAGACATGATAAAAATAGCTCTGAAAAGTCACTTTTTTGTTATTTCATGGCAGAAAAAGATTTGCTGTGTTATGTTACAATACAGAATCTACATAAAACCAAAAATAACACAAACTTCTCTCAGCAATCAACATCATCTTTAATAATGCGTTGATAAAGCAATTAGTACCCCTGGTCATCAGGCCATGAGATCAGTTATGTGGCATTTCAAGATCAATACTAACTGATCTCCAGCCTCAAAAGGTATCCGTTTATACTCCTAGAATGTCTTGCCCAAAAATGCAACAATCTCATGGGTTTTGAACATACTTCCACACATGAATCAGATGGGAACTATTGGATCAAAGTGCTCTACTAATATTTTGGGGAGAAGAGGTCTGTATTCTAAATGAGTTGAGTCCAAGGTAAGGTATTGCTTGTGTTGGTGGGTTTAGCTTGTCAGTAGCACATGAAAGGTATGATACAGCATTGGTAGTGCTGACGACAAAGTTGTAGGCAGTGTTCATATTTTGTGTCTAAATAAAATAGAATAAAATAAAATAACGAACCTGTGAAAGCTAGAGCTCAATTTGTCATCAGTCATGAGAAAAAAAGTAAAAGATCATTCTGTTTTAACCCCTTGAGTACGGGTGTTATAATGGGGTGCCGGGGTGCCATGCCGGCTTGTGCAGCCAAGTGAAACGGACACAAGAGGCTTGTGCAACCAAGCGTAACATACACACTCAATAACCCAATTGCAACATTGTATTGAAAATGCAGAGAATGCGTGTATAGCCGTCATCCGGCCAGGTGGTAATTTTCTATAGACATCGGCCGGATTCAAGGGGTTAACAGTGATTTTGTGCACCTCATAATGGGCTTTTTTCTAGTGTTGAAATTGAAACAAGCCACAGCATTTTTAGAGGTCTTCTGGTACAATTTTCTCAGGAGGATTGGTACCGGTGTACCATCTTTATAAACCGTAACCTTCCACATTGAAACTAGTCATTTTTATTTTTGATCATTACCAAAACTATATCATATCTTTAACACTTTGAAGCCGGATGACGGCAATAGCCAAAAAAAGAATTACCACCAGGCCGGATGACGTCTATGCACGCCATTTTCTGCAGTTTCAATCCATTGTTGGATTATTGTGTATGTTATGCTTGGCTGCACAAGCACATTGTGTCCGTTTGCTTGGCTACAAAAGCCGGCCCGGCGCCTCACTTGTAATAACCGTACTCGATGAGTTAAGAGTACATTTTTTTCTAACATGGATACCCTCTACAAATCTGCATTAACTTTGTGATTTATTAGCTGCTTCTGACCGTCCTCATGACCTGTGTTGTCATCTACTTATACACTGTGGTGGCATTCAACTTCTTCCGCAAGTTCTACTTGAAGGATGAGGATGGCCAGATTGAGTACAAGTGCCACAACATGATGACGGTTAGTATTTGTCACTCAGTCGAAGCCCGCTCTGTTCTAGACTTGGCCTTTTGCAGAGGCTATGCTTCTATATTTTATCACAACAAAGACACTGACAATTTGGAAGACTGCTAACATAGGGCAAGATAGCTTAGTTGGTAGAGCGCCGGTACGGTGGTCCAAAGGTCGCAGGTTCGAATCCCGCTCCTGCCAGTTTTCTTTGTTCTCTTTGAAAATTTTATAATTTTATCCAGTTTAATTGTGTTGGAGGATTTCGTCTTTTTATTTGATTAAGTAGATAAATTTAATTGACTTTTATTTTTCTCATTTTCTTTTAGCTGGGAGAGGGGGCAAGATACAATTTTGTACCTCTAGTACAGATACCAAATTATTAAAATTATCAAAATGCAGCTTGTCCAATCACATCAACTTTAATTTAAAACAGAATGCACAACATCTTGTACCTTGTACCTTGGCATCGTCCATCCTCCGCAGGATGTAGTCCTCTGTCAGGATTTTCTCTGTTTTGCTGTTCTTGTGTCCAAGTCCCCCAACCAACTTAGTATGTTATCCCGCCATCTCTTTTTGGATCTGTCCCTGGATCTTTTTCACCTGGATCATTTTTCCATCTTGGACAGACAAAAAGGTTACTGCAGAGAAATCTATATGAATTCTTTTTGGGGGGGGGGAGGGGGCTAAATGACACTGGGTCTGAGATAAACATGCAAATGTTTCAACTCTTCAAAAGTGTATTTGAATACAAGATGACTGATTTCCAAATAACAGCTCCCAACTTCTTGATGTACAGTCGTAGCTCTTATTCAATCCCTGTATTAAACTACTAACAGTTGTTTGTTGATCATAGATTGATACATTAAGCTCCTACCATTGGCGTATTGACCAATCAAAGCCACGGCTACGGTTCAGCAAAAGTCCAACATGTGGTGACTGACATGTGGCGTGCATGGCTGTGATTGGTCAGTTCATCCAGGGGGCAGAGCTTGAAGCATCGACTGCTATTTAACTGAAGGAGATACATGGAATTGTATAACATGTACCATCATCAGCTGTTGCCAAAATCATTTGTTTGTTTTTTTCAAATTTTGACTGTTTGGCCTTGTTTTGAGTCAATGTATACCGGCTAGAAATCTTGCGCAGCGCCCCTGCTGAGGGCTTGTTTTATTTCAATTTAATGACAAGGAAATTACAAAGTGCCTTTTCATTCCTATCCCAGGAGAACAAAGTCATGCCCTCAATGTTTACATAAGATGTGCGGCCTTTATTGATTTTCTTTATTTATTCGGGAGAGAGGGGCACTGGGTGAGGGGTGATCTGTAGAAAAGTGGCTTTTGTAACAGTAATTTGAAATACTGTTCAAGAAAATAGGAGGGCTTCCAGCAAGAAAAACACTGTGCCACTACCTGGTTAGCTGATAATGGTGGTAGGTCAAACTTTTTTTCTTTTTCTTTTTTTGGCAAGCAAGTGGTTCAAGCTGTTGTGAGTAAACCTGAGTTTCTATCAGAGAGGCATATAATGTAAAAGTAAAAGTTTGTGTATGTTTGTTTAAACAGTGCTTCATCTTCCATTTGCACTCTGGTCTGCGAGCGGGAGGTGGTATTGGTAAGTAAAATGTTTATTAATGAGTAACTTGCATTAACCCTAACCCCTAGGCATTTTTACCAGGAAGCTTCCTCAACCTGTCAAAATCCAACATTGTGCAGTAAACCTATGCCACATTCTTTGGACTCAGACAAATTGGGGCATCATACATGTAGCTCCATATAAAGTAATGGCGCCAAGGCCCTGCAGTATTGAACCCATCCAAACTTGACCAAACCTGCTGTTGGAGTTTGCAAGGCTTGGGGTAGTTAGGGTTAAAGAGTTGTAGACCTTTTGTTAACAGATTTCTGGGTTTTGAGTTATGGTTTGCTAGATGAAAATTTTTCTGTAGATGTACATGTACATGTATAGATATTCCACAGTGAAAATATTTCTATTTTTTTCTGTTTCAAAGCTATTTTAATTAGAAACCTTGTTTAAATTTGTTTAAATCTTGTTTAAAATTATCAGCATGCCTTCTATATTAGTGGTGAATGAATATTATGCATATATGCACATATTAAAATTTATTTAACAAAAACACTTTTCTAATTGTCCCTAATGCTCAAATCAAATTTGTAGCCATCTTTGATTTATTTTGTATTTTCATATCTGCAGTGAATACATTTGAATTAGGAATTAGGTCGATCACTCTTTCTTTCTTTTTGTGTGTGTGTGTGCTTGCAGCGGATGAGATTGAGCCCCCTGACGGTGATGATTATGAGTTACAGCGCATCATCTTTGATATCACCTTCTTCTTCTTTGTCATTATCATCTTGCTGGCCATCATCCAAGGTACGTAGTTTGGGAATGAGGAGGGGTGCATATCTGCATAAAGACCAATAGTATGCACCTGCCAGTGAAATAGTGAAGAGATTTTGCACCATCCCGATTACTGGTACACTATGAATGAGTTATGACTGGTATAGATGTTAGCATACCAGTGTCGTTTTCTTTTCCACATTTGTTTTTTTCAGAAGACTGTTTGTTGATCAACAAAATTCCCACCTTGGTATTTCTTTATTACTTGGATTACAGATCCACCGCTGAAAATTTTCATAAAAACCCAAAAAAATAATTTAGTGATTTAAAAAAATAAAAATTAAAAAAAGTAACAAATTAAAAAAAATATATATAACAAAATGAAAATGTTACAAAACTCCCCTTCAATCTCGTACACACAGTTTTTCTACTAATTGGTCGAATCGGCATTGCAGACCATTAGAATTTGTCATGGCAAATGCTGGCCAATGTGTCTAAGTGCTATATTGCTGTAGTTAAAATTAAGCATATTTCAGACATGGGGGAATGGATTCGTGTTTGGCAAACAAATGTCATTGGATTGTTTGGAATTACTGAATGATTTTGTGCAGGATTTTGTGCTTTGATTGCAGAGTTTCAGTAAAGCTTTCTATTTGTCAGGATTTCTTTGTGCACAATGTGGGAGCCTAAAACTAACGTGACTGCATGTACTATGGGCGATGTATTCGCCACCTCGTTCAATGTCCCTCAATAAAAAGCATGCCGCAATGATCAAGAGAAAACTTATTAAAAGCATGCCTCCAGAGGAAACTACATAAGTCAAGCAATAATTAAAGCATAAAGCACTTGTTTGTCTTTTTTGGGGGGAACATGGGTGCCACCATCTTGGATTGAAAGGCACCATTTTTGTCTGCTACCCGCCCAACTGTGTGATCCCCAAAATCCATAATCCAGGTGGCCTCATCAGCAATTAATGTGAATCCAAAATTTGTGCGCTAAACTAGAAAACAAAATGAGAAAAAACAACTAAAAAGTGAGCGTCACTGGTGTGTGTCTGTCTGTCTGCAGAATCATGTATCCGCAAGGCGTTGCTATGCTAAATGTTAATACTTTCGTAAGTTGTTACTCATTGCGAAACAAAATTGATGTTACCATATCTGTTGCCATATTTGTTGACATCTCTATTATCAGTGCCAACCCATCACTCACATTGGAAAGACTGTTGTATCCGCACAGATTTGTGTATATATGTGTAAAAAATCAATGGGGAGGCAAGAACATTTTAAAAGTATTTCCAAACAAAATGTCAAATGTTTCTCTCACCCAAATGCATGTTTTTCCAACATATTTGCAGTGACAGATGATCACAAAGGTTATATATGGAGGCAGGATACTACATCCTCCTCCACACATCACTAGGTCAAACAACTGAACGTTGGTTCGCCACTCATGAGATTTCATCCATGTATGAGAGTCTTTTCTCTACTTCCTTCATGACAGGTTTGATCATTGATGCCTTTGGTGAGTTGAGAGATCAACTTGAGCAAGTCAAGAGCGACATGGAGGTAGGATCACGAGTTCTCTGTCTGTCATAAAGAAATTGCCACATGCGTAATAATTCACTTTCCTCCTTATAAAAATGATGTCATTCAGAACTGGAAGTGCAGGACAAACAAAGGGAGTATGCAGCCGTATAGCTGCACACGCTGTCAGTAGAGCCTCATGAATTCGGAGCTAGAATTAAATGATATCCACAAAAGTTAGACAAAGCAGTCTGTGTAGATGTCTATTATCACACCCCTTTAGAAAACCAGCTACAGAGCTAGAGTCTTGCGTAGCTTTTAATCAGCAGTCATTTTTTGTACATCTGATAAGCAGAAAATATCCTAGCAAATGGCTTAGCCCCTTGCACTGGGACTAATGCAGTCTGTCTAATCCTCGTAGGGCTGTCCCGAATATACCGAATATCATAATACCCTTTTGCCGGTTCAAATATTCGAAAAATATATATACACGTACAGATATGACTCTGATGCTATTTTAATAGAAAAGTTACGGCGCTTAGCAGTGATCAGCGAGTATCGAATATTCAAATATTCGGTCAAACCCAGTTTCAAATAATTGAATACTAAAATTTCTAAAAGGAACAACCCTAAATCCTGGTCATTTATAAATCTCTCTAACGGGGGTTTGGAAGTGGTACTATAGCAACTTTCTGATCACTGGTGTCACCACTCCATGTCACACATTTGATTCACATTTGCTCACATTACCGGTACATTCGTCTGTTCATTAATATGGGACTTGAAGCTCACCAAAAGGTCATCTTGTCAGAGACAAATTCAAACATTGCATTGTTAAATACAAATAGTAATTTCAACATGGTGTCCTATTTTAGAATGGCCTCAATACTAAGTTAAAGTATTCTATTACTGCTGCTTCATTTAACAAAGAATAATGATTAGCAAACCATTTTGCATATTGCACTCGTTTATGTTTTTTCCTGTCCCTGTTTTGTGTCTTGTCTTGTCCAAGGGAAAGGAACGTCAGCTACGTTTAACCTGTTTACTACGTTTTGACATCAGTATGGATTTATTCACTATGGTCAATGTATTCACTATGGTCAATTTATTGCTTACTGTTTTGGTAAATTTTGATATTCTTTCATCATGTGCTTGTGAAACTGTACTCTTTGTGTACATTGAGGGTGTCAGTGTGTTAACCCCATGTGTCCGGCTGTTATGGATGAGGTGCTTGTATGCCAAGAACCGGGCTGTGCAGCCAAGTGTAAATGCAAACAATAGGCACCACATTGAATAGAGTGATCATATTCATTGCACTTGGACCCCCCCCCCCCCTCGATCGTGTGATTGAAAGCTCTGTTTTTAAAAAGCTCTATCTATTCATTACACTCCCATTCAAGAACAATATAGTTGAAACATAAATTGTTTGAGTATGCACAGGAATGCGCCTATATATGTCAACCAGCCAGATGGTCTTTTTCAAACCACACCAATGCTGTCGTCCTTATTCAAGAGGTGAACAATGTGCAGTTGCATTGATTTTTGTGGTCTTATTATTTAATTTCACACAGACCAAGTGTTTCATCTGTGGAATGGGCAGCGAGTACTTTGATAAGACCCCCCATGGGTTTGACCTCCATACATCCAAAGAGCATGACCTCTCCAACTACATGTGAGTATCGGCAACACTTGATACACAAGCAAACATTTCAACCAAGCATGTTTCCCATAGTAACACAAAGGGTCAAAGATGGCATTGATGTATCACAGTTGCTACTTACATTAATATTCACATGAAATTAGCCAAGACACATCACAAGTTAACTGGAGAACCAGTTTTTGTCTTCTCATTTTTTTGTTTCTCTTTTCTGTGCAATACCCTTCTCTCATTCCTGACTTCTTTCAAAAGTACAATCAAGAGGCCATTTTTACAATTTTTTTGTACGGACTCCGGTCTAACAATATGGCCTTCACAATCAGAAATTTATGTCATTAATTAGATGAGTAAATCGAGATTTGAATGTAGTGCTCTTATTAGACGATTCGTGTATCATGATTTTAGCAAAGCATAGAAAGATGAGAATATATGAACATTTAAATTGCGACTTAAAGAAGGAAAATTCGTTTTTGTGCCAGAACTGCAAAGGCTTGAACTTGAGTTGTGTGGAGTTGCCTGCATGCCCCTTAAGTCTAGGTATTAGACGGTTACAAACTTAGTACATTGTACTATTGATGAATCCTGATTGTTTTTTTCTGCAGGTTCTTCTTGATGTATCTCATCAACAAGCCAGAAACTGAACACACAGGACAGGTCAGTAGATTACCCCTACCATCTCACACATCCTTACATATGTACCCTTACGGGGGTACCTCTATTGTGGACTTTACTTTCCTTCTTTTATTCTCCTTTGTCCCTATTGAAATCTCAAAACCCATAGCATTAACTTTGTGGGGTACCTGGATTTCTAAAGACTCACTTGCGGGGTACCATTGTTACCCTTTCTTCCCAGTACCCCGTAAGGAGACTAATATACGAACACCCCACCATCTCGCCCACCTCACACCACTAATAAATTGGCCTATAGGTCTCTCAAATTACATCACTTCCCACAGATTGCCACGTGCATCAGCATTTTGGGCGTCAAATTTCCATGACGCGTATCCACAAGACCAGACAAACACCTACTGGCTAGTAGTGTCTATTACAATTCATTGGTGTAATCTGCAGGCATGCTCTTAACTATGACCCGCTCTGCAAAAAGGGCACATAAGTCGCTGTATGCTTTTACGCGTAATGTGAAGAAAAATTCTTCAAACAATTGATTTTCCTGAAATTCCTGAAAACAAACATGCAAATTTCCAAATATCTCGCAAATGCAAAATGCTACAGTCCTCAGACATATACCATATGAAAGCTTATAAAATGGCCTATCCAGCTATATATAAAACACTATTTTCAAATTTTGCAACATAATGGCCCTTTTTGCAGAGTGGGTCACATATTTTACAATTTCAATCATGACTTGTTAATTGAAAAATTTTCCATTAAATGAAAATAAATAATGCAGACTTTACTAATTCAAAGTGTGAAATCCAAGGTTTGTATATTAAAAAAAACCCAGATTATTTGGAAAAAAATCACTGAACTAATTTGGTCTTGGGGTCTTTAGTGTGATGGTAGTGAACACACTAATTCACTTGGGTGTTGCAGTGCTTAAGTTTAGATAGAACAAAGATTCTTGTCCGAGCACTGACCACACTCTCAGGGTTAGTAGTCTGGTGTAAACCTTGTTTTCATTCCCAGGAGTCGTATGTCTGGCAGTTGTATCAACGGAGATGCTGGGACTTCTTCCCGGTCGGTGACTGCTTCCGCAAACAGTATGAAGAAGAGTAAAGACCAGCATCCTAGAGGCTTGGGTGATTGTTGGTCTAGTCATTTGCATTGCTTATGACTACACTTGTCATTCTGTTCCAAGACCAGTGACTGCAACCATAAAGTGTACAGACACTGATCTCCATGTATCCAAATCTGGATAGATCATTGGTTGTTCAAGTTGACGACATCATCCGCCATCTTTCCACTCCACACGATGTGCAAATGTATGTAAAACTAGTACAAGCACGATGTGAGCAGCCGCTAGACTAGGCAGCAATGATTTATGGATGTTCCACGAGTGGTAATATGGCGGCTGCTGGTGACAGTTGTTCATACATTGCACAGCAGCCAATGAGCTATTCGGATTTGTGTAACCTCTTTTTTGCTGCAACAGAATTGTATTTTTAAAACGAGGGGCATATATCCTGTGGGATTGAAATTTCAAATTTTGGCCCCTACTCTCGTGCAGTTTTTAATAGTTTTTTGGGGAAAAACTGATTATTTGCAATGCAATTATTGTATCTTTTGCATTATGTTAATGAAGTAGACATGTGTGATATTTTCTTGGACAAAGTTTGAGAAAAAGGGTTATATCCTATTGGACTGAAATTTCAAATTTTGGCCCCCTATATATCCCCATGCATTTCTTAATAGTCAGTTTTGGACAGTTACAGAATGTTTCAGGTAAAAGGAATTATGTGCCAGTTTTCATTAAAATAGGTTTTGGAAATGTTGATGATTGCAATGACATTCTTTCGTCTTTTGCATTATGTTTATGGAACTTAGCTCCAAGACTTGAACTTTGACACACTAATTCAACATGACATGTATTTACGGACAGTTAAACTTAGGCCTGTGTCAAATCAGTCAAATTAGGCCTTAGTCAAATTATTATGCATAGTGTTGGTAATTTTATTTTTTTTATTCTCACAATCATTTGCAAAAGAATACCTCGTTTTCTGGCCTACCATTACAAAAGCAAGTTTGGTACTTAAACTACATGATTTGTATACATGTTAGAGTGCAAATAAAGGAAATTCTATATGTATGAAATTAATTTTTTAAAAGTTCACACTGTGTAAGTTAACATCTGGAGTTTCTTAATACCTGGGCTTGCAGTAGGTTTGAATAGTTTGCAATAGCTTGCAATAGTTGAAGAGGTTTGGGGATTGTGTGTCATTCTATCAATTGCTGCCGATTATGTTGTTTCAAATTGTATGAGCTGATCTGTATACCAAAAAAGAGAGAGATTGAAATTGAGTTTAAATTGTAATGCTTATTTTTTAAAGCAGGAATTTTGATGTCATGCTAAATGGTGAAGACAAATACTAACTGCCCAACTACATAACTGCCTGTCCATAGATAGTTGTGGACAATTACCAGCCGTAAGTTAACTGTTACAAGAACAAGAGGGCAACGTATGATTGGTGATAGGAGAATGTTAACATCCACAGATATTCATCACCATTCAATCCTTATTCCTGGTTTGTCAAGTCATAGCAACAACAGTTTGGTATTATTAAGCCATACTACAGTTTGTATTCCACAGTTTGTATTCCAGGGCATGTACTGCACGCCATTTTAAGTTCAATGTTTTACTACACTCGGACCACCACTGCAAAGGCCCTATGGATTCCATGAGAATTATCACTGTGTATCAAGTTTGCTTAAAGAAAGATTTGTTAGCCTCATGGAACACAGAGTATAGTGCACCTGTGTCTTACAGACCACAGATGGCCATCTTCATCCCACCTCATGGCCTATAGGACACAGGCTTTTGCCTCAGTCGCAAGATAACTATTAGTTTAGAGTGCACATATCTTTACTCATTTAACTACAGGAATTGAGTGTTGGGTTCATAAGGACTGCATGTTTGTGCGTGGGTTTATGCGCATGAATCATTTGCCAGCAACTCCATCACTTTGATCATTTTGTCACCTTGTGTGATATAATACATGCAAACGATGTCAATGTGACTTCTGAATCAAGAAACTGGGAATGTTTGCTAGTAACAGCTGGTAAAGAAAGAGGACTGTACAAAAACAAATAAGACAGGCAGCACATGTATCTGTGTTTTTGTATACAAAATTGTGTTTAAATTGTTTTTATATTCAAGTCAGGAGTCACAAGGCCTGGTGATAGGGGCCTGCTTGTCACTAACAACAGAAAGAAAAAGCTTCTTAACTTTATAGTTCCAAAATATATTTTATGTAATGTTTTGTTATTGGTGAAAAAAGCTGTGCGAATTCATCACTGCGTGTAAAATATCAGACATTATTTTGGATTTAAATGTTGGCATTTGAATATAAATTCATAGTGTTTGACAGTACATGTATTTGTAACAAATTGTTGTAGGGTATTTTCAGATGAGGCTATGATTATTTGTGTTGCACTATTAATAGATATCCACTCCCTATCACTTATACTAAATCATGTGCCTTGAAGTTTACATCAGAACAACTTTTGTAGAATCACTTTGATTTGTAACAATAAAATCTTACAAGACACTAGACTCTTTAATTAACCAAAGGATTTTTAAAATGATATAAAGAGTTTGTTAATGTTAGTGAAACAGTGTAGAGTTTAATGAAAGGCATGTAAAACCCAAAACAAGTAGTGCATATATTCCTGCAAATCGGTGCACATGCATAATTTTGTTCCAACTCAAGAAAAATTAGAAATATTGCTGTGCATTGCAGATACATGAATTGCTAGTTAATTTAAGAACTGTTTCATGTCAAAATGTATTTTCTTTATTTTGGTTTTGGTGTGTTAGCTACGAATTGATTTTGAACTGTTAATTTTCCATAGAGTGTACTTTTCCCATCTAGATTATTAAAACGTGTATAAATGGGACTATATCTACTGTTTTGGTGTAAGAGTTGGACTTGTAGTAAGTCGGACAAATTACTAGGTCATTCAGTTTGAATGAAAGAAATATATTTTCACGAAAGAAACTGCCAACGAACTGTAGAGGGATAATGTCAAAGTTATCCTTCATACATGATGGATGTGGGTAACGAAATGTATTTTAATGGATTTTGACAAGCTTTTTTGGTTTTATATCAGCATTCAGTTACTTTTGATAAAAGTGTATCATTTTGTTACTATTGTCTGTACACAGAAAATATTCAAGTCCGAGAGTGACAATTTTAACGTTTATCAAGTTCATTCATTGCAAGCAGTGCAAAATATACAGGTCTGATGTTTGTGATACTTTCAATCCTAGCTTGTTGTGTAAACAGATCAAGGCCAAAGTCTGTTGTCACCATTCTATGCCAGGTTATGTTAACATACTGGGTGTAGGGTTTTTCATGGTTTGTGAAGTATGTTGACGACTTGTATGTGTTAGCATTTGGTAATTGTGATGGCAGCCAGTGAGGAAGGATTGAACCAGTCCCATGCTACTTTGGACTTTGACCCCACTGCCTCTTGATCACTGTTAATCATCATTCAGTAACTTCTCATGTTTTTATTTATATATCTCGCATATCATGTATAGCTTTCAACATCTTGTCATTTGAGAGTGTTCAATGATGATAGGCTGGTGGCTAGGATGCAATGAACTGCCTTATTACACTTCGGGACACTAGACAAAGATGGCTGCTGCACAGCAGTCACTAAGTGAAGATGTGCATTTACATCGAGAATGTTTAATACACGGCTGTGGCTAGGGGCCGTAGACAAAAAAATGGCTGATTCAAACACTGCCTCAGAAAAACCTGATATCACTTGCCCAACCCATTTGAAAGGGAATTAATACATGCACAAGGTACGCACATTGAGCTGTTCATCTATACTGCAAATTTGTTACAAAACTGATTTCTAAATGTGCAATGTCTGCTGACTGCTTACTACATACTTCATCTTGTGTACTTTCTTTGAATGGGTTTAGTTTTCTCCAATACATGTATCAATCACATTTGTCGGATCTGTAGAGTTTTGTCTCAACAAGAGTTGTTTATAAAATATATTTATAAATATATATAATTTATACACCTCATTGCAAATCTGTTTTGTATTCATCTAGTGCAACCTTTGATTAATGACATGTTAATAATTTAACGATTATTTCTTCCTTGAATATCTAGGTATATAAAGTGAGTTACAAAGTAGATGTTTTATCGATGATAGTAATAATATACAAATCAAGCTTGTTGAGAATGGTTAGAATTGGTTTCAAATCCGCTGAGCTTTCTGGAATGAACTAGAATTAAAGAAACCAACTACAGATCATGTTTGTAGATTTGTTTTATCATTTTTGTGCAATTTGTTGTTACGTAAATTTATTATACTTGTAGTACTAATTATACTTATTTTGAAATGTTTGAGAACAAGCACATTGTAATAAAACACTGAATTGTTAGCCAAGTATTGGGGTTAAAGTGTAGCTTTGTTATTCATGGTGCTAGTTTAACTACCAGCATACTTGTATACGTGACCACTGAAATGTACAAATTCAAGAACTATAAGTAAGGACTGAAACTGAGGTGCAACAACCTAGGACAAGGTGTTCATTTACGTGCAGTGTACATGCATTTGTAAATACTGGCAATCGTGGACTAGGGACAAAAGGATTAGGGCGTAGACAAAGGGTCCACGTTTGACCGAACGTCCACGATTGAAAATCGTGAACAAAACATAGGAAGCCTTCCGAAAAAGTTAGTATAAACAAAAGAGGAACAATTGCAGGTATTTACACACTTGGGTGTGTGTGCCTGTGCATGTACTGTACAAAGGAATCTTTCTTGTCCTCGGGAGATGGTCTTTTGTTGAAATCGGTCCTCGAACGTAGAACTACAGGGTTGGGTTATATTAAAGTAACAATGGGAAACACAAAGCATTGTCCTCACCAGTATAGGAAAGTACGACTGAGTGGGTTAGGCTATACGAGAGAGGACTTGGGACAATGGGGGATTAGGGATAACAATGACACCGAGGACTTGGGCAGAGTCCTCGGGAGAATTTTATGTACAAACCTTATGGGAGCCGTTTGGAAAAAATTTAAGTACAAAGGGAACAAAAGAAGGGTTCCATTCATGGTCCTCATAAGTATAGGAAAACGCACATGGGTGTGTGTACGACATGAACAAGCACCCTCTTTAGCTGAAATCATCCAACACTTGTACTAGCTCTGCCCCTTTGATGTACTTACCAGCAACAAGCTGTAGTTGGTCAAGGGGCAGGTCTTCAGATATAGATCAATCTATTCCATGTACAGAATGGTGGCACTTATTACTGCCCATTGCTTTTGTAAGTTATTAGTTAATGATACTTCATTTATTTGAAACTGTTAACTATTGAATATCAATAGGCTGAGTGAATGGGGCTGGGGTGAAACAATCATTTGTACACAATATAGTGTTGTTTTTTTTATATTTATTTTTCACACGTTCACAAGTTCACTTTAAACATGAAAAAGAAATGTATCAAATGTGCTGCACATAATTAAAGGTACTATATTTAGTCGTTACCTCATGAAGTATGCAACAATGCAAGTCTGATGTAATACTTGGTCCAAGCACCCACACGTACACCAAGCTCCAGAATATTACTGGCTGTAGTCTGCACAGTAAACGTACCACTGACATGTCCAAGTAGTATGCATGTGTAAGGGAACATACATCCAAAGGTTGGGTACTGACTTCCTAGCATGCACCAACAATGCCTTCGCTTGGCTGCCAAATGCCATAAATGGGCCTAATTTTTCTGCAATGTCGTGGACTTAGTACTACGAGTAAAAACAAACATGTCCTACTTTTGATTTTAAATAACTTGTTTACAAATGGAATTCAACCAAAATTTTAGATCATGTAAACAAGGCATTTTATGGAGCGAATTTCATCAGCTTTGTGCAAGAGGGTGAGATTTAAATGCCATACGAAATAAAAATGCTCACTTTCAGAATCTGCCACTTTCGACTTGGCGTCCTCCAATGTCGATACAGCGCTGGAGACGGTGTGATTTCGTCTTATGGGGTTATCTCAAGGAATTAGTCAGTCAGACGTCCCTTTGCAACTCTTGATGTGTTGCGCCAAACAATCAAGGAGGTGTGCAATGACATCAGGGGTGATCCTGCACACCTTCCGCTACTGTCTCCAGCCTAGCGCTGTATCAACATTGGAGGACGCCAAGTCGAAAGTGGCAGATTCTGAAAGTGAGCATTTTTATTTCGTATGGCATTTAAATCTCACCCTCTTGCACAAAGCTGATAAAATTCGCTCCATAAAATGTCATGACTTGTTTACATGATCTGAAATTTTGGTTTAATTCCATTGGTAAACACAATTATTAAGGATCAAAAGTAGGACATGATTTTTTTTTACACGCAGAAACCATGGCATTGCCATTTAAATCAAAACATTACCTGGGCCAAATTTCATTACAATGTTACATACCAATTTTAGCCACAGAATGGTTTTTATTTCACAAAGACAGTCAGTACAGACCGACTGCATTAACTTAACAAAAACTGCTCATAGACAGTACAGGAACAATGCAAATCTGTGAAAATGTGCGTAATTACATCTCATGAAGTGATGACATACTCGAAGCATTGTTACTTTTCTGTTTCAGGAAGCAAATATTCTTTGCTAACAGTACACAGACACTGATATTGGGCTCTGAGCAGTGCACAATGCTTACCCTAACCATCCCAAATCTGCCAAAATCCAACACCATTGTATTTTGATGGGTTCAGGACTGTGCAGCCTTGGCACTATTACTTTACATGGAGCTGTGATGCCCCAATTAACAGCGGTCACGCCCCTCCTTGGTTATTATTGTCATCACACTTTTATCCCCTTAGTTTCACATTATTCAGGATACATGTACACTTAAGCTTATGTCTCTTTTACGGTATACAATTTATTTATTTAGACATGGCGATGCATTCTGGAAATTAGGGGTATTTATACAATGGTGTCCACTGGCCCCTCAATACCATGATAAATCCCAGAGTTTGGTGGCCCTAATAGTTCCTTTTGTAATACCAATTTGAATTACTGTGGGAAAAATAACACCAAATTCTGAGCAACACTTGCACACCCACTAATTTAATTTTGCCATCCCCATTTTCATAGGCATTTTGTTCATTATAATCGATCCCCACATAATGATGTCTGCAATGCTGAACAGACAGTGTGCTAAAATAGGCTCATATCAGTATTGATTGAAAGAATGTTTGTATCCCCCTGAAGTTTGACATCACACCACTGTGGTTTTATTGATCCAGCATGCCTGTTTCATTTTCGGTTCCACAAACATATCCCTGTGTCACTATAATTCAAACAGCAGAAACAGTTCACGAGATCATTTCAAAACGTTCTACAGTCCCACGCATTAGGAGCACTTGAAACATTAGATTCCCTATTTCCACCATGTTACCACATGACAGACCATTCTCAATAGTGTGACCAGGCAGTGGCCACTGACAGCAGTGTACATTCCCGGCCCCACTACAACAAGCAGTGTTCCCAATGGAGCATTCAATATATTTAGACTTGCACCTAACAAGTATTGTCTCGACTGACACTCAAGTTACAAGATTATTCCTTGTAGCAACGAAAATGCTTAGCATGCAAGGCAATACAAGTTTGATTTGCAAAACCCTGAAGTTATCACAATGCAATGAAAAATGGATACACAAGAATATTTTGCAAGCACAAGAACCAACCACAGATAAAAGCAGCCAATAACCCTACTCAGACATCCCTACTGAAACCTTGAAAGTGACCTTTCATGTTGTGTCAGCCAATATGGGCAACTGTGTCAGCATATCTATTTAGGACAGGATCACTTCACATGATTCTTCGATCTATGCCGTTACCACCTGCAAAGATATGAAGAATTAAACAAACTAATTCAGACCGTTTTAATCCACGAACCAACAGCAAAAATAAAGTTGAACATGCTTAACAGTTTCACACAGAAAGAAAAGTTTGAACACATGCATATTCTGTGGCCATCTCCAAATCAGATTTGAAGAGCCGCTCTTGAGTTGTACACGGTACTTCAAAGAAAATAACCTTTCCCCTTGTACCCCGCGCACAATAACCGTCTCAAAATTGAAAATTTACACACGAGTCATTTGAAATTGTTTACAAATCTCAATTATGGAGCATTTTACTCAAACAATGAATAAATTTGATCTTGTAATTCACAGAGCAAACTGTCAAAATACCAAATTCCATCAGGCCTTGATTTTTTACCACACTTGAATATTACAAGGTAACAGGGCTGTAGTCAAGTCCTGATCCAAGTCCGATGCACACAAAAAGTCCACTAAGTGTCAACAATTCAATAAACAAGCTGAAATATGGACTAGGGTAGAGCTCTGGCTCAAACAGACGTCAGCTGGATTCAGAGGTACTTTTTCTATATGGTCTTGGAATCATGACTGGACTTGGCCGAGTCCGGACTCACCGAGTCCATGCATGACTCCAGGTTCATAATGAAATTTTTAAAAGTACTTTAGAATCCAGGTGTAAGTCTACATTTGAGCCAGGGTGTTAGTTGAGTCCAGACTGTAGCTCGTTAAACTTTTTTACTTTTTTTATTTTTACTGTTTTTGCATAAGACTCGGATTGGGACTAGACTACAAGTCCCTCTAATAAGTATTAGTACTCTACAGTAACTGATGCAAGTATTGCAAAGAAGTCAATGCCAGAGATCTTAGAACATATTAAACCAATCTGAACTACAAACTGAATAAGTACTTACGATGTCGTCTATTTTCATGATGCTAGTGACACACTCTGCAGCCAGTCGAATCGCACTGGTTGATACTAGTAATGGTTGGACAACATTCTCCTCCAAAATGTTTGTAATTGCACCCTACAAATGCAAGCACACAAACCATATAGCATATTTAGTCAATTAACATTAATCATGATTTAAATCAATGATTTAAATCAAACAACCCTGTTTGCAACTTTCAGTTTTGTTTACTAATTAAACCAAGGACACTTTTAACCAGTTCGCGTCGGAGGATGTGTTAACACGCTCTGGCTGTTTTTATACACGGGCACGGCTGACGGGTTAAAACTCACCTCCGGGTGATGTCTCAACATGCTAATCCCTCATTTGTTTTGTACACACACACAAAATCCGAGAAGTCTGTGGAGGCGGACCGTGTGTTGAACTTGAACTTGGCCGCTGTGCACGGCCTGTTCTACAATTTACGCTTCAGTGGGCGCACCCGGAGTATTGAAATATGAGGTTTTGGCAAGAAATATTGTACAAATACTGTTGAAATGACTCTTGCAAATCAGTATTTGTGGCGTTTGGCTGTATATCAGAAGTTGGCTGCTATATTTTGCCTTTTTTGAATATCAAAATTTTCGGCAAAAATAATTCCGGCGCGAACTGGTTGATTATGCAATTATTTTGCAAACAAACAACAGCTACCTTTCAATTAGTGGCAAATCACAATAACTTTTACTCTATTCGCTTACAAATTGGGACCTGGGTAAAAAAGGCACTTTTTTGAACGTTAAAACCAACCTGATTGGGACAAGTGTTACAAATTTTAACCGGAATCAAACATTTAAAAATGCATGCGAGACCAAGGTTAATGCAGGGTTGAAATAGTTGAGCACAGCTTTCAAAGCCAAGTTAAATTGATTCTAAAAAAATGAAAGAAAACAAATTACAAAGATTTGACAGTTTTTCTTTCGGGAGAAACATTTCATCATATACGTGCAAAAGCATAGCGGGGTACCAGCAAATTTAAAGAGATCGTCATGTTCTGAAGTAACATTTTTCAAAAAATGTTTGGACAGTGAAGGTATCTTGAGTGTCCAATCTTTTGTTTGAACAAAAGTTTCCATCGTCTTTTTGATTGCACGAAAAATTGCACAGAATGCAGATTCGGTTACCACGTCCCCCATAGCCTTGTGTACATTTATCTGCCACATTTTTCCCAAGGGAAAAATCATCGAATCTTGTTGTGCACATGCGCAGTTGGAATAGCGAACTGGCTTATTATGGATACAGAAGTAAAGATTTTGATGTATTTTTGTGTTTTAGTAAGGACAAAAAATCATGGGCTGTTTCCCCACCCACAAAAATACCCCTTCTTGATGCGACGTCATCGGCAGTAAAAAAAAAAAAAAATGCTTCAAATATACCTGATGTAGGAAGCCTTGTATTAAAACTCCCAGTGAATGTTTGTGTTAAGGGGATGGCAAACGATGGTTTCTTTTACCTGCAAAAATCACAGCCAAAAATGGGATTTTTGTAGGCGGGGTCACACGCCATGATTTTTTCTCGATAAATTACAAAAAAAACGCAAAGGTACACCAGTCTTTATTTTTCATGTATTCATGTTTGTTGGTTCGTTTGTTTGTTTGTTTGTTTGTTTGTTTCATTTATAGCATTTGTTTCCTATTTTGATTTCTGTAAACCTTCAACCCTAACCCTGCTAAATCCAATAAAATTCAACAGTGGTTAAGGCCCAATACCAGTATTATTTTACTCGGCGCGCCGAGAGCCGCCGCGGCGCAGCACGGCGCCTTTTTCAAGGCTGGGTTTTCACCTCAAAGTGCGGCGCAGCCCGGCGCCCAGACCAGCCTCCAGCTCATTAAAAGTATTGTGATGTAAATGTATGTAAATGTGAATACACGAAGCGCGCCGCGGCGCGCTGCATTACATCCATACAAGGCGAGCCGCCGCGGCGCGCTGCGTGTACGTGAAACCCCATTGATGAACCCCATTGAGCACGCACGGTAGACTGGTTCCCGTCTCTGGCGCTATGTATTCATAGAGTTATATAGAAATGTATGTATTAAATACCGCAGGAGAGAAAGGGAACCGTGCTAAAAAGCTTGCTTGCACGACGACATGAAGCAAGCCCTGCAGCTGAAACTATACTTTGGGCAGTGCACATGATTTGTACAAGAGTATCACTGATTTTGTCTACCCCAAAAGCGGTATCGTTTGGCTTCAAGAATCTCGTGAAGAAAATTTAATTTGGGACATGACTTGGGAAAATCTGACTTGTGACGACTTAATAAAGTGACTTTGCTATGATCCAGGTAACGATATTCAGAGAGCTTTGGCGGTGTTTAGTTTATTGTTTTGTGCGTTACTGCGCCTATCGTATCAATTGCATTTGCAACACCCAACCTCTCCCCCGGGCTTCCCCATCACCCCAAGATGTGAGGATTGTCACTTTTGAAGTGACGAAATCCCTGCCCCTGGTGCAAATTTTTTGTGACAATCCCCGACATACATGGGTGGGGTACCCCACCTCATGGTTTTAACTTCTGATAATGGGGAAAAAATTGCAAAATGAGTGACCAAATTCCCCACCCTGGGGCTTGAAAAACGTGACCAACCCCCACGTAAAACCTAGGGCAGCCCTGGGGGGGGGGGGGGGAGGGAGGGGAAAGCATAATATACATGTAGTACTGATCTTGATCGCTAACCTTTCGCGACATTTTTGTCGTGTCGATTTTTGTGGACAATTTTATCGCCATATCGGCAAAAAAAAAATATCGCCAGCGTTACAATACTTTACGGAGCTACATGACAAGATTTCTTGTTGTCGAGGAAATCAGGGAAGTGACAACGTCGATCTTAGCAAAAGTTTTAGATTTATTCTTTTTCACGGAAAACGTTACATGCTTAAGCAGTGACAGAAATAGCTGGATTCGCTTCGGAAAATGCGATACATAACGAGCAGATCTTTTTCATCCTGTCCGTACCGCGCCGTACGGTACCGTTCGCAAACACACTGGCGCAATCCATGGAGGAAGCGCAATCCTACCCACCCGCCCTTTGGCCCAGTAGGTCTTCCGATTCTTTCAATGGTTTTGCGCTAGTTTGGGAAACGATGTTGCTGCAGTTTTGTGTGGAGATTAGTACGTGTAGTTCGGTACAGTACCATGTGGGCGCAGACGTTCACAAACCACATACACCTTACGGCGTTCGTTATGCCGACATGAACTATATGCTCCATGGTGACACGATCACATTTGACGCACGTACACTGCACTGTACTGACTACTGGCGATGCATAAAATGTCGAAAGTACCGTCGAATTTCACCGTTGGAAAATGGCAGAAACATATGCCATGGTTGAAACAGGAGGATCAGTCAGGAAATCATCCTTTATTATACTCTTTGCTGATCACAAGAAGCCAAAATTAAAGCTGTGCGGGAATTTTCGTATGCTTTCATCATGAGGGGAATTAATCTATCCATTCACGCTATTCGCCGATCATTATTGCATGCAGCGCTCAGTATGCGTCAAGATCAAGGAATGTTACTGGAACTCTTGACAATATTTTCAAAACAACCCCAGTCATCAGGCCTTTGCAATAATCAACTTCAAGGACTGAAATGGAAATGGTACGCAACCTCATCTTTAAACCAAGTAGAAAAACACCAGTTGATCGTCCCAACATTATTTTTTTAAAGCCGCAGTTTTTATTTTTGTTCCTCTCATATTTTTATTTCCTTCTACAAAGACGGCGCGAACGTTATATATATGCGCTAAGTAGCTAATAAAAAGCTGGTGGTCATTCTGAACTAAAAAATTAGTGACCATTTTTAATTTAAATGCTTGGTGGCAATCTTTAAAAAAAAAAAAAAAAAAAAAGACCCTCATCCTACTCTTTCTGAAAAAAAAAACCCGGACGATCAGCTGGTGTTTTTTACTTGGCCGAATTGTGTAAAAATCTGCAACTGGAAAATTATTTGTTTTTGAATCCAACACAGATTACATTTAATATTACACTGCAAGAACCAGAACACTGCAAGAACCAGAACACTGCAAGAACCAGAACACTGCAAGAACCAGAATCATGCTGTAATTGTTTTGTTTTTTAATAAGAATGCAATACATTGCTTTAATATCTTCAGCACACACATCAATCAATATTAAAAGTTATATAAAAATGATTCATATAACATTGAGTTTGTCGCGTTTTTTTTTTTTTTTTTTTTTGCTAGTCAGTATGCGTCAACTTCAGGGGCTAAAATGGTACGCAACTTGTGAAAAATCCACTTCAGATATATGCATTCTCCAATTACCTGATTTTTTTTTATCCTCATCTTTAGGCCAAGTAAAAAAACCCACACCAGTTGATCGTCTCGGCTCCGGTGCTGGAGCTGACGGAGGTGGGGCTGGAGGAGGTACAGTCAGCCCCGGTGCTGGAGCTGGCGGAGGTACAGCCAGCTCCGGAAATTATCATGGAAGTTTGTTGAGTGTGTTTTGTACAAATTGATTTTTTTTTGGTCGGTCGATCGATCAGTCGATTGATTGATTTTTTTTATGAGGGAGGGGGTAAGTGGGTGAAGGGTGTGTGTGGGGGGTGGGGTGGGATGGGATGAGTAGGCACCCCTCTGCACAATTAAACCAAACTAGTATACATGTACTGCAATAAACAGATTTTAAATACTGGCGAACAATAGTTCCATGAACAATTCATTTCTTGAATATCATTATTTTCGTTGTTTTTCCAATTTTTGTGGAAATAGAGCGGTACATTTTCTTTTAAAACAAATGCATTATTTATTCAGTTTTGCTGAAAATTTAATTATTTTGAAGCAACGAGTATAAAAAAGAAATTTTAAGAAAATATTGTTGTCCCTGTGTGATTGTCTTGTGTGGTTCTGAGATATTTTCTACCGGGCGGGGTGGGGGTGGGGTTGTGGGTGGGGGTCGTGGGTTGGGTGGTGGCTGGGTGAAGCACTTCAGAGTCCAATGGCCGCGGTCAGCAGGGGCTCCCCTGCCGGCCATGCCTGCACAAATTTTAATATGCTAACAACATATACAGGGATTGGGAAAAGGCTAACATTTTACCTTTAAAGCCTATTGCATATACAATGTATCGAAATGAATGGCCAACGTTGTAGGATGTCACTATAATTAAGTTACGTTCCGCTAAAAAAAAACCGGCAAAATAAGTTTATCATTTGTTTTTGTCGGCAGTCATCACGGCAGTATTCGCTTCCTCATCGTGTCAGCTGGTGCTTTCGCGATGTCCCGATATTTTTTCTAGTTCTGCCTTCTGCGGATCCAGTATGTTTCAATACATTGTTGTATCCACCACACTTTATAGAGATATCGCCACTGCACTGCATACAAGGCAAAGTGCAAAATATTCGGCATTATATTTTCTCCCTGTATTTCTGACGAATATTTCTTGCTTCTTGCTTCCACACGTACCGCGCTGCTGTACCAACACGAATAAAAACATGTCTCGTATGGTATCCACCTAGCCAACGCAATGTTTACACTCAATTCGCAATATTGGTGACAGACTATTAACTGGTAAGCGTATACAGTGCATATGTAGCAGCTAACAGCCTAATACCAGTTGTGTAGACTTGATTCAAGACTCAACATGTAAAGCTCTAGATTCATAACCTCCAATTGGCATACGGAATGTACGGAGTACACAGTATGACGCCCAAACTGAGATGAACCATGGACTGGAAAGGAGACTGAGGACTGGTTGCCCTGCATGCTGCGTGCACGTACGTCGGGACATGAACATGTGTATTATACGAATCCCGTCTACAGAAAGTTGGATTTTATTTTGCACACGAAACGTAGCTCCAATCACAATAATGTATAATTTTGTATAATTTATATAATTATGCGCCTATCAGCTGTTCCCCCCACCCGGGGCACCCCACCTCTGAAGTGGGTATTGTCAATTTTGAAGTGACAAAATCCCCACCCCGTGGGGCAAAAAATTTGCGACAATTCATTCCCGACCTAATGAGTGGGGATTAGAATTTTGATGCAATCATGGTGTATGCTTCCTGTTTCGATTAAAAATTTAAAATGCCTGGCAAAAGGATCGAACAAACATGTGCGCATTGTAGGGCTTGTAAAAAATGCCATCGGGTTTATATAATAATACTACAACACATGAATTTATATCCCTCGTGTATGATAACCAAAATTCCCACCCTGGAACTTTAAAAACGTGACCAAATCCCCACCTCAGAGACGGGATAGCCCGGGGAAGAGGTAGGTGGAGAGGCGCATCACGCAAAGAAAAAAAGATGCAAATTGACAATCTGGGAAAACATTTAAGTTGCCGGCTCTTCGTTACCCACGATTTTACTTTTAGGGTGGTCACAGCCCCCCCCCCCCCCAAAAAGAGTACATTTTGTAACGTTACCCCTGGGAATTATGACAAGGGGCTCCAACACGACCGTCCCCAAAAGGTTTGATTATGTTTTTTTTAGTTGCGTGAATAAGCAGTAGCGACTTGTATTTAGCATATTTATTTGTAGAATCATGCCGCAATAATTTATTCCCGGGCAAATATTCTAAGCCTCAAATACATGTATCAAGACCCATGGCATGTCGGCAGGTAAGGTTTTGTCGGTGAATCAGAAACTTTTATTTTCCAGGCCAGGCGCTTTGATTGTCTGGAAATACCGCGCAAAAGTCAGCAATGGATCAACATGTGCGTGACAGGTTCAAGCATCCAACCAATCACATAATGCCTTTATTGGAAGTTTGGTTTTTACTGGATGTAGTTCGGCGCGCGCGCGGCGGTCTGCGCTGAAGACTTTGGCATGGTTTCTGTGTACGTGTGTGCATATCGACCGCGCAGCTAGCTAGCTGCGCTGCATGCAAGGGACGGCTGCGTGTGACATGGCCGGCCGGGTGTTGTACCGTCGAGTCTTGTATGCCCGCGTGGAGCATGCACGGTACGAGGAACCAAACTTTCCAAAGCCTGACGGGCCGGGTTGAGTCAAAGACGTACATGAAGGCATGATTCAAGGGTTGCATAAACGGTTGAAGGCGAGTTTATAAGATTGACTCTAATGAAATCTTTTTTCTGAAATTCTGGTTTGTGTCACCGCTGTCTTGGTGTCGCTCGTTGATCGACCAGTAATCATGTTCGCACAATTACGCGCTAGCATCCATCATAGTACGCCATGCACGCCGAATCAAAATCAGACCTCAAGAAAAACACACATTTTTTTGTGAGCTACCACACGTAATTGAAGTGGAAATGCTGGTAGTGCTTTGTCTTTGCTTTTAGTTAGACAAGGGGGGGGGGGGAACAATTCGACATTTATCAAATATTTGTTCTACATGTTTTGCTCGCCGAGAGCCGTTTTTTTTTCAGCGCGGCGCGCCGCAGCGGGCTGCCAGTGCTGGAATGCAATGAATATGCAAATATTCTCCTTTTGTTATGCAGGACCCCTAATCCGGTCGGCGGCGCCGGGGGTCGGCGGGCCGCAGCGCGCCGACCTGCGGCGCCGTGCGGCGGGGTCGGCGCGCCCCGGCGTGCTGACTAAAATAATACTGGTATTGGGCCTAAAAGCAGTTGTAATTTGTTGTAATTGGATTTACCAGTCAACACAAACTATACGGCATGTTGGATATTGTTGTATTCAGCAGGCTAGCAGCTGAATATACCGGTTGGATTTTGTCAACCCTCCAGGGTATTTTTGCTAGAACCCTGCCAGATGCATCAGATTGCATAGTTTGTCAAATTGACTTGTGTGCAGAGTGCAGCAAAGTGGAGCTGTCCGCACAGATGCACTGTGCTGCGTCTGGCAGGGTTAGGGTTAAGGAGGGTGGAAGCAGACTTCTAGTAAAATATCAGTTGGATTTTGCAGGGCTGTGTATTTTGTTTGGATTCAGCAGGGTAGCAGCAGAATGCCAAGGCTGGTGTGTAAGTGGTACTGCAGAATCCAACCAAATTTACTGTTGGATTTTGTTGTATTGAGCAGGCTTCTCATTTCAGTTTTGTTTGAGATTGTTGGATTTAGCAGGGTCATGTGAAACAAGAATTGAAGGGGGTTAGGGTTCAATAAAAGAAAACGACTGATATACAACTTGCCTTGCGGACATTAATCCCTGCAGTTTTCTCCCCATGGGCGTGTCTATTCCTCAGCTCAGTCACCACTGATATGGGGTTCAGCCCAGCATTCTCTGCCAGGGTCGACGGTATGACCTCCAGGGCCTCGGCGAAGGCACTGAAGCAGTAACCTTCCATACCGGTCAGGCTTTGGGCATACTCGGACATCCGATGCCCGACCTCAATCTCTGGTGCCCCGCCCCCAGCAATGAGCGCCCTGTTCTTGACTAGACAGCGGATGACACACAGGGCGTCATGGATGGAGCGATCGGCCTCCTCCAGGACTAACTTGTTGGAGCCGCGGATTAACACAGTCATGGTCCTCCCTGGGTTGGCTATTCCAGTAATCTGAAAACAAGTACAGCACAATAAGGTGACATTTAAAAATGAATGAAATCTAATACATGACCCAACAAATTAACTCGCAAGTCGCCTGAGCTACTTTGGAGTTGCAGAATCTAAACATGACTTCTACAGTGTAGAAGTCATGTGTAATAAAAGCATTCCTTTGTCATGGTTTATGCCTGTTACTTGTGCCTGTTGCAAGCTGGCCTGTTGCAAGCTGGCCTGTTGCAAGCTGGCCTGTTGCAAGCTGGCCTGTTGCAAGCTGCGGGCCTTGTGCCCGGGCCTTGTGCCCGGGCCTTGTGCCCGGGCCTTGTGCCCGGGCCTTGTGCCCGGGCCTTGTGCCCGGGCCTTGTGCCCGGGCCTTGTGCCCGGGCCTTGTGCCCGGGCCTTGTGCCCGGGCCTTGTGCCCGGGCCTTGTGCCCGGGCCTTGTGCCCGGGCCTTGTGCCCGGGCCTTGTGCCCGGGCCTTGTGCCCGGGCCTTGTGCCCGGGCCTTGTGCCCGGGCCTTGTGCCCGGGCCTTGTGCCCGGGCCTTGTGCCCGGGCCTTGTGCCCGGGCCTTGTGCCCGGGCCTTGTGCCCGGGCCTTGTGCCCGGGCCTTGTGCCCGGGCCTTGTGCCCGGGCCTTGTGCCCGGGCCTTGTGCCCGGGCCTTGTGCCCGGGCCTTGTGCCCGGGCCTTGTGCCCTGGCCTTGTGCCCTGGCCTTGTGCCCTGGCCTTGTGCCCTGGCCTTGTGCCCTGGCCTTGTGCCCTGGCCTTGTGCCCTGGCCTTGTGCCCTGGCCTTGTGCCCTGGCCTTGTGCCCTGGCCTTGTGCCCTGGCCTTGTGCCCTGGCCTTGTGCCCTGGCCTTGTGCCCTGGCCTTGTGCCCTGGCCTTGTGCCCTGGCCTTGTGCCCTGGCCTTGACGACATCACTGGTTTCAAGCGAGGAGGATTTTGGAGGATTTGGGAAGATTAGGCCCGAAATCCATTCTGGGCCAGTATCATGCCCCTCTCGGACCGGTACAAGTCCCCTTGATCGTCGGCATTTCAAAGCCACTTTAATGAATAGACTTGCGGTCGAGCTTGGCAAGTCTGCTGCCTGGCCCTAATTCAGAGTGTTTACAATGGAGAGTTTGTTGACTGACTGATTATACTGTACGTGTGTGCCAAAGTTTAGGTGATAACTGGAGTGTGAATGCTGTGCAGTCAAATCTGTTGGATAGCAAACTCTTTGAAACTGAGCTAACGTTTACGGCCTTTGTTCGCCCGTGGAGGATTATTAACGGATTAAAGAGACCCCCACTGTCTGCGTCCAGAAGGAGTTTGCCAGCCCAGGAACTGGACACAATGGACTCCCAAACCGGGCCAGCTTTCCAGTTGAGGCTGGACCAGTATCCAACCCGGTTTGGGAGGATTAAAATGAACCCGATGCAATGCTTTACAAATAGTTTAAAAATCACAATGGAAAAGCATAACTCTCAGCATTAGACAACAAAGACAGACTTTGTCTGTTACCTTGACAACTTTACTGGTTCCTGTTGTCACCTCTTCCACCACTTCAGCTCCAGCCAGCATCTCCGGTTGGAAGTGGTCAATACTGGCAATGGGCTTGCAGTTGATTGTCTAATAGGTCAATAAAAAAAAGCAACATCTGGTCTCACAAGCTTACATTTTTTGGCAGGATCTTTGAGTGTTTGTAATAATCATGAATGACAAATTGGACTAAACATGAAGAGTAAATGCAGGAAAGGGAAGCACCAACAATTATAGAATCTGCATTAGTACTGTAGACAAATTTGAGATTTGATGAATTCTAATCCTTTCCTTAATTAACCCTCCTACTATTTGACCATACAACCCCTTACAAAATGTTCATATCCAAATTTTACCATAGCATTAACACACACATGGCAAAACCATACAGTGTAATGCTATATCAAGCTTATTGACATGGCAAAACCATACACATGGTTTTGTATGGTAAACATGCTTCACTGTGGTGTACAATGTATGCCAAATGGTTTTGTGTGGTGAATATACTTCATTGTGGCTTATCAACAGACTACTTGGCATGCTTGGAGCTATTATACTGGATAAAGAGATACCACCTTAATTCTAAAATGGTATAGGCCTATTCATCAATGTTCCCTAGTACACAATGGAGTTGGTTCAGCATACAAAACCTTGCACCTGCCAGCAGACACAGCCTGTACAACCATACAAAACCTTACAGTGCCACAGAGGTCAAGTTGATTTACCATTCATCACCTTACATAGTTCAGTACAGGCAAGCCTTTTGACCATACAAAACCAGACAGCTGTCAGGTTTTGTATTATGATATACCTGCTGTACACTCAGTGACTCACTGTATGGTTTTGTATGGTGAATAAACTTTCTTATAAATTGCCTCAAGAGTAGGAGGGTTAATCAACTATCATGTTTAAAATGCATAAGGAAAAAAACAGACTGCTTATACGTAACTTAAAGATATGTAACCTACGTAAAGATAACGTAACTTACGTCAAGATATTTTATTCAGAAACCATGAACCAGACATTTATATGAGATGTTAACGTGTCACATAGGTCCCTTGAAGCTTTCCAAACATGCACACACACATATCACATCTACACTTTGAAAGCCTAGTTATAATACTGAATGAGAATAATGGCAACTGACCCAATCACATTAAAATTGCATAAATGTAGGTTTTTGAAACCACATCCAAACATACCCTTGCCCCAGAACAAGATAAATAAAAAAATAAAAAAATTAATGTACAGATTTTCCACTGCATTTGTCTATGGGACATGGCTACCAGTGTTGTAGTCAAGGCCATCACAAGACCCTACAAGACCCTGCAAGACCAGCGCAAGACCAGCGCAAGACCAGCGCAAGACCAGCGCAAGACCAGCGCAAGACCAGCGCAAGACCAGCGCAAGACCAGCGCAAGACCAGCGCAAGACCAGCGCAAGACCAGCGCAAGACCAGCGCAAGACCAGCGCAAGACCAGCGCAAGACCAGCGCAAGACCAGCGCAAGACCAGCAGTCTTAATCCAAGTCTTAAGCTATTCAAATGAACTGTAACAAAAGCATTCCTTTGTCATGGTTTATGCCTGTTACAAGCTGGTCTTGTGAATGGTCTTGTGCCTGGTCTTGAAATGGTCTCGACTACAACACTGATGGCTACATGCCAATGAATAGCAGGTCACAAAGAGTCAATCTTCAGCTCACACTGTGATGGTGGAGGGCAGGAGGTACAAATAAGAACCATGGTTCACACCCTCATTGAGAACTTCAACATACTTAGTTGGTGATCTCAAAATGATGAAATCTACCTATAGACCCCTTTGGTAGGGTGTCCAAGAGCTTCAGCTGAAGACCTTCAGCTAAAAATGAAAATTTTTACACTCATGGCTTACATCCCCCTTCTGCCTGAAAGGAAACTCCTTTGGTCTATACCCTGATGGGGACCCATCTGGCTCGGTATCCTGATGGAGACTGCTTGTGCTTAACCCTTTCCTTACCACATTGTTTATTGGCTTATCTTCCCCCAGTACCACATTCTTTGTTCAGTCAAGCATAAAACCTCTTACGCAGAAAAAGCAGCAGACTGCTTGTTGAATGGTTGTATTTTCAACCAAAGATTACACCCTCAAGAACTGATCGAAAAGGAAAATGTGTGTAAAGTTTGTTCCATGAAAATTTCATATGGTATAAAAATGAAAGTCATAACTGCTAAAATAGCAAAGTTACGGCTGTTTTCTCTTCTGGCCCACTTTATCAAACGAAGGTTGTTTGTCACATGAACAAATGGCACTCCATACACAATGTAATACTCCAATATTGTAATGGCGACATGAATTTGATAGCACCATTGGAAAGATCGAGCAAGCTCTTTCTGTTGGTATAAAGATCATGTATGGACAGCGAAAAACACAAGCACTACAGTTCGTTGAAACATGGTGAATATATTTGTTGTTTGGAAACTCTGGTGTGTGGTTTCCTTGCCAAGTAAACTCAACATTGGTAAGGAAATGGTTAATACCCTGATGGAGACCCATTGTGCTCTATACCCTGATGGAGAATCCATTGTGCTTCATACCCTGATGGAGACCCCATTTGTGCTTCATACCCTGATGGAGACCCCATTGTGTTTCATACCCCGATGGAGACCTCTTTGTGCTTCATACCCTGATGGAGACACTGCCAGCTTGTGAAGAAGCATACCTACCTTGCAGATGAATTCAATATCCCCCCTCTCTATGTCCTTGACCACCATGATCTTCATCTTGGTCAGGAAGTGCAGAGCCAAGTCATTCAAGGCATCCCTGGAAAATGATGCGGATTGATATTAACATGGGGGAAATGACGCTTAATTACCATTTTTTATTTTTTTTACACTGTTTAGATACACACTTTATAGAAAAATGAATTTTGGAAATTCTGCATAAGTACTTTTGATTTATAGAAACTTCCAACAAAATTCCGGATTAGAGTCTCCTCTACAGATGTCAATCTATCAAACATGTCAATCTATTAAATACATTTTCAAAGTGAACAAAGAAAACTGGCAGGAGCGGGATTTGAACCTGCGACCTCCGGAATATCATACCGGCGCTCTCCCAACTGAGCTACCTTGCCCTATGTTGGCAGTTTCCCAAATTGTCAGCAACTTTGTTCGGGTGGGCGTTAGTCAGAAGTCATACCCATAATCCTGTATAGCCAGGGATTAAGCCAAATTTTACGATGCAACCTGGGAAGCGACATTGTGGGGATCACTCAATGAGGATTCAACTTTTAATTAATCTATTACATAAATATTCTTAAAAAGTAATTTTAAGAATGAACAAGAGCAAGATTTGAACCTGTAACCTCCAAAACACCACCCTGATGCTCTACGAACAGAGCTACCTTGCCCGAGGCTGGTGGTCTTCAATTTCGTCAGTGTATCTTTGTTGAGGGGGCACTAGGGGCCAACTGTCTTCCACACCCTGGGCATCCTACCTTAAGATGGACTTTTGGATGAGTAGTACATTACAGCCAGCTTTCTTGATCTGCTTGACAAGGTTCAGGATGTAAGCTCTCTCCTCACGCAAGACTCGGTCCATCTGGGTATAGTCAGACACTACCACCTGATTGTCCATCTGTGAAAACAATTGGTCGTTTATTTTATATTATGTAAGATCTGCTCGTATCCAGAAGTGAAAAAAAAAAGAAGCAATTATAGCAGAACTTCGCTATAATGAACTCCACTACACTGAACATTTGGCTGTACCTACCACCCACTTTGGCTCCAAATTTTATTCAATGCATTCCATTATAACGAATAGAGTACCGAAGTCTGACGTCAGTTGCCGTGGCAACTGGTTCCAAACACATGCAGTTTAGAATGTATTCTGGTTCCAAACATTGCATTGATTGACGTCATCACTTCGGTACTCTATGACAGCTACACTGCAAATTTGTAGTGGATGTCATGATGTCCATAATACTGAAGTTCTACTATATAGGCAAGATTTTGAGATATACTAGTGACCTGGCAGCACAAAGTCGCACTATGTGTTTTTATTTTACAAATATATTTGAAAAACCCGCTTCTATCATATCCCAAAGTTTCTAAACTTATTCTATTTTCGAAATATATATAAATATGTTTTTTTTGGGGGGGGGGGGGGGTATTTTGTTTTTACTCGGGTTAAGGTGTGCCCAGCTCAGAAACTTTGGATTTAATTTTCTCAAGACAAGGGGTCTAGACTGATAACTCTAAAAGGTTGTATCGGGGGCTAGGAATGAGGTACCACAACACAGTATATCAAATTGAAGGTTCTAACCTGTACTTTCAGGAAATACCGTAATCTAGATTTTCAAATGTTACTACTTTACGCCCATTTCGTGGGAACAGGTCACATATACAATTCACACACGATCAAAGTATTGCTGGCAGTGATGATTGACTTTTTGACCTGGTTCATGTTGTAAACGGAAAGCAATCAGCATGACGGGATGTCAGCTTCTTATTCAACATTTTACATGAAAAAGCCAGAAGTCGGGTTTCTGCCTAAAAAGTATCATCCCTTAGTATGCAAACAAACTCAAATCAACCAACCAACCATTTGTACACAGATTCATATCGCCTCATGAGTATTTACATTTTGAAAAGCAACATACAGTGGGGCTGCTTATTTCAAATACGTCTAGTAAGAAGTAGGGGTGTGCATCAGAACCGTCAGGAACCGGTTCCAGATTATGGAATCGAGTACCCGTACGACTTTACATTATCACACAGTAACTTCCCAGAAAATGAAAAAGGAAAGGTTTCGAATGTTATTTGTCGGGAATTTTCAAAATTAAAACCAGACTACATGGGAAACCAGCACAGATTTTATGTTTATGACGCTCACGAAAATTGACAATAAAGGGAATTTACCTGTTGTGGTTTTTGTAGTCTGGGTATGGATAAAGAGCCTCGACGAGACATAATAGCATGCCTCATTCCACAATAAATACAACTGTATAAAGCTTCTCTTTTGTGATATGCCGGCGCATAGTGATCATGTTTACTGGACAGGCATGAGATTTTTCAGACTTTTGTCTGAAATCAGACTTTTTAATCTCAGAGAAAGACATTATTGCAACTTCCGGGATTGGAAGTTTTGGGTTGGGTTTGCTTAACGGGTATCCAGGTACCCGTATTTTTTTCAATCGGGTACCGGGTTCTTTTACTACCCTTAAATGCACACCCCAAGTAAGAAGCACTCTAGTTCTAGACTGATCCCTAGGACTCACATCTGTTTTTGGTGGTGAGAGACAGAACTGGATGAGACCAATGCGAGCCTTCTCCACCTTGGTGGGTCCGCCACTACCTGCTGTCCGCTGAGCGAATACCATGCCATCAATTAGCTCTGTATCTTCAACAGTACCACTGGTAAAACAATCCAAAAAAGGAACTTTAAATTTCAACACACTATTTGAATTTACAGGGTGAATTAAATAAGGGGAAAGTTTGAATGTGTGAATGTCCCACACTTAATATTAAGTAACCCTCTTAAAACAATGAAGATTTCAGCAGTGTTTCTGATTCAATGTTGGGCATCTGCAAGGAGAACACTCACAAGAATTTCTGTTATTTGTCCTTGGTGTGATTATGTAACAAAGAAAACATTATGCATTACGTATGGGACCGCAAGGGGCCCTTTTCTTGGACTTATCCTTTTGAAGACAACTCAAGTTGGGTACATATATCTTAATCCAGATCCCTCAAATAGGAAATAACAGTCCAGAATATGAACTCCTCAGAAATTGGTCTTTGAATATTTCTTTGCCTCTACAGCACCTCTATGATTTTTTTGTATGGATATCGCCCAACATAAGGCCAAAAGGCCACTCAAAGTGTGGGATACAAGACAAGAAAGACATAAATCACAAACATTATTTTCGTTTGAGGGAAGTAGGTTACAGGTAAGGAGTTCCAAAGAGAGGCAGTAGGAGGGAGAAAACTGGAGTATCTCACAGTACTAGCATTTGGACCAACCAACAGTGAAAGGATGGGATGAGACAGCCAGGCGAGAAGAGTGCGTGAAAGTTAGGATTGGGGAACTAATGATGAAAGGCCACTGGAACACCTTCCATGGTAGTATCGATAAAAGAGGCTCAATGAAGCAGGCATACTGTGACAAAGCAATCTTATAGAGAATCTTTCTCTTGTACTTCTGTGTTCATACACGCAAACTGCTTTATCAAAAATGTCATGTAAGCTAACAAAGAATACTAGCAGGAGCAGGATTCAAACCTATTAGACACAGCAGCAAGAAGCAATGTTTCAATTCCATTCTTTGTTTTCAGCCAGTCTAATTCTACTCACCCCAACTTTTTGATGATCTTGACGTCCCTAAGATCCACAGTGTTTGGTTTCTGAGGGTCGACGACGCGCAATACAGCATCCACAGCAAGAGGGGCTAGCATGCTGGAGTACTGGGATACAACCTGTTATGAACCACAAACTTCAGTCTGAATTTAAAGCATCAATTCACTCATACTATTCAAGGATTAATGGGGCTTCAAGGATCTGCTGGTGTAGTGAGCTTATATTTCTAGCATTCTGGTAGCTCATGTAGAAATACATCAGATCTTTCAAACAGATTACAAGTAAATATTGTTTTTTCTTAACAAGTAACATGCACACAATACTTTTTCTGTAACATGTACAGTACATTTTCAATTCCGATATTCTCATTTCTTGCATTAACCCTAACCATCCCTAACCTGCCAAAATCAAACACCCCATTTTTGTTGAATTGTGTGTGATTGGGTACTGTAGAGCCTTGGCACCATCACTTTGCATGGGACTTGATGCCCTGATTTTGTCTAAGTACAAAGAATGTGCCATTGGTTTACTACACAGTGTTGGAGTTTGTGTGGTTAGGGAAGGATTCTAGTAAAAAGTCTTGGGCTGTTAGGGTTAAGGTAAAATCAATTTTTCAACAGGAGCCTCTTCATAAATTTCAATTTAGGGAGTTAAGGTTAAAGTATCTTTTTTTTCCAAAACATATCAATTTATTAACCCTAACTCCCTAAGCTCTCGCACTAGACAGAGACCTAAACCTAACAAAGTCCAACAGGTAGAGTCACATGTAGTGGCCTACTGGACTAAACCTGCCAAACGCCAACATACCTTGTACTAGGAACAGTACTAAACCTGCCAAACTCCAACATACCTTGTACTAGGAACAGTACTAAACCTGCCAAACTCCAACATGCCAAAACTTTTGTAGTTTGGCAGGTTTAGTACCAATGGCTCTATGCAAAGTTTGCTTACTGGTCAGTAACAGTTCCAAACCTAACATAATCCAACAATGAAGTCATCTCAGTCAGTCAGTGGAAATGTGTATGTACAAGTGAGAGGGCAAAGCATTCCTCCCCCCTCCCACACCCCCAAAAATAAAAAACAGACACCTTTGGGGTCAAATATACCAACAGCTGATATGCATTAGGTTGTCAAGGATAACCTTGTGTTCAGAACAGCACAAGACTGACTGGCAACTCTCCCAGCACCCAGCTGTGAATTCACCCACTAAACACTGCCCATGTACCCCAGGAACACAAACAGTAGATGAACATGCATACAAATACTGCAGTATAGTACAAGCTGACCAGCAACTCGACCGATGCCTGGCCATGACTTCACCCACCAAATGCCCTGCCATTGTACCCCAGAAAAATCCAAGTTTTCCACAAGTCTCATACTCTCATGTACCAAATCAAAGAGAATTCAACAGGGTCACCCTGGGACCTTGGTACTAAACCTAACAAATCTCAACACCACATTGAACCCCAACGGTACTAAAGTCAAACAAAATTCAACACAACCTGCTGTTGGAGTTTGTAAGGCTTGGGATAGTTAGGGTTAATGAGTAAAATGTGACAAGTCAATGTGCATCAGAGGTTCCTTGGTGCTTTCTCAGCACATTACCACATTTGTGGCATCTAAGGGTTGGATCTTGTTATACATCAACTGCACACACAACTCATCATTTTACTTGATTCGTTTTCCCAGTGAATAACTAACTTTCCGGCTGAAATATCTACACTGCTGTGACATAACTGTCTGGAAATAGTACTAGTCAGTGAATGCAACTGTAATAAGAGAGAAATGTACAGGAGTCAGGCTACCTTTGAGTTGAGTGATGTGCTTGCACTCTTGACCAGTGACTCTCGGTCACTAAGGTCAACGGGAGTGGCCATGTCCGTCAGTATCTCCACTGCCTTCTCAGCAGCATGCTGGAAGGACTCAGAGATTGTAGTGGGATGGATTCCTGTTCAAAACACTTCATCAAATTAATAACATCCACTATAAAAACTGGTGCCACCGGTTGACACAAATACGTGCAGATTGAAATTGCCACCTGGCCGGTTGACGTCTATACACGCCAATTTTTGCATTTTCAATCCATTATTGGGGTATTGTGTACGTTATGCTTGGCTGCACAAGCCTCTTGTTTCCGTTTCGCCTGGCTGCATAACCCGGCCTGGTGCCTCGGCGCCACCCAGTGGCAAGGGGTTAAATCACTCAGATCAATAATGATTTCCAGCAGCCAGCCATGTACATGTATGGACAAATCTATTGCAAGCATGTTTCAAATTAACTTCAGGCCCTTTTCAATTCATTCTTTGACTACCCACCAATGTATTCAAGATTCATTGTCCATGCTTTTGGGGTGTGGCACCCAGAAAAATAAACCTTCAATTGAATTGCTAATTTTTAGCATTAGATAAGTTATGAGCTTTCCAATAAGATTTTCCACACACACACACAAAATAAAATTGACCCCTGATAAGTAATGGATGTAACAAGTTTCAAAATTTGAACTAGGAGCCAGCTCTTAATTCTTACAGAGTTAGTGTACAAGGCAAGCTTCATGCACAACATCTAATAAAGTTTAGACCAACTAGATTGCAGTGTATAGTAACTTTTTTTCATTCCAAAAAGCTTTCTTCCATAATTCGTTTGTAGGGGACCGGAGAAATTGAATTCAATTTTCAGCCACAGTACAGACATTTATCTGTAAAAAGGGATTGTTGCTTTAATATTTTTTATACCAGTTGCAAAGACTTTTGACTCAATCCTAAAATCTTTCAGTTCAAACAATACCGACAGATTAGTGGATGGGAGATGTTCGTGTGCATCAGAGGTTGCTTGGTGCTTTTCTCAGCACATTACCACATAGTGGTATCTAAGTGTTGGATCTTGTTAAACATCATTTACACACACATCTCACCAGTACCTGCTTAGTATTCTACTTAAGCTACGTAAACAGGCATTATAAAATGTGAATAATACTAATGAGGGTTTACAATGCCTTGATGTTTGAGGACAGTGGTAGAAATACAACAATATATGGACTCAATGCCAGGTACAATATTCTATCTTTTGAATAGATTTCTTCCCATACCTTTGTTGAGTAGTTTAGATGCTGCCGTCAGCAGACTGCCTGCAATAACTACAACAGAGGTAGTACCGTCTCCAGCCTCAATGTCCTGGGCTTTGGACAGTTCCACAAGCTGAAACAAGAAAGAAATGGCATCCAAAAAGTACTCAATTTTAAACAATAAATCCCACTTCACACAAACAAGAAAGTGAAGCAATTGACACCAACACCAAATATTTGCAGTGCGAATTGGCAAAAGATGAACACATTTCAACCTTTGTGAATCTGTTTTTGTTTCATGACGGCATTCATTTCGTAGTTGCATTTGCGTGAAGCATTTGCGTGAAGCATGAACCAGCATTAACCCTAACCCCCTAGACCCTTTTTGCTAGGAACCATCTTCAATCCTCCAAAATCCTCCGATTGCCCTGCCCCAAAAATGCATTCATCCTCAATCCTCCAAAATCCTCCTCGCTTTAAACACCATTCATCCTCAATCCTCCAAAAACAATTTTCTTGAAATACCATTCATCCTCAATCCTCCAAAATCCTCTTAAACTGCAAGGAAGATTTTGAAGGACTGAGGTCAGTTAGGGTTAAGCCAAAATAATCATGACGTCATTCATGTGGTTTTCAAGTGTGTCTCAATCATTGCCCGACTCAGGTGAAGCAGGTTCAAGAGGACATGTTGAGAAGGCTTGTTAGAGATTAGGCCTATGATCTGGACATTTGTTTAATCTGCATACATGTTAGGGTTAATAAAAATCAGGTTACCAGCCAAAATTCCATGTGATGTATATTGCTTGTGACTTGTATTTAGCCGTTGTTTGCTTAGCACAAAAATCAAATGGACCTTTAGCTGGTAACCTGAATTTAATAAGCAAAGTTTTTTGTGTGCTTAAGCAAATTTCTGCGCTCAAGCAGCTGTATGAAATTGGCCCCAGTTCTTATCCATTATGTCGCTCCTATTCCTTGGTTCCCCTTTCAGATGCAGACAACTCACCATTTTGGCCGCTGGGTGAAGTACCTGGATCTGCTTGAGAATGGTGGCTCCATCATTGGTAATAGTCACATCACCATTGGCACTCTGGATCTGTGAATAGACACACAGGCATCCACCCATATTAACAAGTATGGCTAATTCCAAATCTGGTGTGGTAACACTCAAAAACTAACTTCTTTGTAAGATTTTACCGAGCTAAGTCTTCTAGGGCATCTGCATATGAATTATTTTTAATATAAAAATTGTAGTGTATTCTATCAAAATGTAAACTGGTTGTTCTATCACTGCAGTGTCTAAACTGGAGAACAATTTCATCAACACCAAAAAACAAAAACGAATAAAGATGACAACTGCTACAATCATCAAAGGCATAGATAATTGCTCCTTCCACAAAAAGCAGCGGGAAGTACACATACTATGCTACACAATGGGAGGTCTTAACCTCCTCATGTAAATGCCTAACTCTTTCCAGTGCAGTTTAGTACATCTGGCAAGATACAGTATACAGTATACCTGTAGCTGATAGTTCTCCCACACTGGTTCTCTCATGGTCTCACAATGAACTACAATAAACATTTATGACCGGGCACATAAAAAAGGGCACATAAAACAATTTCCTCTTTCTCAAAAATCACTTGTTTGAATTTTTCACCCCCCTCTTCACATAAAACGGCCCATTACACGTAAAAGCTTACAGCGACTTATGTGCCCTTTTGCAGAGCCGGTCACATTTTATGTCTCATACAATTTAACCCCTTGTATCCGGATAGACATCTATAGAAAATTACCACCTGGCCGGATGATGTCTATACACGCATTCTCTGTATTTTCAATCCATTGTTGGATTACTGTGTGTTACGCTTGACTGCACAAGCCTCTTGTGTCCGTTTTGCTTGGCTGCAAAGCCGACATGGCACCCCGGCGCCCCATTATAACACCCGTACTCAAGGGGCTAGCAAGGAAAATGGTAAACTGTCTTCACAGCTATGTCAAATCATCTTACCATTTTGTCCATGCCACGAGGACCAAGACTGGTTCGGACTGCATCAGCTACAGCTACATGTACAAGATAAAAGAAAAAATAATATTAGGTCTGGTTAATCTTTGTCAACAAGTTGGCCTCTATCCAGGAACACAAGTACCTTGGACCTACTTCCAAAAATGTAAGGCTCTCCGTTAGCCTTACAAGGATATGTGATTTTGGTCCCCGTAACTCAATGGGATTTGCAATACGCTCTTGCGATATCATTTACAATGTTCCAGAATTCCACTTTCCCAAACCTTAATCTCCCCAGAAGGTTATCCAATCCCTCCTACATATCTTTTAGACTTTTGCGGCCCATTTGCGGAACATTGAAACGGACAATTTATTGAGTAATGGAGTTTTTACTCACCAAACGACGTATGCAGCCGAGATGAACATGGCGTCGCACAGCTGACTAATGCAGTCCTCCAGACTGCGCATGCGCGAGGATTTTTCGAAGAAATTTGGGGCTCGACCATTTTTTTAAGGGGGGGGGCATCTTGTCTACATCGCGCAACGGTGATGTGTGCAATGTGATTAATTATTGGCGCGCTAAATACTTGTTCAAGCCCTTCGTGATCACATTTTAAGCACATGTATTGCCCGTTGCCTAGTGAAATCTTGTGAATTTTATATAAATTATCTTTTAAGTGATCGCAAATACTTTTCACGTATAGGCTGCACCTGCGGATATCACATGTGCTACATCGTTGGCTTTTTCTTAGCTTTATGGTTGCATGAATGATTTAACATGTCGTCAGTTTGGGATATAATTAAATGGGGATATCAAAATCACATGCTTTTATACAAAACATGTATTTATGTAAAATTAAACTAACAAACAATCAGCTATTGAAGTCTCGATTTTTGTTTGCTTTTGTCAATGTTTGGTTCTGCTTGTGTAGGCCTACTTCATTTAGTTTGTTGCTTGGAAAATGTTTACTCAACAGCGGCGTAGTTAAGGGGGGGGGGGTGGCATAAGAAATCGTCGCACCCCCAGTCGCCCCCCCCCCCCCCCACTAAAAAAATGGTCGAGCCCCACATTTCTTCGAAAAATCCTCGCGCATGCGCAGTCTGGAGGACTGCATTAGTCAGCTGTGCGACGCCATGTTCATCTCGGCTGCATACGTCGTTTGGTGAGTAAAAACTCCATTACTCAATAAATTGTCCGTTTCAATGTTCCGCAAATGGGCCGCAAAAGTCTAAAAGATATGTAGGAGGGATTGGATAACCTTCTGGGGAGATTAAGGTTTGGGAAAGTGGAATTCTGGAACATTGTAAATGATATCGCAAGAGCGTATTGCAAATCCCATTGAGTTACAGGGACCAAAATCACATATCCTTGTAAGGCTAACGGAGAGCCTTACATTTTTGGAAGTACCTTGGACCCTACTATCGCCAGATCATGTCCAAATGTTAAAAAAGGCAATAAAGGGTCCAAGTTACTCGGACTAGCTAAAGCAGTATTTTTTTCTTCAAATTTACTCATGGTTGTTGTAATTTTGAACTGCACTTTCAAAGAAAATGTGACTTTCCTACCTTTGTTTGCAGTCAGAGACGTTGCCGTTTTACCCCATAATTTCCCTCATAAATCAAAACCCTGCCCTCTTTCCGTCCAAAAAATTAAGCTTGCTCATATTCAACATGATTTTGCGAACTAGGCCTATTTAGATGATTCCAAGCACATGGAGTGACTTTTCCTGCCTGTATCATCGCAAAATATTGAGGTAAGTTCCGAAACATAAACTGTCTCCTTCGTTCTTTTATATGGAATGGGGTCCTAAAGGTAACGATTACCCCATATCCGGCCATCACTTGGACCTGATGCACAAAGTCTATGGGCAATGAGAAAAAAAGTTAAAGTAGGCCTAACGAGTAACGTTATTTTCAAAGAAAAAGTTGAAATTTTTCCCCTCCTAAATTCGTGTTTTTTCATCAGATTTACACTTTCTTGTAGTTTTTGAGTCATTTTAAGGGAAAATAAGTGATTGCCGGATATGGAACTCTTTCCCACGTGCTGTGTAAACCCAGCCAGGTGGGACCTACCTTTGGCAGCAGATATATTTGATGCCCGTATCTGCCCTGGCTTCTCCTTGTCTTTGTATGCACCCGGACTTTTACCAGGTCCTGCAGAATTTCTCATCTTTATTTCTGGTATATTGTTCGTTTACTGACTCTTCTTTCAAACTAGGTAAATACTTATCATTGATGTCGTCTAAATTGTGTGATGATATTAGATTTTAATACTACATACATTTAACCACACATGCATGGATTCTGATGCTGAAGATAGATATCGAAGATCGCCAACCTGTCAGGTCAGAGGTCATCGATGGTTCTCGAAAATAAGCAGTCTTTGTCGAGTAAAGGCAGATTTCTTTTCAGATTTTTTCAGAAATACATGTTTTAAATAAGTGAAAGTGAACAAAAGTAATATAGAATATATATAAAATATTACTTTAACGATTTCAATGAAAAAAAAAACAATTAAAATGTATCTATTTGAAAATTGTATTAACAATTTTTTGGACTTCCTAAATTCGAATAGCTTTGGTGGAAACCAACATGGCAACAACTGTAACTGGACACAGTTTGTCTACTTTGACAAATTCTTGTGTCAAACCGCCAATTAATCCCAAAAATAGGCTTGCGGCCACTTTCACTGAAAGAGGAGGGTCGTTTAAGTCGATTGATGCAAAGGAGACTTTTGACAGGGAAAGACCGTCGGAGAAGGACGCTTCCAAAAACAAGAAAAATGGGACTCATGCGCATCACATTGACAATGATACTGGCATGACTGGCAGTGGCGCGATGGATGGAAATGGGCTGACCTACTCGAATGCTGCTGAACACGATGATACCTTGCACCCTGATCAGTTGTTCGAGAGCCTCAAAGACAATATTGATACATATACAGATGAAGAATTTTACAGGAAGTTAATGAAAATGAAAGATGAACACAGGAAAACATTACACAGATTGGAAGTGTTGTATGATCAAAAGTTATCCTTGAGCGGAAGTGAGCGACTTCCAAGAAATAGTGTTGAAGGTGAAGAACGGCCATTTACAAAGTCAGGTCCTGTCTATATTGGTGACCACAAACTGCGTCACATTGATGATGAAATAGAACAGTTCACAAGAAGCCAGGATTGGTCAGCTAAGAAAGACAATGTCAGGGACATGTCTGCAAAGCCTCCTGTTGGCCGCCCTAAAACAGCATGGGCAGGCAAGTCGAGACGTAGTTTACGTCGCAGTGTACCTTCAGAGAAGTGGAGTGACATCACATGGACCAGTGATAGTGGCCAAGACACCAGTGAATCAGAGTTAGATGTGAGCAACAATTATAGTCAAAGGACCCAAAATTTGTCTGACTCTTATTCCGCCAACCAAGACATGGTTGAAAGGATGTGGGATGACTTTTCTGTTGACGACTATGCTCCTCGATCAAGGAGCAACTCGAGAGCATCCTCACTGAGGAGCACAGGGAGCACCAAAACCAAGGAATGGTCACCTAAGATCACCATCCCCAAACCTTTCCAGATGACTCAGCGGGATACAGGAAAGGAGAAAAACAAATCCAGAGCCTGTTTGGAGTTAGAGCAAGAGCTTGCTGAGAAGGAAAAGGCCGAGGAGGCAGAATGTCAGAGGAAGTTTAAAGCTACAGCAGCACCAGCACACACATACATGCCACTCTATGATGAGATAAAAGAGAAGGAAATCGAACGAAGTCGGAAGAATCGTGAAACTAGTCAAACCCGTCTTATATCACAGCAGAAGCCATTCACTTTTATGAAGCGGGAGGAGGCAAAAAAGAAGCATCGCAGGTCCCAGTCGCTCCCTCTGACAACAGCCAAAGGGAAGAAGCCGAAGCAGTTCAAAGCAAGAGAAATCCCCAGGTCGGTGTTTGACCCGACAGTATCGGACAGGATCCTTGAGGAGGAAGAATACCGGAAAATCAGAATCAAGATGCGAGCAGAAGAAATGCTTCTGCAGTCATCACTCCCTCCAAATATGCAGCACCGGGGGAAAGAATACACTGATGGAAGAATGAGACAGAAGCTGTTCAAGAGTCGGGAGAAGATGGCTTTTCTCACCACAGAGCACAAGTTTTGTCCACAGGTCAATGGTGAAGTGCCCGATTATGATGAGCTATACAGGCAATTTCAGCAGGACGTTCAAAGAAAGAAAAGACAAAAAGAGCCTACAGTTGTTCAGCCTTTCAACCTACGCACAGCACGCATCCCATCCAAGATGGATAAAATCCTCGATGAGATGAAGCAGGAGGAAGAGGAGCGGAAGGAGAAACTGCGGGGATCCACCTCTAAATCTCTTAGTCTTCGCAGCTCTCTTAACATCTCCGATGATGTGATCCCAACCAAGACCACAACAGCATCAAAGATGAGGCAAAGTGTTACCGAGAAGACTTTCAAAGAGAAGGCTGAGAAAGAGCGGGAGGAGGCAGAAAGGGAAAGGCAGAAGAGGATCAAAGAGAAGAAACTGAAGGAGTTCATTGCCAGGAAGGCCTTGGCTAATGACAAATCCGAGAGTCTGTCTGTTAGCAGTAAATCCAAGCTGCAAAACTACATGTAAGGGATTCTTCAAGTCATGCTGTTCTGTGATGAGATTCCATAATCTGTCATGCAACAGGGCAATCCATTAAAGCCCCCTTTATTGACTAATCACAGCTACGACTATGGTCCAACATGCGTGTGTGTACATGCACACACACCCAAGCTTAGTCAATACGTCAATGGGCAGAGCTTAATCCTCCTACTATTTGACCATACAAAACCTTACACAATTTTCATATCCAAATTTTACCATAGCATTAACACACACATGGCAAAACCATACAGTGTAATGCTATAGCAAGCTTATTGACATGGCAAAATCATACGCATGGTTTTGTATGGCAAGTATGCTTCAATGTGGTGCACAGTGTATGCTTCAATGTGGTGCACAGTGTATGCCAAATGGTTTTGTATGGTAAACATGCTTCACCGTGGTGTACAATGTATGCCAAATGGTTTTGTGGTGAATATACTTCATTGTGGCTTATAAACAGACTACATGTTTTGGGGCTATGGTGAGATATATATAAATGTACTATGCTGGGGGCTTCATTTCATATTTGCACTATCTTGCACTATATTCATCATTGCCTTTGTTAATTTTATTGTTTTAACACTGAGTATATGATTGGTTTGTTCTTTTGACTGTTTTTTTCCCCTTTTTTTTTACATTTATTTGTGTATTGTTTTTTTGTTTATTTCTTTTTAGGGGTGATGGGAAGGGCAAGCTCGTATCTTTTATTTTTTTTTATATTTCAAGAAAGAAACTAAACTGACTGGGTAACTTCATCAATGTTCCCCAGTACATAAATAAAGAGAAACCACCCTGATTCTAAAATGGTATAGGCCTATTCATCAATGTTCCCCAGTACACAATGGGGTTGGTTCACCATACAAAACCTTGCACATGCCAGCAGACACAGCCTGTACACTGTACAACCATACAAAACCTTACAGTACCACACAGAGGTCAAGTTGATTTACCATTCATCACCATACATAGTTCAGTACAGGCAAGTCTTTTGACCATATAAAACCAGGCAGTAGCTCCACAGTGGACTAGCTATTGTACCATACAAAACCATACAGTGAGTTACTGAGTGTACAGCAGGTATACCATACAAAACCTGACAGTTGTATGGTTTTGTATGGTGAATAAACTTATAAATTGCCTCAAGAGTAGATGGAACAGTCTATTGATGCAGCTAGTAAATTGTTTATATCAAAATATGTACATTGTAGTACATCTACACATGTTCAAATACACGTATCACTCTATTGTGAGTGTCGTGTTGGCTTGAACTGAAAGTTTTTAATTGTTTCGTTTTTGCAGTGATCGCAATTGATATACAGTATACACACGTCGCTTTTCAATTGTACCATTTCTTCCCACCTACATGTGTGCCGCCTTCGTCTTGATGACATTGTGATTTTCTGGGTTTAGTACCGCCAATATTTCCCGAGGGTTGGGACTTTGGTCATGAAAATACATTGAGCACTTTGCAAGGGTAATGCTATTACTTGGCGGTGCCCACATAAGGGCAAATGAACAATTTTGAAATACCCCCACACTGAAATCAAATGTTTAGCAGCCAAGGCAGTAGATTGAGTGCTGTTCGTAGATTTTTACCCAGTCCTGTTGCATGAAACCTTGTACGGCATTATTGACTGGTACATTTATTCACGTTCATGAGCGTGCTTGCATTTCAGTTGCTGTGGAGACAAGCGGCAAACATGCCATTGCGTACCGTTCAGAAATAGTTTCCCTCCATAATTCGTTTGTGGGAGAATTTAATTAATTTAAATTTTCAGTCGGAGCACGGACACAGCAAATATTCTCATGTTCTAATTTGTTCTCTGAAAATCCAGAACTGATTGGCCTGTTATCAAAAACATGTATGCACACCTACATTTATTATATTTGTCATTGCCTAATTTGTAAAAATGTACTCTTTCCTTCACCCAACTACAGCCAAGCAGGAAGGTCCAGACAAGCAGAGTATGAGCAACAATTGAAGGAAATGATGACAAGGGTGGAGTCCCGCCCACTGCTCTTTGAACGGCAGTCTCAGGTTAGAATTTATTCCTACTTAAAGTATTTATCTCTTATTTTCTTAAGATTTAGCGCTGGAGCTAAGGAAAGAGTTCCATATCCGGACATCACTTATTTTCCCTTAATATGACTTAAAAACTACCAAAAAGTGTAAATCTAATGAAGAAACACAAATTTAGGAGGAAAACAAATTCAACTTATTCTTTGAAAATACTTTGACTTTTTCTGTCATGGCCCATAGACTTTGTGCACGAGGTATAAGTGATGTCTGGATATGGAACTCTTTCCGGAACTAATTTTCTTTTCTTTTTTCTTGCATCAAAAGATCCTTTGGCAGGAAATGCTTCGGTTGATATGTATATTTTTTTATTATTATTAGTTGACTGGAAATCTTCAAAGTGAACAAAGAAAACTGGCAGGGGCGGGATTCAAACCTGTGACCTCTGGAATACCGTACCGGCTGTGCTATCTTGCCCTACAATGTATGTTGGCGGTCTCCCAAATTGTCAGTTTTCTTTGTTCAGGGGTGATTTCGTCATACATGTGACTGCTGTATGGGCTTCGTGCACATCTCTCCACCATCTTGCCATGATAATGTAAAAATGATGACATGGGGTGCGCGACCAGTGCACGTGCACTATAAGTATTACATGTACTGGGGTTTTGTGCACATAAAGTTGGATACGTTAATACTGTGTATGGCACACAAGGCTTGGCATTGATCACAAACTCGGTTCGGCCGCATAATCACTGCACACCCTGGATTCTCAGTGCTAGGCCAGGTTAAACCTTTAAAAGTTCATGAGGAACAGACATCCCTAAAAATCTTCTCCACATGTACATGTATGTATACGTGTATGTGATGTAAATACATGTTTTTATCATTGCTTTGAACCTTGTTAACCCTAACCCTGCTAAATCCAACAAAATCCAACAATGATAAAAAAATTGTTGTAATCTGTTGGATTTAGCAGTCAACACAAACTACACAAATGTACATGGCGAGTTGGATTTTGTCATATTTATAAGTGTGAAAGCTGAATATATCTTTTGGATTGCGTCGTATTTAGGAGGGTGGAAGCAGACTTCTAGTTAAATTTCAGTTGGATTTTGTTGGATTCAGCAGGGTAGCTGCAAAATGCCAAGGCTGGTGTGTAGGTGGTACACTGCAGAATCCAACAAAATTTGCTGTTGGATATTGTTGTATTTAACAGGCTTCTCAATTCAGTTTTGGTGGAAATTGTTAGATTTAGCAGGGCCATGTGAAACAAAATTGAAGGGGGTTTGGGTTAATGTATTTTAACCCTAACCCTGCCAGACGCAGCACAGTGCATCTGTACGACAGCTTGACCTTGCTGCACTCTGCACACAAGTCAATGTGACAAAGTATGCAATCTGATGCATCCGGCAGGGTTTCTAGCCAAAATGCCCTGGAGGGTTAGGGTTAAAAGGAAACATTTGAAGCCGCCTCGTCTCCAATGATCAGGGGTCGAATTTCAGGTTATAAAATCTACTAGACAGCTGGGCTAGTAGCACAACATTTTTACTAGACCGGAAGGTATTTCACAAGACCAATGGTAAAAATAAGAACAAACGGTGTTTTGAATAAGTGTGCTGTTTAAATTTTTCCCCTTTGCCGACCTTGTTAGGGTTGGGGTTAGAAATGCTGTTTTAATTGAAACTCCCTGCCTCAAAACTAAAAATGACCATTCCAGAAATTATGGGGCTTTTTCAGTTTACTAGATTTAGAAAAAAAATGAACTTTAGTGATAGCATTTCACACAGTTTATGAAAGAATATCACGAGACCACTGGACTATTTTGGTCAAGAGTTCACCAGACCAAAGCTCAAATCACTGGACTATGTCGAGTGGATATTTCGATCCCTGATGATTAGTGACCATCACTTGCCCGTCTTGATACTTGCATTCAGGTTAATGCGAAGAAGGCAGCAGAGCGGAAGTACGAGCAGGCTTTGAGGGATGCAGGCTTGGACGAGGATTTCTTGGTACGCAAAGGCCGCAGTGGTAGCACCCAGGCATCAATGCGTTCATACGACTATCCTGATGATAGCGAGGATGATCCGACGCTTGGCAGGCAAGACGACAAAGACTTGTCTTTAGGTAGTAGTAGGGCACGAACCGAGTCACATGGGGATGGATGGAGTCATAGTTACAATAATGATTTTGATGACGAAGATGACAGTAGATCCATCAGTTCTATTCATAGTGAGGAGGCTTAAAGAGAAAGGAATATTCGAAAAAAATGTATGCAGGTACAGATATGACTCTGATGCTATTTTAATAGAAAAGTTACGGCGCTTAGCAGTGTCAAATGCCACATTTTTGTCAATGGTAACTTTTGTGGATGGAGGTTTATTGTTCCTGTTTGTAAAACCCTTTGCACTTGTAAAATAATTACTGCAAAAACACAAGCTGGAGTATTTGGTTTGTTTATCCCGTAATGATCTTGATGCAACAGTCACATGCAAAAAATGTTGATCGGACGGTCAATAATACAAATCGCCGCTTGTAAAACACCGGTGTGCTTTGCACGGAACTTTTTACCGGCACGGCATGCGGTTGCAGCAGACGAGTGAAAAACTTGATCGGCGAGTATCGAATATTCGGTCAAACCTAGTTTCGAATAATCGAATACTAAATTGTTAGAGAATGAACAGCCCCACTCTGCACTGTTGGATCTACCCGGTATTTGTTATTTGTACACTTTTCAAATCATTGTGAATAAAACCTTTGAAGGAGGTTGATGAATTTCTTTCTTTCCCTAGCTAGCCACGAAACGAAAAATAGCAACGTTGCTGACCCATTGCTGAGTGTGGGGATATTTTTCACTAGACTAATGCAGGTCTTTTTCTCTTTGTTTTTTTGTTTTATTCATAGCCCCCCAAAAAATAGACTTTAAGTTCAAGAATTACTTTATAAATTTTGTATAAAGTGAAAGAAATGTACGAGAATTGTTGATAAAGTAAGTCCCCATATTCCTTGATGCAAAAGGACCCAAGTTGTATGAAAGTGTTGGAAGGGGAAGAATGATAAAAGAGAACCATTTGTTTGTATTAGAGATGCTCTTACAATGAATGTACATGTATGCATATGGCATTTACATTGAGTTCTCAAAATCTGCACAACTACACATACATTTAATTAAGACACGAAAACATCACTGATGGCCTCATCAGCTGCACTGAACCCAGAGCAGATCCAAGGAATGCCAAATGGGGCCATGGGCCTCGTAATCCCCACCCCCAACAACAACAAAAAAGAAAACAAAAAGCCAAACCAAAAAACATTTTTAGTAATAGGAATGTACAATGACAGAAACTGTTCCATAACCCTATACAGGGTGTCTCTCGAAAAACGCAACAGTTAATAAAACCATGATTATAGGAAAACCCAGTATCAAAGCTTCAGTTTGAGACCAGTTTCGGTTCGTTCACTTTCCGGATGGCTGAACAATCATTGTTTGAATGAGGTGGAGTAAAATGCCATTTGTTACATGTTAGAGAACTTTAATGAAGAACAACACCAATTGAATTTCACATGTTCTTTTAATAACAAAACTTAACAAAAGCATTTGCTTTATCTTAAAACAACCTTCTATCAACAGGAACATAAATTGAATATTTAAAACAATGGTTTGAAAACCGTTCAAAGTCATCATGGCACTGGCTCTTCAACAAAGCTCCAACTCCCTCAACATGACCACCTTCTCTGTTGATGCATAACTGCACCATCTTGTCAAATGAAGTGCCCATCAGACAATGTCAGACAGGCCTGGTGTAAGTTATGTAATCAGTGTTCCAAAGCCCATCCTTCAAAGGATTAGGCAAAGCAAAAACAGATCATCAAGCCATTTACACAACATGTAACAAATGGCATTTTACCCCACCTCATTCAAACAATGGTTGCTCAGCCAATCGGAAAGTGAACGACCTGAAACTGGTCTCAAATTGAAGCTGATGCTCTAGCGCATCTATACCATATCATATATGTATGGTTATGATATTGGGTTTTCCTGTAATCACGGTTTTAGCAACTGTTGTGTTTTTCGAGACACCCTGTAGCTATTACAGGTACTCGGCAAGCAGTGGTGAAATAGCGCCACAAATGTCAGATAGAGTCCTAACCCCCCCCCCCCCCCCCCCCAAACCCCTCCCGCTTTCCGGTACTCTAGTAAAAACTGCTGCAGCCTATATGGATTAGGGGGGACCGCATCATAACTGTATGACACTGTTATCTGTTGTTAAAACATGTTAAAAAGTGTGAAATACATGTATTGTCGAACACCTTTATAACAAGGTCCTTGGGACTTTACAATTTACCTTGTTATAACAGGTACCTTGTATTATCAGTAATGGAAAGCAAAGAAAAACAAATACACTGGACCTGTTTTTGTCCTTGTTATAAGCAGGATGTTGTATTAACAGTGCTCTTATTATCAGGGTTCGACTGTACATTGTACTCCTACAGGCCTGTGAAAATGGACAGAAAACTAACCCTTGGACTTGCAAGGAAAATATTTTAGTGCAAGGCTTGTACTTGAATTGCACACAACTGCTGTTTTTAGTACCAACAGTTACTGTACACACTCCATTAATTCCATAATTATATCTTGTATACTCAACAGCAAAAGAAAGGAAAAAGTTATCATTTACTTGTGAGTAATTTTAATTTTCAGGTCTCTAATTGTCACACTCGGAAGACCTTAAAATGTATACAATCATACATGGTGTTGTTCAAAAGTAATAACCATTTCGTGTTTCTTTTGCTGTTTAGTTTGTCCCCAGTGGCGTATCCAGGCTTTTTCTTAAAAAGTGGCTCCCAAATTTTGTTCGCCCTGAAAAATGCTTTTAAAAGCAGTGGGGGGGGGGGGGGGTGTCAATGTACGGATTGAAAGTAGTGCTTGTGAAGTGGATAAAAAAACAAAAATCAGCAAAATGTTGTGGGGGGGGGGGGGCCCACCCCCACCCCAGATACGCCATTGTATGTCTTGGTTTACCACCCCATGTACATGTAGGAATGTTTGTTGTTGTTTTTAAAGAAATCACAGTACCAGTACATGTACTTTGTAATAATAGTATTTAACATAAACATAGATTATTAATGTTGAATGTATATAAAGAAGAAATGTATTATGGAGACAGTGCATATACATTGATGTTAATATCTTTAGCTTTGTGAAAATTGATTTAATTGAGGTAATGTACCCGAAGAATGTTGTGTACAAATTATGGTTCACAAATTATGAAATCTGCCTAAACCCCTTGAGTATGGGTGTTATAATGGGGAGCCGGGGTCACTGGCCGGCTTGTGCAGCCAAGCGAAACGGACACAAGAGTCTTGTGCAGCCAAGTGTAACATACATAATAATCCTACAATGGATTAAAAATGCAGAGATTGCGTGTATAGACGTCATCCAGTAAATTTTTGTTTGGCGTGTATAGACATCCATACATGTATAAAACTTCTGGTTCTATCAGCCTACAATGGTGTTGCAGCACATTGTATAGCATGTATAGAGTGATGAAATACTGTCATGTTTGTGTGTAGGCAGCATTTGGATGATGCAGCAAGTCGTGCTAGTTAATATTAACTTTTGTAATGTATGCATTGCAGTTTTATTGATTGTCATACATACATTGTATTTATTATTTTCATGATAGGTTATTGGTTTAGAAACTGTCAATGGTTTACCTGGGCTTAGCATTAAGAGTAATTTAATATGGGTCATGAAGCATAGCTCCACCAGACATGCCAAGTAGTACGATTTTGCCGTATTTTGTACGGGAAATCCTTGAAAATACGGGAATACGATTTTGACCCTAAAAAATACGAATCTTGTCCGTCTTGAAAAATAAATTTAAAAATGCCGTAAAACGACTGCAAGCGGAGAATATGAAAGTACCTCGAACTTTTTCTAGCCTGAATACGATGTCTGGACTGTATGTATACATCTTGCGTATACCGTAATTTCTGGAATATTGGCCGCGGCGTATACATTGCTTTTCACCGCGAAAAATGTTGCTGAGGCTTATATTCTGGGCGGCTTATTCTCCAACACTTAAAGAATAAACCCGCGAACTATCCATTATATTCGAACACAATTTCCGGGTCGAGTCGGCACCACAATCATGAGTCATCGTTTTCGTTGATAAAATGCACTCCAGTACCCCAGCGGCACGCGAATTTTTTCCCCCTCCAAACTTTGCGGGTACATTGCCGTTTGTGATCCACTTTGTGATGACTTGCCGACTCCATGAAAGATATCGTGCGACTCTGCAAAGAAGCCTACATGTATTCTATATACATATTGCGCCGCCGCGCCGCCACGGTCGGCTGTTTCGTTGTTCAGTTGAATTGGCCTACAAGCTTATACGATAGCTCGTGGACGTCAACAAGTTTCATGCCCGCTTTCTGAGTAAAGTGGCTGGTACTAGGCGAATGCGCAGACAGATGGTCAAACAGTTTGTTTACCAGCGATTCAATGCAACGGTTAACATGAATATTTAAATTTATGCAAATGTTACTCCGCCCCAATGCTTGCCTGTATGTAATGTGTACATGTACACATTACATACAGCTACAGTTGATCGGAGTCGGAAGGATTAACCCTTAACATGAGCCGCCATATCTTTCAAAGTGCAAAAATGCAACTGCATTGTATAACAGTACCACCACCAGCACTACTAGAAAACCATAGACAATTAATGTAAGTGATACTTGGAGCTAAAAGTGCAAGCAATAGTTCATGATGGAATGAATTATAATAGGGTATATTATTGTAAACATCATGCACTTGATAACTGAGTATGCTTAAGTCCTACACTGGTATTGCAGCCAGTAAAATTGCTTTTTGTATGTATACGTACCTGCATTGTTATGCACCATTATGTGAGTGTACAATGACCGTTTTTGAAAATACAGTTTTTTTGAAAAAAATACAGTTTTTAGGTTGTCAGAATACAGTTTTGGGATTTTCAAAGTTGGCATGTCTGCTCCACTATCCAGTGAGTGATCATTACAAATTTGGCCCAAAATTCCCCAAAAAAGATCCAAATTATTAGTGTTAAATCAAGCACACTTGTAAAAATCTCTAAGTTATGACTTGTCTTGACCTACATGGTCATGGAGCCTTTAGATAGCTAATATGTATGTGTTTCATGGGCCATAAAAATAGTTGTCATTCATTCACAGATGTGGCTTAGTTCCCATGTGATTTATCAAACATTTTCTGTATTTTATTTCAGAAGTGGAGTTTGTATACCTATTATCAGGCCTTATTAAAAAACATGCAATTGATATCCAGTTTAACTTGTTTTCATGCATATTTTCATGTTACAAGTACAAATGATCTAAATGCTTGTTTGAATAAGCCAGTTTGGTATCTCAAAGGTCATTCGGGATAAAATTGCTGACGTAATGTCATGCCATGTAACGAACGCCCATTCTGACTGAATTTAACATGTGTGCGTTGTGCAACCGACTTTTGCTTTCACACGCACGCGTTAGGTCACGTGGGTCATTCGGGATAAAATGTCAAACTGCAGCCTTTAATAGCCAGCTGGCTATCGCTCTTAGACGGTCTTGGATAAGACGCTAAACTTAGCCCATTGCCATAAGCCGGTCTTTGCTAAGCCTGCTAGGAGTAATGATTTGTGGATAACACCTGTATTATAGAAACGCAAGGCAGTGCACACTTGCAATACCGGAGGAACTGCATGGTTCTTAATCGTCCGATTCAAATCACGCGAAATCAGATCTCATCGCAAGATTGATGAAGGAAATCTGTACATTGTATTTACGATACAATTGTCGTCATATTTATCTGAAGGTCCAATCTATCCCGAAAAAAATCCTCTCTCGACGCAGTGCTCTTCTATGTAAATCATTAATAACTGTCAACTGAAAAGCCATTCTTGGGCACGATGATCCAATTAAATTACATTCATAAATGCCTCAGCGAGTTTCACTATCCCTATTGGTTGAGAGCCTGTCACGTGGGTGTGTTTAAACGGTTGTTTAAACACGGCGCGGTTTTAAACATTTTTTTTCTACAAAATCTGGTCCATTTTATTGGTTGAACACTCGAGCAACCAGTCACTCTCCTAATAACGCAAGCGCAATACTACCGATGCGTCCGTATTTAGAGTCCATAATTTCACACTACACCGGCACTGCTGTGTTCTGCACCACCTGGCGAGCGCGTCAATTTCCATATAAGGAAATGTTTAGCACTTCTCGCTCATGGCACGAACCATTAAATAACTGAAGGGGTGTTTTACAAACCAAGGTAAAAAAAATTGAACAAAACCATTGGAAATTTATATAATTTTTGGTGGTTTTTGCTTAATTATACAAAAAGGTATTTTATGAATGGGAATAAATATGTGCTGGGCCGGTTTTAAACGTACGTTTAAAACCGCCTTGGGGCCTGGACGCTGATAATGACCTTCGGCTCGGGTCATTATCAAGCGCCCAGGCCCCAAGGCGGTTTTAAACGTACGTTTAAAACCAGCCCAGCACATATTTATTCCCTTATTTAATAGAAGAATATCGTGCCCGCCTTATAAGCCAACACAACCCAGGCTAACTACTTTGACTGTCTAAACACTTAGACTGTGTCATTGCAATGGTCTTAGTTATAGACTATCTGACAGCCAGAGCTTTAAGACGGCTTATTGCAATCCACCCCTGGTGTTTTAATCCTAGGAGAATCTTTCTCAAAAACTAAAAATGGTTTGGTTTTTCAACTCTTAGAAAATCCTAGGGATGTAGTACATCACAAGCCCTCCAGTCCTAATCCCAATCACAAGCTATTCAAGTGAGCTTTGACAAAGGCATTCCTTTGTCGTTCATCAAGTTACTTGCGACTGGCTTTATAAATGGACTTCTGACTGGACTTGCAGGGACTCAACTACAACTCTGGAAAATCCTTTCGTTATATGAAGGACACTTTTCTTTTAGTACAGGGAACTTTGTCAGAGGAGCATGTTTACTAAAACCAGTCCTTCAAAATAACCCACCAACATTTTGAAATCTGAACAAGCTATTTGATAAAAATCAAGGTGAACGTAGAATCTTACCCCTAGGAAAAGGTAGACATGCTTGATTAAATTTGCACACAAAGCTGTGGAAACACTGCTGTTAAAGATGATATTGATTGCCGAGAGAAGTTTGCGTAATTTTTTTTTGACTTGGAGCTATTTTTATTAAGTCCCCTCTAGCGCAGCATAGCCCGCTGATGCCATTTGTCTAAAAGTCGTTGCTGCGGGCAGCAAACAATTCTGACATCACAGGACAAACTCCTCTTTTGTTCTAGTGCTAAACACAAAAGGGAGTTCGTCCTATGACATCAGAATTGTTTGCTGCCCGCAGCGATGACTTCGACAAATTATCACCAGGGGACTTGATAAATCTGCTCTCAAAAGTTTTTGGGTTATTTCATGGCAGAAATAATTGGCCGTTATATTTTACAATACGCAATCCACACAAAACGAATAAATAGGGCAGACTTCTCTCAGCCATGTCAGCAATCAACATCTTTTTAGAATTTGATGGCATGTTTTGGCTTACATTGGACAATGTCTAGCATAGAAGCCAACATTTTGAAGTGAGTAACTAGAATTGCCACAAAGTAGGTAGAAATCCATAGAAACATCCTATTGTATGGTCCAAGTTTTGTGCAGATTCCACAAAATTCACAAGACAAATCTTTCTAGTAAAAGAATAATTTTATTAGGACTTTGATCAATCGGTTAGTTTTAGCAACCCATGATAAAAACATGTCTTACTCCATTTTCAATGTTGGGGTGCCCAACATCAGAAAGGTACAAGAAACTCGACCATTACTAACCAATGAAAATACAAACACTTTTATAGAAAAATATTTAACAAAGAGACAAGAAAAATCTTGAAATTCAACATAGGCTCTACTGTACTGCCTAGTTTCCTTGCAAAGCAAGGTCACTCTTAATAAAAAAACAAATCAGCTGATATTACTTTGTTTAACTTTAATTAATCATCCGTGGTGTTCACAATCCCATCTATTCAGTAAGTCTGTTTTGCTTTACATCATAAATTCTTTGAAAATTGATCCCCTATAAGTGTTTTAAATAATACTCAAAAGATTTGGCAAGTCTAACTAGTTCCTGTTGTACAAAAATCAGATGCTTAACAATGGCTTACATGCATACAGGTTAACCATACACATGCTTGAATACATATTAAAATTTCAATTTAATTAAACAATGTTTCTCCCATTTCAAATTTGATTTGGTCTCTTAACCAGTTCGCGCCGGGATTATTTTTGCCAAAAATTTTTTTTTTCCAAAAAGGCAAAATATAGCAGCCAACTTCTGATATACATGTACAGCCAAACGCCACAAATACTGATTTGCAAGAGTCATTTCAACAGTATTTGTACAATATTTCTTGCCAAAACCTCACATTTTAATACTCCGCCCACTGGAGCGTAAATTGTAGAACAGGCCGTGCACAGCGGCCAAGTTCAACACACGGTCCGCCTCCACAGACTTCTCGGACTTTGTGTGTACAAAACAAATGAGGGATTAGCATGTTGAGACGTCACCCAGAGTCGAGGCAAGCTTGACGTTTTTACCCGTCAGCCGTGCCCGTGTATAAAAACAGCCATATCGTGTGAATACGTCCTCCGACGCGAACTGGTTAAAATCAGAGATCAGTTCCACTCAAACACTACAAAGAAGAATATACTAGTCCCCAAAAATATCTAAGTGAAAAAAAAAGCTTTTGCGAATGCATCTTGCTCCATTCCTCAGTTGCTACAATTTTATGCACTCGGCAATGCTACAATGTTGATCTGGGCACACACTACTGAAGTATATCACTGGCACTGTGAAAGCTATGCATATTTGAAACGACCTGAACACTGATCTGTATAGATCCAAAGTACATCATCCACTGTACAGCAAATACATGTAGATCTATGTACAGCAGCCACTAAAACTAGATGAGGTAGAACTCTGAAATACATGTACACATGAAGCCACTGTGCAAATAAAATTTCAGATTCATTGTGCACATGGCAATCGTATACAATGTGTGGCAAACAAAAACCAGGATTTTGTTTTTGTTTTTTTACATTTTCACCTTGATATGGCTATGACATGCAAGGAGAGGATAGGATGCAGCTCTCAGCAAAAATACTGCACCAAGACAACAGCATCCTGAACTTGGATCCTAGATTTCATGGCTTGGGCTTTGAATGCAGTGATCTTGATACCACACATGCTTATCCTGTACAGCCCAAAGCATGAACTTGTAATTCGTATTAAAAGCAAGTGCAGGGATCAAAAATCTCACAATAAAGACATTATTGCACCTAGAAAATTGTTTTCACGAAGAGTAAAAATCAGTTGTTGAAATATTCCAGTACATATCACAAATTGGACAGAAAGGGGTGGGTGTTCATTCATAAAAAAAACCGAAAGAGAATATGAATATGGTTTTCTCAAAGCCTTCACAAATTTTCCAAGACAAATGAAGCTGGTACGTTGGAATATGCAAAACCACAATGCCTCAATACATTTTCATGAAGGTACCAATCAAGACATGTGCACTTGTTAAACCCTGTAGATCATTCACTGCCTCACAATGCCTTCATATGCAGTGGTATCCAGTTTGGTTGAATATAGACATTTTTATTACAAATACTGTTGATTTAATCTGGGGGAGTGTTCCAATGCTCCAGTCATCCTAATGTCCTTAAATGTTGCTGTAAATAGGCTAAAAGTGTATCAAGTATCATTCTCATTCTTTAACAATGACACATTCTTGTGAAAAGTACTACATGACCTGTACTTTCTATTTAACATCTTTGGTAAATTTTTACAACAAAAATTACCATTCACAACAAGATATACAAGAAACAGAAGAAAGAGTTTCAAGGTGTTAGGGAAAGAAGGGGGGCTCATATAAAACAATGGAATTTGGTTACAGTTTACAGCAATCTAAGGCACATTCTACAAATAATGGACAGACTACTGGGACAAAAATCTGTACAAAATGCTTCCATCCTATCTTGATGCATAATTCTACTACTGATTTCATCTATGCCTTTTCTAACAATTGTATCTGTATTTGCCTTTACAGCGATCTTTGTCACGGAACTCCAAACATAAAAACAATTTCTCTCTGAAAACATATTTATACTATTTACATATACAGTGTATCAAATAATAGGAAAACAGTCAATATGACGGCATCCTACAAAATATTGATAAGAAATGCACAAGAAGTTGTCAGCGGGAAGTTTGGCAACAACAAATCTAGTTCACTTCCTACCACCATTTACCAATGCTACTTCTAAATACAAGGTAATCCAACTAATAAGGAAAGAAAGGGCAATATCAGAATAAAATAGACAGCTTAACTGCGGGTACCAAGTACCAACCATTCTTTTCATAATAAATTCAAAAGTAACAAATTATCATCAGAATCTGCTTCTTGGAATCCTTTCATGGCTCTGCATTTCTCATCACCTGAAACAGTTCTATCGACTTTAGTGATACAAGCATTTAATTATTTTTTACATTACCATCAACAAAGATCATTTACAGGTACCAATGTGGTTACTCTTAACACAAATATGTACAAGCACAAAACAAGCTTCAAATGCAAAAATGTGAACTATCTGACTTCACGCACCATTTCCAAACTGTGTATCCAGACTCCAGATATTATGCAACTGTTATTGTGCTTTTTGCAGACAAAAATATTTATTATGAATGCAAATAAAAAACAATTCAAATGAATGAAATGAGCAAAACAGAGGTGGCTATAACAGACCAATGGTGCTTATATTCCAGTACAATCAGAAACACCAATGTTCCCTGAAAATTAGCTTCTTCCCTATTAAACTGCATTTGTATTTGTGAAATCATGAATTCTTCCCATGACAAAAAATAAACCATACAACCTACATAATGGTGGTAGAATGGTCACTTCCAATTAATCTCTTGCGCAGTAGTATGTGACTACAATCCGTGGACAACCCATATCCCGACAAATCACAACAGATACATGTCAATGTCTATGAGGGACCTTAAAATAACATTACGTTGAAATCCTGCTCAACAGGTCTTTCTACCCTCCAAGAAGCACTACGTTGCAACACTTTGATGCCTATGATTGCACAATATCGAAATACAAAATATCGTACAATAAACATTTCATCATTCAACCTCACAAACTCTCACAAGGATAGACTGGACAGATTTTTCTTAATGAAATGTCTTTTTCCAGACTTTTCTGAAACAAAACTTCAAAAGACTGTGTCCTTTGTACTAGAGAAATCCTGACTATCTAGTCTTGCATTTCTTCAGGCATATCGTGAGGGTTTATGATACCAGGTACAGACAGCTGGATCTTACGTTTCTCCTCGGCTGCCTGTCTCAGCTGGGACTCTCTCTCCTCAAGAAACAGGTCAGCTGTATCATCACCAGCAATCTCCTGCAATGGGAGAGAACAAACACAATATTATTTATCAAATCACAAAATAAAACAGACATTTAACAATTGTTGACTGCTGTGATGTGGGATATGACGTTTTTAACCCCTTGAGTACGGTATTTCATGGGAGATGTCGGGGAGACGTCGGGGTGCCGCGGCGGCTCTGGCAGCCAAGCGAACCGCTACAATGTGTTTGTGCAGTCAAGCGTAACTTATACACAATAATCCAACAATGGATTGAAACTGCACAAACAGTGGCCAATTGCATCATCCGGCCTGGTGGCACTGTTTTTTTGGCGCCATATTCCGTCATCCGTACACAAGGGGTTAACACCCGAGGGACGCACAGCACCCGAGGCAAAGCCGAGGGTGCTATACGTCCACAAGGGTGTTAAAAACGTCATATCCCACATGACAGCAGTCAACAATTGTTTTGTTATACCACCAAACCCATTTTTTTTTCAGTTAAACTTGCCTTGCTTGGTGGAGATTAACTCAAACAAATCACGCGATCAAAACAGCTGATCGTCTGTTAGTTCGCTGCTCCCACTATAGTTTATTATACAACACCTGAATAAATCCCCGCCATCCGATTGGTGGAGAGTCGATCACGTGCATTGAATTATTCGACCCATCACACGACGCGAACCCGCCCCACCCAATACGTTCTATCACATGGGTCTATCACATGGTGCGCGCGCATTGATAGAACCCAAAAACTGTTCTAATTTCACGGTCACTAGGTGGCGCTACAACAGCGCTGTCATTCACACAACATGGCGGCCAAGTTACCCGAACTGCCGCGGTTTGTTCTCCTAACAGACGACGAAATATTGGAACTTGTAAGCAATGCCGACGCTCCAAATACAAAGAGACAAATCAAATATGCAGTGAAACGATTAGATGAATTTGCAGGAACAACAATTGAAGCTTTAACTAATTCTGAACTCGACTTTTTTGTCCCGGTTTTATGCGGGACTGAGAAAGGAAAACGGCACGTTGTACACAAAGAAATCCATGCATGCAATCCGCATTTTTAACTTTTCTGGACTAGTACAGTTGTATAAACTTCCATAAATTGGATATGAAAGTGCATTAATTGGTTACTGAAAGTTCTGAATTTGTGAAACAGCTTTTTAACAATTCTGAACAGTTTGATCTTCAACACTTCGGAACGGATATTTTTAGATGACATTCTGCATCTGAAGTGAATAATTCTTCTTAACTTGTTGAAAAACAGTGAACATTTTTAACTGTTTGAGACTTTTCGAGACAGTAATTAGTTACTGGAAGTTCTGAATTTGTGAAACAGTTTTTTTACAATTCTGAACAGTTTTTAACTTGAATAAAATGCATTGAAAGTGTTCCCCCAGCTATCAGTGTTACTACATGTTTCTTACATTTATGTAAGCACCAGTTTACAAGTTACCAATCAGATGACGAGAATTTATTCAGGCGTTGTATAAAACAAATAATGAATGTTTCACATTCGTGCGATGGAAAGAATAATTTCATTCGGTGACAGATGGCATGTTCTATTCCACTCGGCTTCGCCTCGTGGAATAGAACATGCCATCTGTCACCTCATGAAATTATTCTTACCATCACACTCATAAACATTCATTATTTGTATACTATCGTCAACAGTGTAGGTGAAAATTGCGTGGGTACCAATGATACAGCTCAATAGCTAGCTGGCTGGCTGCTGATGTGATATCATGCTTGGAGTGTGCTAGTCGTTTTTATAGACCAGACACGTGATCGTTCTAGGCCAATCAAAATACAGTATCCAAGACGGGGATATAACAAAATATAATATCAAAGTGCTCAAGAAAATTTGTCCTACTATCACATTTGGAGTGGCTTCCACAAAAGTATATACATATCCAACAAAATGTCTATATACTGTACAGAATGGCAACTATGGGACCCTGCATACTTCTCATTCTTCATCAGGAAATTAGAAGGATGCATGATCACCCACTTAATTGGAAGGAACATTCTCACCACTTGTATCAAGGGAAAATCCGCTAACATTATTTCGTGTTGAAACGAACTTCTATATGATCGATAAAATTTGCGGCATTGCTGTTATCATCTTCCGGCGGTCATCTTTCTTTTGAAGACTGAATGTTATCATGGCCAATATCAATGAAGAAAACCACAAACTCTACTTATAAATGGAATGTCAGGAAGTGTGCTCTGCATGTGTAATATAATCCTGGAGGTTATTCTTGGAATGTGCAAGTACATGAAGCTACAACTGCCACAAAGTTCAGGGGCGAGATTGGCCAAAAATGAAAAATCCACAAAATCCACGAAAAATCCATGAGGACCCCAGATCAACATATAGTTTGTATTTGCCTAAAGACACCCCCTTAAAATGTCCGTTTTTATTGCTCTATATCCACATTAACAGGTAAAAACACTTTTAGGAATTCCAGATTGCAAAATAAGATTCTTTAAAAATTCTGACATCCCCCCCAAAAAATCCTGAAATTAGGAAAAAATCCTGACAAATCTCACCCCTCAAAGTTGCAGTCCTACCCAATGACTGCATTTTACATATCAGCACAAAGAAAAAAAATGCATGTAACTTTTACGTTCAATCCTAAAAGGCGCTTTTGTGTATTGCAGTGTATTGGGCGGACTGACAATCCAAACAGCTCATCACCTAGTTTGAGAATGGACGTAAATCTTACCTTGATCTGCACCAGAAAGTCTCGCAAGTGCTCTTTGAAGGCAGGAATGTCCTGATTCAGACTGAACAGACCCTTCACAAATAGCTTGATTTGGACACTAATGGGGAATGACAGAAATTGATCAATCAGACAATTATCAATGAGATATCAATAAGATATTTAAAAATAGATTATATCTTCAATATTATGCCCTCATATTCCAAAGCCATTTTTCATGTTTAAATGATGGCTATACAGGCAGAATACAGTGCTGCACTGTATGAACAAATGCAATCCTCCATTACATAGACGTGCTTTGGGATCACTTGCTATTATACAAAATCCTAGAAAAATAAACCTTCTCAGGGGGGAAATGCAAAACTAAAGGGGTAACTCGAGGTTCAACCCTGCAATAACGCTGGGTTTACAGGGTACCTCGCAGTTTATGGCAAATCTAACCCTGTAAAACCTCAAGGTTACTAACTCTAATTTTGCATTTCCCACTTGCTAAAGTCAGTGAAGCCTCTGGATGTGCATTAAACATGATGGAACACAACCATGGATCAGTTTTGATTTAAAGGTAGTGTACACGATTGGTAATCCTCCAATTTGTTTTACTGAATTATTACGAAATACCTTACTAGACTGTATTAGTTAATAGTAGTCTCAATCATCCTGTGAAATGATGGCACCAGGTGTGCTGTCGTCAAGAAGAGTGGAAATCGTTGGAAAACTGCCCTGTTGCCTTTAGTCAAGGCGCACGTGGCTACCCGGACGAGTGGCGCGCCCCGGACATGCGTCCAGGTAGCCACACGCGCCTTGACTAAAGGCTATCACCCGCCCGACAGTTGAAAACGAGGGCCGTTTTTCCGCCATCTAACAACGCACAACATTGAACAGGTCAGTGAAACAATATTTCCTATAAAATACTAACCTCCAAATCCGCCCACTTCTGAAAATTGCAACAATGACCAATCATGTACACTACATTTAAGGGGCAACTGTCCAAAACTGTTCAAAGCATTTTTCTTAAATAGTGAAAATTAAATAAAATAACCCTATGGGTTAGTAAACTTCATTTGGTTTACAGTGAAACATACAGTAAAGTATCCCAGAGGGTAGTAAGGAAAACCTGCAATCTTTCTCTAGGACTTACTCTTGCAAGTGAGGAAAGGCCGACTTGAGCAAGCTGGCCATGAAGTCCTTGATGTACAGTTCATTTGACTGGCCTGCCTGACTGGCACTGAGAGGCGTGGTGATCTTGTTGCTCTCTACAATGCTGAACATGTAGGCCAAAATACTGGCATGCATTGTCAAACCTGCAGGTCAAAATTGTATAGACCTTTATCATGGCACATCCATCTTGTTTTTCTCCTATTAAAATCAATGTAACCAAACCGAGGCTGGAAGGAAAAACAGTCTGGCACCTTCATTCAATAATTGGAATCACTATTCATAATTGCTAATGCATACAGGGAATAAGACAAAGATGGTGACAGCATGATAAAGGTCTTGGGTTTTAGCATGCATCAATATCCGTAATGATATTTGTACACCATGGCCCTCAAGGAGAACAGTTCATTGATAACTGTTATTCATAAATCCCTCAGCGAGTTTCACTATCCCTATTGGTCGAGAGCCTGTCACGTGGGTGTGTTTAAACGGTTGTTTAAACACGGCTGGAAGTTGTTTAAACACGGCGCGTCATAACCAGCTGTTCTCAGCCGATACGCAACAGGGAGAGCGTATTAGGTGCGCGCACAAGATGTACTGAACTTCATAATGTAAGACAACGCTAATGCACGCGTATAAAATGCTGCATCTCGTGCATGTGCGTATGCGCACGCAACAGACAGGCGCTGAGCACCTTCATGCGCTCACAAGGCTGATACGCAGCATGTGTTTTGTACTGAGCAAATGGGAGAAAAAGTGGGATGAAAAAGCTTCGCATTTTGTCCTTTTTACGGGAGGTTTTTGCATTTTTTGAAAGAAGGCATTTAGAATGGGGATAAAAATGTGATGACCCGGTCTTTACCAGTCAATAATAACCTCAACGTGTCGTGACCGCTGTTAATGGACCTCGCCTTCGGCTCGGTCCATTAACAGCGGTCATGCCCCTCCTCGGTTATTATTGACGTGGTAAAGACTGGGTCATCACACTTTTATCCCCTTAATGAAATAAATATAGTTCCACATTCAAGACCAGTAACATCTCCAACATGATAAAGTCAAATAAAACAGCATGCAGTAAATGAAGAGTTTGAATTTAGACATTTATGAAAGAATCGCAGTGCACAATATATGCTGATATCACTTTCTTTCCACTTGAATTGGAAATTATGGTTAGTTGAATTACAATATTTAATTGTCATACATACAAAGTAAAAATTGAAATTCTTTGTACGTGCAGCCATTTGCTAATATTAAAATATCAGTAAGAGTATTCCTGTTCTGAAGTAATTACCTGCTGTATGTGATGTGTCAGTCACAACTGATAAGACATGCTGTAAGACGTCAGTGTAGTATGTCTGGTAAAAGCCTTGTGCTGCCGAGTTCTCCTGCCACACATTCTGAAGTAGTCCGTGCAAGATGGACAGACCTAGACAACAACAAAATATTAAACTTTGAATTTCAACTCTGTGAAAGATTTCATGGAATCTACTAATTAATGAATTTCATGGAAGTAAGTATTTAAGTAAAGTCTGACACGAGCCAATGTGGCCCAACAGGCCGGCGTTTATCTCCGGTTTCAGTAGCATGAAACGACTGAGAATATTTGTATTCCCCCTGGATGGGAATGCTAGTCCATCACAGGTTACTCCCCAGCTATTGCCGGTACCCATCTATACTCCTTGGTGGAGAGAGGCAAATGGGGATAAAGTGGCTTGCCCAAGGACACAACATAAGGCCAGTAGCTGGATTCGAACCCCTGACCCACTGGTCACGAGTCACAAATCCTAACCACTAGACCACACACTCCCTTAAAGATGGACACAGGCATGCAACTTGGAATTAACAAAAAACAAGGAAATTCCTATCTTTACAAGACTTTGTACAGTGTTTTTCAATTTTCAATGGCATAAGTGTGAAGTAAAAAACGAGGAAATCAGCCGATCCGAGGAAAAGTTGCATGCCTATGGACAGATGGACAGACATACATGTAGATAACAAAATATCAAACTTCTCTCAGCAATCAACATCATCTTTAAGTTTAGATATATGTGCCATTCCAATAAGTTGTCATTTTAAAGCTTGGTGCCACAAGATTTTGATTTTAAGACACAATCCACTAATTAGTAGCTTTCCATGAAATTCATGAATTAGTAGATTCCATAAAATCTTTTGTTATTTTGACAAATTGCACCAGCGGGCTAGAGGGGACTTAATAAAAAATAGCTCTGAAAAGTCACTTTTTTGGTATTTCATGGCAGAAATAACTTGCCGTTTGATTTTACAATACGCAATCTACATAAAAATGAAAAATTACGCAGACTTCTCTCAGCAATCAACATCCTCTTTAAACCAATAAGCTCGTGAATACCTGTGTCTGCAACATTGCGCATGGTGTGCTTGACCGCCCAGATGATGGAGTCCAGGACCAGCTTAAACTGCCGCGCTGGGATGTTTAGCAGCGCTGGGAAGCAGTGGTTGTTGACAGCCTGCACCAACAGGAAGAAGTTGGTACGGTGCTCTGGGTACTCCTCCAGGTTCTTGTTGATCATGTCCAGGGTGCACTCAAACACTGCGTCAAAGATCTTGGGCACCTCATCCGTGATGTGATTCTACAGAATGTTAAGTAGTTCCAACATCGTTAAATAATCAATTAGTTTATTTGCCAAGCTTTGAGGGTAACAGGTAATACACAGGGATGTTTTCTCTTTGTAAAAACAAAGTCTTTTAGCGCTATCTCAGTTTTTCACAAAAGTTGTTTTGCACTTTTTCCAAGATTGTATTTAAGTTTTAATAATTTGTTGTTTTAAGTTGGGTTAAGATTGCAATTCATTGTTGATATCAGGGCTGTTCATTTTCGAATAATTTAGTATTCGAATAATTTAGTATTCGAATAATTTAGTATTCGAATAATTTAGTATTCGAATATTCGAAACTGGGTTTGACCGAATATTCGATACTCGCCGATCAAGTTTTTCAGTGCATGCCGCACCGGTAAAAGAAACATTGCACGTAAAAGCACGCCGGTGTTCTACGTATGGCGATTGATATTATGGACCGTTCAAACGGCATTTTTTTGCATGCCCCTGTTGTATGAAGGGTTTTACGGACGGGAACAATAAACCTTCGTTACGATTAACAAAAATTGACACTGCTAAGTGCCGCAACTTTTCTATTAAAATAGCATCAGAGTCGTATCTGTACGTGCATATATATCTTTTCAAATATTCGAACTGGCAAAATGGTATTTGAATATTCACTTGACGATCGAATATCAAATATTCGGTATATTCGGGACAGCCCGAGCTGATATATATATGCTGTTAATACACTAACTAGATTCATTAACACAAATTCATTTCAATTTACGCTTACTTAACCCTAACCCTGCCAAACGGAGCAAAGTGCATATGTGCTGACAGCTAGACTTTGCTGCACTCTCCACACAAGTCAATGTGACATGCGTCTGGCAGGGTTCTAGCAAAAATGCCATCAAAGTACCATCATAGTAACAATAGGAAGCATAAAACCTTAATTTTATTGGAAACATACAATGGAATGTTACAATCAGGATGCATGCTTTCTCACTGAGAATTATTTAGTCACATTTTCCCATGCAGAAATATTTGAAAATGCATACATATATACATATATACATATTCACTGGAATAGTGTGTTCTCATAAACAGGGGGTGTCCAGCACATAACCCTATTGAAAACATAGCATTCCCACATGAATGTTCCAAATAGAAATTGAATTGTGAATGAAAAGCTCCCTTTAGCTAGACCAACCCTCATACCTCCAATTTGTTGATAATTGTTGCCATTGTGCTCAGGACTTCTGGCTCCCTTGCAGCTGGGACATTTCTCTTGTAGTCAGCTAGTACAGTCTCCAACAGTGGTGGGATAAAATTCTCACAAACCTGATGACAAAAAACACTGACTGTTGTCCACTGCTACACAACGACAAACCGAATGTCCTAAAACAATTACATACTGTTAAACTAAGGAGAACATGATCAAGATGTGATGCTTGTAGGATGTTACTCGGGGCGCAATGACAAAATGGGAATGAAGTTACAAACAGAATGAGGAACAGGAAACAAGGGGATTTGTGAAGCGAGGTGGTAGGGGCCAGGGATGCAGTCGAGTCCATCACAAGTCCCTGCAAGTCCATCACAAACCATCCAGTCCTAATCCCAATCACAAGCTATTCAAATGAGCTTTGACAAAGGCATTCCTTTGTCATTGTTCATCCAGTTTATAAGTGTGACCAGCTTTATGAAAGGAATTCTGACTGGACTTGCGAAAGGACTTGTGAAAGGACTTATAGGGACTCGACTACAACTCTGGGTAGGGCCAGTTTGTTAAAAACAGATCCGGATCTCTATCAGTGATCCGTACACTGCTTCACATACTATATCCCGCCTAATGGATGGAGCGAACCTGCAGTGGATCCCCGATCGAGATCCGGATCTGCGTGAAACAAACACGCTCAGAGTGCAATGTAAGAAACTAATGAAATGAAGTTATCTTGGATAAAACAAAATGGGGGTGTTTTCAAAATGATTGCAACACACTCTGGGTACAGAAAATACACCTTGTAGCAGAAAGAGAACATAGTTTGTAAGGTGAACAAGAGAGGAAGCTGGAGAGAGGGGTTAAATAATGATCCAAAAAAGGAGAAAAATCCAGTTCTGGAAAATAATAAATAATAAAGAAATAAAGCAAAAATGGGAACATTCTTTGGTTAATCATTCCCTCCCTGGGTGATGAAGCAGTGGGGGTTGAATGGTTCATACTTGTAGCATCCAAAGTTTCTCCTAGTTGAGAACATAATCTTTTCACTGACCAAGTTATTCCATGCCCTGCAAAATGATGTCAGAAATTGTGCAGTTGGGAAGGTTAATTGGTGACCCACTGGAGTAGTTGCTTGGTGTTCACTATGGACCTGTTACCATTAAACAATTCTGGTGGATGCCATAGGTCTTCTTCACATACCGTACTCCATCGTGCCCTGCAAGAAATGAGATTGATTACATCAAACATGCTGCCGGTGACGCTGCCTTTCCTTTTAGTGGGTGGCATGGGTGATGTTACTGAAAATCCAATACCTGAAACTGATCCTGGCAAACAAACACACCTGGATCTGCTAACAATTGGAACATGCTTAAAGTGGAGAGGAACACTGAAGGATCGGACGTCAGCTTGAGCAATCTTGAGCATCTTATAAAATGTTGGTGCAAACAACAAGTGGGAAGCCTACTCAGTGCAACAAGATCCAACAGCTACAGTAAAGGATCTTTTGTGTATAGATCTCTCTCATAGGGCGCCATCTTCGTAGGGAAATTACAACTGCGTGTTCAACGCCATCAGGTGCGTGTGCGTGCAGTGCAAAATATTCTAAACACACGCGCATGTTACTCGAAATCTCGAAATACGGCGCAGCCAATGCGCGTCACGAAAATAAAAATTTGACGCCCAAAATGCCGATGCACGTGGCAATCTGTAGAAAGTGACGTCATTTGAGAGAGAGACCTATTGCTCAGAATTGTACACCTGTTGCATCTCGTTGCATTGCTCAAGGTTAGGGTTAAATTAATACTGACAACTTCTGACCGCTTGTCTTCGGCAAAGACGAAAGAAAGAAATATTGCACAACAAATCAGAAAACATCTCACCATTAACATCTAGTTTGTTTTCATTTTTACCGTTTCTGCATAAATAATGAGGTAATATACTACTTAATACAGCTTCACCGACATCTTCATAATCTTATGAGTCATAATCACGGGTGACGGGACTCCATGCTGTATTTTCTGAACTCCATATCTGAATATAGCATCCTGGTATCTACATCTGGCAGAAGCATTTTAAGAGATTTCAGCCACCAATCACCAACAGTTGTGTAACAAAATGTCTACTTTAACACAAGAGATGAACTTATAAAGACCAACCATGTGTGGATCTGATGATCTGCTGACCCAGCCTGAGATGAGCTTGAGAGTTTCCTTCTTGACAGTGCGCATGCTACGGATCAGGGGCTGCTTGGTGACTATCTCCCCATTACTGGTGATAGCTGCCGAGATGTTCTCGCTCATGCACTTGTACACATTCAGCATGTCCAGGTAGATTCTTCCCAGCTGTGGCAAATATGAATCATGATATGAATGAAAGGCAGTTTGGTTCATGATCCATGTCAGTCGGTGATCATAGGGTTAAATAATTCTGCAGAATGACACTGTCATGTTTGATGACAAGTGGGATGCGTAATTTTTTGTATCAGTACTCCAAATCAATGCACCACACTCAGTGGTATTTGACATATTACAACGAAGTGATGGATGAGCACACAGAGCACGGCAATTGTTTGCTATAAACTAAGTTTCATAGTTGAAAAAAAAATTACTTACAAACCGAGGTAAATGGAATCAAGTTCTAACTTTTGTTACAAATCAATGGTAATATAAAAACCATGTGCAATACATCTGTTCTACAAACAAATATCAGACAGAGAGAGTTTGGTTGAAGTTTGTGAAGGTTAGTTGATGAAAGGTTGTAACTAGGTGAATAAATTTATTCGAGACTTAAATATTAAAACTCACTTGAACAACAAAAGGATGACTGACTGCTTTACAAGCTCTGACATCAGTCTTCAGAATGCTGCCAAGCTGTTTGACAATCTCTTCCGATCGAAGAATATCCACATTCTGTAAACAGAGTAGTTATGACATATGAAATGATTATGATAACATTTTGTGCACTCGGAGTAAAGTGCCTACCATATTAGAATTGTGTTAGCTTGACTCCATGGCATGCACCTGTGCATCTGTTAGTTACAATTGCACATATTATAGCAATTATATGAACATAGTTTATCATTTTTCTTCTCATTTTTTTTTGATTGTGTGCCTTTATTTTCCATTTCTTTTTTATGGACACTTAAGTCACACTCGAGAGAAGTACCATAGCTGATTTGAATATGCCGGGTTCTTATACACTGACCCACCGCAGTCCCTTACACAACCCTAGGGAATTTTGCATAGCAATTTTTGTCTTACAATTTTTACAATTCAGCATTGAATTGTAACTGACATTATGGGACACTATTTCACAAGCTGCACTCGCATGATTTGACCGCAATAGGTCGATTCTCTGAACTGTTTACACAGCTTACTTGATTTAAACTTGGTAACCAGTCAGGGCATGTCTACAAACCTTAGTTGCTTGTTGGATGATTCCATCCCACACCTGATTGGGTAGCAGCATGTATTTCTCAATCAGATGCTCCTGCACCATGCTGTCTGTCTGTGCACTTATCATGTATCCAACTGCTTCGTAGAATGTGTGTACCTAGGAACAGATAAAACATACAGTGGTGTGCAAAATTATTCGAACACTTGACCTATCTGAAGAAATTGATATTTAATGCCTTTACATTTTTTACCTGTATTAAATAGAAAAGGTAATTGTTGTGAGCATACATGTAGCTCACATTAGTATCTGCCAGTCCTACCATCTTTTTTATCAAACTTTACTCTAGTATTTGGTGTGTCCACCCTTGGCAGCAATCACTGTGGTACATCTTTCGGGCATAGTGTCTATACATTTCCTGAGAGTTTCTACACTAATACTGTTCCAAGTCTTCTGAAGTTCATTCCAGAGGGTTTCATTTGAATGTAAATTGGTATATTGATTGCCATTTCATCACAAACAACTAAAGTACCTAAAATATGCCAAGTGTTCGAATAATTTTGCACAACACTGTACATAAAACTGAACTTCGTTAATTTAACAAGTGCACGGTAGTCAACAGCACCTCAATAAAAGTTTCAAACTGGTTAAAATGTGTCAAATTGAGTGTAAAACTTTATTATGGGAACCCACGTTATTATTAAAATATTTAGTCAAATGTGATGGCCCACACCAAAACCAGGCTGTTCCCGCATTTAACGATTGGCATTAAAAAAAATAATAATCAAAAGCAGTAATCAATCTCCTTTCCCCATCATAAACATTTCACAACGAGAGAAATATTTCCCATATAGACCCTAGTGAGGGATTATTTTAAAGCTCTTGAATTTAAATGATGGGCCGCAATTTTTTGGGTTTTTTTTGGCAGGAAGTGCCTGGTTTTGGCATGGGGTGTGACAAACAATAAAATAAATACACACGTCATAAACAAATTTACAGCTTTGACAATCATGCTGTTCTTACCTGCTGGGGCTGAAGATCGCATATAATGGTGTTGATAGTATTCAGGATCTCTTCAATAAATGGCATCACCTCCCCGACTTGGACTTGCACAAAATGCCGCCGACACTTTTGAGCAATCTTGATGAATGTATCACAAGCCATGTCCTGCACGCCATCATGGGTTTCTGTTAAAAAAGTGGCAATTGGTATTTAGCAGAGTTGTAATCAAGTCAATCACAAGTCAGATCAAAAGGCAGATCACAAGTCAATCACAAGTCAGCTCACAAGCTACATGGGATGAACAATGACAAAGGAATGCTTTTGAATACAATGTAGCTTGTTACATGGATTGAGACCAGAATTGTGAAGTGACTTGTGAAGTGACTTGTGAAGTGACTTGTGAAGTGACTTGTGAAGTGACTTGTGAAGTGACTTGTGAAGTGACTTGTGAAGTGACTTGTGAAGTGACTTGTGAAGGCTAGTGACTTGTGAAGTGACTTGTGAAGTGACTTGTGAAGTGACTTGTGAAGTGACTTGTGAAGTGACTCGATTACAACTCTGGTATTTAGATACTTATAGAATGTGAAAGTTATACAAATTCCCCCTCCTCCACATGCAGAAGGAATTGATCAAAGAAATGGAACTGTTAGCTCAGCCTTAAAACCTTTGCAAAAGTTAATCAAACTACGCTGGTGTAAAAGATGTATATGACCTGGCACCACGGCATAGGTGGAATGTAGCGAAGTTTGGAAATTAAGATTCTTAGTAAATCCTCAAAGTTCAGGTTATAAGCTTTAATTTGATGTCAGTCCGATTTTGTTATATATATATATATATATATATATATATATATATATATATATATAAATACCGAGTGTGTGCAGGGTCCTTTACAAAAAAAGATGACAAAACCTTATCCCCTCATCCGGATGGCAGCTTTCTACTTACCATGCATGAACTCAAACAGCTTATTGACGACCGTCTTGAGAAACTTCCAATGGGCACGGAGGAATCTGGGGTACTGTCCGACCACGTACATGATGTTAGAGGCAATGATGGCCTTGTTGTCCTTGCCTCGCTTCTGCTCGCACAGTCCAAGGAGGTCCTTGATGACAGTCACCAGGAATCGCTTCTCATCTTCCTCATGCATGGCTCCACTGATAGAGCCAATGGCCCAGCATAGCTATAGAGTTGAATGGGCAGGTCAGAACAAAATACAAAGGTTGTTATTTGTTGCTCGTCATGGAGGTGAATTTCCCCGTTTCCCTTTTGTTATTTGGATTTTCTCTGTATTACTGATCCATTTCAATCAAAGATGGAAGACACTCTAAAAAAGAAGGAAGGGTTTTGATACTTGTATAACTCAGTTGACAACTGAAGTCTTTTGTACTCAATGTACCATGCATAATTAAATGTAGGTTCGAATGTTTAAGGTGCAAGAGTAAAAATTAAATGAGCGGTTGTCTTTGCATGACAAAGTACAACAAAAGTCTACGAGCTTTGAGGTACTGATGCAGATAAACAACATGTGTACAAAGATAAAACTAATCACAAATCCTCACTGTATTCAAGTTTTTCCATGACCACTCGTGTCCAGAGACTTGCAATGAAAGCTTCTCGGTCATTATCTGCTCGGTATCTGCGTAATCCAAATGCGTCAAGTAAACTGTTGACAAAGAAAAATGCGTGCTGTTTATGGTTAATTTGACAAATTGTAATGACCAAATATATATATGCCTCAGCATACCTCTTGTTCCATCTAGCCTTGTCGGACCCATGATATCGTATCCTCTTGTCATAACTTTGAGATGTCCCTGGTCATATAATTCTCATTTCTCTTCTAACAGACTTGTCACTTCCCTTGTCATTGCCTGAACTTTGCCAGCATAATGTTCTATTAACATGAACAACTCAAAACTTACTATAGTATCAACAGCAAAACCCGAACATCATTACCAAAAACGCATTCATGACTAAATTTCATACCAGAGCTGAAATGTCATTTTCTACCGTTTGTTTTTTTACTTGGTGACCTCATTCAATCAGATACTCCAGTTCCCTAACTAATGCTGCTTAATCACTCAACAGTTTCTTGAGTATCCAAAGTGTAATCATTTCAAAGATACCAGATCTGTTAAGTAAGTTTACTACTGAATGCACCACATCGTACTGAACTCACCAAGAGTCTCCCTCATGCTCTTGTACATGTTGATGGAATCTGTGTCTTTCATGAACTCACGCACCACCTCCCCTTGATCATTCTCAACCACCAGTACTTCCTCTGGTTTGGCCATGCGTGAGATCATCACACGACGTACCTGAAAATGAGGTATTACACGGACAAGATACAACATTTATGCAAGTCCCTTAAATTGCAAAGAATAATTATGTTGGTTCAATGAGAAATGGGCAAACATGAAAGGTACCTGTGAATCACAAGTATTAAAAGTTGTTATCTTTTGAATTTGTCCCGATATAAATATTAGTTATATACAACACCTGAATAAATCCCCGCCATCTAATTGGTGGATTGTCGATCACATGCATTGCATTATTCGTCCCATCACACGACGCGAACCTGCACCGCAAAAAAAGTTCTATCATATGGTTCTATCAAACAGTACGCGTTTGATAGAACTTCCCTAATATCACGGTCATTATTGGTGACGCTACAACACGGCTGTCATTCACACAAAATAGCGGATGATCTTCGCGAATCACCGTTTGTTCTCCGAACAGATGATGAAATATAGGAACTTGTATGTAGGTCATGCTGACGCTGCTAACACAAAGAAACAAATTAAATACGCAGTTAGGCCTAAACGATTAGATGACTTTGCAAGACATGCAGGAACAACAATTGAGCTTTAACTGTTTCGGAACTGGACAACTTTTTGTCGCGGTTTTATGCGGGACTGAGAAGAGAAAACGGTAGGCCTATGTTGTACACAAAAATATTCATGCATGCAATCCGACGAGGATTTATTCAGGAGTTGTATAAAACAAATAATGAATGTTTTCACATTCGTGCAACGGTAAGAATAATTTCATTTAGTGACAGATGGAATGTCCCATTCCACGAGGCTTCGCCTCGTGGAATGGAACATTCCATCTGTCACCTCATGAAATTATTCTTACCATTGCACTCATAAACATTCATTATTTGTATAGTATAGATTTCCACGTAAACGTACTTTATAAATTCAGAACGAATCTTACTGGTAGATACACTGCAGGATAAGAATGAAATAATATTGACTAACCCAGCTGTAACAAGAAAATGGAGAACAAATGTATCACTGATTAGTTTTCCACTGATGAATGCCATCAGTTTGGAGGTTGGTACTGACCTTGGACAGTTTGTCCAGGTAGAGCTGTCTCCTTGGTGGTATTTCTTGCGTAGTGCCACCGATGAGTAACGGCGATGAGGGTGTGGTGGATGAGAAGGGGCTCTCTCGGTACAAGTCCGAGGCAAGTGTGTTCCAATACTCCAGGCAGATCTTGAAGATTTCAGTGTCGTCTACCTCAGAGATCAAGAGCAGGTACTGATGTGCCTATTCAAATAAAATGGGGAAAAAAATATTTTATTAAAAACAATGAGTTATAAAGCAAACAGTACTTGTTGGCACCCGGTGGCTGTTTTCTTAATTCTAATACAGTGGAACGCCGCCATAACGAACATCACGGGATCCACAGATTTTGTTCGGTATAGCGATTTTCAGCCGCCTGTCCGCCGCATGCCCATTTTTCAACATTGCGTCCGTTCTTTCAAATAGCGCCCTCTTGCGTCATATTTGAAGTGCGTCCTCTTTTGATTGTAATTGAAGGATTTACTCAATTGTACTACATATTTCCCAAATTTTTGCCGCCTGGAAATGTAATATTCTGCCCCACTTTTTTATTTAATTTTAAGTAACTTTTTATCAAAAAATTGGTGTGAAGTTTATTTTAAAAGTTGTTTATTTCTAAGATTTTATTTCTAAAAAAATAAGGTACGACTAAAGTATTATTAATTATGAGTTGAGAATTAAACAAAATGGATAATGAAATTGACACAAGAAATGAAAACATCACATGGAAGAAGACGAATGAGGAAAAGGGAGAGAATGGCCGGGACAAAGGTAAGTTCTCTTTTTTCTTTCTTTTTCACGCATTAGCGGCGCCCTCTTTTGACCTTGTCAGTGTAGTAGCATTTCGTGGAGACACGAAACAACTGTCCATTCATCTTGGCAGCACGTCACCTCGCACGCCCTGGCGGTTACTTAACGACGACTTTGAACATGTGCCGGCCACTGAATCATGTAATTACATGTTCATACTTTCTAAGCTTACCGAATTCTAAAGCAACAGTTGGCTTTTCCCTTCTATTCCTTGGGGAAAAATAGCCACCTGACACTCTTCAACATAAAGCTGCGGCCGTTTGGGAATTACAAACTGCCCAAAAACCCGGTACTTTTCTTAATCCATTGTTTTTTTTTTCAACAACAATGTTCAGCAAGTTTTGTACACAAAATTTGGGAGCCAAGGATGGTGTTCGGTATAGCCGAATGTTCGGTATAGCGTTGTTTGGTACAGCGGCGTTCCACTGTACTAAGATTTGTATTTGGAAGAACAAAGAAAGAAATACTGAAACAGGACTTGAATCCAAGGCCTCCAGTGCTCTACAAACTAAACTTTCCATGCTACAGCAGAATCAATGGCATCTAATAACTGACTGGGAAAGTTGCCCTCAAAACCTAGTGAATGTCGAGTAGCCAGGGATCACCTCTAATGACTGCTGTACAGACAACTCTGAAGCTGGGAATTAGCAAATAGGAGGATTACACAAAAATGATACAAATACAAGGGGAAAAGGGAAACTGACTCCGTTGATTTAACATAAACTAGGATAAATAAAGAATACCTCAAAAGGCCAGCCAGACATTAGCCTTGATCAAGGCTGTCAAGCTTGTTCCCTATTTACGAGCAAGCGCCCAGCGCTGGCCTGGCCTACACGTACATGCACGTACAGACGTACTCCCCCACACACATCTGTAAACAGTACGAAGAATACAGTACGTGTACGTGCCCAGTATCCATAAGTACACGCATAGTCGAGGCGAAAAACAGCCTTGACCCAACCGTGGCGGGTTTCTTATGTATTTCTTATGCATTTTCGGCCGAAACTGGTCGAGCCAATCAAACCTTGTAAACTTTGACTCGAATATGCATATTCATGTCAGCATAGCTGCATGCACGATACACGTACACAGTCCAAAGTAAACACGCCCTTCAAATGTAAACACCCATAATGATGCGCGTGTGTGTCATCTCATCTCATTATCCAATGAGAGAAGACTGTTTACCATAGCGCGTACTCATTATCATAGTGAGCAAACACGGTTGGGTCAAGGCTGTCTTTCACCTCGACTATCATGACTATGCGTGTACGTATGATGGTGACTGGGCATCAGGACTGGGCACGTACGTACTAAGGCTGTTCGATATCCATTTATTTTGATACCGAAATATCGACAACAAAATATCACGATATTCGATATTATCGTGATGACGTCACTTTTTCCTTACCGGAAGAATACAAAAAATACATGATGGAAATCACGGAGGAATAAAAAAATACTTGATGGAAATCACCATGGCATCATGAGATCGGGGCTACTGCGGATCGGGCCCGCAGGGATTGAGCTTGGATCCGCTAATTTATTTAATCAGGGCCGACTACCGAGATAGTGAATCGGGCCGGGGCCGGCAAGATCGGGGGGCCGGGTTGACAAGGCTTCACTCATTGAGTAAAGTTGGAGCATGGAGCTATAGCTCCATGGTTGGACTACTACGACATTTACCTTTAGTTGGCTTCTTTACGGCACTTCAGAAAGACTAACATTTGTTTCTATTTCGGCATTGTTGATTAGTAACGGCACATAATTATTACCATGGACGCCTACAATCACACGTGAGCTGTCCAAAAAACATCGTATGATTGTATGTCTTCTTGTGTATGCGCACACAAGATCAAGACAGACAGACATTGTACATGTACATTGTACAACGCATGCGCCGCACGTGTTTGTCTTTTCTCAAGGCGAATTTCCCTTCGAGTTGCGCGTGCACTGTACACTGGGAATAAGACAGTAGAGCATTGTTTGCACTTGACCAAGACTACACCCACAATGGAATGCACGCACACATGTGCGCTATATAATGAACGGTGCGGAGAAGTTGTCGGGGGTTTAGAAAACGATCCAAGAAACAACACATTTATTACATAATGTATTTTTTTTACTCCTCCATTGTACATCACACGTACTATTCTACCGTCAAATTTATTGGAAATAATTGGAATTTCGAGCAAGGTAATCTGGACTAATCCACACTTAATACAACTTAGATAAATCTTGAACGCTGCGAAAAGCAATATCGCGATATTCTTCGGTATATCAAATTCCCCGATATTCCATTTTTTTTTTAAAGGGCCCGATACAATTTTCGATATGAAAAAAATATCGAAATATCGGGAAATATCGTCATATCGAACAGCCTTAGTACGTACTGGGTTGTGTCTGTTGTGTACTCGCTCAGCTCGTTAATAGGGAACAAAGCTTGACAGCCTTGATCAAGGCTAGCCAGACATGAATGTAAGAGACCTGGAAAACCTTTAATATATCAAATATATCATAATACATCTGAATTTTTCTCACCTCCAACAATATTTCCTGCAATTCTGTCTTCTTCTCAATCAGTGTCACATGCTCCTTGAAGAATGTACACAGGAACATGCTCAGGTTCTGGATGAATTTTTGCTCCTCATCTTGCCCTTTGGAGTATGCACTTTTGATGTCAGTGGTCAGTGGTAAAATCTGGATATGAACAGACAAAATCACACGTATACATTATTTTAGAAGAAATACATAACACAGCCTTCGCTAATTTACTTTAACTAACTCCCAAGGTGGTGTGAAAAATCGTACTGAAATCGGAGGATTCAGAACTGTTAGGGTCAAATATAAATGTGTGGTCAATGCCAATGAGAAATGACTTGATGAACTCACATACACAAGACCCCGATTTCATAGAGTTGCCCAAACTAACAAGGAACAGTCGGCAGCAAAGTTACGCTCACCATGTCGTGTTAATGCTGATATCATTTTTTTAAGCAACTTCTTCTATTGAGCTTAGTGTGCTGTTTACATTGCTTGCTGCTTACAGTCTGAATGAAATGGACAAAGTACTGTTAGCAGAAATATCATGTTCTTAGCAAATCTAAGAGACCCAACTGTGGAAAACAAGAAAAACCGCAACAAGGCTCTGCTCAGAGTAACATTTGGATACACTAAGATCAAATTTTTGTATTCGGGTAGCACAAATTGCACCCACAATAATTCTAGTTAACTGCAAACACCCTATTCCTAATCATGGCATGACATGACATGACATAATGAGATGTCACAAAGCATACACACGTATAAAAGCACAGCCTACCTGTTTCAGTTGAGTCATGGCAAGAGTGAACAGCACTACAAACTGTTGTTCATACTGACTGACATTGACACCGGCGATCTCCGTCAGACATTTCATGGTGACATTTCTGAACATTGGCACATTCATGAACTGCAAAAATGAAAACATAAACATACTTTTTATTCCAGAGAGAAGTACCATTTCGGAAAGGGAACAAGTACCACGGCAGTCAATTTGAAAGGCAAAATAATGAGATTTACATACATGTACTAAACGGGAATGGTACATTTTTTTTGTACTTGCAACATTCTAACTTTCAGTTCAAAGCCAATCTCTCATAGGTTTTAATAGTTATGACATTTTCTTTGAAAAGTCCTTTTGTTTGATGTGTGACTATAAAGTTAATTCATTTCAAATTTGAACCAGTCAAACATAAATTATCCAAACAAAAAGTACAAGGCAAAACCACAAAAAGGCTCTGCTTTAAGCAAAAATTTGATTCACCTGAAGAAAATACAATTCATATTTTTCTATTGAAAATAAATTGTAATCTCTATCATAACGGGTGAGACACTGTAAAATTCAGACTAATTTGCACTTTAATAATTTGAAAATAAAATTTTAATAGTAATTTATAAATACCTAAGACAGTTTGCCCGTTCCTATTGGTCGAGAGCCCGTTACCCGAGTGGTTTTAAACGGCCGATAAAACAACCAGTTTTAAACGCTTTTTGCTGCAACAAACGTGGCCCCTGAACCAGGATGTCCAGCACGAGCTAGTAAGTCCAGTTATACAGGGTGGTCAACAACAAAACCGGAATGGCATACTTCCACTACGTTTAGAGTCAAACCACCTGTACTGATGGATGGAGAATTTGTTTTAAGAAGAAAAATTATACCAAGACCTCCAGTAGTTTTTGCTCTAGAGCCTATTTTGTGAAGCAAGGTCGGGTCACTTGGTTATTTGTTCCATGCAGAAAAGAGCATTATGATAGCATATTTGTTATACCTTGGGACCAAATGACCCCCCGAATTTGTTTCACAAAATAGGTTCTAGATCAAAAATTACTGGAGCGAATCGGGAGATCTAGGTATCATTTTTCTTTTAACAAAATTACCCATGCATTAGTATAGGTTGTTTAAGTCTCAGGGTAGTGGAAGTATGCCGTTCCGTATTTTTTTTACCACCCTGTATAAGATGCCGTGCACTCAATACATGTCATGCTGCACTTGCGTAAAATAAATGGCTGTTTCATGTGTCAACTTACTAAAGAAAAAGAAATTATAAATAAGTTGTTTTTAAAGTTAAAATTGTTAAGTTAAATTCAGTTGCATTTCTTGTACAGTATTGTGGTTTGTGTTTAATGAAAAACAAACAGAATTTTCAGGTGTTCGCAAAAGACTGTTTTGTTTCTTTTCCTCGTCCCACACCTATGGATCACCAATGGCAATTATAGTTTGCTGCTTAGTCTGGTTCGGGTTGTGCTGCATTATCTTTATAAAGGCGAGACAAACAAGGTAGTTTCACCGGGGGAGGGGGCAGGGGGGGGGGTTGAAAAAATGGCAAATTTTACTTACAACAAATTTCAGGGATTTTTGCTGAATTCTGAGATTTTTGCTGCATTATACGGTTCGGGTTATTATCAGCGTCCAGGCCCCAATGCAGTATTAAACGTACTTGTTTAAAACTGGCCCAGAACACATTTATTCCCTTAATAAATAGCATCACAAAAAGTAGGTTGTGATAAATTGGGAAGACACTTACCTTGTAAATGAGAGTGCTGATTAACTTTGTCTCAAAGATGTAACCCAGAGGGATCCAATTTAAGAATCTAAGCAATGTCTCCAGGCAGCCATCCACAAGATGAATATTCTGTGAGTTGTCCTGAGATAGAAACATGTTTAATTACTAATAATATTGCATTCATACACATAAGTAAAATAATTCACAAAAATACTTTAATCAGATTACATCCTTACAAAAAGGTGGTTTGCAGTTAGCTATAAAAGTGTTTTATTCAGCATCTTCTTGCCATTATTGAGACTGAATTGATGGTTAAACCAGATTATTTTCTGCCACAAACTTTCAAGTCTTGCTTGTTTGAATAAAAGTTGTTTTAATGCCGTTCCCATCAATAACATTGGGCGGTATGAATAAAAAGTAGCAAATGCTAGGAAGTACAAGCAAAAAGGAAAAGCACTTCTTTTTGTTTGAGTAAAAGCATTAAGGAAAAGCAAATGCTTGAATTCGTATGAATAAAAGTTAAGTTTTACTGTTCAGCATTTGCTAACTGAAATGGTAGTAAATGCTTCATACATGTACTTGCATTTGATTGCACAGCCGAATGGTTCAAACAATAAAGTCTCCATTGTGTGTACGTACAGCCACACACACAGCAGCTCCTACGCTGACGGGGAATGTTTGAATTAAATTGGAACCTCAAGTTGCTGCTTTGCAGTCAGTGCTGACCCTTTACATTCCCAGAATGTTCCAAGAAATGGTCGGCCGTCTATGTCTCATTTCTTTCCCCAAACCTGGTACACCTGCATGTATTTTCATCCTAGATGCTTCGTCTTCCATGCAAATACCTTTTCCTGTCTAACCACATCTATAACAGCCCATTATTCATACGACCCACTATCAAATGACAGCTACACAATTTAGTGAAATAAATAAAAAATACTTAGGATTATTAAACAATATTTAAAATCACATAATGAAACTCATACTGTTGTTTAAATTCTTACCATGACAAATTGACACAAGGTAAAAACCTTTGAGAACTCATTGCACATGCTATCTTTGAGATGCTTAGCTTTAGCCTGTGTCATTTGTCCACTAGAGAAGTCAAACACCTCCTCACTGCAAGAGAGAAGCAAACAAGAAGTTAGTTTCATGAGGACTTCTTTCAATTGTCGAATCAAGTCAACGCAGCTTGTAAATTATTGTCCAATCACATCAATTATAATTCCACGTGGAACGCCCAAATTATTAGACAAACAAAAATTACCACACAAAATTCCCATAGGGTTGTCTAAGGGGCGTGGTTAACTCGTAAATGGCGATAGGTCAATTGTAGTCAAATCTTAATCCCTTTTGGGGGAACGTGAGCAAATTATAAAGTTTATTATTTTAAAATTAAAGTACATATCCAACAAGTTTGCTATATATATTCCTGGGATAAACAACTAAAAAACCAATGAGACAAGCATCCTGTGCTCAATTAGAGGCATTCAATTAAAGCCAACCTCAAATCGTAGACTTGTACGATACCAGTACTATGGGAGCTACATGTACAGTATTACTCAAATATTAGTGTTTTTAAGTCTTGCGATAAAGTTTTGACACGGTAGGAGTAATTGGTTGACTCAGCCTCGGAACATAACTGAGACTAGCTGAATATCAAATCGAAAAATCACAATACAAAGCCAGAACTTTTTCCTTAAAACTCCATTTATTCGAATTTCCCTCCCCAAAAGAAAAAAAAGAAACTTAACACCTTTTTAAAAATACTGTCTACCTACTTCAATCTGATAAGTTCCATGCATGATAAAACCCGTTTGTTAGATTTCAAAACATCAGGATGCATTCAAACATGAGCTTCATAAAACTAGATTGGTTTCTTCCTAATATCAATTACTGACTTCCACAGCACACACATTACCATCGTTACACTAGGAAAAAACTACTTAATAACAAACCAACTTGCAGACGGGAAAATCTCTCAACTTCACTGCACTTTCTATTTCTTATTTTCTTTATTTTTGACTTTTTGATTCAATAATAACAACAATATGAATATACAATAAACCAGACAGTTTAACATAAAAACTAAAAACGCACTTTTATAATTATTTATCCCAAAGTAGCACCAACTTTTGTGCAGCCAAACTCCCTTGGGATTATTTAGTTTTTATTACTTTTGTATGTCATGACGACTGGACAACAGACACAGAGTAGATATAGTATATAGTATAGTATATAGTATATAGTATATAGTACATAGTACATAGTACATAGTACATAGTACATAGTATAGAGTTGGTAGGCACAGATTTTTACCTGAGTAGTTTCAGAATAGCCAAGTTATTCTGACACAGAGATTCATTTGTCTCACTTGCTCCGACTATGTCACTGATGAATGTGGGCCAATTCCTGGGCCACTCATGCTTCAGTATCTGGACCAGGATCATGTTCAGCTTACCCAGGTACACCTTCTCTGTCTGTACAGGTGGACAAGAAAAAGCCAGGTTATTCAAGAATTCAAGGCCATGGTTGTACGAGTCTTCAAAAACCAAAAGTTGTTAAGAGACCATTCAAATATCATGCTTGGACCATTACTCATCACTTTCATATCAGTATGCATACTATGCACACCTTTGGTGTCATAAATCAGGGTTCCCAGCACTTTATGAAACTAAAATTCTTCCTGATAATTCTTCCTAGGTTTTTCCTGATATCTCCCTGAGAAATTCCAAAATTCCATGAGAAATATTTTCACTTTAACAAGGTTGCTGGGAAGTCAACAAGTACTTGTAGCAGAGCCAATTGCTATTGTCTGGAGAGGTGTGTAATATTCACACCGCATTTACTAAAAAGCCACCATAGCCAATCAGTGGACAAAACTTGGACACATGGTACAAGTTGCAGGTGTACGCCAAACGGAAACCCTTCCCTTCTGGGTCCTTGTCAGATTCCAGAGTTTTTTCTGATTTTGGTTTTTCCTAAATTCCCTGAGGTTTCCCTAAGTGGGAAAAATGGTATCTCATTTTCTCCGATTTCTAGAGTGGCTGGCGACCCTGCAAATGTATCATTGCATGTTATTGCCAGAGCCTCTTATGTCAACCTTTTCTTTCCAAACACAATGTCTGCAGATGCCTTGGGTTTGGGAAAGTTATGAAGGCCAAGGTACAATTTTAAATGACATCGTACATTACCCTAACATAGCTGGGATCATAAATGAGAAGGTACAAATAGTATGCATAATGTATTCACCTATAGCCAAAGGGGGTAAAGTAGAAGAAAACATTTCAGTGTGAAAACTCATTACAGGTTATATCTCCCCAACAACCACAATTATTTGCAAATACAGATAAAAACTGTTATGCTACAGTCATCCGTTTTCTTCCAAACAAGACCATTATTGAGCTTGAAAAGAGATGCAGTTCTATCTTGTACAGAAATTGAGTATTGTGATTGTCTTGTCTCTAAGACACCAGATGAATGCAGCACAAAGCAGCAATAACTGATTTGCATTTCAATAAGCTTCACTGTGGAAAAGAGTTATTTAACCCCTTGCGTACGGATGCCGCAAATGTGCGCAAACAAACAGTGCCACCAGGCCGGATGACGCAATTGTCCGCCGTTTGTGCAGTTTCAATCCATTGTTGGATTATTGTGTATATGTTACGCTTGACTGCACAAACACATTGTAGCGGTTCGCTTGGCTGCCATAACCGCCACGGCACCCCGACTTCTCCCGTAAAATACCGTACTCAAGGGGTTAATCAACAATTTTCCACCTCCGACAACAAGTTTTCAAAGTTTTGGCAGGCTCATGCCTGTCAATTGCTGTAGCTGCAGCTTGTCAGTCAAAGACATAGCATGCAACATGGGTCTATAACAGTTATGTCTTCTCATTTATTCCAACAGCCTTACTCAGCTGTTATTACAACTGTTATTACAGTGTACAAAGCAATAATATTTAATCTGTTCACGTTAGTCCCCAAAACCAAACTATAAACTGATAATTTTAAGAAGGTTTCTTATAACACTGTGGGCAAAACAAATCTGACCATTTTCTTTGTACTGTTTCTATCCGAAAAAAGCCCTTTGATGCAAATAAGTGTTTCTATTATCTGCCAGGCAAAAAAAAAAAAAAAAAAAATTTGCACCAGATAATCTTTCCAATGCAGCATGTACATTTGTACATGTATGATTAGCCAACCATATGTAACTAGTAGGGCCTACAGCTTCCACCAACACAAAATGGTACTGCATCAAAGAGGTAGTTTGCGAAAGATCTGTAGATGGTACATATACCTGCATGTAGCCTGGCCTAGCCACATCCTTCCTTTCAATCAATATGAATAACAGTAAAAGCCAACATATCCATAGAAACAGGAAAAAATAACAGGAAAAATTATTTTCAGGAGTCAAAAACCAGGAAACATCTTGAAATTCCAGAAATTGTAAATTGTAGCAAGCTGTAATGCAGCAATTTAGAACGGTGAAATTGAGACTGGGGAGTGCACATTGCCCACTGCACATCCACAGTAACACTGCTGTACAGTTGACCTACATGTATCACTCGTTGGCATTGTGTAATGAGGAATTTTATGAGATGATTAATGTCCGGGATTTATTTTGTGCTTTCCACATTTCATTACAGTTTTAGTGATTGCACATTGTTTCACAAACTGTGCTCATGCAATTCTATCATGATGGATCAATTTCGGTATGCATTAGGACCTGCTACAATTTTCATTTCCTGGGCGAATTTTAAACTTGTTACCAGGTTTTCGACAAAACTAATTCTTGGATATTTTCATTCAATTTTTCAACAAAAAAAAAATCTTTCCTTTGAATACATTTTAATGGATGACCCAGCTAGGTCTAACTCGATCCAGTGGATGCAACTTTCACCCAAACCAATCAAAGACACACCCTGGCCCCTTGAAGCAATCACTTCGGTGCATTTGGTTTTGTTTCCGAATTTTGTGGCAAATAAATTTAAAACAAATGTTTATCTCTGTTGTCTATTTCAATTCTTCTTGGTGCTTTATTTAATAGATAAGTGCTCTCGCAACTTGAATTTAAAGAGCGTAAAAAAAACCTTAATTTAAGAAGTGGCTTAACAGCTCAAGAAGGCCAAAGAAATAGAGGGAAAATCAAAGGTTAGGCCAAAAACCTGAATTGTGTCAGCTTGCAGCATTTCAACTGGATTCAATCTGAATGCCAGTTCACTGCAAAGAGCACAAAAATATCACTTCACAATATTTTGATCACTGATGTTATAAATGCATGTACAGTGGAACGCCGCTATAACGAACATCGCGGGATCCACAGATTTTGTTAGTTATAGCGATCGTTCGTAAAAGCGATTTTCTGCCAAATGCCCATATTTCAACATGGCGTCCGTTCTTTTAAATAGTGCCCTCTTGCGTCGTATTTGAAGTGCGCCCTCTTTTGACCATTGTCAGTGTACGATGTCCATTCATCTTGGCAGCACGTCACCCTGCAGGCCCTGGCGGTTGCTTTAGGACGACTTTGAACATGTGCCGCCCATTGAATCATGTAATTACATGTTCATACTTTTTAAGCTTACCGAATTCTAAAGCAACAGTTGGCTTTTCCCTTCTATTCCTTGGGGAAATAATAGCCACCTGTCACTCTTCAACATAAAGCTGCGGCCTTCCGTTGTTCGGTAAGTTTTATACACAAAATTTGGGAGCCAAGGATGGTGTTCGTTATAGCCGAATGTTCGGTAGAGCGGCGTTCCACTGTATCTTGACAAATGTTTTTGTGTACATACATGTATTGATTTTTAATATTTTATATTTCATTTACACATCTGATTGGAGTGTGGTGGAAATTGTGGAAAGGCTTTGCACTCATACATTTTGAGGTTCCTTTGCTGTAAGTCAGTTCTCATATTTTCACAAACCATTTTCAAAAATTTGTCAAACAATCCACAAAAATGACAGAATTGTCAGAACATGTACACCCCTTCAAGGCCCCTCTTTTTCAATCCACATACAGTTTCACTAAATTGTCCATTTTAGTTTATTTCTAAACATCCAAATAGAGAAAAACCACAGCCCAGCAATTTATAACATTTGGCTTTGGTCAGATCAGCTCCATGTTACAGTGGATGGAAACTGTACACAAATTGATTGGCCTTTTACTGATTCAACAATTTCAAGCGCCACACTAATGTTCTCTTTTTGATACAGTCATTCTGTACATATACATGTAGCTCCCTTTATTACGACCTACATTTGTAGCATTGACAGGATAGATTATGGGTCTAATGTCCATACAGTGTCCTTGTAATGGGTCAAGATTTGTGCACTGATCTCTTAATTGCGATGAATATTTAATATTATCAACAGATCAATGATCATGATAGAAATCCAACAAGAACCAGTGTGGACCAGAAAAATCAAGATTTTCAACCTCCAATCCATCTTGTCAACAACCAATACACTTGCAGCATGTCATGTGACACTCACACAGAAGAGCATTGTATGGGACAGTATTTGGTACTTGCCTTCATTTTTTTTCACCCAAAAACTTTACTACATGTATCTATACAAATAAGAAATAAGATATATGCCCATAAAAGGCTTTTAATCTTTAGACTTAGCTGAGATTATTACAAACATATGAAATTGTTGATATTTTCTTTTTCAGCTGCTAGCAGTAGCACATTCATGTACTTAAGTCCATACTTTCAATATGGCAGGTCCCAAAATCTGTCTTTTATGCTCAAAGTTAAAGTGAAAGGGAAAGGGAAAGGGAAAAACATAGAACCCTGTATCACAACATGTGGACTTGAAATTGTTAACAAGTACAGCACATTTTCTATATGTACAAAGTACATGTACACTGCATCCCAACTTGCCAAAAAAAGTGCAGACTTGTACCTAGAATCTGTTGGGCACAGGTATTTTCCAAAGGGAACAAGATTGATAATAGTAGTCAGGTTGCAACTTTTGAGTCTATTGAGAAAAACAAATGTTCTTGGAAACAATTCTGCCATTTAAATGCTTTTTTCATGCTTTTTTCTTTACGGTTTTTTTTTTTACCATTGTTAATAGGTTGGTCAAATCTGTTTACCCATCACTGCAAAGTGAAGGCCCGATAAAATCAAGTGCAATAATGACACCTTTTGATGAACTCAAATGAACCACGAAATGCGTCACCAGTGCAATAATCAAATTACATTTTCGAAGAGTACAGTACAGAAAAGTGTACATGGATTAAGAACTACAAACCCTTAGATTGTAGTACAGATTATTTTATTCTTTTTAGAAAGAGGAAATTCCGAAATTTTCAAACTTTCAAAACTTTCAAATCAAATACATGTACATTGTACATTAACAGAATTCCACTGCTGCAACTCGCATTCATGATCCATGGTAAGTTCACAAGGGTCAAATTAACAGTCAAACAGGAAATCGGGGACTAACTATGAACAGATTTTGTATGAATCAAAGAAAATTTCTGATTTTATCATAATACCAAACACTACCATACTTACGACGCAAATCAACCGCCCAAAATCAGAGGGAATCAATTCTGAATGGCGAATAGAATAGAATATCAAATCGGTAACAAGTCATCTGAAGAATTTGAAACGTAGACAAGATTAAAAGCACTTTACAATCAACTTACTCTGATGAAAAATGTAAATTTGGTTGGTCCAATTTGGAACAATTTTGTTCGACTGAAAAGATATAAATTTGACTGATGACACACACAATGAATCAAATTTTCTCATTTTATATAATTATTATTTTGGCCATGTTTCATGGATTCTTCTCTCTAATGTCAATCCAAACGAAAATGTGTGCACCATTACATGTAACTACACAAAACTGGAAAGTCTTAACCAATTCTGTCCAGCTGTTATTAATGGGTACTGGTATGCCAATATGGGCTTGTGCAGCCAAGCGTAATGAACACAATAGACAAACAATGGATTAAATCGCGCAGGAATGTTCATATAGATGACAACTGGCCAGGTGGTCTTTTTCAAACTGTGGCTATGGCTGTCGTCCATATTCAATGGATTAAACCAGTATAAAGAATCAATGCTTTCACCTTACTGTGAATTTACACTACCGAAAGGCTACATATACTTGTGCCAAAATAGGATAACTCATGATCTTGTTTTTACTTTAAGATGCAACTGAAGAGAGCAGACCGATCATACCGATTTAGTCATATCAGTAAATACGAAGTTACTGTGACAACAGCTTATCCCCATTTTGGCAGTAAAGTAGGAAAGTGTTATACTTAGTGGTGAGATATAAATCCAGATATATTAACAATCGGTTTAAATTAGGTTTCGATTTTGGAAACTGGATATTCGAAAGCAATCTTTTAAAAAATTAAGCCTTCCAGTTTTTGTGACACAGGCTAAAGAAAACAAATTGAGCATACATGTACTCCAATTTGCTCTCTGATGATCCTCTTGGTATATGAATAGCCTGCCCATCCATTTTTTTCAACATTACAGCTCTGGAATGTTTTTGTAAAGGCCCATTTGGCCAATGAATCCTGCAAACTATATCCAGTCATGTCTGCATGTGGAGGGCTTTTCATGTGGCACCTCACTTGTCACTTTTTGTTGGCATGACTATGAGCTACATGTAGATGGGAAGTGACGGTGAAATCAGATATAACCGTCATTCAGTTTAAATAAAATTAGGATAACTGGATTTTGAAATCTCAGATTTCTCCAACCACTAGTCGTATTACAAGCTAATACATTGTATCTTCATGTAAACAAGGTTTTAGACAAGATTTGAGTATGGATATAATAGTTCAAAAATATCCAAATTAAATCCAAGATGTCTAAAACACCATGAACACTAGACACCCATCTGGCTGAAACCATGTTAGAAAATATTGGTCCTGAATGCATCATAAAAAGTGCAAAAGAATTGCTCTTGGCGACTGCAGTTTACGTGTACTTAAAAAAAATCTTATTACAATTAAACAATATCTCGTGAAAATTGTTTGCAGTCAACAAAGAAACCTTCAGAAACCTTAAGAAATTCTGCATGTGTCATTTTTTTAAAGGATTATGGATGTGAAAAGAAATCTAGCCAAGAGGCTTTATTATGCTACATGTACAATGTATTAACTATCCACTAACTTATGTATGCCGTTGGTAGGTTATTAAAAACTCTTAAACACAATTTTAAGATTTTGTCTACTGTGCTTTTCAGCAAGACAAAACAGACTACAGTAAACCACTTTCATAATTTAGTAGACTTGTCAAGATCTTAAATTTCACTTCTTCCTTTCTCAATTACATTTAACCAACATGTTTGCAAATGGCAATATTCAAATACATGTACATGCTTTGTCTTATACATGTACATGCACCTGGAAACCAGGGTGATAGGTGCAGGTCAGTGCCTCTGTTCTTTGTGGACACAGCACTTGTGTAGTTTTCTATGCAAGTGGACAAAATTCATAAACAGAGTTTGCGTGCAGAAACAAAAAAATCACCAACAAAGTTTCAGATTTGGACAGTGAACAAAGGAAAATGACATGAGGATGACATCTGGAATAATGTACACCAGAGCTCTTACAATTTACTCAGCTGGCCTTGACTACAAAATGTAATTGGGAGATGTACACAGTTGCCAAGTTTGGTAGGCAATGGTATTCTGGGTTCGAAAACTCTAAAACATGGGGATGGGGAAGGAAGACCGATTGTATTTTCACATCCATACTCTTTAAAAATGACTTTTCAGTTCTACACACTCTGTACTCTAAAGGTATGTGAAATTTAACAGTTTTCTTTGAGCAACTGTCACAGATAATTCAAATATTTTGAGGTTTTTTAGCCAAATGGCTCCAGAAATAAAATACAAAATAGCATTATTACAGTCCTGAACTATAATTTTACCATCACCATGAAACCGTTCGTAAAACATTTTTTTTTAGGATCTCCAATGACTTAAAAGGCAATTGTTTTTTATATTTGATCTTCGTGGACAAGTCATAAAAATGGTTAAATGCAACTCGGTACATAATGAAGGAATGATATACAAGGAATGATACATGTACACAACAGCACTTTCCACAGGTACATGTACTTGTACATGTGGTTATAAAAAATATAAATGTGTATAACATTCATTTCATCATAACTCTTGACTTGAGAACAATGTCAATAAAGTGTTCACAGCTTTTAACCCTAACCATCCCAAATCCTCCAAAATCCTCTTTGCAAAATGGAGGAATTTGGAGGATTGAGGGCACTTGGAAGTTGATGCGTCGGAGGATTTTGCAGGATTGAGGTTACTAGGGGTTTTTGCCCCTGCAGGAATATAGAGGATTCAGGTTATCAGGCTCAATGTGATACATGAGGATTTTGGAGGATTCAGGTTACTAGGGGTTTGCAAAAAAAACCTGGAGGATTTTGGAGGATTCGTGCTATGGTCCCCATAAGAGGATTTTGGAGGATTCAGGTTATATGGAGTTTTAACACTTTGAAATCAGAGGATGTTGGAGGATTCAGGTTACATGGGGGGAAAATGATGTAGGAAGTTAGGGTTAATCATCTGGCAGGTACACGTACATGTAACCACCTAGCATTTGTAGCAAAGGTGTAAGAACGTGATCCATTTCAATGAACACTTCTTCAGCTACTGGTTATCAAAACCATCAAAATAAATTCACTAATATACATATTACACGTTTTTGCTCAGATGTTCATGTATGAGGCTATTGTAGTGCATGATTTTCATGTAACTGTTTTGTGACAGATCTAAATGGTGCAAATTAATCACACAAACCACATGCTGTGAGGGTGAAGTTTTATAAAACAATTCCTTCCAAAAAAATGTAAATGTTTTGTGAAATGATGCTATAAAGTTGATGAGAAAAACTTGACATCAATAGATGTAAATGTATAAAAAAAGTAGTTTATTTTTCTTTTAAGAAACTTTAACTTTTTAAATCAGCATTGTGTCAAATTACTGATTCATCTGAAAATGAAAAAATAGGAATTTGTAATGTATTATCATCAGTGTATCTTCACATCTTGTGCCGATTCAATCGCATTTCGGGAACATTACAACTCAATACCACAAATTACATGTCACATGTAATGACAGCTTTCTCAATTATCACTTACACACTGAAATTTTGAAAATTTGAATATAACCAGAATAGTTAAAATAACATGAATTTCTTGTTATTTTACCCACAAGTTATATTCAAATACTTTTCACAATGAGAAACACATCCATGCATGCAATCAACCCCACATCTTTGTTACCCGCAATCTCAGTCTTTCCCACATCTTTAACACACATGTACAGCAACATCTTTATATGCCCAAGACGCACAACATGGTTCAAACCTCAAACACATACAACATTGCTCTCATGATTGGGCGATACCCTTTAAATGTACAAAACAACCGGTAATACATGTAGGTGATCAATTCAGTCTTGGCAAATCACCAAAGTGCAGTACAGGCAATCAAAGGTACCTTTCCACAGTTCATACCACAATTCACCATTTGTCTTTATGAATGGGTTTTTTTCAGCAGCTGCTAAAAAATCAAAACTCTCTGCTGAACTTTTACGCAAAAGTATTATTAGGCTTATTAGTCATGTCAATAAACCTGAACCTTTCACGTATGATCTACAAAGTACATTGTAGATGTATACAGTATAGACCCTTTGCGAATAAGAAAAAGCACAAGATTTCTGGTAATCTTACTAATCCATACTGAATGAATATTAGATAACAACTAATGGATGCTGTGTCCGTGCTTTTGGGGCATGGCACCCCGAAAAATAAATTTTCAAATTGAACTGCTCATTTGTTAGCATTAGATTTAAGTTATGAGATTTCCAATGAGACATTCCGACAAAAAAATTAGTCCCTGATAAGTAACAGATGAAACAAGTTTCAAATTTTGAATTAGGAGTGGGATGCTCCTATTCTTATAGTATTAATGAATAGGGTAATCATCACACATAAAGACCAAATAGATTTCAGAGGGCAGTTACTTTTTTCCATTCAAAAATAGTTTTCCTCCATTATACACATGTAGGAGGAAATCCATTGAATTGAAACTTTTAGCCAGAGCACGGACACTGCAGCTTTACGGTTGACTTCACAAATAATGTCCAAGATGCAGCAAATGAGTAGCAAGCCTTTTTTTTTTTACTACCATTAATAGCACTTCAATAAAAGTTACGAGTGCCTGACATTTGGATCCTAAAAGAATTTGTCTCAAAGGCTAATTCGATTCTTGGTCAAGAAGAAAAGAGCGAGGTGAATTTTCTATATGATTTATGAGGTGTTTCAGTGTATGACATGATAAAGCAGCATACAGCACACTATGAGCAATGCATACAAGAGAAAGACTTCAAAAATTCTGCATCTAGGATATTATTTGCTAGTCAGAGCAGAGTATCTTAGAAGCAAAGACAGTTTCTTGGAGAAACTCGCCATTGTTTATTTATTACTTACCACCATTAATGAGGCATCTGAGGAAATCTTTATAATGAGACCCACTATGAATTTCTTGATACCCTCACACTGGGTCCTGGGAAGTACCTTCCATCTTGTCTTTATCACTGTTTCTAGTATTTGAAGTCCATAGTACTGTAGACAAAATCAAGAACCAAAACATTAATTTGATTGTCGTATACCAACAAAAACAAGAAAGGGGCGAGTTTGTTTTTGAAACAAAATGGTGAGCCAAAACAGAAAAAGAAGTTTTATTATTAAGTTATAGGTAGAGTTTTTTTATTTTTTATATTTACCTTAGTTTCTGGATTACTTGAATATTCAAGAATTGTGTCAACACGAGTCCAGGCATCTGGATGTTCCTTTAGGCTGGTCAAAATCTGCTGGGCAACTTGTTGCTGATCAAAGAAACAACACAAACATCATCTTGTTAATATCAGATTTCTGTGTAACATAGAGCAAGAGCCAATTTTGATTGGTTGCACACTGATCATGTTCAATAATAATCTTTACCTGTGTTCCAGCACCATTGTACAGACAGCCCACAACATTGTCCAGCAGACTGATGTCCAGCTTCTGACTAAAGTCGAGCAGCTTCCCAGATTGCTCAGTTATAGTTGCCATACTCTCTGATATTACCTGGAAAAGTTAAATTGGATCCCCGAGTTAATTACAAAGTAATTTTGATGAAAAAATGAGAATGATTCAGACTTTACTTTAATTGAGTTTTTACAGTAAAATTATTATACCCCTCACGAAAATGAAAAACATGAAAAATCTTGGAAAAATCCTTGATAACCAAAAATCCTTGATAACTGTCTAAGCATGTACAATGTAGCACAACCTGCTATGTAAAGGTTATGTCACCAAAATCTGTAAGAAAATGGGGCAGAAATTATCATGTACACATGTATGTGAAGATTTTGAGTGACCATGCACTGTGCCACGAATATTTAACATGGAAAACACAAACGTTTTTCTTCCCCTATATACACTGTAACATGGACATTTCCCGACAAAAGTGTCAGAGTTAATTTCAGTTAAAGGTTGTGTTTTTTAAAAATAAAATTCTGAACATGAATGAATGTTTTTTCTAAGATTTTGCCATTCCTGACCAATATTGGTGGGGGGGGGGGGTATATTGCTCTATTGGGGTATTAACATGATTAAAGTAAAATCTTTCCCTAAAATGCCATGTCATTTTTTCCTATGGGCTGCATTTCTAGCTAAGTACGTGCAGTTTCCAGGTACCAAGATGCAAGATCATTGTTCATTCTTGGGCCAAATCTTGGGCATGACAAAAACTTCACATTTTAAACTTCCAACATGTCCAAAATTTGAACAATGAAACCAGGAAAAGCATGACAGACCAGTTACCTGATCTGAGGGGGAGGGAGGGTCACCAAATCACAAAGTGGAACTTTTATAAGGTGCGCAACATTGTGAACATACAGTTTCAATACAAGTTGAATACCATGTAGTGCTTGACAGCATCACAGAACTTTAGCAGTACATGTATTATGAATTTGGCACCCAGGTACAAATGTATTAAAATTAACAACTACATGTAAGCCAAGTGAGGCTCATGGTAACAAATGCAAAAATATTAAGATATCAACAGGATCCAGCAGTTTGTGATGGGCCACGTCAAAGTACTTATCGTTGGAGCACCAACTGAATTAATGGAAAACCCAATGCAATGCCTTGCTTGGTCAAGGCCAAGTATGACTGAGCACATTATTAAAAAAAACTGATATAAAAAAAATACAAATTAAACAAAAAAACATCCAACAAGTGTAACTCATCTGTGTAGACTGTGAGGGAAGAGGTTCTTTTGATTTCCACCCGTACGCCCCCCCCCCCCCCCCCCCCCCACCTCCACCTCCATGGTAGGGAGTCCGGCATTTTGGTGTTTTTTTAGCTAATGTATTTGTCACAAATTTGATATCAATGGAAAGGGAATTGCAGGACAAATCGTATAGTTTGAAAATTAGCTCGATAGGTACTTGCATTTCAGAGTTATGGCACTTTAACCATAACCCTGCCAGACGCAGCATGCACAGTGCATCTGTTGTGACAGCTTGACCTTGCTGCACTCTGCACACAAGTCAATGTGACAAAGTATGCAATCTGATGCATCTGGCAAGGGGTTTCTAGCCAAAATACCCTTGAGGGTTAGGGTTAAAAGGTGTAATTTCTGGGTACTGGTGTCTGTAAATGTGGCGACATGTGCACCTAACTTACTGACATTATTATCGATAACGTTGTGTTAACGAAGGTCTAATCTGTCTACACACGTGCGTTTTGAGGCGTTTTCTTTGGTTCAGATTTTGTGAAAAATGTTTTGATATTTCCGAAATTATAGTAATCTTAAATTATAGTTATAAAAGTCAATGCCATGCAACTTGAACTTATGAAGTAACTTTACCTCCAAGTTTGTGAATTAAGTCCATTATAATACTTCACTTTTTTGTGCTTTGGACTTCTCAAACTAGGGCCTAATTATCATTGATTGCAGACCCTTAATTTTGCATGGGTTCTGATATAGGCCTGTACGCTACGTTAAAATGGTGGACTTGTGTGATGGGCATGCATGACAAGCAAGCAAGCCAAGCCTGCCCTTGGCTTTAGTTTTAGGCAGTGCAGTCAGGCAAAATTACAGGATTGTTTAGGGGCTAACAAATGCAATAATGAACTGCGCAATTTACGAAAACCCTTGCTCGAAGAACATGTTCAATTTGTAGTTGTATATACGCAATCCATAAAAATAGGCCGACACGTACGTAAACCACGTTTACGCACAACGAAAACATGTGGATATGACGATAAGGTACGACCGACCAATAGAAACACCGTATAACTGCTTCCTACCTTCATCTGCCAATCAGTGTTGAGTCAAACCTAATGTTTATGCGAACAGGGACGGTTCAGACGAACGCAACGAAATCATACGCGAGATAGATATACGCTTATCTCATGCTAACAATCCTCTGGGTTGAAAAGCACATAGTCGTGCCTCTTCTATATAGCCTCAAAAATTTGCAGAAGAGCCAAAATGACGAAGAAATTCTTCGAGGAGGTAAAACTTGCGGCAAAATTTGTGATTTAACGCGCACAATTCCAGGTGTACGTCCACGAGCTGTGGAATCCAACGATCGAGTGATGGAAATTTTTGGCGAGATGGAACCGGTTTTAACCAGTTCCATCCAGCTTGCAGACAGCATTTTACGTACACGCAATCATCGCTGTGTTATGTTGCATCATGGAGAAATAATGGTTGCATGTGTGCTGCCTGCTGTTGTGTTGGGTTTTTGTTCACAAAATGTTCGACCCCGGATGACAATGCATGTTGGCTTGAATTCTAATTCAGTTGACGACAACAACATCCTAATGCTGTGAAATAAAATATATTTTTAAAAACCACACACACACCGGATCAAATCGGTTCTTACGGGTTCTCCAGAAATGGTGAAAATCAGCGGCCCGGTTGGAACTCTGTCTCTTACCGTGGTCCGCCCCAGGCCCACACCACCACCGGCGGACTATAACTCGACGTGGTGTTCCCCTTGCCGCCGCCCCCCCCCCCCCCCCCCCCCCCCCAAAAAAAGATGGACAGGTTGGCGTTTATGGATGCCGCGCCAATGATGGTTTGTCAGCCCATGGAATTATGAATTCCGATTCAAAAGGCAGAATTGTGACCTTAGGCAGCGGAACGGGGGCGCAGGGGGGGTGGGGGGGGGGGGAGGGGGGTGGGGGGCCATCCCCCCCTTTCCACTTGGGGAAATCCTCCCCCCCCCCCCCCCCCCCCCCCCCCACACACACACACACACATATACTTTTGGCAGTCCCGCACAAGAAAAACATAGAAAGGGGCAGCAGCCCACCGCGCGGCGCTTTTAAAGTTGGAATTTTAAAGTTCAAAACAAATTGGTATATAAGTTTTAGCATGTTTTAAAATGCAAATTCGCCCGGCGAACAAGGCTAAAATCCACTGAAGGTTGCGGGGCTACCCAAAAAAAAAAAATGTGATTCATCTTGCAGGGGCGGATCCAGGATTTTATTGCAGGGGTGGAATATGTTTGTACCATGTTTGTACGTACAATTTGCCCATTTAACCTCCTTGCTTTGTTGTGATCTTACCCATTACACGACCCATGCGAGTTTGTTTTGCAACTTTAGGCAGAAACACAAAAATGGCAACGACGGGGGGGGGGGGGGGGGGGGGGGGGTTCTGACCTCCCCCCCCCCCCCATCGATCCGCCCCTGTCTTAAAGCAAAACAGACCGCGAGTTGAAGGGAAATAAACCTGGCAAACAAAATTCCTTGGAGATACAGAACGAGGGAAGAAGCTATTGCCAGAATAAAGTATCATTGATTTTTTTATTAATAAATCCAACCACACTAAATAGGCCAAAAATGGCTGCGCCAAACTGATTAGCTGTATACCCGCAACGTTTTTGAATAATACATTTTTGGGTCATGCAATTGATATATTGTGTAATTGTGGTCAGCTATCATAACCTGGGGGTTCTGTGCTTCAACTTTTGTGAAGACTTGATAAACTTTGGCTTTAAAATCGGTCCTCTTGGCAAGTGGAGGGATGCTGTATGAAAAATGGCAGCTAGCCGGTTTAGGAAAAACCACATTGTTAGGGCTAGGGGTGGTACTCTTTGGGAACAATTAGCAAAAATTCCAAACGGCTACCCTGCCAAAAATTGAAAAGAATTTGACAGATTAAGATTCAAACTACATGTATAGTTTTCAGTAGTGTCACAAAAACTGAGAGACTCCTGGATAAGGATTTTTCACTGTGAACTTAGTAGATTTTACACTAGTACAAAGGTCATTGGGAGTTTAATAGTACGGTCCGCCGAAGCTAAAGTGCGCCACCTGTCGTTCGGCATATCCCTCCTTTTGGCCTTCTTTTGCTCCTCGTGGCCGCCATCATGGGTTTCGCAAACGTTTGGCACTCTCATCCAAGGAAGTACGGGCCAGGCTCCCGAAGCTGGTACGACTAGGTTTTTCCATCGAAAATAAGTTCTTCAAATATCAGGGCACATTTGTGATTTCAAAAAGGCAGATGAATCATGTTGTTTAGGCTCTTACTTTGACATGTTTGTAGGGCAGTGTAGGCCAATTGCAGATGATTGTCATAACTTTACTCAGTGACTCCCTTCGCGTTGCGGAGGAGTCCAGAATATGGGCGATTGTGTAGTGTAGGGACCCTTTCGATGAAATAAGAGTCAAGGGTATTTTTTCTCATTCCAAAATGACTTTTTCAACCTAAAGCAGACTTATCTTAATTCTATTGACATCGTTTTTTGTAATTTTGAACAGTTTATTTCGGTAGAAAATGCAATTTTTTTACGCGCTTTACGGCAGTTGCTATGCGAATGGCGATTGTGTAGTGTAACGTGAGGGCCCTGTTCCCTAGCATGCCTAGTAATAAGGAAACAAAAATCAACTTTTAGGTTAATGGAATTGCCAAACTAGGGCCTAGCACATTGAAAAATTCCCCATTGGTACTGTAACACGGATGGGCACGGCGCGGTGGGAAACAAGCGCGGCGCTCATTGGTTGGCTCAGCACGCACGTGCTCAGCTGAGCTGGTGACGTCACAGAAACCATGCGGCATGGGCACGCAAATTCGTACGCACGCACGTACAGTCGGTGCCGCATGTACGGCTGGTGCATTCCGAGCGGTGGAAATTCCGAGACGTACGACCGCATACGGTCGGATCCGTACGTGCGTATCAAAATCCCCATCGAGCATGCAACCATGCATATTCACATGGTGCACTCAAATGCACTCATCCCATGGCATCGTACTTTTGCCAATGATTATCTAATGCATCACGATCACATTCAGCCAGTGGCGTGGTTTCCTACTGAAATGGTAAAAAAAATATTACTTACCAAACTCACAATATCACCAAGGAATCCGCGAGTTGTTCAGCCTCAGGTTGACGTCAAAGAAATCAAATTAAAAACTGAAGGAAACCTCTAAATCGTACGATTTTTGGTACCATTCGAAAGATCGTCGTGAGCTCGAGCGAAGTAGAAACGGATCGAATTACTGACGCGAAGTATGTGCGCGTGCGCGACAATTTCATTAACCCTAACCCTGCCAGACGCAGCACAGTGCATCTGTGGTGACAGCTTGACCTTGCTGCACTCTGCACACAAGTCAATGTGACAAAGTATGCAATCTGATGCGTCTGGCAGGGTTTCTAGCCAAAATACCCTGGAGGGTTAGGGTTAATGAAAACTGCCTTATACGGCGAGTATGATGACGTCATATAATGAGGCGGTTGTGTGGCCCTCTCGCGGCCGTTCCGTGCCAATTCATGTAGGCCTATACCGTTGATAAAGGGCAGGGTTTTAGTTTTTGAGGGAAATTTTGTGGAAGCGGCGATGAAGACGACAAAATGCAACTTGAAAATAAAAGATGGCGACCACCGCGACGCACAGTAAACACGCAAAAACGCGTTGATTCGCATGGCAACTGCCGTAAAGCGCGTAAGAAAATTGCATTTTCTACTGCAATAAACTGTTCAAAATTACAAAAAGGTGTCAAAAGAATTAAGAGAAGTCTGCTTTAGGTTAAAAAAGTAATTTTGGAATGAGAAAAAATACCCTTGACTCTATTTTGATCAAAACTAAAGAGGGGCCCTACACTACACAATCCCCAGAATATGAAGCTACTGGAAGTAGCCGAAAAAAATTTGAAACAAAATTACAATAGTTTTACCTCACTGTAGACACTAATTGACCTATTGCCGTTCATGACTATTATCCAATCGTTAGCGTCTGTTGAACATCACATGATATTCCAAATCTTGGACAAACATAAAAACATTCCAAAGACGCGCATTATTCGGCCGCACGTGCACCCTGTTTATTGGAACGCAGTACGCGAATACACGTAAAATTTAACGCAAACGCTCAACCGGCTTATCACGTTTTCATATACTAATTTCGTTTGCAGCACATTGGCTAAACCCATTTATTTAGCGTAGTTTGTTCTGTTTATATTTCTTAAGTATTTCCGATTCTCGGACGGTGAAATTTATGTAAGTGGTTTCCGGGGAGTCTGCATTATTCAGATACGCGTTATAACGAGCGGCTGGAAATTGGGAAAAGCTATTTTCCCACTTTTTGCAATAAGTGGTTGCACGAAAGTATGCATGCACACGTAGGCAAAGTTGTCTCAGAAATCTGAGACAACTCTTGTATCCGGTCAGAGAGAGCGTGTATGCAATGATTCACCGTAATACGCTACTGCGCATTTCGTGCATCGCATCCACGTGCTGCACGTGTGTAAAGTTGTCTAAGGGGCGTGGCTTACTCACAAACGGCGTTGGGTCAATTTCATGCCCATTATACTCTTTGTGTCCTTATCTATCTGTCCGTGAGGTTCACAAATTCCTAGTTATGCTTCGCCATTCGCTGGCCGACGTTTTTCAGGAAAATAAAACTCAAAAGCAATGTTGAACTTGTAGGCCTAGACTCTTTTCATCAGTTTCATACCGAGTATGTACGTACATGTGTGCGTTTAATTACGCGTGCACGCAAGCACTGGCCTCTCTGCGCGTGCACACACAATGCGTATGCGCAAGCATGCGTATGCGCAAGCACGCACAATGCGCAAGCACGCACAATGCGCAAGCACGCACAATGCGCAAGCACGCACAATGCGCACGTGCGATTTGCCTAGTAACTGTCCCCCTTACACGCAGGCGCAATAACTTGTGGGCGTTGCAACTTGCGGACGTTCGTGTTCGTACTGAGGATCCTGCTAATTGAATTGACGATACGCATATTCCCTTCAAAACATCGATTACGTCGTCCATAATAACCTCTCAAATTCGTTCATGTTATCACCTATAGCCCAAAACAGATTTGGAACTTTAAAAAAGTATCTGTAGACTACACAGAAAACGCTTTTCAAGACTACTGCGCAGCCAGCCCAAATCGTAGTGCGCATGCAAGTGTTGCCAGGCAAATCGCGCATGCGCATTGCACCTGCACGCAGCAGCATCGCCCAATTTCGGAGGTCACGTGTGCACGCACATAACGTGTGCCCGTGTACGTCTTGTAACTCGGTATGAAACTGATGAAAAGAGTCTACAAGTTTAACGTTGCTTTTGAGTTTATTTTCCTGGAAAACATCGGCCAGCGTAGCAAATGGAATTCCTGAACCTAACGGACAGATAGATAAGGACACAAAGAGTATGTGTGGGCATGAAATTAGCTTCTACAACGAGGTAAAACGTGAAAAAAAGTCCTGTTAAAGTTTTGATTTCAATTACTGAGAAATCTCGTATCCTGGACGTCAGTCGTAGTGCAATGAAGACATTCAACCTGGGCTAGCCTAGCCCAGTATTAGTCCGAGTAACTATCGCCTTTTTTTAACATTTGGACATGATCTGGCAATAGTAGGGTCCAAGGCAAAGTGTGTGAAGACCCAATCAAAACATCCGATTTCACCCTTAAAACGGCCACCAAAATACTAGATACGCCACCTGAGAGACAAGTGGAGTTCCATGATTAAGATGGAGGTACTAAGGTTCACTTACCATCCGGATGAAATTTACCGTTCAATCCGGAGAGCACCCGCAACCAATATAAAGCAATACAATTTTATCGACACGATGTGCGTGGCGTTTACATTGTGTTTGGGGCCTATCCACACGTCACATTTATACACAATAAAGGGGGAAAACCTGCAGCCCGGATAGGACGAGAGCCCGGATAATACGAGATATTTGCGTGAGTCCGGAGGACCTCGTATTAACGAGTCGACTGTATACAAACAGAAAGAGCTTGTTTGGACCTTTCCAATGGTGCTATCAAATTCATGTGTCACCATATACAATATTCTGAGAAAACTGTATCCGAAGTTTCCCTGTAGTTATGTGTATGGAGTGCCATTGGTTCATGTGACAAACAACTTTCCTGTTTGATAAAGTGGGCCAGAAGAGAAAACAGCAATAGCTTTGCTATTTTAGCAGTTATGACTTTCATTTTTAACACAATATTTTCCTTTTCAATCAATTCTTGAGGGTGAAATCTTTGGTTGAAAATACAACCTTTCAACAAGCAGTCAGCTGCTTTTTCTGTGTAAGTGATTTTATGCTTGACCATGTTGACTGAACTGGGAAGATAAGCCAATGAACAATGTGGTAAGGAAAGGGTTAACATAAATTCTGAGAAAAGTTGATTGGAGACAATCTTGGCCCTTGTCCACATGTTCACTAGGGAGTATATTTGCTTGCAGAGAATGTGTAATTAATTGGATGTTGTGGAGTTTTAAAATGTATGTTCAGTATTTCTTTGATTTCTTTTTCGTATCTACAGCCGTGTGTGTGGCAATCGTCATGGTCTGATCCGCAAGTATGGCCTGAACATTTGCAGACAGTGTTTCCGCATGTATGCAAAGGACCATCGGTTTTCTAAAGGTAAACATACACGTCCACAGTGTCACATTGTGTTGGTCTTATCCTTAAAATTGACAAGTGCTTTATCTGTAGTGCCTGCATGTATTAATTTTCTGCTGAACCTGATACAAAGACGAATATAGTTTTGCTCTTGGCAATCAAATTTTACCCGAACTTTTTTTTTTTTTTTGCTTTCTAGCTCTGCTCAAAGTTCCCATACTTGATGCAAAAATGTGATATCCCTTTGCAAATTACTATTAATCTATGTATACATAAATTTATAGTACATTTGTTAAATCGCATCACATTTTTGCATCAAGTACGCCAACTTTGAGAAAAGCTAGAAAGCAAACAAAAAATATTATACCTGTAATTTTTATATTATGTAAAAAACATGTTGGGGTATAATTTTCACCCAAGTTCATCTCAAGGTCACATGATCCACAAGGTCAAATTCAAGGTCAAAGTAAAGGTCAAAAGGTTATATCCTACATAATTAAAATAATGGCAAATTTGGATTGCTTGTGCAATTACCTTTCCAAAGACACAAATATCAACAGATTTGGCCTACTGGTTACAGAGATATGGTCATTTGAAAATTGGCGGGTGCGTCTGTTTTGGCCAAAATTGCCCAAAAAGGGTGTGTCGTAGCGCGGAAACCGTTGGTCCGGTGGGGCTTAAAGGTAGTGTACATGATTGGTCATTGTTGCAATTTTCAAAAATGGGCAGATTTGGGGGTTAGTATTTTATAGGAAATATCGTTTCACTTACCTGTTCAAAGTTTTGCGTTGTTGGATGGCGAAAAAAAACCGAGAGAAAAACGGTGCTCGTTTTCAACCGTCTGGCGGAAATCGTTGGAAAACGATATAAATTTCCACTTTTCTTGACGACAGCACACCTGGTGCCATCATTTCACAGGATGATTGAGACTACTATTAACTTACAGTCTAGTAAGGTATTTCGTAATAATTCAGTAAACAAAAATTGGAGGATTACCAATCGTGTACACTACGTTTAAACTTAAAATTTGAATTTGTCAGCCTCAATTACCCCCATACACCAAATTTGAGCCAATTTGAAGAGGGTCGGGTTTAACCCATTGGGTGATCCTACACCGAATGACCCTCTAACGAGTCATAAGATTGTACCATTTGGTCACTGCACAGTATTGATTTTTAGTAGATTTGAGAACGGTTCCCAACCCAAAAAATACCAAGGTGGTGAGAGTTGTAAAACAAATGGAAGTTTTACTCAGGCCGCACATGTGGTGAAACTCATCATCATCACTGGCACAATTGCAGAATACCCCGCCACTCCTCTATCCCCCACCTCGTATCCGGATACGCAGATACGGGGTCACACGGTTGTCACGGTTGATTGCCCTTAATAAACCATCTCACACACGTCCATGCAGCACGCACTTGACACCGGTGTTATTTATCCCAAAATACATTGCCACAGGAGGACGTCTTATCACTCTCCCACCCCGTATCCGCGTATCCACCTTGGGGACACCTCTTTGGACTTCGACTTTTCCCGAGCTGCCGATTCCAGCCCCCTTTGAGTATTTTTATAAAGGGAAAATGCTGCCCTCTATCATCCCTTACCGACTCTCTCCCGCCCTATATCTGCATAATCTGCATATCCACCTCGGGGAAACTCCTTTGGACTTGCATTATTTCCCGAGCTTTCCATTCCATTTGTGTACGTAAGTCTGATTCCATCCCCCTCGGATGATTTTTTTTTAAAGGGAAAATGCCGCACTCTTTCTCCCCTCAACGATTCTCTCCCACCCCGTATCTGCATATCAGTGTTTGCACCTCAGGGATGGAACTCCTTTGGACTTTGTCATTTTCCCAAGCCTCACATTCCATTTGTGACTCTCTGCCACCCGTGTCTGTGTTTTTTTTGTTTTTTTGTTTTTTTTTGTTTTTTTTGTTTTTTTGGGAGGGGGTATTTTCAGGTGGCGGGGTATCTGCAATTACTCCTCGTCACTTGCACCATGAAGTATCAAAAAGTGTGTAAAAACGTATGTGATGTAATTTGTACACATTGTGGTGCAACAACTATACATGATAGGTCACTTCATGGTGTGACTGGCAGTTGGGCAAGTATTGATTTGTCATTGTCAGTGATTCTGCGCTGTAAAATCTGACACTTCAATAGCTTCCTTATGTTCCCTGCTGGTTGCTGCACATGCCAACATGATGCCAAGAATCCAGTACACACGTCATACAATTGAGATAAGGCAACAGTTACCAAATTTTAATACTGTTTATCCCTAATTCCTCTCTTTATTTCAGATGGATTAAACCTACATATAGAGCAGCTGGTCTATCTCGGATTGCAATTCACAACAGCTGGCAACATGATGAAGGCCCTATGGGACTGCAATATCCTGCCATACTCGTGCAAGCTTGCAAGACCAACCTTTGAAACCAACTCCAGTGAAATCAACATCAACCCATCAAGACAAAGCAGCCAGTGTAGTGTTACTATCAAGGCCTCAACATCGAATACCTGACAAATCTACCAACCTTTGAAACCAACTCCAGTGAAATCAACATCAACCCATCAAGACAAAGCAGCCAGTGTAGTGTTACCATCAAGGCCTCAACATCGAATACCTGACAAATCTAGATGTTCCGATGCAGACTTCAGAATCAAAATATGTTTAACCGAATTTGTGTGAGACTCAAAAATAAAAAAATACCAGATCTGCTCAAATAATCAAGTTGTACCCCTTTTCAATTTCTTACTTTGTCACATGTCATGGCGTGAATTGCAGTCAATTATTTTCCAACTAACTTAATTTTTTTTTTTACTATTCCTGACCAAGTTACAGAACTATTCCTGTTCTATTTACTGTGTCTAAACAATGTATTTTGGGACTGAAAATTCTACCCCATTTTATGCATGTTCTATTATACCACATATGTACTACATGTATTACTATTAGTGAATGGGACTTGTCATTAGTGAAAATTGACGTTAAATCTCATCTGTGAGATGCGATTTTAACTTCCCAAAAAGAAAAATAATTGGCTGTACAAGAAACTATTTTGTTATTTAGTCAACTGTCCGCCAGATCAATGAGCATGCAGAATTTTGATTAGCTGATTTGGCAGCAATGCCGAAACAGCTCTTGTTTATTCATTTTTTTTTTTTTGTGGGCAGGCAATTTCATTAAGAAATTATACCCATTTTTCATTCTCCCCATAACATTGTGAAGCTGAACGGATTAGATTGTAAGATTGTGGAGAATTTCCTAGGTGAAATGGTCACAAAGGCTCAGATGGCAGCAAATGGTATTAATACAAAAATTTCCTACCCATTTCCTTGGAATTTTCTTTTGGGGGGGGGGGGGGATGGGAGAGGACAATTTTACCTCCAGTGAGCTCCCATTTCAAACCAGCCCAGAGGTGTCGTTAGAGGGGGTGTTCCCCCTCCCCACTGAGGACTTGAAGGGTTACTTGCATTTGTAAGAGAATACAACTGAGGACCTGGGCCCAATTTTACCTCTGGCGAACCCCCATTTCAAACCAGCCTAGAGTTGCTGCTAGAGGGGGTGTTCCCCCTCCCCACTGAGGACTTGAAGGGTTACTTAAATTTGTAAGAATACGACCGAGGACCTGGGCCCTAGTCCTCGGTAGAACAATCATATAGTCTGCATTAATCTTTTTGAAGGTTTACAGAAGAAACTTGTTGATA